>CM074740.1:57892167-59092167 GCA_037367245.1 Phrynocephalus guinanensis
TTAGATGAGCTATTCTTTGTGCCCAACTTCACGTGATTCTGAGGGGGAAAGAGGGGTAGCAGAATATGAGTATGAGTGGTATAATAGCTATAAGATAGAAGAATATGAAGACTCTTTTAAACATTTATAAAAACAGTTCAATATTTGCTTGAGATCTTGTTTTACACAGATCAAACTCACCCTCCTCTACAGGAATAGGAAATGGAGTGAGCATTGTTCATAGTAATTACGCCTTGAAATTTTAGAATTCACTGTATCCCAGTCTACGACGCAGTGCAGCTTTGTGCATGTTTTTAACATGCCCTGTTTCTTTGATAAAATTAAAAATATGTACGGGCAAAAACAGATAAAAGCAAGTGCATACTAAGATGCACAATGCTCCATGCAGTACTAAAACAGTATAATAGTATTAAACACCATTGCGTTCAGAAGAAATTTAGGCACTCAACAGGGCGAGATTAAGACAGCTGTGCAACCTGATTGCACTAGATAGGAGTGACCCACCCACCCACACAGAATCCATTAAAAGCTCCTTCTTCAGAGTTGCTCAGTTTCCAAAAAGACTTCTGCCTACTTTCAGAAGGTCAACCAGAAGGGCACCTGCCTAGCTTCCTTTGCCAGAGAATTTATCAGCCTGTGAGCAGCTGCTGAAAAGCCCTCTTTTAATTTTTAGTATCTGCTTTCACATGATGCTTGGTCAAAAAGCAAAGACACACCCGGAAGGCATGAGCTTTCAGGTTTATACTAACACACTAGAAGTCAGAGTACCATCTGAGAAGATGTATCTGTGCTTAAGAGCTGAATATAAATCCATTTATTTCAGTGGAACTAAGTCAACTATAGGCTCATCAACAGCTAATAATTATGATTGTTTTATTTTTATGCTCAGTACCAGGGGTAAAATATCTTCATATATTGGTTGCTGGGAAACATAAGACTAAAGAGAGCAGTTACAGTCATGTACCCAGGAATAATTGGCAGACAATGTAATATATGAGATAGGTCAAAATGAATAGCCTTGCAAAAATAATTTTTACTGCTACAAACTATAGGTGATTAGGAGACACTTTGGTTTTTGATCTGTATTATGTACAGGACTGATGAATGTGCCTCACTCAGCAGCATTCCTGACATTTTTAAATTGGTAATAATAATAATAATAATAATAATAATAATAATAATAATAATAATAATAATAATAATAATAATAATAATAATAATAATACAGAACGTATTCAGTAGAGGAAATAGATGGGGAAAACTTGTTCAATTTAAATATGGAGTTTAAACCAACTACTATCTGCACATTGACATACGCAATGTTGATCTAAGAATGTTGGTCTCTGACAATTTAACTGTGAATGGATTTTGTTTCCAGATATTCCTCATTTTTCTTTAGACGCAAGGAGATATTTGTCATCCAGTAAGTTGCTGCATGGCTGAGAAGTCCATGTGTGGTTTCCACTGTGCTGTGTACATTTGTGTGATACTATGCTTTACTAGCCTACATCTAAAATAAATAATTTGCCCTAGAGTCTTAGATGCATTTTGAAACCTTTAGTATTGAGTGATAATAACATTTCTTTTGATATCAACAAGTAATGCAGGGTCTTTCCAGATGACAAAAAAATGGGGTGCTATAATTAATTTTGTACTAGCACTTGTCCAACCAATCATCATCAGTCTAATGTTCTATTCTCACACGGTGTTGGTGGCTAAGTAGCCTTGATGTGGATAGAGAGTCCATTTGCAGCTTTGAGAATACAGGTGCGAATTAAAGGAGATGTTTACTCTAATACAGGAGAAAGAGTGCATGTGGCACTCAAAAAGATAAGTTTGAAAAGAAAGTTCATATAATGGTTGGACATAGTTACATGGAGGAAAATGAAATATTCCAGATGTCTGCCACCTTTTTCTTCATGAAAGGATGCAGTAGATATTTTCCCTTGTAAAACTGACGTGTGAATACCATGAGAAAACAGAGCAACAGTGGCAAATTTACAATGTGGAAAAGTCATCTAGAAAGACCCTTGAAACATAGTCTGGTAACCATTTTGCCAGTGGTGAAAATACAAAACTCCTTTTAGGAAAGGTTTAATTCAAACTCGCCATATTTAATTTTAAGATTTGCCATACTTGAAGGCTATAGAACAGTGATGGCAAACCTTTTAGAGGCCAAGTGCCTAAACTGTGATTCAAAGCCTACTTTTTTTTTTGCAATGTGCCAATATAGCAATTTAACCTTAATGCAGGTGGCTGTGAAGGGCTCCGAGTGCCATCTTTGGCACCTGTGCCATAGGTTCACCAACACTGCTATAGAATGTAGAATATATAGAATCTTTAAAGAGCTTAGTTTCTGTGAGGTCTGCAAACAAAAAATACCCTGAGATGACAAAATATAATAATGCAAGTCACCATGACTCTTTTATAATAAATCTCATACTGTAATAATAATGGAATCAAAGGGGGGGAATCTTAAATGAATGTGGCATATTGTAAATAGCAATAAGACTACTATTGGTATTCATGTAGAATGTGCATAATCTGCTGCAGTTAATAGTGGCTAATTAATGATGCCAAGGCACTCTCCATTACATGCCTAGTCATATGCCCAATTGTGCACCTACAATTGCTGGCAGCACATCAGTTAGCTGCACTTAGTGATGGCATGTAATGTAACCTTGATCTAACACCAAGAGGATTCCAGCCAATGTTTGTGTGATAATCAGGATTTAGATTTGCATGTGGCAGGTTACAATTGTGACTGATAATAATCTCAGAATTGTAAATAGCTGTGCAAGTAAAGTGTGCCCGGAGATCTTATTGCTAGGGGAAAAATTTATGTTATAGTGAACACTCTCTTGTACCTCACTGTTTTTTAATAGTCTAATTCTGGAAATACACCTCTATTTGTCCTGTCCTGGTAGACCTCCATGGCTCTGGTGTATTTGAGTACTTCATCTTATCACACCAGGCTACGGAATACGCATTTACTTCTCCCATACTGGATTTCAAAATCCGGTACTCTTTGTCACTTGCAACATAGCCTACCAAACACCAAGTTCACGCCTTTCATCCCATTTACTTCTTAGTTTTTGGTGCAAACATATAGGCTTAACCACCAAATGTTCTCAAACATCCTAAATGACAATGGTATCCCCTCCACAATTAAGACTTTATAGGACAGTATTCTGTTGTCCTAAGCACCTCTCCTCAGTAATTCAGCTTCAGAATGGCATCATCTAGTAAACATCTAGACATTTCCAGAAGGATCTCCCTCTTCATTCTTGTCTAGGTTAAGGAAAGAGTCCATTTTGAAAACAAAATTGTGCCAGAATCTACCACACCACTATCTTTCTTTCAGGAACTACAGTCTATTTTGATGAGGATCCTAAGAGCAGTCCCTTTTCTATTTTGTCCTTTGATCAGGGTGGTAGAAGCTCTCTGTTGAGCAGAATGTATTACCTTATGACTCGCAGGAATTTGCCTGAAAAGGGTGCTCAGGGTGATCCTTTCCTTGCAATCCTTTTTTAAGGTACAGATCTGAGCCACAGGCAAAACAATGTGTGCCCCCCCCCCATTTCCTGATGGTTCTACTCCCTATGTCTATTAGGCATTTTGTAATAGAGGGTGCAAGAGGTGATATTTCCAGAAGAGTCTTCCAACAATCATGATGTGAAAACTAAAGTTTTAGACAAGAGAGCGGCTGAAAGCACTCACTGGGCAGTTTACTATTTAATTATTACAGGCTATACATTCTCCCCACTCCACTAAGTACTCAATTTATCAACTTCAGAAGGCTGAAGGCTGAGTCAGCCTTGAGCTGTCTACCTGAGGCAGTCTGGATTTAATTCATGTGGTTAGCTGAGTCTTGATTACAATGCCACAGTTTTAGCCACTATATCTTACTGCATGATTAAATAAATAAATAAATAAATAAATAAATAAATAAATAAATAAATAAATAAATAAATAAATCACTATGCTTTGTCTCTGAACGCTCAGGTTTTGACAGCGACCAAGCATGCATTTGCACAATTCACACTAGTGTAGCAGTTGTCCCCCTTCCTGGAGAAGTCTGATCTGGCCAAATGATGAATGCCTTAGTTACATCCCAGTTGGACTATGGTTAGGATCATTAGGAGAGGCCTTTCTCTCAGTCCCATCACCTTCACATGTGCATTTGATGAGAACATGGGAGAGGGCCTGCTCCCCAACTTTGGAACTCCCTCCAACAGGAGTTTGGGTTGGCCCTATTTTTGCTGTCACCTCACAAGCAAATGTAGACCTTTCTCTTCAGGCAAGCTTTCCCTCAGAGACTATCTGCCTGAGTGGGTTTTTTGAATTGTACCTTATCATTTTGACCACTTTTTGGTGATGCTTTCTTTTTTACTGTCATATTTATTTATTTATTTATTTATTTATTTATTTATTCATTCATTCATTCATTCATTCATTCATTTTTATACCGCCCGTCTTCCCGAAGGAACTCCAGGTGGTGAACAGAGAGGGCAAAACAGACCCAAAGGCAACAATACATCAATTGAAGAAAAAAATAGAAAACAAAAATAAGGAATAAAATATGGAAAAAAAATCAAACGACAACATATAGTGTGGCATTTGCTTGATCCTTTTTAGTATTAGCATAATTGCTGTTTTTAGCATGAAATGTTGTCTTTTAATTATGCAAGCCCCCTTGGGTCCTTTTTTAAGAGGAAATGTGGAGTAAAAATATTTTAAATAGACAAGTCAGATGCATATTGAGAAGAAAGATATGGAACTGAGTACAGGAGTACTGTTTTAATGGCAGCAATGCTTTCTAGATATCATAGGACTTCTGAAATGTGCTATTTGTGAGTTTTTCTGGTCAAAGTTTTGTTTTCTAATTTCAATATGGGAACTTCACATTTAATTGTTTTGAAGCTTTATGAGTATTTGCTACCAATAGTAACTGAATAATCAGTTATATATTCTTTGATATGATTTAAGTAGGAAACAGTATTTTCTGTTTTCAGTATTAGATTCTTTACCTTTAATTGTGCTTGTTCTAATCAAGCACACTTAAGATTTCATAGAACACTGCAAGCATGCACTGCCAGTAGTGGTGTTATAAATGCTATGCAATAGGTGCCTGTGGTAGCTACACATTCCACTGTGTTCATTATCACAGATGAAGCACGAGCTGTCTGAGAATTAATTTTAAAACAAAATATTATGGTTAAGTGCTATGAAGTGTCTTTTGAGCATTATTGTCAGGATTCGGCCATGATGTTTTAAGTAATAATTACAATACCAATGTCTGCAAGAATCTCAAATAACAGTGTGCTCTCTGTCACCAGTATGAAAGACTAATGGTTATACGCATCAGATCAGTTCAAATACTATTCTCTCTTAGTATTATATCAAGTACAATGCTATCTTTGACCCATAGTCACTTTAACAATAAAAACTCTTCTTAATGTGGGGAGGGGAAGCATAAAAAGTGCTGCAAGTGCTCATAGAGAAAACTAAAATATGTTTTCTAGTAGTCTAAAACGATATTGAGGTTTAGCCTAGCGGATGAAGGGGTAAATATTACAAGGGGTTTTCACAAGGAATTTTTGTTCCACACTGTCCCTGAATGGTTAAGCCCATGAAAATTTCAATTAACTTGTTGAAAATTATTTCCTTGGTTTTTCCTAGCAAGTGCTTGCAGTGCTTATGAGTTAAGCCTTTAGTCTACATATTCATTTCTGTGGGTTTGTATTGAACAAATCCCAGTAGATTTCAATGGACTGACCTAGAGAGTGAGCTAATTCCATGTGACAACATGATCCCTGATCACTTTTGCCAGCATAAACAAATGGGTGCTTTTAAAACCTAGACAAGTAACTCAAAGGGAGGGGCTGGGGGGGCAGTCATGTCAAATTGAAATTTCAACTAGGCTTAAGGCTCCACCAACTTACTGAAGACAAGATAAATAGAAAAAGGCACATAAAATGCACTTGCATTGTATATATATAAAAGATACTTCTATTTGTCCTCCCTACTGGCTGTACTGACTAGAATGTAGATATGGGCACAAAATGAAAAATGAAGTGCTGTTTCATCATTTTGTTACAAAACAAATTACTTTGTTACATAACAAAATGGTAGGATGTGTTTTGTCACAAAATGAAACAAAATGCCATTTTCCCTCTAGGAACAAAATTATTCATCTTAGAGGAAATTGTAGGGGAGCTTCCTTAAGCACTTCCCTGTAAGCCCCTGAAATTTGGAGAGGTTTGGGGGTCAGGGGGCTGAGTTATTAAACTCCAAAGGGGATGCCCCTTGGAAAAAAATCATTCTAATTGAATTGGGAAACCGCATCCCCCCCACACACACACATGGTTGAGCAATTAGTGGCTTGGCTTCCAAATTCCAATTCAATTAGAATGATTTTTTTCCTAGGGGTATGCCCTTTGGAGCTTAATAACTCAGCTCCCTGACCCCCCCCCCAAAAAAAAACCCTCTCCAAATTTCAGGGGCTCACAGGGCAGAGCTTGAGGAAGCTCCCCTGCCATTTTTGTGCCTCTAGGACCCAGGGCAGCATAGTGTTTCATTTCATTTTGTTTCACTTTGTAATGAAACTACTTTAAAATTTGTTACAAACTAAACAAAACAAACAAAACTACTAATGAAATGAAATGAAACACTATAATTCTGTTTTGTGCCCATCTTTACTAGGATGTATAGAAGTTGTTGCTCAGTATAATCTGAAATAGGTAAACAGATAGAGGACCACAGTGCTCGCTACTTCTGTTGTATGCAGTTATAATGCTGTGTCCATAACTAGACATGAAAGAAAATGATAACTGTTACTGTGTCAAAAATGAAGTCACATTTCTTCTGCAAGTGATAAATACTATCTACTCTGGCCAGCCATTATAAATGTGTACATGGCAGCAACTGAGCACATATTTCAAGATATTTGCAGAATCAGGCTGCCTATAAAGCAGTGTGATATGCAATTAAAACCATGCTTTGGTATGGGCTGAATTTGATATGACATAGTAATTTTACTGTAGAAACTTTAAAGTATTTCAAGTTGCAGCCTTTGCACACTTAACTTGGAGAATAACACCTACTGAACACAGTGAGCCTCATGTTGAAGTAAAATTGAGTAGAATGGCACTGGATATCTTCTTCCAGTACTCGCATTTCTTAATCCACAATAACATATGCAAAGTTTTAAGTAACTGGAAAATGTCCAAGTTTTTTTTGGAGTGCATCATTATGTTAGCACAAAGAACTTTTTTTTAATGGCGCTTCTGAAATTTTCATACAGGAACAACATCTTCAAAACTATGTTGATTCCATTAAACTTACAAAGTGCTGTAAAACATAGATCAAGTGTGGTGGTGCATTAACTTAAGCAGTTGTGTTATTTTCATTGAATATATATTATCTTCCTTTAAGATTTCAATCTTCAAAACCATAATTGTCTGGCTTCTGCATTTACAGTATTAGCAAAAAATTATATCCCTCTTTTGTATGTTGTCACAACAATTAAAATCAGTTTATTAAAGTTGCCATCAAACATAAAATTTATGTATTCTCAAAGGCTTTCATAGCTGGGATCTGATAGTTGTTGTGGTTTTTTCGGGCTGTTTGTCCATGTTCTGGAAGTTTTTATTCCTGACATTTTGCCAGAGAGTGGCACTGCATGTTTTTTGGACAAACAGCCTGAAAAAACAAACAGCCCAAAAAACTCACAACTATAAAATTGCCCCCCCCCCCCCCCGTTTAAACTGCACTTTCTAAATTGGACAGGGTTCCTGATATTTCCCTGGTTAGATCTGCATAACACACAGGGAACTTGATACTGCCATGAGCCTGAGTTAAGGGATTAGGACTACACTGGCATTGTTAATGTATATATCTTTCCATCTTCACCTTTTAAAACCAGCAACGGTTCCCCTGAAATTATCTCTTTTCTTCTTGTGCATTGTTTCCCTTTTACATTTTAATAGAATATTTACAGAGTCCTCTTATAATATTTTTACACAAAGAATCCCAAGCATTACCATTGTTTGTTCCTGATTCATTTTGGAGAACTGGAACTCCAGCAAATGAAGTGTGTAGCTGTACTAACAAAGAAGCTTAAATTATTTTCTACAGAAATCACACTATAAAGTTGGGAACTTCTCTATCCAATTGCATTACATCCAGCACATTTCCAGATAAAATCCCTAAATATAAACAGGAGGGGGATTGTGATTTAGTTTCTCCTTCATTATGTCTGGGTGTAACAGTGCGTGGGTAGCTTACCAGTACTAGATAAAACTTACTGAATAACACCTCTGAAAATCCTTCTTTATGTCCCGCTCTGTGTCTCAGGTTGTGCAAAGCCAGTTTTTCAAAACCAGGCCAAAGCAAATCAATATTATCTATTTTATTTTCATATAGCAGCATAGATATTATCACTCCAAAGTTGCTCATCCTGCAGTTACTGCTCTACCCAGCTAAATGGCTATGGACAGCAAGAGGCAAGTTATATTCAGGAAACCATTTGACCTCTGAATAGCCCTGCTAGGAAGTGCAGGCTGCAGCCAACCATGAATCCCTGCTCTGGGTCAAGACTTTTTGATGCCACTGTTGGCCACTAATGACTTTAGTGCTTTTAAATTTATTTATAGAAACAAAACCTATTATTACATCAAGTGTGTATTACATCTGAATTTAATTTCTGCTTTAGAAAGTTTCTTGTAACAGCCAAGAACAATAGGGAGCATCAAGCCACAATAACTGCCCTTGATGCATGGACTTTGTGTTGTTCTTGTGACTATGAGAATTGTGAGCAGAGGAATAGTGCAAACTTTCTTCTAAAATTATGCTATCAAATACCACTTCTATACTTTTTAGTGATGTTAACAATCCTTCTGCTATAAAAATCACATGTTGCTTCATATTAGCAGGATCACCTCCATACCTGTAAAAAAAATGAAATATTTTTACTGCAGGCATAGCCACAAAAATAGATTATTAAAGCAAACCAATTGGGATTATTGAATATGTTTTGACTCCTTTGTTTAATCTCTTTTTCCTCTAACAATTAACCAAAATGCAAATATTGTCTGACTCACAACTTAACTCACGTAACATAATCTCTGTTACAGGTTACTTAGTTATAGAAAATCCATCAAGTAAGTTGACTGACTGCTGATTTTTACATTGTGGCTATACATTTGCTAATTTGATAAATTGTTATGTGTGGCCCCTTTTTGTATATTTATTAGAAAAGCTCAAAACTTTGTATAAATCATAAAAGCATGACTAATTGCATGGTAATTGGAGAAATTTTCTCTCTCTCTCTGGGGTGAAGCCTGCATGTCTGTGTTTTAGCTTGGCAAGTAATACAGAGATACTTAACTCCTTGGGGTTTAAAACCCATGTCATTATGGGAATGAAGTCACTGCTATATTTTATATCTCTAAAGCCCTGCATTGTATAAAATGGTTTCTGTGTGACAAAAGAAGCATTATGTGCTTGAACTGAACTGAAAGGTGACTTTGCAAACATACATAAATATCAAAATACTGAACTAGGGAGTAATGATCTGTGTAAAACATGGTATGTCCACAACAGTTGTGCTGTATCACCAAAATCAGAGGAGGTGTAAAGTGGAAAGAGGCTACTATTGCAAAACTATTCAAAATGTAAATAATTCTCTTTTTGTAAATTATTCATATAACTATATTTATCTCAATCTTTCTTATTCTTCAATAACAACATTGCAACACTCTTTTGGTTAGACATTTCTTCTATGCTTAAAGCCATTTTTCATTCTATCGGTAATTCATTTCCCTTTATTTCTAGGCCAATAGGCAAAAAATGTTTCCTACAACATGTTGAAGAGCTTTGTGCAAACAACAACCTAAAGTTTCAGGAAGAATTTTCGGTATGTTACGAGCAGATGTCACAAAATTACAAGACCTCCACTCGTTTCATGTGTCATATTTCATGTCCATTTTAAGCAGGCAAGGAAGGCCATTAAATTCACAAGTCTTGATCATCAATGCGCAGTTACTATCCTATTGGCTTTGAAAGTCATAATATGTTCATTTGTCTATTACTGTATTCTAATGGCAGTATTATCAGAATTATTCATATAGCCATCTTCTGCATGCTTCCTGCAGAATGATATACATCTTATCAGCTTGTCTTTCATAATGAAGCAAAACTATTTAAAATGGTTATCTCGCTAATATATGTGTAACTTAATTTTAAGCTTATATTCATCCTTGGGAAAACATGGAATATCTGGAAAATAGACACAGAGTTTTGGAACAGAGTAAGAAGCGGGCTCTAATTAGCAACCAAAAAATATGAGTGGAGTGAACATTTTCTACAAAGGATTTTAATTCTTATTTGATGTATTGGGTAGAGTGACTGCTCTTCCCCATGCTATACCACTGTAGCCATTAGAAGCAACTGCTACTTTGCTTGAGTTGTGATTCTCTTGCTGTTTTTTAGGGAGAATTTGGGGGGAGGGATTCTGTTCCTTTTTTCTAAACTTGTAAGTCACTATGGCATGGTTACTGACAATTTTTAGAAATGCTATCCAAAAAAGCAGCTTCCTCCAGTTTTGGTGCTGGCTTTCCCTGAATGATGGACTACCATGCATGACTGCATTGATTGATTTCATAAGAACAACAGTGTTTTCTATGTTAGTTTCCATCCCTCATAATGGATTTTTATGTGCTCTTTGTAGCTTTAATGTTGCCTTTTAATGTTGTGAGATGTCTCTTCTAATTCCCTGCTCTTAACTTGAATATGTCCTAAAAGATCTGGAATGTATATTGTCCCTCATTATTGTAAGCCAAATTGGGTCCTTTTTCCGAGGAAAAAGGTGGAGTAAAGATATTCAAAATAAATAAAAAATATTTAGTGGCCTGATCCATTCTTCTTTGCTTATAGCATTATGTTTCCGCATCCACATGAGACAATATTATGCTTCAGTCTCACTGTGCTCTTCTGTAAAGTGATTGTAGCTGATTTTCAGGATAGGAAGGCAAAAGTCAAAGGCAGAATGTTTAGAAGGGAAATGCCCAATTTTGAAACATCTAAAAAAATGATCCTAATTCTTTTGACTATTGAATAAGATGTTTATGGCATATTATACTAGAGCCCACATTATGTTGCAAGTACATTTGCCAAATGTTACTGTCGGCAGGCCTACCTACATGGAAATATGCACTTAAATTGCACTTAAGGAGTCCTCCCACTTACTTTTATTTGATTGCTTGGGAAGTAAATAGATTTTGAATTGTAGCATCGGTTGCAATCCTAACTGATTACTAAATATAAAGTTTCTAACTTTTGCTGTTCCAAAGGCTCCTATATTACTTTGAGGCTTTGGAAGAACAGTGTTAATGTATCTGCCTTATTCTACAGATATATTTTATCTGGAGCTCTCATGATGTGTAAGTGGATGATCACCACTTACACGGTTTCCTCCCCACTTTGGGATGGGGGTGGTAGGAAAAATCAAGATTACAAACATTTGAGTGGACCTCTTTATCATACGTTATGTCATCTCCCTGCATGGTGCCCTCCCAACATATAATATTGTAATATCCAATAATAATGGACAGGTCTTCCAGAGTGTGCATGACATTTAAATAAAAACTATGTCATAAGAACATAACATAAGAACATAAGAAGAGCCATGCTGGATCCAGGGCCGGCTCTTCCATTAAGGCGAACTAGGCAGTTGCCTAGGGCGCCAAAATGGAGACAGGGCGCTGGACAGCCTGCCACCCCCCGCTGCCCCCCCCGATGCTGGCCACCGCCGCCCATCCGCCCGTCATCCACCCGTTGCTATCCGCCCACCCACCGCCCCCCACCCCTGCCCCCCACCCCCCATCACCACCCTACCCTGCCCCACCCCTCGCCTAGGGCGCAGAAAAACCTAGCACTGGCCCTGGCTGGATCAGACCTTGGGGTTTGCATTATTTTTGTATCTGACTTCTTATATATGAGTATCAAGCTTTTAAAATGTCAAAAATAGATCCCTTTTTATATCAGAAGTGTTGTGTTCATCATTACATTAGGTGGTTTGGCACCCCCCACAACATATGTCATTCTCCAATTACTTTACTATTTTAGATGTATATAGAGTTACAATGAATTGCCGATTGTCTAGACCTGTGAATAATGAACCAAAATCAATTGTCAGTTACACTATTAGATTATAATATTTCATTCTTTCAAGGAATATCAAAAGAGCAAGAAGATGAATAGTATTTCCTGCAGATTCTTAGTGTTTATTTTTAAGCAGCCTCAGTTTGTATTTATATAATGGACTCATGTAAGATAGAAGATCTGAGCAGGATCTATATCTGCAACAGATGTAAAATGGAACAGCAGGTGTAAAGAACATGTTTCTTCATCATATATGATGGAGGAGGCATCTATGCCACAATTGCAGTCTTAGACCTTAGATTTTAATGTACAAACTGGTATGTCATGTGATGGGATACCCACTATGGTGTAGAATGGACAGGCTGATGGAATCGAACTGCATTGGAATCCCCACTCAACCATCGCATCTCAGTAGGGAGGTATGACACTGTTAAAACTACTCCTTAGATATCTCACTTACCTTGAGCACCCTATTAGAGTCAGTATAAATTTATTACATCTTGAGGGCATGTGACAATAACATCTGACAGTGGTAGTTGGGTTTAATACATAAATATATTAAATGTTGGGTTTAATATATAAATCCTAGTATATAAATCCAATGAATAAATGGATGGATGGATGGATGGATGGATGGATGGATGGATGGATGGATAAATAAATAAATAAATAAATAAATAAATAAATAAATAAATAATAGACTTCCTGCAAAGGATTTTCAGGCTTAAGAGGGCATATGATAGTTTGATATCTCCATGGTGTGTGTTTCTTCTTTATAGTAATAATATACATGTTGCTTTCCATGCATATGCATGCATGTATTGGTATGTTTTTTAAAGTCTACCAGTATATGATAGCTTTATGTTATTTAGCAAAAGAAACACATTTCCTACGATAACAGGACCTTGCAAATTTTCAAAATTCTCCCAAGCATCTGGCAGGAGCCCATGTTCAAAGTACTGATTTAAGAAGTGCATCAAAATCTCCTAATATATTATAGTATGAATAGTGTGCAGTGGAAACAAATCGTGTTGTTACCTTTAATTGAAGCATAGCTTGTGAAAACTTTAGACCTTATTAATAGTTAGATTTTAAATCTGCTCTTTTCTCTCATCCCTTCTAATGCTTGAGTGATTTTAGGGGTTTGTCACTGGATACATTCTGCTTCTTCTGTGACCTGACTAGGCCAGTCCCATTCCTTTGTGTTTAACTTATGCTTCATACTTTGAACAGGAAAGTGATTTGCTCATCCCTTCCCTTATCCCCATTTGTTATGCTCAACATACATCTTCCTGTCCTTCCTCAACCGAGGCAGAGGTCAGTGAAGAATAACAGAGTGCCAGTCATCTCTGCTTGATTAAATACTTGCTTGTGGTCATACTGTAGCAGTTGCTGTCCCAGGGTAAAGCATTAGAGAGAATGCATTGCAGATAAGCCAGTCCAAGGGACCTAGGCACTCACTTGAAGTTGTTCTGGATTACACCCTCTTCCTGCTTGATTCACTGCCTCAAAAGCCACTATTTCTAAGGTGAAAGTTCGTACAAGCTTAGGTAGTTCAGGCTGGTAGTCTGTTCTCTAGCTTAGCATTTGACCCTGCTGATGTAACAAGGTTTGACACAGAGGTGAAAGTCTTCTGCAGTGTTGCCAGCTGTGTGAGGAGATGCAATATGTTCCTACCCCACCTCAAACCTTTTTTCTTTCTAAATACCACGGATGAATCCAGCTGTTCCGCTAGACAGCACTCACCATCACACATTTCTTTTTGCAAAGCCAAATAAATTTCAAAATGTATCAAAATATGAAAAGCACATAGTACAATTTCAATGTTACTGTACAAACTACAGTTTTTGATAGCATATCATTTTAGGTCAGTTAATATCCTTACTGCTTCCCTTATGTTCGCTTATATAAACTTTATATGATTGTACCTGTGTAATAATCAGTCAAGAGATCAACTTTTCTACTTTAAATATTCCACAGAAATGAAAGTAAAGGATGTATCTTGTATAGAGATGGGCGCGACTTGAAAAAAAAAATTTCGAGTTGTCGTTCGTCGGGCCGGTTCCGTTTCGGCTCGTTTCCGTTTTTTCACGAAAATTCGCAAAAATTAGTCGGTTTGTTTTTTCATTTTTTCGTTGTCGTTAGTACTGGTTTGGGGAGGGGGTAGCGGGCTCCTGGAGGGAGCTGCAGGAGTCAGCCAGAGCCACAAGTGACGGACTGGCAGACTCCTTGCACCCGCTGTGTCTCACGTACTTGCATGTAGTGCAATGCAAGTAGATCTGGCTTAGGGTTAAGACGGGTTAGCGCAAGGGCTAGGGTTAGGCTAGTTACGGGTGAGGTTAGGGTGAGTACTGGGGTGCACCTCTGGGTGCCTCTCTGACTCACTTAGAAGGACAGTGTACTGGCGTATGGGTTAGGCTTAGGGTTCGGGTTTGGGCTACGATTAGTGGGCTGTTTATGCCCGATTGGTACATCCCAGAAGTCTCTGTGGTCAACCTGGCCAAGTGGCCATGCGATTGGTGGAAAATTTGCATGGTCTACTCCCATGGGCGAGCCCATCATTGCAAATGTGCAGGTGTAATAAAATAAAATAAAATAAAATAAAATAAAATAAAATAAAATAAAATCAACGGAGACTTTTTTTGCAAGAAAAACCCACTGCTGCTACTGTAAAAATTCAAGCATTTAAAATAGCTAATTTTCGCATGTTTCTGTGGTGCTTTGGTGGGGTTTTGGGCAACGATTTCAAAAAAAAAATTGCGGTCACCATTTTGGATCCCCCCCACCGCATGGCAAATGGATGCGCCCTCCCAGCCTGGTACCAGCAGCGCAGCAGTAGCAATAGCCAAGGAGAGAGGGGCAGGGAAACCCCCCCCCCCAAATAAAACACCCTTCTGGCCTGGTAGGTGCCCTCAGACAGTTTTCGCCTACTTTTAGGGCCGGGAATCGGTTTTTTTTTAACTTTTAAAAACTTTTTTTCTGTGCCGCTTGGCATTGCGCGATCGCCGCGATGCAAGTAACAAGCACGACAAATCAGACCAAATTGTTCGTTCGTCGGTTCGAGCTCGAATTCTGGCGTTGTAATTCCCGTTTCCGTTTCCGTAGAGTAACGGATATGAGTAACGGAAACGGAAACGGGAATACCGCTAAGTCGTGCCCATCTCTAATCTTGTATTTTATTCCTTTCATACAGTACTAATGCAGAGATATAGCTTAAAGTGTATGAACTGATTTGGGGTGTAGACTTGTAAGGACTGTGCAATATATGAAGCTTGTCAATAGAAAACATTGTTTGCAGACTCTGTCTTGGCTGCATCTCTCTCGGCTGATGTGGACGAGTAAAACTGTATTCCCTGTGAGCAACTTTGCTTCTGATTGAATTATATAGTGACCAATTTACAATGAAACCTCTTAAAAGGCATCCTAATGCGTGTTTCTTGTTTTGCAGGAACTTCCCAAGTTTCTTCCAGATCTTGCCTCAACAGATGCTGATCTTCCCTGGAATAGGTCCAAAAACCGTTTTCCAAACATCAAGCCGTGTATGTCCACTAATTATTCTTTTCCCCACTTGCAGAAAAGTGTGTATGAAATGCAAGAAATGTGAAGTTTATCATGAACTTTTCCTTTTTTGGCACTGTAACATTTAACGAAACATTCCCAGTACAAGGTAAAGGTAAAGGTTTCCCCCCGCACATGTGTGCTAGTTGTGTCCGACTCTAGAGTGGTGCTCATCTCTGTATTCAAGCCAAAGAGCCAGTGTTGTGCAAGTCCATGGCCATATGGCCAGCATGGCTGCAAGGAAACACTGTTTTACCTTCCCACTTTTTATGGCGGTACCTACTTATCTACTTGCATTTACATGCTTTCGAACTGCTAGGTTGGCAGGAGCTGGGGTTATCAGCAGGTTACAATACATATTATAAAATGTATTGTTTGTTGTTTTGTCAACTGTTTGTTGTTTTTGTCAAAACTTATTTATGATTAGATTTTATGTTACTCATAAAATTATTAGTTAGGACGTACACTAAACTGTATAATCTCAAGTAAATTTTCAGATTTGTAGCATTATTGATACCTTTATTCTTTCTGGAAATATTTCCCAGCTTAAAAATAATTTTCTGATATACAAGAATATATTTTAAAAATCCACCTCTTTATATATGCACTTGGAACACATTGAATCTTTCATTAAAATACTTATCAACATGCTGTGTAAGAGTCCCACTAAAGATCAGAGTGAATATACGGTAACTTTTACATTTGGGATAGATTTTATCACAGGAGACAGGAGTCTGTGTTTCTGTAGTCAACACTGCTTCATTTTTCAGTTAATAAGATGAGAAATGCCATTATTATTTTAAGCATTAGCTGTGATGTGAGATGAGGGGCAAGGCATTCCTCTGTTAATGTAGCCAAACTATGCTATTAGCTTTTCAGAACAGCTGTTCATGTTATCTGCTAAGGATTTGGAGCATATTCTCTGCTCCAAAAACTGGTACTTGTGTTCCGCTGATTAACTAATGTGGACTGATTCAGTAGCAGAATCTCTGCAGGTCTAATTTTAGTTGGAACTTGCCTAAATTCAGGCCTAAATTCACAAATGAGAGAACTCTGGAGAATCATATTAGGAATTATTATTAGATAAAAGTTTCACAAATCGTGATACCCATCCTACCTATATCTTCACTGTCCTGCTTATCACAGGTTGAAATAAGTATTATCTATCAATGGAAGGTACTAAGCCCCCAATGATGATAAAGAAATATGGGTTGCTTACTTTGAAGTTTTCAGTATTTTTATTAACACATTAGAACCTTTATATATGAAAAAGCAGGTCATATTACAAGATTGGTAACTATAGATTATGGCTTATAACACAATCAGTTACTATAGAATGAAACTCCCAAGTTAAATTGCATGAATGAATATATAATAAAATACTGTATTTGCTATAAATTAAGAATGTTAATTAGCAAACAGCTATCATTTGTGATATATTTTCTATTATCACTAGATTTAATGTCGTTTTATGAAAATAACCATAGCTGGCATCCGGTAGTATCATTCTGCTGAATGGAACTATTTCTACCAATGGAACCAAAAGACAATACTCCTATTGCTTCTTCAGTCTTTTGTGCTGCTTTTAAAGCTGAGAAACCCTCCAGAAACATTGTTGAGAATATAGGAGGACTCTCTTTTTATCTGTATTGGTCTAGACCTATTCAGTTATTCCTCAAGTGTGCATAGAAAACATGCCAGCTGAAGGACTACACTAGTTCCACCCCTTCCCGTCTCTTGTTCATTTTTTCCCTTGCCCATAGAAAGCAGCAATCTAAAATAGAAAGTTTCTACTGACCACGTTTTTGGAAACCCTAATTTTTCAGTTTCTGCTTGCACATATAGTTTACATAGAAAGCAGAGACTGCCCAGTTTCGTACCATTGCTTAGAATTGATGGAAACTAAGTTGGACACCTCAGCTAGCAGGAGGCCCTGCTGAAGGTGCCATTCCTCAAAGAGATAAGGGGGTGACATGTCAAAGCAGGGCCTTCTTGGCGGTTGCCCCCCCCCAACTCTAGAATGCCCTCCCTACGGAGATCCGCCTGGCGCCAACACTTTTGGCTTTTCGGCGCCAGGCAAAGACCTTCCTATTTGGCCAGCATTTTAATTAGATTACTCAGTTGGATGCATGAGCAGCAGAGTTGTATAATCTATAATTGGTACTGTATGTTGTTTTAATTGTATTGTATTTTATAGTTTTAATAATTTTATTTATTTATAGTTTTTAATACTTGTTGTATGCTGCCCAGAGACCTCTTGGTAGTGGGGCGGCTAAAAAATCTTGTTAATAAATAAATAAATAAATAAATAAATAAATAAATAAATAAATAAATAAATAAATATTTACTCTTCTATCATGTTCAGAACAACAGAATAACACATTTTTCTGTCTGACAGTCAATCATCTACCTGACTGTCTAATCTATCTGTCTGTCTGTCTAGTAGATTATAACAATATTCATTTACTGCACCAATTTAATTTTATTGTACAGATAACAACAACAGAGTGAAGCTAATGCCTGATGCTAGTATACCTGGATCAGATTACATAAATGCCAGCTATGTGTCAGTAAGTTTCAAATATCTTGTCCATTTTACTATGTTCCTCCTTATTTTTAATCTCTTAGAAAAATAATTGAGAAAGAAATATATTTTATGTGAAAATTTGTCTTTTTTTGTTTTTGGTAAAATTTTCTGTGCCTGATTATTTATTTGTGGTGTCTCTTTCTATGGGCTCACCATATGCACTAAGTGCTATTAGGATATTTCAAGTGGGGGTTTTGCCACTATAGGCTTTATAAATGTTTCCACAGGGTATTAGAAGATGAGGGGTTAGAGTAAACACTGCAATCATGAGCATCTCTATCCAAGATATCTGCCTCTGATCCCACAACTCAGTCCTTCCTCCTCTATGGCTTACTCTGTCTGATCTCTCATTTTTAACACCAGCTAGTTGAGTGGCTTCTCCTTTTGCATCTATACTACAGGTCCTATTTTGACCTTGGCTATCAAACAGACTATGATTTACTCACTCCTCCTGTTTTAATCCCAGTTCCTGTCTTTCTTTATGGCTCAGTCATTGTTTTCCCCCTTGGAACCTCATAATTTGGCTGATGGCATCCAGTGATTTGGGTCCACAGTGGAAGGGGAGATCCTGGAAAGGTGTTCAGGTCCATTCCTACAAATTATCTCAGCTTCAGGATCACCAACATTGGTATTGAGATCAATACTCACCAGAATCTGAGAGGCCTGAGGATAGACAGAAATATCACAAACACTTCCATATAGATCGCTATCAGCCTTGGTCCTACTCCCAGAAACCTCAGACTTTTACACATTTTACTAAATATTTGCCATGTTTTCTGCATTCTTTGTCAAATACTAAACAGAAATGTATGCTGTAGTTTATGTCACTATTACATCACACCTTTGCTGTACTTGAATGCTTCATGCTGTGTCCTTCAAAGTCAGTTTTTAATCATGGTGCTCTTAGTAGGAAATCCGAGATATTGAAGCAATTGTTTTACTAGTGCCATCTCATCCTTGTGTGGGATAAATAAATTTAAAATACTGTGTGGAACAAACAAATATATAAAGTGCTTCCTAACACTTATCTCAATATTAGTGCTACCAGTTCAATAGCACTTGGCCTTCACCAAGCTTCTGCTAGAAAATCTCAAACAATGGAGGATTTGCCACCTTCCACAGAAGTCTCTTCTTCTGTCCACCAGCACATACCCTAAGAAAGGTATCTGTAATATTGATAGGAAAACCCCTTTCTTGTAACAGTTTGGATCCCACAGCTTCAATCCTCTGGAGCCTACAAGTTGCTCCATCATAACCAGCTGTGTAACAGAAAATGCTATAATGCTTCATTTCTAAAGCTCTTTAGAACTTCTAAAGTTCTTTTAAAATCTGTATTAAAGAGAAAACCAACAGACTGAATAGAATCCTTTATATTTCAGAGGATTACAGTGATATGTATCATCTTGTAAGCTAACGCATGCTAATTTCATGTTAATTTCTATGCAAGATTCAGTTACCACAACCTTTGGAATTCATGTGATTCTTCCATGGTTAACAGTCTTATGTATGTGTATATGTGGTGAAGGCAAGACCTAAATACACCTTTGGAGCTCTCTTTTTATTTAAAGCAACATAACAATTATGAGTACACCTCTAGTTTATCAAGATGGAATTTGTGAGAGTAATATTTTGTTTATCTTGATAAGAATATTATTGCTCACATTCATCAGGTGCAGTGAATTCATCTATCATGAATGTGTTCTACTTTCTGATTTAAACCATGGTTTGAAAATGCTTTTAATCTATACACAGACATTGTTAAAGAAATGATGTTTAGTGGGAGATCCTGTCCGGCTTAAACATGGAAAATGTTAAATCAATTCAGCCTCTGCCAGTAATTGAAACTTGCCAGGATACCATGTTTTTGCCCAAATACTCAATTATTTTTGCTGTGAAGTCTTTCCCAGAGCAGCTGTGACTGGGATCTGCATCAAATGTGAAATTTAATCATACTTGCATGAGCAATACTTGCTATGGTTTGACTTCATTATTGTAAGAACCATTACCAAGATCCTTTTCATCTCTATTCCTTCTTCCAAGCAATTTTTGTTGTTGTTACTACATTCAGCTGTTATGCTACACTTGTTACCCAGAATGAATTCTTAAGAGGTAGGGGTTGAATGCTGTTCTATCCTCTCTACATGACCCTTTACAATGATCACTGCATTTTCCTTCACAAAATAACCATGAAGATTGACTGCTTCCATTGTACAGTAACTGGTCCTGGTAAAAGACTTGCCCAAGTCGTAACAGAAGTGAAAGATACGTAAATCAGTCCTCAGAGAACTGTTTTTGCTCACTAGATTACAGCAACTCCTATCCAGTGTACCTAACCAATAATTTATTTTTAACATTTGAAAAATATTAAGTGATACCAAAGGAATACACCTGAAATATTTTTCCAAACATTTTGATTAATCTTAAAGTACCACAGAATGATTTAAAAGGTTGTATTGTGTTTGCTTCTCTGTTTCCTGTGTATCTATATAATCTTATAATAAGTTCCTAGTTTCAGTTGATGCCCTTGCCTGAACAATCTCGGAATGTGGTGGAAATCCTGTCCTAAGAAGGCAATTGTCATTATCTGTGCAAGGGTCTTTTAATGTGTTCCTTCTGAAGAACCTTTCCATTTTTTAGTTGTTTGGTGGAAAGTTATGATAACTCTAGGTGCTGATTTCAGCCCTATAATGAATTATACTTAGTAGAAGATGAACAATAAGGACTAACAACATAAATTCTGTCCATCTGTTTTTTTTTTCACTGGTGTCATTTGTAAATGAAATATTCCAATAGCTGTTCTCACTAGAGAATGATTAGCCTTTATGGACCTATATTCACGTCAAGAAAAAATTAGATATTTACAGGTCAAGTAATTCACAGCTGTTTGTTGGTTATCTGATACTTAATACACAGAACAGGTGGCAGGGAAAAGCTATCTTAATCCTATCCTTTGCAAGAATGAGGTGAGGGACCATGACCTAGGGACTTTGTCATGTGCATTCTATTCTGGTGGGCCACTGTTCAAAATCGGATGCTGGAATTGGTAGACCTTTGATCAGATCCATAATTTCTTTCTTAAATTCTTTATTCTTTGATTAATATTTATGAAAAATGAGCATAGTAATATAGTAATGTACAAAGCCAATCACATTTCTTATGCAATACACCATGTACCAAAGCATATATCTGCTATTTATAGAATCTAAGAAAAATGACTCATACAGGCGTGTGTGTGTGTGTGTGTGTGTGTGTGTGTGTGTGTGTGCACGCGTGTGTGTGCGTGTGTGCGTGAATGCACATATTATACATAATGTACATACATACATATGTATACCTGCATGTTGAGATTTCCTGGACTCAGTGGAGGACTGATACATCATCCTCTTTATTCCCAAAGTCCATGGTGATTGTTAGTCCTGTCATAACAAAAATGACATAATCCCCCTGCCAGAGGGAGGCACCAGTAGTCTTCAGAGGAACCCCAAGGTTTGCAAAAGTGTATTTTTGAAATACCCATGAACACTGATTAGTGAACACCAGACATTCTTAGTGGACACAGAATGCTGAGTAAACATTTGTTTGCTTACATTGTTAACATTTTAGGACTAAGCATCTTTATAAAATATTCTCTTCAACAACACAAAGAATGACACTGCACAGATTCCTTCTGAATATGCATAAAATGCAATCCGTTATCTGAATGAATGCATTTCTGAATCTCTTAATCCAATTTCAGATTCTTCTCTGTTACAATTAGAGCTGAACGAATTAGAATCTGGAAGTAGAGTCATGGCAACTGGACTTCTTTTTGTTGAAACACTGAAACATTTTGCTGCTCATCCAAACAGCTTCTGAAAAAAGCTAGTTGCGAGTCCTCTGTTTTATAGCTCATTCATTAGAATGTTTCTTACTGGACACATACAGTATCTTATTTGTTAACATGTATTAAACTTCAAATTTCCCTTAGGGCTATTTATGTCCAAATGAATTTATTGCTACTCAAGGACCATTACCAGGCACTGTTGGGGATTTCTGGAGAATGGTATGGGAAACAAGAGCAAAAACCCTGGTTATGCTTACTCAGTGCTTTGAAAAAGCTCGGGTAAGTCATTAATATAAGAATAATATATTTGATAACAAGCAACTGTACATCAAAGAAGACTCTGTATCATCATCATTTTATAAGCCATATTGTAAGCCATATTAATATTATATTGCAGATAAGATGCCATCAGTATTGGCCAGAGGACAACATACCAGTGACTGTTTTTGGAGATATAGTGATTACTAAATTAGTGGAAGATATTCAGATAGATTGGACCATAAGAGAATTAAAAAATTGAGAGGGTAAGTTTGGGTCTAATCTCTTTAAAAGTGTCAGTGTGAAAATTGTCATGCTAAAATATTTGATTTTTATCCTGAAACCTATTTGACACCCCAGAACATTCAATTTTTCCATGTGTGCACTAGAATGATTTTAAACAATTGTGATTGTGAACTAGCCATCCAGTTTATCATTTTTAAAACATTATAAAGATGTAATCTTTAAGAAATTTTTACTAATTTTGAGATAAGCTTTTTTATCATGTTCATTAGAATTTAGCTAAAATATATCTGTTTATAAAATTTTAAGAATATGTAACTACACTGAGTGTGCGAACTAAATGTAAATGTAACTGAATTGAAATTAAATGTAATAAACCTGAATGTGAATTCACACATCTATGTTCATCACTCTCTGACTGCAAAATTGAGTGCGGAGGTGTTTGTGCAAAATAGTCAGCACACATGATAGGGACAGAAACAAATTTGCATTTTCATCATTCAAATGCGGTGCTTTCAGTAGAGAAGGTAGTTCACATTTTCACCTGAAAATATTTAGGTATGTCATTGAATGATGAAGCAGTAAGTAAAAGACATAGAATTATGGATCAGTCTAAATCACTTAGCTTAGAAATATTTCATTATGCCCAATAACCCAAGTAAAATGCTAACAACATATAAAGCAGCCCAAGACTGAAGGGTTTCTTAACTCTAATGTGTAATATTGTTTTGGACATGGCTTGCCTGCTTTCCTGAATATTTTCAGTGATTCATTGTTGACTTTGATTCTTGATTTTTATGTCGAATGACAGTTTACTTCACTGTCACATACTTTAACATTGGTCTTCCAATCAATGAGTGGGTTTTTTTTTGAGAAGGCTAAACTCCAGTTGGTGCAGTTCTGCTACATAATAGTGATGATGTCATAATCCAGCAATGTTAATTATTATGTTAATTTAATTTAATTTAATTCTTCCCCTGCCCTTTCAGGTCCTGAAGTTCCCTAAAGGCCCCTTTTGCCCTGGGGAAGCCCTTGGGAGCTCTGAATGAGGGAGAGGAGGAAGCCTTTAATACAGTAAACCCCCACCTATTGCAGGGGTTAGGGACCCAACCTAACCTGCAATAATTGAAAATCTGCAATATGCGGATGCTGGGTCAGGTCACAACTGGGCGGGCTTTCTGGGGGCTCTTGTACTTACCCCAGGCCTGGTGCTGCCCCAAACAGGCCTGCACGGGGCTTTCCAGTTGCCCAGAGGCCCAAAAAGTGCTTTCTAGTGATCTGGAAGTCACTTCTGGTTTACTGGAAGTCACTTCCGGTTTGCGGGGAAGCACTTTTGGGGCCTCTGATGGGCCTGGGAAGGCCTTTCCTCCTTACCCCAGGAGGCCTTTTTTTAATATTCTGCAGACCCATGATATACTGGGACCACAGTATATGAACCGCAAAAGGGCGGGGGGGGGGGACAACTGTAACACAAAATTCCTGTTGATGCTTGTTCCTTTGGATCAGGACTGCTAGAGGCATTCGGGCAGCAGTTTTCTGATATTAAAAGCTCCTTCGTGTCCCAAGGTTCCTAAACACCTCCTTGAGGAAACAGGGAGTGATAAGAAGTTTTAAATTATTTTAAATTAAAGATTAACATCACAGAATGATACATCATCATTATTTATACATGGCAGACTTGTCCAACAGGAATTCAGCCATTGCATTCATCTAAAATAGTCCAGTCAGTGGCAAACATGAAATTGCTCATTAGAGTGCTGTTAACAAAATCTTATTGAAATTTGACAAAATATAAGTTTGACTTTTCAAATTATACGTTGGATTCTTTACCATTCTAAAACCAAGTCCTTGGTTTTTTTTCAACTTGTTTTTGAAAGCATGGGGATTGTATGATGGTACGTCAGTGTAACTTTACTGCCTGGCCTGAACATGGAGTGCCTGAGTCAAGTGCATCATTAGTTCATTTTGTAAAGCTGGTTCGTGCTAGCCGAGCACATGATAGTACACCCATAGTTGTTCACTGCAGGTAAGTGAATTATTTATTTCAGTACAAAACTTACAATGCAAATGGGGACACTAGTTTATTGGAAGCAGAATCATAGTTTATCCCACTCACGACAATCTCACATTGCTTATCCTTATTTGGGAAGGTGATAATCATTGGCCATGTTGTTGATAGGGGCAGAAGAGTAAAGGAAAGAGAGCAGAGCAGGAGGAGACTAGAAAAAATTACCGAACTCATGCATGGAATGCAAGATTTGTATACTCTAAAGAAGTATAGGATGAAACCTACTAAATATATCACAGATGACATCTTTATGAGAAACAGCCTTCAGCTGGAGAATAGCCTAAACAAGAAAATTAGGAATGATGGAGAGACAGCTGCAGCCCTATAGCTACTGTCACAGTAAACGTCTTTATTAAGCAAAGATCCTTACTTAGAACATTGGGAGTATATCCAGAGCAGCAAATTAATACTGATTTTGTTGATTGCTGAAGTACAAATTAGAGACATTGTGAGTAGTTACATATTGAAAAAATGTTAGGGGTTACTGTTCCAAATCAGCAACATCGGTTAATTTAGAAATAATTATTTTAGAACTGTATTTTATCCAAACTTTAGCCTGCTTTCTGTTACAACTGTGATTGTAGATATTCAAATAAAAATATTTGTTTCTACTGTAGTGCTGGAGTTGGAAGAACAGGCATTTATATTGCCCTTGACCATCTAATACAACATATAAATGACCATGACTTTGTGGATATCTATGGACTTGTAGCTGAACTGAGAAGTGAAAGGATGTGTATGGTGCAGAATCTGGTAGGATATTTTTAAACAAACAATACTGTGGCACTAAAGCAGCTGAGATAGCAAACCTAAATCTTAGACTGTGCAATTCAGACTTCAGGCTTCATTTGCTTTCTTGGTTTAAAAACCAACCACACATAGAAACTTAGCATGTTAGAGAGACAACTAGACTTGAATTGTTTTATTCAGAATCTAGAACATCATTCTTATAGATAAGTTACTCTCTGGTTTAATCTTTTCTTGCTTCCATTTTTGAAAATTCATTTACACATTTTGCTGTTGAGTACAGGATATAGAGATTCCAAACAACTGTTAAACTACTGTTGCTCCTGCTGCAGTTACTAGCTGCAATAATGCTGTTTTTAAAAGACCATTGTAATCAAGTAGGAATTTCATTGTTCATTTCTGTTTGAGTAACTTAGTTGTAATGGCTGCCCTTCCAAGGCCTAGTACTGATACAAAGCTGTCTAAGGGCGTTTATACATGACCCCTAAACTCCGGGGCAAATGGCTCCCAGCTCCGGAGCTTAAAAATGTTTACCCACCAGCTCCGGAGTTTACAGGAAATTAGGTGCGACCACGCCCACTTTAGCATGTCCCAGTGCACCTTTCAAGTACCTGCTCTTCCGTCCTGAAAATTCCTTGATGCGGTGTAAAGATAGTGAGTGCGGGGCTCTCCTCGCTTCTGCTTGTTGTTGTTTTGGCTCCCGCCCCTTTAAGAGCTACTTTACAGACACAGGAATCTTGCCGGCAAGAGCGAGAGCCAGAACGAGAGCCAGAACGGAGGTGAGGCATGAACTTTTCTTCCTTACTTTTCTCCCTCCCCTCACACAGCCAGCAGCCAGGAAGTGCGGAGGGGTGGGGAAGCAGGAAGAGCGACAAGCCCCTAAGATCTCTGGTCCGAATTTAAGTGGCCAGCGGATCTTAGGGGTCGTGTAAAAGCGCCCTAAATGACTGCCTACTATAGAGTCTAAGAGAACATGAATTAAATGTGAATGGTGTTGATATTTCCATTGACCCAACAGGGTTCTCATAACATTTGATTCCTCCCTATCAGCAATCAGTGCAGAGGATCTGCTCTACTTGGCACAAGCAAGATAATTAAGTTAAAATATTCTTTTTATAAAAGTTGTCTTATATAGTATTAACATTTTATGGTAAACTGTTTATAAAAAAACTAAGCTTACCTAATGCTTCAATTTCTACACTTTGCAGGCACAATATATTTTTCTATACCAGTGTGTTTTGGATTTACTGACAATCAAAAGGAGCAGCCAGCCTGTATGTTTTGTTAATTATTCAGTACTGCAAAAGATGGATTCTTTGGATGCAATGGAAGGTTGGTTGATATATGCCATACAAAAACTATTTCATGTTTTGTTCAGGTCTATTTGCTTTGGCTTATTGTTTTGAAAGAAATATGATTTTATGCGATTCAGTGTCCTAGGCAGAAAGGCAGTTAGTTTTTTTCTTTGCTAATATCACTTATTACTTTGAGATCAGGCAGTAGACTGCAGAAACAAGGGAGGGTATCCAACAAGACTACACTTGCTGGCCAGCCCTATAAGGGAAGGGGTTTTCACAAAGTAGACCTGGAAGAGGTAATTTGTCTCAGGTGCACAAACTGGCCTTATATTTGGAACTACCACAGCATCAACCCTTTGTGCCAAGAGAGGTTTCATCTATTCACGCTCTCCAGTGTATTGGTTCTGTCTATTGCTTTAGACTAGAGATGGGCACGAAATGACCATTTTTTCGTTACCGTTCACCATTATTCGTTCTGTTACATAACGGTACAAATAACGACCATTGCGATGGGGCAGGCTCGAACCGAACAGAACCAAGAAAATTTTCTTCGGTTCTGTTCGTTTCCGTTATTGCCGTCGGGCATCTCAGTAGATTCACTTATGTGCGTAAGGAGAACAGACTTGCATACACCTTCAAATTGCAGTGTCTGTAAGAGATATCAGGAGTGGAGATTGCAGCCATCTTTATAGCTTGGGATAAACATGCTGGCCCAACTCCCAGATGGCAGGAAGGACTTACCTATAGATTCATAACCAAATGGGTACTCTTACCCTTACCACTTCATTGATGTCTCCAGTAATCAGATTGGGGAAATCACCCATTGACCGGCAAGCCACCCGATGGCTGGATTCTCTACATTATGGTAGCAGAAGCAGGCAAAATGAAATTGTGCTTAATGTGTGCTACATCATTATATGGATATATAATATCCCCTTAAAAAAACTTCAGCTACTATTTCTTTTTCTTTTACAGGTGATGTAGAACTAGAATGGGAAGAAACTACCATGTAAACATACAGATGGAACCCTTCTTATGTTTCAAGAAAAAGACTGTATTTTTTAAACAACAGAAGCCAAAACTTTCCCCCTTCTTACAATTAACTGAAAGGAAATAATTTTTGTATAACAAAAAATCCTTTTAGTTTATCCTCCATTTATGTGCCTTCAGAAATACTATAAATTATTAAATGATGCTTTTTGTACAGAGTAAATTTCTAAAACTACAATAAGAGTATTATATGCAATGAGTGCAGTCCAGTTAAATGCCTAGAATCTGCTGCTATCCATGGAACTTACTATGTCGTTTATTCTACTGATTTCATCAGTATTTAGGTCAGAACTAGATATAACAAGACACATTGAATTAATGAAGTTTCACGACCCCTTTAACACTCTTCCTAGCAATATCTACAGTAACCAATAATAAGACATCATTGATACTGCACATTTCTTTAGTACCAAAACCCAACAGTGTGAGGTACACAAGGAAGTACAGTGTACAGACACCAGATCATAACACTGATACAAAGGACTGCCTAGTGGGAAATTCAAGACAAATCAATGGAAGGGTTTCTTTCACATAATGTGTGAACAAGTGAAACTTGTGATTTTTGGTACCACTGCTGATATCATGGGTGGTGATTGACATTGTTGAGATTATTCTAAAACAGAATGAGGCAAATTCACGGAAGATGCTATCTATAGCTGCAAGTCACAATGGTTGCTTTCCCCATGTTCAGAGCAATGTACCCACTGGTGGAGTTAAAGAATAGGCAATGGCTATTGCCTTTTATGTCTTCTGGGGTCTTCCCAAAGGTATCCTCACCTTGCATGTTAGACTAGATAGCCCTTTAGTCTGATCCAAGAGGTCTGTTATAATCAGTTGGTAACATAATCTATTTGGGTTCTATAATCTATTAGTCAGTGATAGGGACGATAAGATTAGAAGAAATAGCTCTATGTCTCATGTTAAGATTGACTTTGTGTTATAATAATTACATACCATCAAGCCAATTCTGGCATATGATGACCCTTTCCAGGATTTTCTAGGTACAAGGCCATAAAGGCTGGCTTTTTCTCCTGGGACACAGAGTGGGAAATCAAATTCCCAACCTCTGCCTTGGTACAAATAACTACGTGGGAAGCTGTGGCTAATTCTGCCTCTTTTTGTGAGGCACCCCAATAATCATTGTATTTCCAATCACTATTTATATTTGCAGTACAGTATAGGTACACATAAAGTATGTTGTACACATTTACTCAAAAAATATAATGGTGACAACCCAACAAAGGCATAAATGTGTTTAAATCTATTGATTCCAGATGGTGTTGTTATGCATGACATTGCATGGTATTGTGATCAGTGTGTAAAGTGGCCTTTTACTGTGGCTATTTCTCAGGATTGCGCATATATCTTAGCTCAGTCCTCTTACCACACTTCCTCATGCAATTCTGTGCATGAGCATGTGGTTTCCAGCCAATGATCCCATTCAAAAATGTGAATGTATTCACAGAAGCCGACTTCTGGATATTCATCCAAATAAAGAAGAAATATGTTTCTGTAAATGGGAAGCAGATTAAGATATATATTTTTAATATATATAGTTTTCTGTTACTTTCCAGAATGTATCATTTGTGTGTGCTTTTAGTGTGTGTGTGTACATATATAAAGCACACACAAATATGTTTTTGAAAGTAACAGACAACTATCCGTATATGTATCTAATGATGCATAGTTCCTGAATAAGAACAGAAACATTACTTTTCCACATGGAACATTTAACCTAGACCTTCCTCTTGGAAACTGCTCTGAACACATTCCATTTAGTTCCAAGTAACCTGCTATATGATAATACCTTCCAAATGAGCCAAATGTGATCTGGAGTGTTCATGTTGCTCAAGTGTATATAATTTCATGTGCAAATGTTCTGTCCTTTTGGTTTTGGACTATGATTGTCCCTCAACATGACTGATATATTTTGCTACAGAGAATGCAGTTGATTGAAGTGGATGACTTCCAGGATTATCATACTACTTCCCTAAATGTATGCTGTAGGGTTTTGACTCTTTGCTTCATGAGGGTTGAAATATTATATAATGAGCCAGAACAGCTGAAATCGCACCCTCTGACACTGTGGAGATTGTTCAGTTTTCATTCAGCACACAGTAGCTTTACAGGGGCAAGTGGGGCTTTTTTAAGCCAATGTGTGATGATGATCAGAGATCACTGGAATCTCTTCTCTCTGCAATGCATTTGGTAACTGTACATGTGGGGATTTAAAAGAACAGTCACATATTCTCATTACTTTTCTAAAGCTGGTGAAAATTTTACAAATAAAGTTTGCATTGTATTAAATGACCCAATTCTCAGTTTCCTCCTTAAATACAGCTCTATAAATTCAGTTTATAAAGCACGCAGAACTGGTAAGACCACTCCGTAAATACTGTATCTCATTCACCTTGAAAGCCCTGTTAGGGTCCATCGTAAGTCAGTTCCATCCTGATAGTACATAACACTAAGAGCGCTTGTGGCATGTTACATGGGACCCTCCTGTTTATCAGCACCAGGTGGTTGCCACATCTTTGTATTTTTCCTCTGTGTCGGTGTGTGTCGTACTTGAGGCTGGTGTGTTAGGCTCTAGCTGTTTCTATTTTCTAAGACTGCTTCTGCAGCTCATCTGGTTCTTGGACTTGTGACAGGAAATAAAGATAATGGTGATGCTTTTGTAGCACTTCAGTACAGCAGGGTCAAGGAACTTGCCAGATGCCAACTGAGGTGCTCCCAGAGGATCTCTGAATGCTATTCTCTCTTTGTAATTTTGGTCCCATTACCCCAGTGAACACTGTTCTCCAGAGTCTCAGCTCATTACTCTGTCCACTATATCACCCTGGGAATCTTTACCTTGGATGAAGCATTGATTGCTTCTTCCTTGCTATGCTGCAGCTGCATGGCAAACTGCTTTTGAAACTCAAAAACAGTTCGTAGCATGACATAGGCATCTACTGTGTGACAGAAAGTCCCATGCACCCTATACCACTGTACATCTAAGGAGCCTATTTAGGCTACTGTCCACCTAACCAGCCTATTCAGACCAGAGTGGAGTGAAATCAAGATGAACTAGAAATTGGAGACCTCGCACCGACTTCCCTTTGACTGACGAAGCTACTTGGATGAGTAGTGAAACAAAAAGAAGTCCACTTGCCATGACTCAGCTTCCAGATAACTTCACCAGGATGACTGAGAATATTCACAGACATTTCATGGAATTTAGGACAAGAGGGAGAAGTGATACTCACAGTTGCTCAGGTTCTTGGCAAGCCATTTTATGTTCCTCCTCGTCCATGTAGTTAATTTATTACACATCTGATTTTTAAACATTTGACTTGGGGAGTTTTACAAATGTATTGCATGGCTGAACTTCCACTTTTTTTAGTTCATATAACTTTCATAACCAATTATCATTAGCCTTAGGTGGTAGGGAGGGAGGGGGATAAGGGACAGTTGGCCAATAGCCCTTTGTGCTTCATACTTGGGATCATTGATGGATAACAGAATTAGAGATAAAACAATTCTGCCACTTTGGATATTGCATCTAAACCACTGAACTGTAGATTAGGCCTGCACAATGTGTCAACCGCGGGCAACCGGTAGCCCATGGAGCCATCGGAAGTAGCCCGCCAGCTCTCCGCCAGCCTCCCGATCTGCAGCCAGTGACGGTGTGTTCAGGGAGGGCTTAGGCCAGCCTGCCACACATGCTCAGCCCTCTCCAGCATAGCCAAGCAGCCTCACAGCTGCAGCAGCAACTGCAGAGGAGGAGCAGGAGGAGGGGGGAGGGGCTAGGCAAGACACCGGCGCACGCTCCTGTAAGTAGACCACGGGGGCCTTGGGGAGAAAAAGAGTAGACCGTGGACAAAGTTGGACAGCCTTGCTGTAGATGATCTCCAAACTCTGGATCCAGATCTTTTACTCAAAACTTTTCTGTCTTCCCTCCTCCATTATAATGTAACTGCTTCAAGCATTCCAATTATAATGTCACTGATGTAGCTGCCAACTTCCCATAAATTGATTTGATTTATCTATAGGGATTCATACCCCACCCCTTATTAGACTGTAAACTGTAACACAGATGTAGTGCTTCCTTGTAAGATTACTGCTGCGGCTGAAATATATAAAAAGGCAAATGACTGATCAATTAACTGGGAGTTGAGTCATGGCTACTGGACTTCTTTTTTGAGAGATAGAAACGTTTCACTGTTCATCCAAACAGCTTCATCAGACCGATGAAGCTGTTTGGATGAACAGCGAAACATTTCTATCTCTCAAAAAAGAAGTCCAGTAGCCATGACTCAACTCCCAGTTAAACGAACCTGGATGACTGAGAATCTTCACAGACTGATCAATTATGAGTTTCCAGGCAATATATGACATAGCTTCTGGAAACAAGTGGAAACTTTTCATGATTGTGTTTTTGATATAGCAAACACGATGCTGATACACTCTCCCTCTTCCGAGAGAGGGGCTTTATTTCCCTCGGGCTGATGGGGATGGTTCTGCAGCCTGCAATTCTGGGTGGCCACTATTATTTGTACAGTACTGGTGAAATCTTTGCCATATTTTACAATTTTTAAAATTAAAGACTGTATTATATCAAATAATATGGCTCACTCCTCTGGGTAAAGAGGCTTCTGTGGAAAACAGTCAACACATTGTGTATGTTCATCAAACGCATCTGCCTTCACAGTCCTCTTAGCTTTTGCAATGCTTTTTGAATTATTATAATGCAGACCTCCATATTAGGTTGCAAACTATATTATACGGTCATGCCCAGTTATTAGGAAAGTGCAGCAATCATATATTTGAGCCATCCATATTTCATGGAAATGTCACACGTGTCAGCAAGCTTCATTTGCCAGTTATATGTAGACGTCATGTACAAACAAAGGTTTTTTGGATTTGGAATGGATTCAAACATTTCTGTGTAATCTGAAGGGGGGAAGTGCTTTTCTTCTGTTTGCCCTGGGAAGCTAGAAACATGAAGCTCCTATTAGCTGTTTGCCGTCTTTTCTTTTCTTTTTCAATTTGTGAAAAAGTCCATTTGCACAGGGCACATGATGTCCATATCACAAGCTCACCCAAGTTATGCTTCAAATAAATACTTTTGCTCATGAAAAAATGAGCAGCAGGGTCGTAACCACTCTCTTTAAAATCTAACTACAATAACTGTGTACCTTCATGTTGATTCCAACTTTTCAAGGTAGAGAGTACAAAGCAGTGGTTTACTGTTCCCTTCTTCTGGAGGTGCCCTGGGACTATGCCACTTGCCCTGATCTGCTGACATCCTTGGCATGCCCATCTGGGAGTGGGCATCATAACAAGTTGCAATAATAAGGAAAAGAAGTTGGCATATGGCAAGAGCTGGCATGATAACAACCAGCATCTGTCTTCCCTCTCTGAGCATGTTTGGGAAAATGAAAAACAGGTAAAAATGTTTTCACTACAACCTCATGCTTCACAGATTTATTAAGATGATCAGAACAGATCAAAGAAACAGATTTGCAATAGTATATTGCAGGGAAACTAAACAGGACACCACCTGCTGTACCTTCTCTGCTGCACTCAAGAGTCGGCTATAAAGCATGAGTCTTCAGCAGAAATATCCATGATGTGGCATGAATTGGATGAGGAAACCAACATTGTATTTGCTTGTGACTAACCAAGTTAATTATGAGTTATTGGTAACCCTTTTCCAGTGTTTTGGGTGTTAGAGAGTACTCAGCACTGGTTTTCCATTGTCTTCTTCCGGGGGCATTCCGGGACTGTGCAGCTTGCTCAAGATGGCTCTTACCAAAGGCACACTAGAGATTTGAACTCTGAACCTCTGGCTCCACAGCCAGATACTAATGCACTGAGCTATCCAGCCCAACGTGTGCCTGCTTCTCTGGCACTATGTTAGGTACTGCAGATAATTTTACTTCACCTAGCCTTCTCCATGCTAACTCCTATAGGGTTATGAAAGAGTCCTGCCTGAAACTCCAGAGATCCACTGATAAACAATGAATACCAAGCTCTGTGACCAACAGCATAGCTTTGTAACAGTCAGGTTCCTATGATTCCAGTGACAATGTCTTCCATGAAAGTATGCTCAATTAGACAATATATTAAAATTATGCTCAAAGGATAGCAGCAGGATCAACTGATTAGGAACTAAACCCCCGCCCCTTATCCATACAGTCAATGTTAACACATGAAAAGTACTGCGGCCTTGATAGCTGTTTAGGAAAATAACCAGGGTACTTAATGCAAGTCTAACCGTTGGAACATTTGCTGTAATAGGTATGCCAGAACAGGCTGCAAGTGGAAAAAGCTGGAACCAGAAGACAGAGCATTGTTAATCCATCACATTTAACTGAAACATTTTCTTCTGCCAATTGATTAGACATACCTCATCTTCCTTATGTTATGAGATTACATCAGTGTAAGTAGATTGCTATTTATAACAGACAGCTTCTCTATCTCAGTGGGGGAAGGGGAGGAGAATTGTCCATTTTTTATTGTCAGTGCTGCTGCTGCTGAAACCATCTGCTCTGCCCTTTCTTCCACTGTGCCTCCTCCAAAGGCTGATTTAGATGACTGGGACCGACAAACACCATGTAATTCACTCCTCAGCATGGCTCACTATGTTCCGATGACCCTCCCGTGCTGGACTCCCTTATGGGAGACATAGGCTCGTATCCTGTAGCCCAAACCAAGGGGAAACAGTGCAAGTGTTCCTTTGCTCTGGCACACTCCCTGTTGCATGACTGATGTTGTAACTGGTGCAAGAATGGGAATGCCACACAATGCCTGCCACAGCAGGGGAGACTGATCGCTTTCCGTTCATTCTCTATTTAGGGAAGAGGGTACTGGTCATGACGTACCTGTTCTGTATTGATTCAGTTCACTCTGAGTGGAATCATATCATTATTATGGTTGTATGAATCCACTAGGATAAATTCCATAAGTAGACTAGGGCCTAGTCTTCCTATCAGGGGCTGAGAATCTTTGGTTGAGATGGAACACACCAGATGATGGTATCAGGAGGCAAGCCGGTGTTAAGACTGTGATACCATCATCTGGTGTGTTCCATCTCAACCAAAGATTCTCAGCGCCTGATAGACAACATCCTCTATCAAGATTGCATTTCTGGTACAATGCTTTGATAAAGATAGCAGTTGCTATCGAAACCTTAGCTTACATTTTTTGTTTTAGTAATGACCAATAAAGGTATCGCCTAGTCTACTTATGGAATTGTTCTTCTAGTCACACGGCTCAAACCCCATTTTTAAAAATTTCACTAGGATAAAGTAACTGCCTTCCTGTCTAGAAGGAACAGTTACTATTGGTTCATTTAAGTTGCAGCATTTGGATCCTTAGTTTTATTGGTTCCCGCCAAAAGGCAGCTTTGTGATTGCTGGAAATTGTTCCCTCCAAAATGCTTCCTTCTCTAGCCTGTTCTCTGTCCCTATAAATGTAGCTTCCCTCCCCTCAGTCTGCAGTCCTGCTCTGCCTTGAATAAAGTATGTTACTTGAAGAAGCAGCCTCCGGCCTGCTTGTCTAAGAGCTGAAATCACTGGGTTAAAACCCCAAGCTATAACAACTGGCGACGAGGTTGGGGTCTGGAATGCTGAGGAGTGGTTAAACGCAACCCTGCCTCAGAGTCCAGATCGCAGCGGAGAACAAGCCTCACCGGCTGGCTGAGAAAAGGACCCTGCCCAATTGGAGAATGGACAGTACACGGGTATTGGAGCCCTTCCAGCCATCAGAGCTTCACACATGCAGTACCCATCAAACATTCTCCATGTGTTGTAAGAGCCATGTCTTGTATTGACCCCTATCTCTCACATTATCTTCCATGGGGTGGGCTTCTTTTGTTATTGCAGCTTTGATGGTGACCACGTTGGCTGGGTGATTCTGAAAATTGTAGTCCAAGTGACAAATGATTCCAAGTGCTTCTGCTTACAATTACCTGATCAAATCTAATCACATCCAGTCCAATGCTATTCTATTGTGGCACCACAAATCCCACAGATTGCTGGGGGTTGTGGAGCAGGGTCAGCTGGAGTGTCACTGAAATTCTTAACACAATGTGTCGGACACTTCCAAATGAAATTCAGTTTTTGGGCTCTGTGCCAGGAAAGGTCGACTTACAGAAAGGCAATCTACTGCCCCATGCCAGATATGTCACCACTCAGAAGTGATGAAAATGTAAATGTATCTAATAGCTCTCCTCCGATTTCTTTTGGTCAGACAGCAACAGCATAGGGAGAAAATCCCTGCAAAACACGATTCCATAATGGAACTCTTTGGAAATCACACCTATTCCCAGAAAGAGCAACCTGAACTTTTGAGTTTGTCCTTCAAGGAGTCACATGACTTTTCACCTTCTAACTAAAATGGCATATTACGCCCTACACCCTGGCATAGCATTGTGACATGGTTATAAATTGAATATTGGATTCTTTCAATGATGCTGCTCATACTGTTACAGGCAGAATTGGTTGCCAACGTTTCGCCACACTGTTTCTAGTCATGGCTTTTCTTGAAACTGATGTGACTGTGATGGCACTGACTGGTGTGCTATATCTGCTCAAGGGGAGACTAAGGTCGCAAAATAGCCATTTTGAAAGATAGGTTTGTCTTTCACCTTTGAACTCTCTTTCTATACTGAACTAAATACCTATGTTAACATGCAACTGGGTTTGCTAGGAGTGGAGAGGGAAGTAACACAGAAGAGACAACAGGACACATTTTCCAAAGCAGCTTTAACAAGCAGATTTCTATGAGGTCCAAGAGGTTAATTACAACATCCAATGAAACTGATACAGACACCATATTCTCAAGAAGTTCTACAGCCATCTGGTAGCATGTGCCTGTAAAATGGCCACTTATACAGAATTGTGAAATTAATGCATTCTCTGGGACATTTTGTATTGCGGAAAATTCATGAACCAGAAACGCATGCGGGCTCAATGCATTATGATAGTAATTCATAAGCGGGGTATTGTGAAAAAAATTGTAAACCGAGGCATTATTTTCAATGGATTCCCATTCATGAACCAACAAGTATGTAAATGGAGGCATTTGTAAACCAAAGTACGCCTCTAATGATGAAACAATGGTCCCGGACTTACAGGGCACTTCAGTAGGACACGAACATGAACAAATGTAAAGAAGTAAAGCTGTAACAAAAATCATAACATACACTGCAATTCTAACTCAAAGATGCATCTGTTATAGGGGTGGTAGGATTAGGCACATGACTCCAGTATCTCACAGAACTACTTGATTCTGGTCTTTGCAACTTTCTTAGTCCTTTGAGTAAGTTTCTATGAAGGATACTCCCTCAAATAGCTACAAAAAGCTTCAGTCTCTCCTTGTTTAGTTTCTTTCCTTTGTAAAGGTTTATGCTTCCTCTACAGACTAACATTTACAAAAAATTTACTAACAAACCTTGTGAAAGTGAATATCGCTACAAGCACTGAAAAGAAGAGAATACTTAAATTGAAATAAAACCAACAAACGACTGCAAAACAAGCAACTATCTATCCTGGGAGGTTTTAAATAACATGAATGTGTGCTTAAAAAGCACAAGAATGAGAGAGATGCAGGCACTATAAAAGAAACCTGTATAAATGCAAATCTGTATAAATATGCTTTTAACATTAAGGTTGTTATTAGAAGGAAATGGCATTTCAGTGAAACATGTACCTGTAAATGCCTCATTTCACTGGTAAATCCTACTTACATGGTTTTATTTTCCCACATAAAATGCTCACAAATTGTATCATTTCCAAAATGAGAGAAATGCTTTCAAGATGCCTTCTCATAGCTAAGGACAATTAACCAGGAGTGGGAACAAAAAGGTTTAATTTCATGAACTATATAACTGAAGTCTGAAAGCTATCAACAGTTTTGAGTCTGTTTTCTAACACTGCAAAGCTGCTCACATTCTGGCTTGAATGACTGATCGTGGTACCGGGGTGGGGGTGGGGGTTACTGAACTACATGGTGAGAGGTTCAGTTACCAATCTTCCTCCTTGCTGGAGATCTCCCTGTGGTCTTCATCTGTGTAAATGCTTACAGGTTCTCTCTTCTGGAAGGAAAGAATGGGCAAGTAGAATGTAAGGTTAACCAAGTATGTGTGCAACACTTGGCATGCGGCTTAAGTTTTCAATGGAATTCCAAATAGTTCAGAAGACATTTCTGGAAAAATGAAGGCATGACATAACCGGGAGGATGCACTTCAAACTGAGGATAGCAGAACATGTGGTATCCCTAACACTGTAATCTGTCAGCCATAGTAGAAGTGGATTGAGGGAGATGAAGTTGAAGAGGATCAGAGGAAGTATGTGGACTAGAGAAACTGGATATATTTTCTGTCTATAAGAAGCCCACAGATACAAGACGATCCCAACTTTTCCAACCCAAAATTAGTTTCACAACCACATAGCTCTCTCCTTGGCTTACTTCCATATATAAGAAGACACTCAAATTTTAATCTAACAATATAGTCTCATACATGGAAAAATACAGTACCCAGTCCCCTTTCCCACAATATGCTATACAGACCTTCCCTTTCTTGGCTGTGTCAAAATAGCTGCAAGAAGATAATCAGCCTCTCCATTATATCTCTGAATAGGAACTCTAGAAGGAAGATATTCCCAATGCCCCATGTTTTGGCTAAATAATTTGGAATTCTACAATGTCAGAACTCCACAGTGGTGGTGTGCCCAGTCCGAGTCCCCTGGTCTGCTGCTTGGCTTGCCAGTAAGACTGGCTGGTTCGTGATGGGCCAGAAAACTGAGTCTGTCCATACTAGAGATGGGCACGAAACGAACAATTTTTCGTTTCCGTTTCCGTTTTTTTGTTTTGTTGAGCAACAAAATGACAAACGAATTTTGTCTCCAAAATGAAACAAAACGAACAGAAACACTGGAAATTTTGTCATGCGTTTCGTTTTCGTTACTGCAATACAGTGAACTGCTTTAAATGCTAAAAAAAATCACAAAAATTGAAATAAATGGTAACGAAATGGTAACGACACGAACACAAACGAAAACAATTTTTTGCAAAAATTTGCGAAAAATGGAAACAAACCGAAACAGACCCTCCAAACGACAAACGAAACGTCATTTTTTTGGTTCATGCCCATCTCTAGTCCATACCAATATGAAAGGTCAGCATAGGTGAAGGGAGTTCTTTAGCGAACTCACTTGGAACATAAAGATAATAATTGCAACCATTTTGAAAGTAACAGTAAGATGCCATGAGAAGTTATCTCTTAGAGAATTCCAAGGAACACATTTTTACAAGGACCACCAAATCACATAGAACCTGTATAAAAAAGGACTCCATGGTGAGAAAAGCCACTGCAGTTCCAATCGTCCCAGTTACACCATTTATATCCACAGTGACAGAAATTTTTATTGGCGCACAGGATCTTTGTGAACTTGAAAGCCCTGAAACAGCTTGACAGCTGTGCAAGGGATGCTGAGATGACCTGTGATAAGTTCAAGTTTATCACTGTTTCTGTGTATGATGAATCCTGCATAGAGCCAGCGTCCCTCCTACAATTTGATGGTTGTGACTGGACTGCCAGTTGAAGGTATACAAAAGCATGAATCATCAAAGGCAATTCGAATCATCAAAGGCAATTCTATATTGTGATTCTGTCCTTGGCACGGAAGACATGGAAGGACCCTCCCTGAAAAATAATGAGGACTGCAAAAACTTATGGGTATCCCCTGGGCATTGCCTTGTCAGCTAATCCTTCCAGCGTAGAAGCACCATTTATTTATTTCTGAGACAAAGAAGGGAATTTGTGATATCAGCCATTAAAATGTTTAGGTTCGGCACCCCATATTTTTGATGAGCTGCATGCTACCTTTACTCCATGTTTCATGAGCTAAAAATATGTTTAGCCATCCTGAATATCGAGATTTAATATCAATGGGTCTTTAAAGACTGGAGCAGGGCTAGGGTGACCATTCCTTTACTGGACTGTGAAATCCACACTAGCACCATTATAAACTGAGTCTCACTCTCAAGACAGAATAAATGTGTTTGTCCAGTGGCACCAATTTGTCACTGCAGACCATGACACAGGCATCAGAGCATCTGCCACTTCGAACTATGCATTTTAACCACCCGGTGTGTGAGTGGTAACAGAGCCGCCCTTGCTATAAGTGTCTTGTTTAGTTAGCAAGGTTGCACCTCAAGAGATGAGAGGGTCTTGTAACTGATCTGAACACCAAAGTCCATTCCAGCTTCAAGGGCAACAATAATAATTAGAAACATTTGCTCAGCCAAGGTCTCCACAAAGGAGATTCATAAAATAACTTCATCTCCCCAAGAGAAGAAGAAGGGAACTCAGAGAATCAGTCCTCCAAATTGATTTTTTTATCTGATTCTTTACTTCTATTAATATATGCACAATAAAAAAATCAGACATTTTTTAGAATTCCCAGAGCTCTGGGAGAATAACTACAGGTGGCAAAAAAAATGCCAAAACATGAACAATATGCAAATATTTAGCTTAAACATAACATGTTTGTGAGTGGTGCATCTTTCTTTTAAATATTGCAATTTATTTTAGTTATATTGAAACATATGAATATATGAGTGCATGTATAACTAAACAGTTGTATAAATGTACATTATGTCTGGGACTGGAGAAGTATACACAACATTTGAAACCTAGGGATTTTGTTTTTACATCATTTGCTGGATTTCCCCATGGCTGGGGATCTTGGAGGCATAGTCCAGTAATTTAATTGCTCCATGTTCTGTGTAAACATATTTTATATGTGTATTAATGTGCACATGTGCAGATGCAAGTGTATGGAGAGATGCATGCATGAAATCAATCAACTAAATGGCTTACATTTTAAAAACAGTATATAGACCCCTGCAAGATTAGCAGGCCAAACAATATGTAATGGATAGATTGTGCTACTTGCTTAGATTCTGCAAATGAAAGCACGGCCAGATTGCTAACTATGACTGGGTGCAATGAGGCTTTGCCCATTAGGACACCGGCCCCACTCCAGGTACAGATTATCCCCAACCTCTGCTGGTGCTCTTCTGCCTCTTCAACCATGATGGCCACCAACCACCACCAACTGGTTGCTACAATATTATTATACTGATCTGTCACCTCCTGGACTCACTTCTAGTCTATTTCTGAACCAAACCCAAAGAGGTGAAGTTGGCTTTTGAAGACATTTAGGGGTACCTCAAGGCTGTGAGGCTTCATACTTACCTACAGTAAGATCCTCACCAGAGACCATTCTCTAGGTTTCCCCACCATTTGAAGCCTGATCAGTAGTTACCAAGGAGATAAAGCCTTCTCTGTAGCAGCAACCTGAATTAGAACATGATCTACCCTAATATCATTTGGGTATTTTCCCCTTCTCTTGAAGGGAGGACTGATTTACTTCTACCTAGATCTCATGGAATGTGAAAATGCAAATGCCAATGGGTACAACAGAGGAAAATGTGGGGGGTGCTTTTTTCCTAAGCTTCAAAAAGTTGTATTCTCGAAGGCTTTCACAGCTGGGATAAGTTGTGAGTTTTCTGGGCTGCTTCACCATGTTCTGGAAGTTTTTCTTCCTGATGTTTCACCAGATTCTGTGACTGGCATCTTCAGGGGGCAAGGAGGATTCTTGCCCTCTGAAGATGCCAGCCACAGAGTCTGGTGAAAAGTCAGGAAGAAAAACTTCCAGAACATGGCCGAAGCAGCCTAAAAAGCCCACAACAACTATCCTCGTGCTACATGCAAACTTCTTGTAGTCCCCCAAAATAATGTTTTCAAGCTCTGTTCTTTTTCAGATTTTGGGAGGAAAATATGTTGTGAATAAACTTTTCTCTCCCCTTCCCCACTCTGAAAATTGAGGGATAACCAAATTACTTGGATTTACAGCTTGGCCCTATCATCAGTTACTTGGCAACCGTGAACCTAGAGATTCCAGTCTAGGTTTCCCAGGAATACACATTACAGTTTCAACATCAGTACAGGATAGACCCGGGAACCTTGTGGCATTCCAAAATTCCAGTTCTTATCAGGCACAGCCTGGCCAGTGATGCAGGGTGGCAACAGTGCTCATTTGTAAACATCTGGAGGGCTACATATTTCCCAGCCCTAGCACAGGAACACAGTTTGTGTTTTTATTCCACACTTTTCACGGGACCTGGCTTCAGATCCAGAAAAGGGAGAGCAGCAGCAGCAGCAGTAGTAATCTGATTTAGGCCCTTTGTAGCCCTTGGAAGGACTATGCAAGGGGTTTTTACTGCCTCAAAATGAAGCAGGAGTGGTACTATCAGTAACAGGCCAGCACAGACCTGTCCCAGCTACCTTGCAAAAGATGCTCATACAACTATGTTGGGGCAAAGCATCCTCTCTGTACTACCTACATGGGGTGTGTGGCATCTGTGGCTCTCTAAATCTTGTTGAAGTATAATTCTCATAATTCTTCCTCAATAGATTAGACTACTGCAGTGCACTCTATATGGGGCTGCCTTGTACGTTAATGCAGAGGCTCCAGCTGGTGCAGAATTCGGCAGCCAGACTAGTTACGGAGTTAAGGAAACACAAACATATAACCTCTGTGCTGGCTGCACTGCACTGCCTGCCGATCCATTACCGGATTGATTTCAAGGATTTAATGATGACATACGAAGCTCTCAACGGTTTAGGACCTTGTTATCTGGCAGAACGGCTCCTGCTGCGGAATACTGCCCATAATACCCGATCATCTCAGGCAGGGCATTTGAGGGTGCCCGTAAATCTTTGACAAAGAATTGGGCTTTCTCAGTGGCAGCCCCTCATCTTTGGAACCAACTTCCCCCTGAGACTGGTCTAGCTCCTCCACTCCCAGCCTTCAAGAAACATCTGATGTGGCTATTTAGAAAGGCTTTCCCTAGGTATTCACTTATTCTGTTAGTGTTTCACAGTCATTTATTTTATTTTTGCTCCATCTCCAACCCCTCTTGCTCTTTGTTTTGATGATTTGATTTTATTGTTTTGTTAAACTATTATGTTTTATTATACTTTGCTCAATTTGGAAACTGCCCAGAGTAGTCGTGGAGTCAGATGGAGCAGTATATAAATTTAATAAACAAACAAACAGCTATGCAAAGTCTGATGGGGAGCTGCAGCCTAGGAGCATGTGAAAGATCACACTTTCCCCACCCCTGTTGTGCCTGCATCAGCTATCCTTTGGCTCTCCACTACCCAGGTGTCACCCTGCCTCTGCAATTCTGCCTGAATATTGATTTCTTTGCAAGATGTTCTTTGCATTGCTTCAAATAGTCTGTTGGCCAGTCCCATAGGTGACCCAATCAGGATGTCCATTTCTCAAGAGCTTCATTCCCTTATGGGAATCCATAGTTATAAAGCAACCACACAGGAAAAGCTGGGGAAAATAACTACCCAATACAAAACTGTTTTTCATGTATTTTCACTCATATAGTATCTTTTCTGTACATTCACTGCCCGCTCCTCTCATGTATGTCTCCAAAGATGGGATTCTTCCAGAAGGATGGAATGTGCTATTTTATTTTATTTTTATTGCAGTTCCAAATCATTTGCATTCAGAAGTGTTCCACAATCAGGGGTTCAGACCTTTTTGACATTTTGGCCTTGTTTACTTCTGCTTCTAATCATATATCTAGACTTTTAAAGAAAAGTATGGTTAAAAAGGGTAAAAACATATGAAGAAACAGGAAAAGAAATTAGATATATTACCTACGAACACAAATATTCAAATCGGCACAATTAAATACATATATCAAACACTCTGCTTCTGGACATAAACAATGAACAAACATACCATGCATTATTTCTTGTTCTCATGCTGGAGAAACCCATCCGATGTCCAAGTTACAGAAATCTGCTGTCTAAATTTCCAGGATTCTACTCATTAAAAACAAAATACAGTGGTACCTTGTATAAAGGAATTAATTTGTTCCAAATGAAATTATGTTAAGCAAATTTTCCTTTATGCAAATTTCCCATAGGAATGCATTGAAGAGTAACCCTTAATCGCAACATTTTTATGTTGTATGGATTCGCCCCATAGACGATTCTGTTAAGCAAATTTTCCCTATCTCTGGAATTTTTTATGTTGTGCAGATTTTATGTTATACCAACCGTTTGTCATATGAGGGTCCACTGTACTATTACCTCAATGGGAAAAGACCAGGCTTTCAAGGAGGAAAAGGAGGAGCCTTGACTGACTAATGTGAATTCCAACACCGTAATAGGAAAACAGAAAGACATGTCGCTTAGTCTTACCATGTTCTTGGTGAACACACACCTAGAAAGCCAGTTACTGTACTCTCTTAGAGACCAAACAGACCATTCTTTGCAATGTAACCACTAAACTCATTAAAATAACCTGTTGTGACAGAGACAGAATAACCACCCTAGTCTCCCCGAAGCGGGTGCCCTCCAGATGGATTGAGAGTCTCAACCCATCAGGAGGGCACCAGCTTCGGGGAGACGATGGAGACCACAAATCTCAGAATGCCACAACCTGCACAGTTTAGGATTATTGGGTTTGTAGCTCAATATACCCGGAGTACACCAGAATCGTAAAGGCTGACACATAACCTAGCAGCTCTTTGGGCAGATGTGGCACCTATTAGCTCCTATCTTACTAAGAAGGCCAGCTGCTACAATTGACTTGTTTCCTGGTTGGCTATAGGCCAGAGAGGGATGCTTGCACTTGTAGGATGTTCCCTATGTGCAGCACTGCCATAGTGCAAAAGTGCAGATTGTTCCTTTTCACAAGCTCACAAGCAAGTAGCTGAGGATATTTCCTAAGAACGGTGCCAATCTCAGCACATGGTCTTCTGTAGGGACCAAAATCTTTGCAATCCACATGGGCACCTGACAGGCTTCTCTTCTTTTGTCTCCTCTCCCCGATCCTTCTTATGCTTCGGTCTAGCTGTATTAAGCAGTTCGACCATTGTCCGCCGTGTGAAAAGGGGGGAGCACTGTGGGTATGAGAACCACGACATTAAACCTGGTAACGTTTTGAAGGGCAGCCAAAACCAAGCGAGTGGAATGCAGTTGGGGACCAGCCCTTTGGTTTACCAAGGATACCCACTGTGGGTGGATCAACACACTGGGAAGTTTGACATGTGCTGGATGCAGCATTTAGGCCCGTTCAGCAGCCATCTGGCAGTGTGAATTGGTTGGGGAGATGCCGGAAATACATGGCAACTGCACCAGACCTGCACAGTCCGTCGTCACTGACATTAAAGGCTGGAACTTTTCTCTCTGACACCACTCGCTGTCTAGAGGCAGCAGCTCATGTCCAGAGGCAGGCACAGCTGGAGCCAGGTATTTTACTGCATGGACAAACCTGGTCCCATGCAGGGAGGGAGGTGACCCAGCAATGTCTGCACTTGCAGGCAGGAGGTTAGCTTATAGCTCTCAGGACAGGCGGCGTGGTACACACATGCACAATTTGTGGCCATCCTCCCAGGATTTGCCCCCTGAGTAGCTGCTCATGATGTCTTGTGGTAAGGATCACCTCTGGTTGCAGCCTTCCCACCTTTTCCCATCCTATCTTGCGTGTGAGCGCTGTTACGTTTGAAAACCCCAAGGTATCAATCTGCTTCCTTGCAAGAATAAACATGCTGGCCTACCCGGTCCCTCCTTGGAGCTCTATATTTAGCCTGGAGCTGGGAAAGCTTTTCCTGTTAAGCCTTGGTACTTTGGCTGGACATCAACTTACCCCCTCCAGGCCCAGGCGCTTCCCCCCCCCCCCAAAAAAGACAAGCCACTCACATACCAGCTGAGAACCTCCTGCCATTTTCTCTCACCACCCTGGGCTTTTTCTTAAAGGGGTTCCCGTTCATTTAGCCGGGGAGTTGGGATGGGGGGGGACATTTTTTGGGGTGCCAGGGAAGGATGTCCCTTGGCCTTTCAGATGAGAGGATGAAGAGTCTGAGACCAGCGGCAGCACCCAAGAGGAGAGGGTGGTTGTTGGTCTGGCTTCTGGAGGGTGATGCGCAGCGACAGCTAAAACTTGGATAGGGTTTCAGCAGCTACTATATATAAAGCAGCCGAGGGCCTTATGTCACCGCGCTAATTAAATTCCGTCGGGCCGCTTCTCGCTCGCTGGCTCTCGCTCTCTGGGGGGGTTTTCTTTCGGGAGCCCCTCACCCTTCTCTGGCAGGCCAGCGGCACAGAGGCGAAGGGCCCGAGCATGATGATGGACCTTTTTGAAACCGGCTCCTACTTCTTCTACTTGGACGGCGAGAATGGCGCGCTGCAGCCTCTGGACATGGCCGAGGGCTCGCCGCTCTACCCGGGCAGCGACGGCACCCTCTCGCCCTCGTCGTGCCAGGACCAGCTGGCCCCAGAGGGCGGCGGCGGCGGCGGCGGCGGCTGTAGCAGCAGCGACAGCGGCAGCATCGGCAGCGGCAGTGGCGGGGAGGAGCAGCACGTGCTGGCGCCGCCGGCCCTCCAGCCGCACCACTGCCCGGGCCAGTGCCTCATCTGGGCCTGCAAGACGTGCAAGAGGAAGTCGGCGCCCACCGACCGGCGCAAGGCGGCCACGCTGCGCGAGAGGCGGCGCCTCAAGAAGATCAACGAGGCCTTCGAGGCCCTCAAGAGGAGGACGGTGGCCAACCCCAGCCAGAGGCTGCCCAAGGTGGAGATCCTGCGCAGCGCCATCAGCTACATCGAGCGCCTCCAGGACCTCCTCCACCGGCTCGACCAGCAGGATAAAAGCCAGGAGCTGCTGCTGGTGTCCGCCAACGGCGGTGGCGGCAGCAACGGCGGAGATGCCGCGGCTTTCGCCTTCAGCCCCAAGCAAGGGAATGTAAGCGCCGCCTCTGCCACTGCCGCGCGCCAGGGCCTCGGGCCTCTCCCTTAATAGCCGGGATGGGGGGGGGCGAATGGTGGGGCAAGGTGGCGGGGTGGGGGGGCTACTAGGAGCCTCCACCTGGCGATCGTTGCTGCTGCTCTGTCGGTGGGCGGCCCTCCCCGTTCCCGCCCCCTCCCTCCTCCCGGATCCGGGTCCCGCTCCTCCAACGGGCGCCTTCTCTCGCCTTGCTCTCTGCAGGTGTCCGCGGCGGACTTCCTGAGCACCTGCAGCGCCGACTGGCCCGGTGGTTCTCCGCATTCCAGGGCGCTCCCCATCGCCGTCAAGGAAGGTAAAGCTCACCACGCCGAGGACTTCCCTCTGCGGCCGGCGGGCAGTGCCTGCTGGCGCGCTTGTCCCGGAGCGGGCTTGCCAAGCTTTTGCTCCTTCGCGGCCACCCACCTGAGCTCAACCTCCTCAATGGCACCGGATCCATCCACCCTGGCTTGGCTGCCTCCCTGAATGCCTGCCCCTTGTCCTGCAGTTCTAGGCTAGGGGCATAAATGTTTCCGGAGCTTTGAGTTCCTCCACGATCAGTGGGGTGGCTCCCTAACCCCCCCCCCCCGCACCAGACACTGGTCGCCTGAATGTGTGGAGGGGGCGGGGCCAGACAACGAGGACGACTTGGGGGACAGACATTTCAGCCTTTGTAAAGCAGGCTGGCGCCAATAAGGCCCCCGATCCTAAGAGGAGGCGCACAGCGGAGCTTTTTCCTCCAACGCGAGAGTGAATCAAAGCGTATCCCTAAAATCCCCACCCCAAACACCATTATCCCGTAGAAGTTAAGCTTATATGTCCCTTCCCTCGATCTCTGAAGGGGCTCGAGCAGCAACCTGCCTCACATATCTCATCGACGACGGCAAGACGCTTCGACGGTATTTACTTCCTGGAGTAGTTCCGTTGTGTTACTCCAAAAGTAAAGGGTGCGGATCGCAGCCTGAAAGAAACCCAGCCCTGAGCACGGCATTGGGAGACCGTGGGTCCGGAGGTGCTTCGCTGCTGGTTTACTCTCTGGCTGCTCGCCTAAAAACACCTCCGGGGAAAGTCGGTCCTACTGAACGGAGTGGGAGGGGGGCTTATTGTTGAACAACATGTGTTTAGGACTGGGGATCTCAGCTCCCGCGGCCCCCCTGTAGCTCCTTTGAATAGAAAGTCGGCCCCGTTCTATTCCCGACCTAAGTTGAGAAGGATTGCGAGTTCCTTCCCGGCTTAAAATTGGCTAAGTTTGTTGAAACACCCTGGACGGGAAGATAACGGCCCTTGTTTCCAAACAACTAGAGAGAGAGAGAGAGAGAGAGAGATCCTGTTCTATTGATGGGTCTGATGAAACGGCCCAATTAGCTCTTAAAGTGGCACGTCAACCGCGTGTTGCTTTAACTTCCAGATACAGGACGTGGAAGCCTTCCTGTTTTGTGCGACGGATTTAACGTCGAACGTCCCATCGGACCCTACGTTTCTTAACAGGGCTTCCTTCCTTCTTTCCTTTCTTCCAGGAGGTTCCCTCGTCGATTCTTCAGCTTCGAGCAGCCTCCGCTGCCTCTCCTCGATCGTCGACAGTATCTCCTCCTCGGAAGATCGCAAGGTCCCCAGCGGGGAGGACGTGGTGGAGAAGTAGCGGCCCGGGAGTATTTTTGGAAACAGACACCGCCAGAACTGTCGATCCCCTTCGCCCTTCAAACTAAATCACGAATTAATTTAATCTTCTAGAAATCCTAGATGGGGTGCGTGCAAGCCCCGGGTGGTGGCGGCGGGAGGCGTTGTGAAAAGGTACACGCAGCTGAACAAATAATATTGCGTTTTCTTCTTAAAAGGAAGTTTTGCCCTTTGACCAAGTACACCGCCCCCCTTCTACGTTATTTTTATTTCAACCTAAAGTCTCCTCTTATCTTATATATACATATATATAAAATATTAATAATAACTTGTAGTTATCAGTGAGCATCCTTTGTATAAAACAAAATTCATTCCTGATTTAAAGGAAGCTCCTCTTTGTGGATTATTTTAGTTTATTTTTATTGCTCTTTTTGTTTGTGTGCGGGGTTTGTATATAATGTTAGTATTTTCCCTCTTTTTTAAAAGAAATATGTGCATATCTATATATATATATATAAACACAGGATGTTATACATATACAGAAAAATAGACAATGTTCCCAAGTTTGTAAAATAAACTGTTTTATGTACAATTTTTAACTGTTGCTTTCTGTCTGTTTTCAGGGTGGTACAATTAGGAGCAAAATAATAATATCCATGGATTCATCCTTTCTTCCCCAAGGATGGGGATACGTTTTAAATCGAAAGACCATTAACCATTTTGTTTGTTCACCTATGCATGGAAAGCATTTGTACTTGGACTTTGTAGTCAGCAGGGCTTCCAAAAGGGGATTGGCAATAGATTGCCAGCATTTTCAATTACCAAGATTATTTTAAAGCAAATTCAAGCATCCCCTGGGGGAATTAATCAGGTTTCCTTGGAGTGATATGTAACTTTAAAAAAAAACCTGAACTCGTATAAATAAAATCTTTGGAGTCCTTCTCTGATTTGGTGAGATAAATAAGGCAGGAAAGGGAATAATAAATGGTTTGGCAATCTCTACCAATTGGTTGTGTTCCTCTGCTTCCCTCTGTTGTTTTTGCAGCTTCTGTTCATGTCACCTTCACCCAACAACCTGAATGTGCAGTACTTCTTACTGCCCCCCCCAAAAAAAGTGTTGGAGGTAAAATCCATGCAGTTGCAAAGTCTCCTGCTTTCAAAAAAAAAAAAACCTTCTGAGCCAAAGTGTGAATCATGATGAACAATGACATCTTGCAGGAAAAGCCACCTCTTCTTAGCAGGTCAGGCTCAAGAGAGGCTGTGACTGGAGTCTGGGGGAAATCCATTACGCCCATGGCAGGAAGGGGTTAAGGAGCTGGAAGGATGGCAGCAAACAATGTGCCCTTGAGAGGCCTTGGAAAAACAACCCACTTCTGAAGCTGGGAAGGCCTTAAGGGAGGGAAAGCTTTACAAGGTGTACCAGATTTGTTTATCATCACAGGAAGGGGTGACCACCAAGAAACCATAAACAAGTCCAGTCTCTCTCTCTCTCTCTCTCTCTCTCTCTCTCTCTCTCTCTCTCTCTCTCTCTCTCTCTCTCTCTCTCTCTCTCAACCTCGTACCTTCCCTCCCCTTCCTGCTTCCAGACCCAGAGTCTGCTAAGTAGAGTTTCCACATCTTGGGTATTGGGAAATGGCTTATATATTTCATTTTGCTTTGTTATGGTCCACTTTTTCAATGTTTATGCCCCAGAAAAAGAGGACCTCTCACACAGGGCCATCTGGTGACTGACAGAAACTCCGTGGCCACAATACATGAGCCTGTTCTCAGAAAAGCTGAATGGGAAGGCTCTCTGAGGTATCCCTTTTAGCTTTGTCCCAGATCTGACATATTTATTTATTTATTTATTTATTTTTTATTTATTTATTTATTTATTTATTTATAATATTTTATCCCACTTTTCTCCTTGGAAAAGGACCCAAGGTGACATGTAGCCCTTTGAATCTGTGGAGTCACAAACTCCATCAGTCTTGATCTATGTCATATCTGGGGCTATAGTCCAAAATAACTGGCAGGTCATGGGGTTCCTACCCAAGAATTTACGTGCATGGCATGATTTCCTGACAAAGGGGATTAGAACTTTTTAAACTTTACTGTTGGAAATAAGGTTCATTCAAGTCAGAGGGCCCACAATAAATTAACCCTGGATATACTGGGGGTGCTTTTACATACATGCATACATACACACAAACACACACACACACACACACACACACACACACACACACACACACACACACACACACACACACTTTGGAGAAATAGCACCCATCTCTCGTAAATAAAACATTGTATCACACAGAAGAGAATTGCCTCAGGTTGATATTAACAAATACTCACATTTTTTCATCATTCCATAAGGCTTCAGTCCTGTGCACACTTACAGGAGAGTAAGTCCAACTGAATACACTACTTTTTGTACATAAACAGAAATAAGATAGTTCTGTATGTATTCCAACATGTATGCATTTAGGGCTGGCCTCCAAGGCCTCTAAACATGTTATGCTGATTACTGTATTTCATTTAATATTATCTGCTGCATTTTTTATTACTCCAGTTACTCAGAATTGACACCAGTTTCATCAGAGTACCTGACAACGTGTGGGAATGCAATCAAGTATATTTGTCACCATATAGAATTTCCATTTTCCATACTAGCTCCAGTATTTCGAGAGAGAGCCTTCTTGCAAATACTGTAGAAACAAGTGGGGAGGAAATCGTGATCAGAAAACAATTTCTTAACTTGAAGTTATTTTTTGAGAAGTTGCAGCCAAATAACGTTATCTAGTGTTAGGCATTTACTAAAGAGGCAGGTACAAATTAACTGTGCCACTGGGAGTATGGAGTCACTGCCAAACTAAAATTCACCCTGCGATCTTTCCCCGTGTTTATTGAGAAACTTATTCCCGTAAAGATAAGTGTGGTTTTATTTTCTGGTCAGCGCAGTTCGGGCTGCGCTGCAAAAGTGCACAGGAAGAAAAAACGGGTTTGTCGTTTTCCGCTGTATACCACAGGTTGATAAATTCTGAGTAAGTACAGTATTTGTATGAGCGCGCTCCACGCATTTAAGGATAATACTGCGTGCGCATAATAAAGTACTTGCCTTCTATAGCAACACCACACGCCTCTGGTTAGAAAGAAAGAAAGAAAGAAAGAAAGAAAGAAAGAAAGAAAGAAAGAAAGAAAGAAAGAAAGAAAGAAAGAAAGAAAGAAAGAAAGAAAACTTTGAAAAAGGTCACAAGCACAGTGCCACACATATCTGCTCAGAAGTAATTCTTAGGAAGCTGACCAATGATCAGATTCACAGCCCATGCCTATCGCTGAATATCTTCCTAGAGTTACGGTACCATTAATGGTTACTTGCTTTTAATTATTAAATTGAATTTCAATTAGCATGTAGTTTTTTCAATCTTTAACTTATTGTGCGTGCTTTTAAAAACATTCTATTCCTTTTAATTTTGTGAGCCCTCTGAGTCCCCCTATCGGAGAAAGAAAGACATTAAACAAATAAAACAAACAAACAAATAAATAAATATTAAGGAAACAAAGCGAAATCCCCTCGTTAGTCCCACCTACAGTAGGAAGGGGATCTGAGACGTCTTGGGTAACATTACATTGATCCAATGGGTCTACTCGAACTGCGGTCTTCCAATTGGATTAAGCCCAATTGATCCCTTTTTTTACTTAAGTTTTGCGGCTCAAAAGTTCCTGGCTTCCAGCTTTCAACGCTTCCCACGGCGGGATCCTTACTCTCAGGCAAGCCGCCGTGACGTTTACTCTCAGGTGGAGCCACGCAGAAAGGCTGCCGAGGGAAACCACTTCTGGCCGGGAAGGAGACTCCCCCGCCCCTCCAGGGTTGGAGGTTTCCGCAGCACCAAATGGGGTTGGGTTCCCCCTCCTTGCCGGCGCAGCGGAGTAACGTGAGTAACTGTTTGGCGTCAGTGAGCGGGACTTCAAGGAAGCTCCTCATTAAAGCAAGCAAGCCAGCAACCCGTATCCCCCCCCCGGTGCCCTCTTCCCCCCGCAGGGCGGGCGGCGGCACCAAAGGAGCCCGGGTGGGCTTGCAATTATCCTGTTTGGTTTTGATATTAATAATGATAATCTTTACCTAAGTCTAAAGCCAAAGCAAACACGCTCGGGAAAGCCCACACCCGAGAGGTAAGGGTTGTAGGGAGATAAGGCAGTTTCCGTCTGGAGCTCCGTCTCACCCCCCCCCCCCCAGCTTCCAGGAGAGCGGCTTGGCCACTGAACTGGTTCAAAAATGGGTCTGTAAGGAAAGGGCTTTGGGGTCCTGGGGGGAGGGGGGTTGTTTGCTGGAGCAGGGCAGTATCTCCTGCAAAGCCAACTGACCAGGACAGACAGTCATTGGGGTTTGTTTGTTTTTCTGCTTGTGGAGACGCGGGTCTTCCGTCCTTACTCCTTAACTTCGACCAGGGAGTTGTGAACATGGGGCTTTGCGAATGTTGTGGTGTTCAGGCAAGGGTGAGCAACCAGCTGTGGCCTAACCTGCCGCAGTTCCTATAATTTCTCGCCCTTGCCCATGTCTCCTGCGGGAGCTGGAGGTCGCCATCAACGGGCGAGCCACAATTGTCCACGCAAATTTACTTTGATGTCTGCTTGGTAGCCATCGCCCGCAACTTGGTGGCCTCCATGTGTTCTGGGCTACTGGATCCCTTACTTCAGCTGCGCTGCTTGATGGGATGGAACGCGCAGTCCCGCCGCACTGGAGGCGCTAGGTTGTAAACATTTGTATGGCGCTTTAATACGTAACCGCGGCCCCGGTTCCGGGAGGCAGCGCCGAAATCTTGCTGGTTTCGGAGGCTCTGCTCCTTCACAACGTTTCGGTGCCAAAGAGATCGTCACTGTTTGGGGGGGGAGATGGGATGAGCAGTGACAGTCGCATTCTGACCTCTAGCAACGGAGGCCAGAGCGAGTATGCGAGTAAGTGCTGATTTTTGACAGTGTGCCAAGACAACTCACGTAGAAGAACCAAAAACCCCCGTCTTGCATATTTTTAAGTCTTTCTGGTCCCCGCTCCCATTTACTTGTTTTGGAGGATCCCGAGACTCCGGCGTCATAAAACCCCAAATCATTGCCCCCCCCCCCGGTTCTGCTCGGTTCCTTTCCCTTTCCCTTGTGGGGAACAATTCCTCTCTCTTTTTCCGGGCAGTCTGTGAGTTCGGCGTTTGTTGCGGGATGTGCGGCTGGTGCGGAACGAGCAGGTGGCGCATTCCTGGCGGAAGGATACCGGGGGGGGGGGTCTGCTTTGGGGATAGAGGGTATTTGAGGACTGGGCCTCTGCCTGCGATGTCCAAAGCCATTTGAGAAGCCGTTTCTGGGGCGTCTCTCGCTTATGTTGGGAGGCGAAGGTGAGAAACAAGCAACGAGGGAGACTTGGGCTGAGATCGACAGTCCCGTAGGTTGTTGGACTACACGCGCTGGGGCAAGACAAGCCTCCACACACACACACCCAAAATTAAGAACACATGGTCCCTGACAACGCTGGCTGGAGGATTTTGGGAACCCTAATGCAAAAAGCAGTAGTTCTAAGCTAGGGAAGTTCAACAGCTCTGGGCCGCCCTGCCCAAGCGGCTGTAAGGAATACAAATGCAGGAACCGGTGATATCCTCATTAGACCACTAAGAAAATTAAAATAAAATAAAAAACAGCGAGCTTTAGGTTATTTTATTTAGTGGTCTAATAAAAGTATCACCTGTTTCTGCACGTGTATTGTTTCGGAGACCAGGCGGCCTCTTCCTGATTGTTTTTGAAGTAAAGGGGTTGTTTGGAGAAGCAGACAGGAAAGTGTCTGTGTGGAGGGGGGGTTACCAGAATCTGGGGCCTGCCGCTTCCTCCAACGGGAAGGCAGGCGGGGGATTCTCCTCTGGGCTTGGCGCTCCCCTACCCCCTACCCCCTCGCAGGCCGCCTCCCTTCCCTTGAGCCTCTTTTGATCTCCTCCGGGAGCTCAAGCCAGGCAGGCCAATGGCTTGCCCAGCTGCCGAGCCCCAGCCGGAGCCTTCACGCTGCCCAGCCAGGGGAAAGGCTCTGTTGCCGACGTGGGCGCGCTCAGGCTGGCCTGCGAGGTCAGGAATCGGCCCAGGGGAGAAGCAAGGACCCCGAAGGAGAAGCAGGGCGCGGGGATGGGGAGGGGAGTGGAGAGTCCCTGGGGCTGGAACCTACCTGTTTTATGTGGCCAGAAGTGGGTCGTTAGAAGCAAGCTGTAGAGAGGTTGCGGAACAGTTTGGTCCCATCCGTTTCCAGGCTTTCTGGAATCTGGTGTTCTGCATATATAGCTTAGTAGAGCTAGGATTTGTGGCATTCCTAGCTCGGCTGAAGAGCACTGATGTAGAGGACTCAGCCTCCCCCAGCTCTTGAACCTAACCACCCCCTACGCAGACAGACAGACAGACAGACAGACAGACAGACAGACAGACAGACAGACAGACAGACAAAGGTCTTGTTGTGCCGATGTGGCAACTGTCCTCTCCCTAGTATTCCCCCCTTCCGCCTCAAACACAGCCACCACCCCCGCCTTGCCTGGGGCCTCCTACCACTTTGACCGATGAATACCCCCCCCTGCGTGGACTGTCAGGGAAGGGGCGCACGAGTTCGTCTCTGTCAGGTCGTCAACTCCTTACATACTATCGTGTGGATACTTGCTTAACTTTGGATTAAAAAAAAACCCATTATGCTACTGATCGCCAACGTTCTGCGAGGACAGGACACCTGAAGACGAAGAAGGCAAGAACAGGAGTCGATTTGACCCACAGTCTGAAATCTATAGCAGGTCCCTTGCCTGGATTTCGGGAGGGGGACGGCACTATCCCGGACGTTCAAAGCACACACACACTTAGCCTATTGATTTCCAGATGAGACAGTTGAGGGTATTCTGACCCGTTTCTCCTGTCTGTACCTTCCTTTCCTAACCCTCCAGCGAGCTGCCTTGAAGTGCGCATGCTACCACCCGCTTGGAGGTTGGAAGGCAGCGAGGGAGGGGGGGTAGTGGAGTGGGGAGGAATGGCTGTGGAATTCCTCCAGTGAGCCTTGTGTAGAGTCTCACAAAACTCAGGAGGTCCTGGTGGGGAAAAAAACTTCGGAAAAGGCTTGAGAGTGTGGGGTGGGCATGTATTTCTTGCGCCCTTTCCTCCCGGGTGGGAATGTGTGAACTTCTTCTTAGCTGGTGGCTCAGGCTCCATGTGGAGCCCCTCACTCACTAGCTCGCTGGGCCACTCCGTTCCCACAAGTGCCTCAGCCGGAGGCTCCTTCCTTTCCCCGAAGGCCAGGGCATCTTAGGTTCCTTCCTCCAGAGGCTGGGCCTTTGCAAATTGGTTTGGAGATCAGTTTTCAACACCCCCCCAAAAAAGGAGGGGGGAGAGAGAGAGCTGGCCCCAGAAAGGGATGGTAATTACACATTTGTCAGGGTGATGGCATTTCTCTGCCCCCCCTCCCTTTCTTTGTGGAAGAAGAAGCCAGGAAGTCTTTCTGGAAAGGCGATGTGATGAGGCTGTTGTGGAGCAGCCAAGTTCCATGAGTGCAAGTACCATCAGAATGGAGCCTGGAAGAGTCCCGTCTGTGACTCAGTAACAGCAGATGCAAGAAAAATGGGGGATAACAGAAGAAGAGGCTGATGTCCACCTTCAGTTTCACAGGTACAAGCCAGCCACACTGACAGAGCAGAAGGAAGCACAGAGAGGATTAGACATGGGCACGGAGTGGCGAAATTGTCATTTCCGTTTTCGGTTATCGTTTCCGTTACATAACGGAAACGGTAATGATAATTACGCCATTCCAGCTCGAACCCTACCCGAAAAAAGAAAAATTGGGTTGGGTTTTTCGTTGTCGTTAATGGCATCGTGGCGATCGCGTGATGCCAAGCAGCACAGAAAAAAAGTTTTAAAAAGTAAAAAAAACGAAACGAAAAAAAACGACTACCGGCCAAAAAAGCAGGCGAAAATATGCCTGCCTGAGGACACTTACCAGAGGGGTAGTTTCTGGGGGGGGGGTCCCGGCCCCCCCCCTCCTGTCCTGGGCTGCTTGCACCAGACTGGGGGGGGGGGTCATCCTCGTCCTCTGTCTCACTGCATGCCATGCGGTGGGGGGGATCCAAAATGGCGACCGCAATTTTTCTTTTGAAATCATGCTCAAAAAACACACCAAATCACCACAGAAACATGTGAAATTTATTTATTTTAAATGCCTGAATTTTAGTAGTAGCAGCAGTGGGTTTTTTATAGCAATAAAACGTCGTATTGATTTTATTTTATTTTATTTTATTTTTTATTTTTTTAGACCTGCCCATTTGGACTGGGCATGGGATGGGACCATGCAATTTTTTTGAACCATTCCACCAATGGCATCACCAGGTTTTTGACTGACACTTCTGGATGTCTCGGAGGGCATAAAAAGCCGAGGCACCTTCCAGAAATCGCAGTCGGGTGTATGGATGTGGTTGAGGGAGGAGGGCTGGCTGCTGGTGCTGGTGTGATCTGATCGAGATTGAGGAGGGAGGCTGGAGGCTTTAGGATTTAAGTTAGGCAGGCAGGGAGGGAATTGAATTTAGAAAATAATTTCTTTGATTCCCTGCAGCTTTGTCTGCTGAAGGGAATAGCAGTTTATTCTTTATTTCTTCTCTGGCAGTTTGAGAATTTTTTTCTGATATTGGATAAAGGGGGAGGTTCGACTGGGAGTGGGAGGTGTGGATTTATTTTTAAAAATATATTATATACTACCATTTATTTTCTATTTTCCCAACTTCAATTTGCTTGCACACACACACATTTGGGGTGCAAGCCAAGAACAGAACCTCTATCCTAAGTGATATCCTAACTGCCCACTTGCCCATCCGCCTGTGCCGCCATCCACCCACTCGCCCGCTTGCCCGCCCGCGCCTCCCCCTGCTGCTGTCACCACCCGCCCATGGCCCCCCGCCACCGCTGCCCATCCGCACCTCCCCCCCACCGCCCGCCGCCCGCCCCGCCCGCAATCTAGAGTGCAAAAACACCTAGCGCCGGACCTGATTGCAGGACGCCCCTATGCTCTGGGGGAAGTCAAATCGCACTAAATCACGGTGGAAACGACAAACGACAAACGAAACAAAAAATTTTTTGAAAAATTTCGTGACAAACGGAAACGACCCAAAACGGACCCGTTCCGAAAAACGAAAACTCGAAACATCATTTTTTCTGGTCGTGCCCATGTCTAGAGAGGATAGGTAGCACAGCATAGCACATGTGTTTTCTGACTTCCCACCTTGGGTCTCCAGGTGGTCCTGGATTAAAACTCCCAGAAATCCTGGCAAGCACAACTAGTGGTGAAGGCTTCTGGGAGTTGTAGCCCAAGAACATCTGGGGACCCAAGGTTGGGGAACCACTGAGGCACCAATAGTCTAACTTAGTACAGTAGGACCCCAGTATCTGCTGGGGATCAGTTCTCGGCCTTCCTGTGGATAACAAAAACTGTAGATAAGAGGAAAAAACCCAAAAAACTGCTGTTTTGCTACAGTAGCTTCCTTTACAGCTGCTTTTTGTGACAGTAGCTTGCTTTACAGTTGCTGAATTATTTATTTATTTATTTACCTCTGCCAACTGTGGATAACTAAATCAGTGGTTAATGAGTCAGTGGATACAGGGGACCTACTCTATAAGGAAGTATCCTGCATTTTATGGACCATAAGGCTGTGTGAATGGCTCCTAGTCTTGATCATGTCTATCTTCTTCGCTGTGAATTGCAGTCATTCAGCATCTGGTTAGCCATAGGGAGAAAAGAATTGTGGAGTAGGCAGGCCTCTGGTCAAATGGTGCAGAGACCGAAGTACTGAAGTAGGATGCTCAGAAGACTTGACTTCAACTCCCAGACTGGTCATGAAACTCCTGGCATGAACTATCTTAGCCTGACCTACTCATGGAATTGTTGTGAGAATAAAGCAGGTACCAGAGACACATGCACTGCCTTGAGCTCATAGGAAGAAAAGCAGGATACAAATGCAGTGGGTACATGCTTCCACACTGAGCTGCAGGTGGCTCTTCCTTTACACCTCCTATATTTCTTTTCTCTGCCTACTGAGGTAGCCTCTCAATGCCAACAGCCCTGCTGGCCCTTCTGATACGAATACTCAAATGAGATTAACTCCTCTCAAGGGAACAGATTGAGGGCCTTCTCAGACTCCACAGTGTGTGCGCGCACACACAGAGAGACACAGACACAGACACACAGAGACACACAGAGACACACACACAGTCACACACACACACAAACACACACACACACACACACAGAGAGGGGGGGAGGAGAGAGAGAGAGAGAGGGAGGGAGGGAGGGAGGGAGGGAGGGAGGGAGAGATGAGAGAAACTGCATTGGAATGGTGACTGGCACTTAGAAAGATCAAGTTTATTTGTGTGCAGAGCATAAATCTGCAAGCTGGTCTATTTTCGCCCCCAAGGAATGTGCGGAATCAACACATTGGTCCAAGCAAGTCATCAAGTTACAGCTAACCAGCAACTTCTTTCTTGGCTTGGTGGACAAGGCCTTCCCGCATGCAGACAAGACAATGAACCAGATCATGGTCAGCTCACCAAATTCTCCTGCTGGCAGTCCATCAGCCCCCATTTCTAGAGGAGACACTTTTCATTCTGCCTGATTGCAACAGCTGCTTGCACTGATGCACAGTGGCCAAGTCACCTCGATCCAATTCCAAACTCAACTCAAATGGGCATGTCCACAAACGGCATGTGCAAATCAGTTGAACTTGGTTTGTGACATCAACTAAGAAACCTAAATCCCATGATGTGGGTTGTGCAGTGCTGCTTAGAATTCTTTGTTAGAGATTTCTAGCCTCTTTGCAGAGTGAAGGAGAGCTTTGGGCATGGTGTAGATTAGCTAATATCCCACATAGACTGCGAAGAGAGAGCTTAGTCAACAAGTATCAGCTAATAATGTAACTCATAGAAGCTCAATCTTTAGAGACTGTGTATCCTTCTAAACGTCTAAAGGAAGCTGAGAGAAACTGCAGTAGATCCTCAGTTCCTCCAGGACAAATCCTCTTGCATCCTGGATTAGACAGACAATGGCTTGATCCATGCGGACCAGGGGAGAAATCCTTGATCCTCCAGGTTCAACTTTATTTGACTCTGCCCACCATCATCTACAGGCAGCAGTGGGGAGGAATAATGGGAGCTGTAGTCCAACAACATCTGGAAAACCAGCGTTTCTCCATTCTCCCCCACTGCGCTTTTAATGATTTGGGTGCTGCTTGAGTTGCACTGCCAGGAGAAAGGGTACATAGAGGTGCCGTAAATAAAAAATTATAACATACAAATAGGATGGGGATGGAATTTAGGGTTGTGATCCTTTTGTTAACATATCAACCTTGAACCTGATTGGAGGGGAAATGTCCCACTTTCTGGTAAAGAATGAAGCTGAATGAAGGGAGAGAAGCAGGGAAGCCAGTGGTGCAGGTCTCTGCCCTTTGTGGGAGACGTTCTGATCCCGATGGTATGATAGATAAGAAGTCCCGACTGAGCGCAAGGGGATATTTCTTTCTGAGTGAACAATAGGACAGTTACTGTCCCTCAGCTTGGGAGGGTCAACCCTAAATGTGCAGGATTGGAAGCTAAATGAAGCTGCAGTTCTGGGAATACAGTACAAGGGACGCAGTTTTGCAGAGTCATCTGCCCTCTTCAGAGGACAGAAACGGTCGCCCTCTTTGGAATGGAAGTCTTCTCTAATTGGAAACAAATCGATTACCTCTTTTATTTGTTTTACCCTGATCTATTCATCCAGAAGAAGTCTGTTATCTTCATCAGTGGCGTCATTTGTTAGAATCTTCACATTTCCTTTAAGAAGAAAGCGTCCCTAGTTTTTGTTTCTCTCGTTCGCTATTCCTCTCTCAAGCGTAATGTGAGGATAAACTTGGAAAATCAAGGAGCTGGCAATGAAAACAAGGATTCTTTAAGTGCCTTAAAGAGGACCGTCCGTATTTGTAACGGCATCAGGTTCCCTGGCCTGGAGTCCCTTTCAGCAGTTGCAGTTACACGTACGCGTTAGTCGAAGAGCGAGGCTTCCGCAGGTAAACGCCAACACGAGAAAGGCAGCCCAAGGCCGTCTCACTCTCTGAAAGGCTCGCTGTTCATAAGGGAGCTTCCAAGGAAGTAGCGGCAGGTCGTCCGTCCCCGCGTCTTGGCAAATTTAGAGGTGAAAAAGCGACGTCGGGAGAGGACACGGGCGGCTCAAAAAACGAGCTATTTGTTTGAGCGACACAAAGCTCTTCAGGCTTTCAAGGGCCACGTTTACTTGGCCCTCCGGTGGCCCCCTTTCCCCATTTAATTTTGCCCACACGCCACGGGCTGGCCCAGGGAGGTTTTCTGCCGTGCCTGGCCTCTGTCACCATCCTGCGTGCTTCCTGTAAGGTTCCGCCTAGGAGGAAAGAGGGCGGCAGACCCCCCTCATCCCACCTTACAGTGGGGCCTCCTCCTCCTCCTCCTCCGTGCTTTCGTCTTTCCAGCCCCCCCCCCTACCACCGCAAAGACCCTTAGTGGCGTCCCGTTGCCAGAGGTGAGAAGAAAGCCCCCTCTGGGGCCCAGGCGGTGCTGTCGTGAAGGTTAATTGCTTGCTAAGAGATCCTCCATGTGTTTTTCTTAGCAGGCCCCCGCGGGCGGATCTCACTGGGACCGAAGGGGCCGGAGGCATCGGTACAGCTAAGGGCTGCTACAGGCATTTTCATGGCTCGACCCCCCTCACCTCTGGAATCGTTTGGGCCCCCGGGGAAGCTTTTGTCACCGCCCTGATCAAGTGGCCGGGCGAGACGGGGCTCGGCCGTTGCTCCGCTAGGCCTGGGTGTCGTGTGGCGCTGGCAGCTGGAACGCATCGGTAACGGGCCAAGCCCCCCCAAGGGGAGACGGGCCGCCCCCGTCTCCTCTGGGCCCAGCGCCTGGCAGAACCATCCCGGACACGGCCTGCCGCAGACAACCTGGGAAGGCAGCCGGGAGGGCGAAAGCGAGCAGGAAGGGATGCCTGCGGGGACAGCCCAGCCCCTGGAAGCCTGGAAAGCGAATTGGGGGTTGGGGGGGGGGGAGAGAAGAAACGCGTTGTGGCTGTTCGCCATCCTTCATAAAGACAGTTCCGGTCAGGATGAAAAATCCCCCTAAAAGCCCCCTGTTATGTGTGGAGACAGGGCTGGATCTTCTCTCTAGGTTTCGAGGGAAGCATCTCAGACTCTCGCTTTCACTGGAAGGGGGGGGAAGAGTGGGTGGGTTAAAATGAGTGATCCCCTCCCCCTCCTCCTCCACCACTTTTGTATTGATCTGTCTTCATGGGCACCCACAGCAGCAACAGAAGAGAAAAAAAGTCTTAATGGCTAACAAGTCTCTCAGGGAGTGCATTGTAACCCACAAATGTCCATGCTGAAAGAAATCTCCAACATGGCAGATAGGTTCCCCCCCCCCCTCTGCCTCTCTTTTATTATTGTTTATCACGTCCTAGTAGCATCTACGTTAGAAGACACGAGTTTGGATGCCTCTATGAGAAGGGAAAGGCTCTCAAAAGCCTGATTGGACTGGTAACGAAGAGAAGAGTTGAAGTCTTAAAAGAGCTCCTAGTAAGACTTAGTGGTGCTTGTTACTTTCCCGTTACTTTTTCGATTCTTAAGAATTAATTCTCGGCGGGTCGCGACTTGCCAAGACGCACTGGGCACCTGTTTTCCTCCGATGGTCTCCTCCGGAGCAGTGGAACACAGGTGACTAATTGATTGGTTGATGCTTATTGGGGCGACGTACTTTTCATTTCACAAAGTGGCAAAGAATGAACGACCGGTCGGAAGGCCTACCAGGCAGAGCGCTAACCGAGTCTTCCTTTGGGGAGCGGAGAGGGTTGAGCCCGCTCCCTCCCTCCCTCCCTCCCCTCCCTCTTTGTTTTCTTGGGAGTTTTCTTCCCCCTCGCTGCGGCCGCGGCTCTGTTCTCCCGAAGTGTTACTAATGGCACCTCGGGGATCTGTGCCCTTTCGGAAGGCGAGGGATGGTCGGTAGCCAAAAGGAGTGGTCGCGCACACAGCACCCTCTTGGAAGGAAGGGGGGGACGGGAATGGTGGTGGTGGTGGTGGTGGAGAGATCTACCTAGAAACCCGCGCCCCGCCTTCCTCCGTAAGAGGTCGAGAAGATGCTAATGGCCAGTAGCCCTCCACCAGGGGGGCAGCTGAGCCCGGGGGGTATATAGCGAGGCACGGACCCACTCCCGGACGCCTTGAGCCGCCGGAGTAGCAGCAGCAGCAGCAGCAGCAGCAGCAGCCGCCGCCGCCGCTCCCAGGATGGAGCTGATGGACGGCTGCCCGTTTTCTCCATCCTCGGCGGCCGCCTTCTTCTTCTACGAGAGCCCCTCCGGCCTCCCTTCCCCTGAGGGGGACTTCGTCCAGCGGATGGGCGCCGGCTCTTGCTCCTCTTCCTCTTCCTCCCCCTCCTCCTCCCCCTCCTCCGCCTCCCTCGGAGAGCCCCAGCGGGCAGAGGCGCCCGGCGGATCCGACGGGGAAGAGCACGTCCGGGCGCCTCGGGGCCACCCGCAAGCGGGCCCTTGCCTGCTGTGGGCTTGCAAAGCCTGCAAGAAGAAGTCCAGCACGGGGGACCGGCGGAAAGCGGCCACCTTGCGCGAGCGGCGTCGCCTGAAGAAGGTCAACCAAGCCTTCGAGGCCCTCAAGCGGTGCACGGCGGCGGCCGGCGGCAACCCCAGCCAGCGCCTGCCCAAGGTGGAGATCCTGCGCAACGCCATCCGCTACATCGAAAGCCTGCAGGAGCTGCTGAGGGAGCAAGTCCACACCTACTACCGCCTGCCCGGGCAGCGCTGCCCCGAACCCACCAGCCCCACCTCCGGCTGCCCCGACGGCCTGGTAAGAATAGCATCTTCCGCCCGCGATGGGGTTGGAACCGGGGGAGGTGGTTAGGGTTAGGGTCCGGGAGAGGACGGCAGAGGAGATCCCCGCCCTCGGAGAGCTGGAAGTGAGGAGCAAGAGGGACAGAGCTGCACTGTCCTCCTTTCTTCGACTACAAACCCCAGCATCCCCTGCCGGCATGGCCACCTTCCCTTGTGTATCTCAGCTGCCAGAAACTCCCAGGGGATGCTAGGGGTTGCAATCCTCAAAGGAACTTTTCCGAAGAGGGGAAGAGGACAACTTTTCTGAAACTAGTTGAGGGTAGCCAGTGGTGATGGTGAGGGAGAGCAGGGGAAAGCCACCATGAGACCAAAGGCCAGGCCCTGCCCTACCACGAGGCAGAGTCCTCCTGATTGAATCTCAGGCAGAGGATTGAAGAGGTGTCCTGGAATGGCACTCATTTCTCCAGATTCAGACTTCCAGCATTAAAAACACAAAGGCAATGATGATACCCCAGTGTTTTTAAGAATCAACAACATGAGAAACTTCTCTTTTTCAATGTGCTTTTCTTTCCCACCATTCCACTTTTTGTTTGTTTGTTTGTTGCATCTTATTTCCACTGACAGAAGAGGTGGAAGCTGTTTCTGATTATCTTTCGTTTGCTTGCTTCATGGGCCTAGCTTGTATTGGGCATCTTGACTTGACGTCTGGGGAATGGAAGAGGAATTAATTGCTGCTCTGCTCCTGGCGCTTGAATGTCTGTCTTGGAGGGTCTTAGGTTGTCTCAGACTCTTAAAGGCTCCTTTCTGCCTTGCTAGTCTGAGACAGAAACAAAGCAAGAAGTAGCATTCCAGGAAGCACCAGATACGCTGACTCTGCACACATTCACAGCAAACGATGGACAATTTATTCTTAATTTTCTTTTTTTTTCTTTTTTCTTTTCTTTTCTTTTCTTTTCTTTTCTTTTCTTTTCTTTTCTTTTCTTTTCTTTTCTTTTCTTTTCCATATAACAACTAGACCACATCCGGTTGTTGTTAAGGTAGAGGAAGGTTCAGTGAGCCTGATTAAGGAGGAATCACAGCAGTTTGGTGAGAAAGTCAGCTATACTGCCCACAATGGGCCTTCACGCAGGCCCAGGTCCGTGCACAGAACTGCCCTGGGAAGCAATTTGTGCTACCCCTGTGCATACTTATTTCAGCAGGGAATGTTGTATGTACATGGTAAAAAAGAATAAGTGCTCCTTACTCCACCTTAACAGCAATCTGATGAAGTGAGGTTGTTACATGTCCCATTGCACAGCAGGAAAATCGAGGTAGGCATTTATCAAGATGCCTCAGCTTTTATTGAGATGCTCAAGTAACAGCATGGGCCTGAGATGAAAGTAAGAGGACAGACTTACGTTTGCTTGCTTGGCACAATGAGCTCGGAGTGAAATGACTTTCTCAAAATGATGAAGAGCATCCTACTGAACAGCTACTTTTCCTAGATTGGAAGAGAAGATCCACCAAGGAATGGAATCCAAATGCTTGGTTGGTTTAAATTCCATCTTAAGGGATGATTATTGAAAACTTAAGAGGCAGTGAGGTCAATACAATTTCCTTCCAAGTAAGCAAGCTTAGGACTGTAAACCTTCACATATTTGCTTTGGGGTAAACAATGCTTGACTGAATTGGGAGTTACTTTTGGTTAATATTGATTTGTTTGTATGTTTAAATAATATCTATGGGACCCTGCTGCTTCAGGGCTCACAAAGGCCATTACCTTGATGTTTGGCTCAGCTCACATATTTACAATTTTGGTGGTTTGAGGTGCTTTAAAATGAACAGAAACAGCAAGAGTCTTGCCGCATCATGATCAGTAAAATGTCTTCTGTGGCAGAGGTTTTAATGGACTGTGGGACACACTGCGCCCGATCCATGAAGCGGCAGGGACAAACGTAAACCAAACAAAATATGTTCATCTTTAAGGTGCCACAAGACTGTTTGTTTGAAAGCTTATAGGATCATCTGGTTCCCCTCTTGAAGAAATTAATGTAAAATATGCAATTTGATCTCCAAATTGACTGGTGTGCCAAGGAAACAATCCATTCCAATCCCTTATGGATTTGATTTTAATTAGACAAGGGAGGGTTGTCACTTTTTGAAATAATCTTGGGAGACTGCTTTTCCTAGGAGTCTACTCATGAGATTGATGCATTTTTCCTCTAGTATCCAGCACTGTTATGTGTTTGTGTGCATGGGAAAGGCAGAGAGAGGGGATACTAAACTATCCAGTGGATGAGCACTAGGATGAATATAATCCTACACAGTTAATTTGGGATTAAGGTCCATCGAACTTGGTGATGCTGACCTTACTATGTAGGTCCTATTTACTGAGCATTTCCAAAGCATCTTCATCCTCCTGAAATTCAATATTTTGGTTTAATTAAACACAAAGGAATCTAGGAAATAAGTGTTTACTACTTAAATGGCTAGATTGAGTACAACGGAATTATCCAAACTTTCCTCTACCCTTTTCTGGATGTTCCCTGTCATTCCTTTTCTTGTTCTTGGATGTACTCTGTGGCTACCAGTGACAAATGATAGCAATGCAAGAGTGGTCCTTTAATTAGACCAGTAAAAAAAATTGAACCAATTCCAAGCGTTTGTGGAAAAGACATCCACTTCACCAGTCTAAGCAAAGCTCCTTCATGGGGAAAGCAGAAAACTGCAGACAAGAGTCCGAAAATTGATGGTGCATTTCCTTGAGAGGTGTTCTCAGTCCTCTTGAGGCTGGGCTGAGTAAAACTGAAAAAGCTCACTAGAGTAAAGAAAGCTGTGTCAGTGGCCATGGCTCTCTGGTCATCAGTTTTGCTGAAGGAAAAAGAGATCTTAGCAGAATGTTCAGATGTTAGAGTCTATGTGTATCAGAAAGAAGGAAAACTCAGAGCCTTGGCTATGATCCTATGCATACGATACTTCTGATATGCCTCAGTGATCTTGCTTACTTCTGTGCAAATATGTGTAGGCTTTCCATGGCACATAGATAAGACAAATACTTAAAACCCATGGAATATCACCTCTACTCCCATAAATTGAGGTGGGACATTTGTTTCTCCCAGGCATTCATTCTCTGCTGATGGGAAAAACATGCTCTGGCATCCTCTCCTTACATCTTCTCTGATATGGTGTGTTATTCTGGCCACATTCCCCCGCCCCCACCTCCAAGATGCCAAGCTTTGATGCACTTGCGTTCAAGCCCTGGGAAAGTGCCCTTTTCCTGGAGGGCTGTGAGAGGCTTTCTCTTGCTCTGATCCATTTTTCATGGTCCATGTGCTGCCTGCTGGAAAAGGCTCTTCACCCTTGGTTCCACTGCATTTCTGTCACTCCAGGGCAGGCAGCACCAATTCCTTTGAGCCCAAACAGGGAGTGCTCCATCCTCAAAATGGAGGGGGGTTGCCCCTTCTTAATCAGTCACATACGGCCATAGGGCTGGCACTGCATAAGGGAACACAAAGCAAAAGCCACCAGGAAAACTGAGCCAGGGCTTGAATCTTAGGGGGAAATGGTTGTTTAGACTGTGTGGATGTGGAGTTTGCCCCATGGAGGGTACAGAAATTCACAGGATCCCACTATGTTCATCAGAGATTCAAAGGCCACAAATGTCTGCACTCCAGGCCACTGTTTCAGATGCAGGACACTGTATCTGAAGAGGTGGAATTCATGAAAGCTTCTGCCACCGAAGTATTACTCTGAAACAAATTGTGATAAGATTTGTTGTTGTTTTGGTTTTGGTTGAACCTGACTAGCATCCTGACAACATGCCCTTGGAAATTTCTGCAATAGGTTCAGTATGATTCTTGTCACCTATTTGATGGGTTCATCATGTTGGATTTTAGTTACTTATGGCTCCTGTTTTTAGAAAGGGGAACATTTTACACGGCAGTCACTGAAATCTCATTATGCAACTGTGCTTTGCATAACGATGTCTGTCTTCAGATACAGTGCAGTTTCCCCACCCCAAATTAAAAATTTCTGATTCTTTCCTGCTCCAAATGTTCCAGGGTTCCCTTGGAATGCCTTTCAACCTGAGGAAGCCATTGGGGACTGTAGGACGAAGAGGAATTTCTAATTAATAAAAATCACTACTACCAGAATGATTTTTATTGAAACACACACACACACATTTTTAGAAATTGAAACCTCCTTCTTCTACAGAAGCTGTGAACAGCTTTTCCATAGTGAAATACGGTAGATCCTGAGGGAGCCCCAGAACCTTTTGCGGGGGGGGGGGGCGCTGTTGGGGGAGAAAAATCAGAAATGTTTAATTTCTGAAAAAGTGCCGGGCTTCATGATGTCATCTTCCTGATGTGGCATATAGTTATACAACAGGACTTCAGCCACTGCATCCTGCTTCACTTCCTTCAAAACTGGGTAGGCCAACCTTCTTGAATGTAAGGAACATCCTGCCCCTTCTTCTGTGTGGGGCTGTTAACCTCCACTCCAAAGGGTGACAGCACACTTGTCAACCCATTTGACAAGCAACCATTGCCACTGCTGAAAGAAGTAATTTAGTAGTAGTTATGTCAATCCTAGTGCAGTTACTATGCCCAGGGAATAGTGAGGGAGCTGTTGGGAGCTGCAGTGTGCAAGAGAAGTTTAATGCCCTTGAGCATATGTGAAAAAAGGACCTCAACATTCCACTGTGTCCCCCGACCCTGGGGGTTAGGAAATGGGATTTCCAGAGCGTGGTTTGGTGAACCAAAGAGGCCAGAATTCCAGAATGTTTTATTTTAGAAGCAACGTGCCAAAGAAATATTGCCAGATCTAAATGATCCAGGTTATTGTGCCCCACTGAAAGCAGCTGCACCATCTGTATCCTATCGACAAAGCCCATTGTTCTGGATATCACACATAAGACACTGGAATAATTTATCTTTGAAAAATGTACAGTTCCCCATCCTGAGATGACTGCTAGCTCCACCAGCTGTCTCAGAGGTACAGCGGATGCTTGACAAGCAAAATCTAGATTCAGTTGCTGGTGTCTCCAGATGGGTCTGGGAAATGACTAAGAAGCCTGAAAAACTGCTGCCATTCCTTTTGAGGAATCTGAGGAAATCCCTTTGATTTCCTCAGATTTCATCATTGGTCAACCCTCTCTTCACTTTATTTGTTGACATACAGTAGGCCGGCCTTTCTCAACCTAGGTCAGTACTGACAACCAATGGGTTATGCTGCCTGGGGATGATGGAGGTTGCAGTCCCCTCACCTATCCAAAGAACTCCCAATGTGAGGATGGGAGGAGTCTGATGTGACAAAATATTAAGTAAATAAACCATTGATTGATTTGTTGCTCTACGTCCTAAATCAGTGCCCATGGCTTTCTGCCTTCAGGTGCTCCTTTGTAAATTAAGGAGATGTAACAGTTGTCCTGGCTGTGGCTTTGAAATTTGTCTCTTCCCTTGCCTGTTGCAGATTGTCTGCGATAGCCCTGTGTGGTCCAGGAGAAACAGCACTTATGACAGTGTCTACTGCGCTGATCCCCCCAACGGTAAGGCTCAAAGGTCATGACCTGACAGATGGCAGATGGTGTACAAGTGGAGAAGGCTTCAAATTCATAAAATTGTTCGACACCCAAGATGATCAGTCTTGGGTTGGACTTCTAGCAGGGCACTTTGTAAAGGAAACATTTTATTGCATTCCTATGTCTCGCCTGTTAACTGCCTTTCCGTTAAAGATGTCCAAAATGGTAAACAAAAATAGTACTAAAAACAATCTAACCCTCCAACTTCTAACTTGCACTAAGGTCCTTTCTTGGATCAGATGCTGTGAGAAAAGGCTGAAGGAATTCAGGATGTCTAGCCTAGAGAATAGGCCATTTGAGAAGGGGCATGAGCCCCATTGCAATGTAGGGGGTTAGATTCGAACACAGAATATCTGACCTGAAATCCCAGTCTGGGTATGGAATCTATTGGATGATGCTGACCCACTTGTAGACTCTCAGTGTGAGCTACCTCACAAGGTTGTTGTGTAAGAGAGAATAACTGTGTACACCTGCAAAAGCTCATTTCAGTAAAGGTGACAGATAAATAGAACAAGCAAACAAGGTGACAGCCATCTTCCAGGACCGAAGGGCTGTCACCTACATTGGCTTTCTGCCTTTGCTTATGAGATAAGATTCAAAGTAGATTTAAAAGGGATGAAAGGGGATATTAGTTAAGTATTAAAACAGCCAGTAGAAGCTGTTTCACAGCTGATCAGTCTTTATTATTTTGGTCATAGATCACCCAGTGGGTCATAGATCACTGGTCTGTTTATACACCTATTTGTGACCCTTGCAAATAGCAGCCATAGCTGAACTGGCCATATTCTCTTCTGCTACAACAGTGATGAGTAGAGATGGGCACGAATCAAAAAAATGACGTTTCGTTTGTCGTTTGGAGGGTCCGTTTCAGTTCGTTTCCGTTTTTCATGAATTTTTGCAAAAAAATTCATTTTTGTTTCCATTTGTTTTGTTACTGTTTCATTACCATTTATTTCATTTTTTGTTATTTTTTTAGCATTTAAAGCAGTTCACTGTATTACAGTAACGAAAACAAAACGCACAACAAAATTTCCGGTGTTTCTGTTCGTTTCGTTTCATTTTGGAGACAAAATTTGTTTGTCATTTCGTTGCATAACAAAACAAAAAAACGGGAACAGAAACGAAAAATTGTTCGTTTCGTGCCCATCTCTAGTGATGAGACATAATAAGAATATACCAGTGGGGGTGGGACTAAATGACCTTTATGGATCCTTTTGACCTGTTCTATTTTCACAGAATGATGTTTTTTTTTCTTTTCTTTGCCAGGGTATCCCTCAAAAGTAAACACAGCCCTCTCTAGCCTGCATTGTTTATCCAGCATAGTGGATCGAATCTCTTGTCCAGATCAGACTGGGCTTTCTCTGCAGGATGCTGCCTCTTTGTCTCCCAGTGCCAGTCCGCTGTCCCAGCCAAGCACTTCTGAGAGCCCTCCTCCCAAGCTCATCTACCATGTACTATGAGCTGTCTGAGATTTGAAACCAGCTGGAGCGATGCTTGGACACTTCTACAAACTCCCAACAGCCATGAGGAGACTGTCTCCATTGAAACCTGAGGCTCTTGGAATTTCACTGGACCAAAAATAAGTCTAGAGAGGTGGAGAAGTCACTTTAAATTCTGTATATTTGTGAATATTTGTGTTCTACCCCCCTTCTCTCTCCTTACTTTACAAGGATGATATTTAACCAGGCCATTCTATCTTAATATTATATGCTATATTATTATTATTCATTGTAATATTATGTATGGTGTTAATGTCTTAGCTGTTATCAAGAATGGAAGTAGTATCTCTGAAGGTTGGTGGATCATGAAAAAACTTCCATTATTTGAGATGCCTGAAAGAAAGAAGAGAATGTGTTACACTGTATTTCTGGAAATGTCCTTTTCCTAAGGGTTAAAAGTGAACTGCCATTGTCAGTAAGCCTCATTTATTTGTGAAAGTATAGCATACAAAAAGCCTTAACCCAGACCTTGGAAAAGTTGAAGTTTGTGAATTGCTTTTCCTGGCATCTCCAGAATGAATGAAAAGCAGTGTTCAGGACTTCTGGGAGATTATGGAAGATGGAGTTCACGGAAGCAGCCTGTCCAAATTCTAATCTCAGTTGAGCACCAGCCATAACATTAAGCAAGAAAAGGTGTTACGATAAGGAAGCAAATTCTCGTGATGTCATAGAATAATAGAATAGTGAAGTTGGAAGGAGTCCGTCAGGCCATCAAGCCCAACCCCCTGCTCCGTGCAGGAATATCTGGCAGGTGGTTGTCCAAATTTCTCTTGAATGCCCCCACCCTCTTGAGCTAACTAGTTCCATTGCTGTACTGCTTTAACAGTTAGGATGTTTTTTTCCTGATATTCAGGCAAAAGCTAGGGTCTCTTAACCTGAACCCAGTGTTGCACATCCTCCTCCTCCTCTGTATGATTGCCCTTCAGGGACTGTATTTTTCTGTGTACAAAGATAAGGAGAAGATGTCTCTTTGTAGAGACAAGGTATGGGCAGTTTCACAACTGTACGGTTCTCTCCTTGGCTTACTTCTGTGTATAAGAAGACAATCAAGTTTTAAATTTTTTAGGTAAAAATATAGTCTTATAATAAAAATATACAGGACAGTATTTGAAAAGTGCTATTAGCCATCTTTTCTCTAGGCTAACTATGCTAAAGAGCCTAATTATTTCAGTCTTTCCTGATAGGGCTTGGTTTCCAACCCTCTGGTCATCCTTCTCACCCTCCTTTGAACTAGTTCATTTGTCAGCATAAATTTTTTTGAAGGGCAGAGTCCAGAACTGGCCACAGTACTCAAGGTGAGGCCTTACCAGTGCTGAATAGAGGGGTGACAAGCAACTCATGGGGTTTGGCAATTATATTTCAGTTAATGCAACCTAAAATAGCATTTACCCTTTTTGTGGCCACATCACCTTATTGGCTCATATCCAGCGTATGATCTACAAGAATTCCAAAATCCTTCTCACCTGTAGTATTGTTAGGCCAGGTGTCCCCCATCCTGTAACTGTTCGTTTAGTTTTTTTCTTCCTAGGTTCAGTATTTGGCACTTATCCCAGTGAAATTTCATTCTGTTGGTTTCACCCCAGTACTCCAGCCTATCAAGATCATTTTTAATTTTGTTTCTGTCTTCCAGGGTGTTAGCTTTATTCCAAATATTCCAAATGATTCATTTATTATAACAGTATCACTAGGAAGAGCCATTTGGAATATTTGCCTCAGTCTTCCAAATACTTGCAGCATCCTTTGATTTCATTGTTTTAAAGTTATTGTTTTGGGGTTGTTTTTAATAGAAAAGACGTCAGCAGGTACCGTAACTAACATCCCAGTATGTCATGATACTCTATTATATTGTATTGCTTCTATTTGGGTTGCCTTGCAGGTGGAGTTCAGCAATTAAATACTCTGATGGGCATTTTCCAAACTACGTTGGTTAATGAAAACTGTAATGCAAATCCAATCTGGATCATATTTTTATAATCACACATTCAGTAATAGTTTTAATCAACACCTTACCAATTTTCCCTTCCTTTTGGTGGCTAAGTCAGTGTTTTTATCCAAGGCATGTAAAATGACTCTTTGGCATAGTTTTGAATTATGTGTAGCTCTTAAATGCCGTGTAAGATTCTTGAAACTGGATGCTAACTGGAACCTAACCTTTCAAAGCACTTTTTGATCCTTCTGGAATTCAATCCTAGGACTATACGGTACCAGTGATTTCTGTGAAGGGGGTGCCTGTTAATATTTATGGTGGTTAGCATTTGAAAAATTTACTTCTTTTTTGGACAACAATTTCAGAAGTTCCCAAACACCATGGCCTGTGCCTGTTCTGTTTTGCGGCTTTTAGGAAGTCTAGTTTCTATAAAAATAAATGTTCTAAATATCTCCACATTCTTCAGACACTGGCTGGTTTAGATTCTGCTGGAAATTTCATTTGTGGATACAGAGGGAGAGATGGAGAAGGAGCAGAAAGATATGTGGAGAGGCTGCTGAGGCTTGAGATCCCCAGCTATGGGCCTTGGATGGTGTGTCGCTGAGAAAAGATGGCCTGGGCTGAAGTCTCTGGGGCCCAAACAAAGAAGTCTCTGCATCCCAACCACTGGGTAGAGAAAATGGCTGTGCACAAGAAGACAGGACCCCAGCAGCCTCCCGCACTTTCAACACAGCCTTGGGGCCTGTCCTATCCAACAGGAGCAGCAGCAGCACCCACTCTGGCCCAGCTGTGGCACAGGTGGTGAAAACACCAGTGTGAGAGGCAGAGGGGGCTCCAGGAGGAGCAGGCAAGTGGGCACCATTATCCCCTGCCTGCCTCTCCCAGTTGTCCTTAAAAAGTCTCTGACTAGAGCCAGGATTCATCCTCTCCTCTTTTTCTCAGGTTTTAACAGGGAGCACTACTGAAAGGAGCAGCCTAGATGCTGATTTGAGAAACTAAGCAGGGTCAGCCCTGGTTAGTACTTGAATGGGTGACCACCAGGGAATACCAGATGCTGTAGGTGCCTGGAGTGGGAACTGGCAAGCCACTCCAGTGTTCCTGCCAAGAAAACTCCATGGACATGGGGTGACAAAGAGTCGGTCATGGCTGTAACGACACAACACACACACTACTGTAAGGACATTTCCTGGGAGGAGTGTGTGTGTGTGCAAGCTTTAGTGCAAGTGATGCAGCCTTTCAGGAAGTTCCTAGAGAGAGTCAACAATAGTTTTCTTATTCCTGTAGGTTCCTTGGTGGCAATCATGCCTGGCTTTCGTCCTTTTTACAGCTGGTAGCCACTGGAATTGTTGCCTGGAGACTCAGCCACTACCAGAGGGCATGTCTGGAGGTGCTCACACTCTTTTCATCCTCTGGTGATCTAGCATACACATAGGCTTTCCTCCAGTACACTTCATCCTCATAACAAGCTTGAGATAGAGCGACTGGCCCAAGATCATCTAGTGGGCTTCATGGTTCTGTGGAGACAGGCATCAAACCAGTCCAGTGATCTAATCATGAGGCACACTGACTCTCACACCACCCTGACTGTCATATGAAACGACAAACAAAAATTGTGATGAAAATGAAACGAAACGAACAGAACCACAAAAATTGTGGTCGTTACGTTTCGTTTCTGTTAATGGCGACGCGCAATGAAATGAGCTGTTTTAAATGTTAAAAAACGCCCTGGACATCCGTAAAAACACAGTGATAATTATTTATATTGTCTGATAATACCTACCAGGGGGGTTGGGGTACTTAAAATGTTTGTTTTTGTCTTCTCCCATCGCGATGTACTTTTCTTTTCCCTTTAAAATGGATGTTGCCACCAGCCACAAAATGGAGGCAAGCCATGTGATGTGGGATCATGTTCAACCAATAGCATGCCCAGATTGCAGACTGGGTGGGCAGGTCTGGCAGCCACAGAGGGCATAAAAGCTCTGGCAGCCCCCGTCCTCCTTGCAGTCTCTGGTGGGAGTTAGGGTGGGATTTCTGTCTCTGCTGCGACTCTAGCTTCAGTCCTGCAGCCTCCCTGTGTGTGTGCGTGCTGCGTACCTCTCGGTGAGTACCCTCCTGCCCCGCAGTGCAGTCACTTTGCGGCTGCCTTGCACCCTGGGCAACGCCCGCCGCTGCCTTTGCAGCCTCCCTGCATACCTAGTCTATACAGTGTCTCTGCCAGCATCCATTTTTTTATTGTTTTCCCTCTGGTCTGGGGCATTGGGGGATGCCTGCACACGGAAATGCTTTAAAAATCGCGCAAAAAGCGGGTAGAAACGACAAACGAAAAACGGTAATGAAATTTTTCAAAAAATTACCGACAAACGGAAACGAACCGAAACAGACCTCTCAACGACAAACGAAAAACCGAAACACCATTTTTCTGTTTCGTGCCCATCTCTAGTCTTGATACTTGCCACCCTTCTTGCCTCTGAGTTATTTCCTCTTTAAAGAGGGTTGTGGTTATGCTTGGGGAGAGGTTGAAATATTATGGCAGGATCATTGCGAATGCCATCAAATCTATGGAAAGGGCAGTTCATTGAAAGACGAACGCAATATGATTAAGTACTGCATGGGAGAAGAAAAGAAGGATAGAAGCCATGGAGTCAGCTGCACTAAGTACAAAGAAAAAAGAAAATCTGTAAGTAAAACTCCAGCTGGCTAGTCTCTCAGTACCTGAAGCGTGCTTGTACTTTGGTGCAGGAATTTCTCACACATTTATTAGCACGGTAAAAAAAAGAAGTGTCTAAAATCTGAAATCTGAACCCCGCGTGTCAGTTGTTTTTAATAAGTGCTTTTCGTTTTACAGTGTAATCAAGCAGCACACCTGCAGACTTTAAAACAAAGCAAAAAACTGCACATTTCAAGAAAATGGAGGGGTGCTCCAAGTGTTTGAAAACAAAAGATTAATCACCATTGCAGTTATGGAACAGGCTTTCATATCAGGTGAAATGAGATTCTCACGTTTGCCTTTACAGTTCTTCTATTTTTCCTTGCACAAAAATAGGAACAGCAAAAACAAAACAAAAAATCCTCTCAATGGCTTACTGCTCAGAGATCATGTTTGTACCACCCAGTAGGACAATTCTTGGTTTTGTTTTTAAGTTACAGAGTGATCAGGATTCAGGCTCCTTGTTTTTATGATATGGATGTAACTTTGAAAATGACATGTGTATGTGTACGAAAGTTTCAACAATAAGTCAGACATTGCAGATAGATCTCTGATTTAAAATAATAATAATACAGTGCTTTCTAAATCAATAGCACTTCCATTATTTCCAAAAGTATCTACCAGAATATATATATATATCAAGTTAAAACTTTTACAGTAGGAACATCAACACATATACATACACATACATATACACATACACATACAAATACACATACAAAACAAAGAAGCAGCCGTTCTTTGGGGACCTACTCTGCAAGTGCTTCTATGTGAATGCTCGAAGCCTCCAAGCAAAGAGAGGGGGAGAACTTGAACATTTGGTAGCTAGCGATAACATTGATATTATAGCCATAATAGAAACCTGGTGGAATGCGGAGAACCAGTAGGATACTGCAATCCCAGGCTATAAACTCCATAGAAAGAATAGAGAGGGACGGGTTGGAGGTGGAGTGGCAATTTATTTCAAAGAAGGGATAAAATCCAGAAGAATTGAGATTGATGGTGGGTCTGACTCAGCGTAATGAATGGCTTTTCAAATAATATGTTCTTTTACATGAAGCAACTTTCGTATTCTACCATTTTCTGCTCTAGCATTCAACAATCACATTAAATGGTTGATTAATCCATGGCAAGCCAGTCTTTGACGCCCCTATAAGTCTTCATTCAGCCAAATGACAGGAAAACAGAGAGATAAAGTCATACAGTCTCCACTAACATCAGCCTTAAGACACAGAGTCAGGCTGAAACATTTACAGCAGGCCTGCCCAAAGTCCGGCCCGGGGGCCAAATCCGGCCTGTCAGGCCATTCTGAGTGGCCCGCGGCTGGCTGGCCTGCCCCTCCCTACCCCTCCTTCATGCCATGTCTTTTTTTAAAAAAATATTTTGCCAACACTGATACCGCTGGGAAGCTTGGGCAGCTGGGCGGTCTGCCGCCACCGGCACCTCAGGGGAATGTGTGGGGGTGGGCAGGCCAGCGGGCCTCTGCCACCACCAAGGAGCTTTGGGGTGGGCTGGTGGGTGAGCCGTTGCCACCGCTGGGGAGCTTGGAGGGGTACAAGGTCGCACAGATCGCCTCTTCCAAGGGGCGACCTGTGGCCACAGTTCCCTGTGCTTCCTTTGGTCCTCACCTTCCTTCTTTCCTCCCTCCCTTGGTTGGTCCCTCCCTTCCTTCCTTCCTCCCTCCCTCCCTTCCTTGGTCCCCACCTCCCTCCCTTCCTCTCTTGGTTTCCACCTCCCTCCCTCCCTCCCTTGGTCCCCACCTTCCTTCCTGCGGGTGGGGTTGCAAGGGGTCAGTGGGTGGGGCTTATGGGTCAGTGGGTGGGGCTTGCAGTGGCAGGGTCAGGGAGCAACCGGCCCCTGACACATTCTCAGCCACCAAATCTGGCCCTCCTTACAAAAAATTTGGGCACCCCTGATTTACAGACTTGATCTCCTTGTGTTCAATGAAAACTGCTTGTGGGTAGGTATGTGTTGCTAATAGGCTGCACTCGATGACTGTGGTCAACACACCCTATTAGGGATGGGCACAAAAATGGAAAAATTGTGTTTTGTTTCATTTCGTTGACCCCCCTTGGCTAATTTTGTTTCATTTTAAAATGAATTTTTTGAAAAAAAAATGTACAAAATGGGTTTTGTGGGACCTAGTGGGCCCCTTCCCTGGACTCTCCCCTTTAAGCCCTCCAAATTTGGAGAGATTTGGGGTTTGGGGGCCCAAGTTATTAAACTTCAAAGGGGATGCCCCCAGAAAAATGTTTCCAAGTGTAATCCTGTGCTAGAAAATAGTGATCCCAGGCAGCTAGCACCATGAAAATTGCTGTGGAGCATCCTCAAACTCTCCCCTTGAAGCACCCCAAATTTGGAAAGATATGGGGTGGGGGCGACAAGTTATTCAATTCCAAACAGGGAGCCCATAGGAAAAAGAACATATGTACAGTAATTTAAAAGTACTAATATGGCACGGTAAATTTAATTGTGATATACAGTAGTGTAATTTCAAAACTACTTAAGTGGCTGAAGTTTCCTCCACAGACTTTTGTTTTTGTTTTAATGAGAACAATCCATTTTAACATTATAGAAGAGGACATCTACTGGCAAGATGTGGTGCTAATATTTATTTAAGAGGAGATGAGGGTTGGTGTACATTTGCGCTGACTTGTTTTGTAAGGAGCTGTGCATTTGTTTGCACACATGAAATCAGAGCGGAATGGTGTGAGATGATTTATAAATATGTTTTAACATTGATTAGGAGTTGGATGGTGACACTCCAGAGAGAACAAAATGTAGAGCTCTTCATACTGTTTTGAAAAGAGATGTTTGTTTATCTGAGAACTTGAGCTACATATTGTATTATACAGTAAAGCTTTCACATGGGAGTTGCCAAGTTTTTAAACCTGTTTACAATTGGTGAAAAGTGAAGCCAGTAATGGAAAAGCCAATATATTTATCAGAACAAAAATTTTGGTAGCACTGGCGTAACTAGGGAGGGGTGGAAGAGTGCATTTGCCCTGGGGCATGCAGCAATCTGGGGGCACCTGGAGGGGGAGCAGGATGAGGAAGCCATGTGACATTCCACCAGCCGTCCTCCTTTCACCCCTTGGTGATGCTTAGTCCGGGGAAAGGAGGAGAGGGAAGCAGGTAATTTTTTTTCCAAGTAGTACCTCCATCAATTGCTCCTCCTCCTCCTCCTCCTCCTCCCCCACCTCCACTAAGGCTTGGCGATTGTTAGCCCAGGGAAAGGAGGAGAGGGAAGCGTGTGACAGAGGTGCTGCTTGGGAAAAAAATCCCATCACCTGCTTCCCTGTCCTCCTTTCCCTGGGCTAACGATTGCCAAGCCTTAGCTGGGGGGGGGGGAAGCATGCTACAGAGGTGATGCTTGAAAAAAAATTGCCTGCTTGATGCTATCTGCACACTGTGTGGTTTGCACAAGAGAGTCTTAATTGGAAAAGAGACCCACAAAGAGGGCATGAGGAAAAGGAAAAATAAGGAAATGATAGGCTCTCTGCGTGGCAATAATAACCAGTTACTAACAAGAGACAAGGAAAAGGCAGAACTACTCAACACTTTCTTTGCCTCCATTTTCTCCAAAAAGGAAGAAAGAGATCCGCTGGGACAAAGAGTAGATGAGGTAGGATGGGAATTGCAACATAGAATAGGTAGAGAGCTAGTACAGGAACACCTGGAAACATTAAATGAATTTAAGACTCCTGGGCCAGATGAATTACACACAAGGATATTAAAAGAACTGGCAGAAGCAATTTCAGAACCATTGGCAATAATCTTTGAGAAGTCCTGGAGAACAGGGGAAGTCCCCATCAATTGGAGGAGGGCTAATGTTGTCCCCATCTTCAAAAAGAGGAAAAAAGAGGACCCAAATAATTACCGCCCAGTCAGCTTGACTTCAATTCCTGGAAAGATCCTAGAGCAAATTATTAAACAGTCTGCAATTATTTAACAAACAATTCTGTCATTACAAGAAGTCAGCACGGGTTTCTTAAAAACAAGTCATGCCAGACTAATTTGATCTCTTTCTTTGATAGAATTACAGGCCTGGTGGATGAGGGGAATGCTGTGGATATTGCTTATCTGGACATTTGTAAGGCCTTCGATAAGGTTCCCCATGGTATTCTTGCTAAGAAGTTAGTAGAAAGTGGGATAGATAGTGCTACTGTTAGGTGGATTTGTAATTGGTTGACTGATCGCACCCAAAGGGTGACTATAAATGGCCTCTCTTCAGCTTGGAGAGACGTGACCAGTGGGGTGCCCCAGGGTTCTGTTCTGGGTCCAGTGCTATTCAATATCTTTATTAATGACTTGGAGGAAGGAATAGAGTGTATGCTAATTAAATTTGCAGATGATACCAAATTGGGAGGGGTTGCTAATTCCCTAGAGGATAGGATGAAAATCCAAAAAGACCTTGACAGATTAGAGTGCTGGGCCAAAGCTAACAGAATGGATTTCAACAGAGGGAAATGTAGGGTGCTACATCTAGGTAAAGAAAATGAACTGCACAGATATAGGATGGGGGATACATGGCTGGAGAATAGTACCTGTGAAAGGGATCTGGGAGTCTTGGTGGACCACAAATTGAACACGAGTCAGCAGTGTGATGCGGCGGCCAGGAAAGCCAATGCAATTCTTGGTTGCATCAACAGAACCATAGTGTCTAGATCAAGGGAAATGATAGTACCACTCTATTCTGCTCTGGTCAAGACCCCACGTGGAGTACTGTGTCCAGTTCTGTGTGCCTCAATTTAAAAAGGTTGTTGAAAACTTTGAGCGGGTGCAGAGGAGGGTGACCAGGATGGCTGAGGGTCTGGAGGAAATGTCTTATGAGGAACGGGTTAGGGAACTGGGAATGTTTAGCCTTTCAAAAAGAAGGCTGAGGGGGGATATGATAGCTATGTTTAAATATTTGAAAGGATGCCATATTGAAGAGGGAACAGGTTTGTTTCCCATGGCGTCAGAGACTAGGACTCGGGGCAATGGTTTCAAACTACAGGAAAAAGATTCCATTTGAACATTAGGAAGAACTTCATGACAGTTTGAGTTGTTCGGCAGTGGAATATGCTGCCACAAAGGATGGTGGAGTCTCCTTCTTTGGAGGTTTTTAAGCAGATGCTGGATGGCCATCTCTTGAAAATATTGTGATGGGGTTCCTGCATGGCTGGGGGTTGGACTAGATGGCCCTTGAGGTATCTTCCAACTCTATGATTCTATGAGAAGGAGAGCCCCTTCTTTCCCCCCCCCCCACTGTCCCTCCAGCATCTGGCCCCCATGCTGTGTGGGTGAGACATGGTTGGGGGGGAGGGGGAGGGCGCAAAAACTGACTTTGTCCCTGGGTGCTCCAAACTCTAGCTAAGCCACTGTTTGGTAGGTGTCGGTTTTTCTAAATGTCATGCAAGTCACGCAAACACCTCACTGCCCAGAAAAGGGGGGGGGGCAATAAATAAGGGTAAAGTAGAGATGGGAGATGTGTGGCTTTCCAGATACTTTTAGTTGGAAGCTCCCATCCTTAATTCCAGTGGTTCTCAAACTTGAGGTCCCCAGATGTTCTTTGACTGCAGCTCCCAGAACCCTATGCCTTCGCAGTTAGTGGTGAAGGCTTCTGGGAGATACAGTATAAGAACATTTGGGGACCCCAAGTTTGAGAACAAAGGCTGTATTCCTCTGCACCTGCTTATGACTGGGCCTTCCGTGTACACAAGAATGTCTCCTCGGGTGAGCTCCATGTGTATCATTCCACTCGTACAATGGATTTTGCATGAGCACAATGACTAGACATCATTTTGCCTGGTACATTTCAATATGTGGCGAGGACCTTGGCATTCCCCCAGTTGATCCCTCTCCATCCACCTAGGTCAGGAGATATCTGCAGATATACTGTAAGTCTGGGATCTAACGCTTTGAATTAAAAAACAGAAACCAAACAGAAACTGCTTCAGTTTAAAATAACAATCACAGATTCTTGGGACCCTGGTTCCCAGGTGAAAATGGTTGAATATTCTGTATAATAAGAAAATAAGTAAAATCAATGTTTGATAGCTCAGTGGTTTAGTTCTCCACTGTGGCTCCTTGACAGGGGCTGGACTCAATCATTCATTGGGTCCCTTTCAGCTCCTCAGTTCTAAGAAGAAGAAGAAGAAGAAGAAGAAGAAGAAGAAGAAGAAGAAGAAGAAGAAGAAGAAGAAGAAGAAGAAGAAGAAGAAGAAGAAGAAGAAGAAGAAGAAGAAGAAGAAGAAAAAATCTATTGGGCTAAATCCTGATTTTAGAACTCTACTTTGAAGTTCTGCTGTGCTAATTCTCCACAACATTCACTAAGGAAATATAATCTTGATTTATTTGGGCATCAAAAATATCAAGAGTCGCAATAGTGTTAAGTTTAAGTGGCTTGGCCCACTTTGAACGCTAGGGGGCTGTCACAAATTGCCATAATATTGTGACACAGAATGCTTGCTTTTCACTGTGCCCGCTGCTTTGTCAACTGTTAAGAAAACATAACACCATGATTTTTAAAAAGACATGTTGAGAGTACATATATAGCTGCAGTTCACATCCTGCTCAATTTGGAATCCTTGGATTCAAAGCAGTTCACATTTTAATGCTCTGAACCTCCAAACTTCTACAACAGTCACAGGGGGGAGAACATGAAGTACATGTATCCTAGCACTCAGCTTGTTTGTTTTGGAAGCAAGCAACCTGAGTGCATAGGAGGGGCAATCAAAGGGTAATTAGAAAACCTTTTGTTATTAAGAACCAGATGTACAATGTTAAATATGCTGGAAGGGATGTTGCTTGAGACTGCACAGTCCATATGTTATTTGTGACCTATCCAAATAGAGTTGAAATAGACATCTAACATCAGTTTTTGGCCTCTTGTCTATCATTTGTTCTGCACTATCCATGAAGTGGCAGTGCTTAGCCTGATGAATTGGAATCTTCTCCACAAAAGCTTGCAATTTGTATGATTTTTTTTAAAAAAAAACCAATGCGATAAAAGGTATCACCCAACTTTAGATTTGTCTAATCTTTGGCATTTTCCTAATTCTTACATGTTAAAAGTTCGGAACCTCTATCTTCTGAGCTGAGACAAGTCATTCCTTTTAACCCATCCACAAAATGGCTGCAAGAAATCCTAAAAATAAATGTGAGGCATGATAAAACATGGACTATACAAATCAATGTGCCAAAATTTATAATAGAGAGAGTATTTTTATGGCTTCTGTCCAAGAGTGTGGTAATCACTGAATTGTTGGTTAATTATCCTGCTTAATTACCACTTTTGCTTCACCAACAGGAAGAACTATTTAGAATCATAGAATCATGAAGTTGGAAGGGCCTATATGCACATCAAGACCAACCCCCTGCTCAAGGCAGGATTACAAATCATAGGATATCTGTTAGGTGGTTGTCTAAATTTCTCTTGAATGTGTCCAGTGATGGAGCACTCACCACCTCTCAAGGCAATTGGCTCCATTGCTGTACTGTTCTAACAATAAGGAAGTTTTTCCTGATATTCAGACAAAAGCTGGGTGCTCTTCACTAGAGCCCATTTTTTGTGCATCCTTCACTCTGGGGCGATCAAGAACAGATCTAGCCCCTCCTCTGTATGCCAGTTCTTCAAATATTTGACAAGCATTATCATATCGCCCTTCAGTCTTCTTTTCTCTAAGCTAAACATGCCCAGTTCAGTCTTTCCTCATAGGGCTTGGTTTCCAGCCCCCTGATCATCCTTGGTGCCCTCCTCTGAACTTGTTCCAATTTGTCAGCCTCTTTCTTGAAGTATGGCATCCAGAACTGGACACATTGCTCAAGATGAGGCCTAACAAGTGCTGAATAGAGCAGAACCAGTACTTTGTGGGATCAGGAGACTGTACTCCAAAGGATGGTCTTCCACTAGCCAGGAACCTTCTTGCCTATTTGTGCATAAGGTTTCAGGTCCATTTGAGCAGTGAGAGCAGAGCATTGTCTGGAAAGGAAGGTCACAGAGCATTATAGGATTGGGGGAGCTTGGAGAAAGGGGATAAATCTGCTTTTTTGTTTGAGGGCCTTATTGCTCCTGTTTAGTCTTCGGAGATACAAACAAATATTACACATGTGTCATGGGCTGTCAAACTGGGATTGACTAGAATTGGGCATGAAACATTGACCCAGCAGTTCATGCTGGTTTGACACCAAGAAGAGGCATGGCAGGAAAGCTAGGGAGCTGCCTCTGAATAGATGCCCACTGGAGGGCACAGGGTTGGTACATGCCAAAGAAGGAACTGGCACACAAATCTATTAGAGGTACAAGTTTTCAAATTCACACACACACACACACACACACACAGAGAGAGAGAGAGAGAGAGAGAGAGAGAGAGAGAGAGAGAGAGAGAGAGAGAGAGAGAGAGAGAGAGAGAGAGAGAGAGAGAGAGAGAGATGTAAGCCTTATATCAGCAGCTTTAAACACTCAAGTTTTTTTCTTAGTACTATTATTAGATAACCTTTTCAAGAGATTCAGGCGTGTCTGTTAAGATTCAAGGATAATTAATTCTGAATTCTTATCACTGTTTGTTTATTTATTTATTTATTTATTTATTTATTTATTTATTTATTTATTTATTTATTATATGCCACCCACTACCCAAAGGTCTCTGATTGGAGGATAACAGTCATTCCATTGCATCAGAGCTTCTTTTGAATGCTTGGTAAAACTACTTCATTTTTTGGCATATGCTTTGCCATCACAAGCCACTTCATCATTCACCAAACAGCAGTCTGTCTCTCTTTTGCATAGGCAGTTAATAGCATGTACTAGTTAGAATCTACTTAGATGACATCAGGGACTTGCAGGGTTTTGTTCCTGGTTTTCACTTTTCAGGAAATCTTATTTGCACTAACTTGAGCATTGCAGTGGATCTTTCAGAGAGGTAGCTGTGTCAGTTCAACCTAAGTAAATCAAGAAAAGTATTGCGGGATCTTCAAGAATAATAGATATATGCAGTTTAAGCTTTCCAATGTGTCTAAAGAAGTGAAATAAAAATCTACAAAACTTCAAACTGAAATACATTTCAGGTCTCAAAGCAGTCCTTTTATGTTCTTGTTCTTGTGTTTTTGTTACTTTCTAACCATTCAGCATCACTCAGATTAGAATGTCTTTTATCACTTTAAAAGAGTTAATATTTTTAAATGTTCTTTCCAACGTTTGAGCTAAACAGCTGGAGTGCACTACCTGGATCTTTCTATCTGCTCCTTTATTCATGAGCACAGTAGTTCCTGTGTGCAACTCAAGCACAGGGAAGTACTGTAGAGTGTAGACTGGACAGTCATATACTCCTGTGATGTTACAAACAAGCATCACTTTCTAAACACTAGCTGGTTGGGGATCAAGAATGGAGGACGGTCTTATCCTTATTTGCAGGGATATCCACTGAAGCTGGTTCTAACAAGTTGCTTCTTTTTCCAAATTCAAGAGGAAAGAAACAGTGCAAACTATAGAAGAAATAATGACTAGGAGAAAGTGTATCTCTTCTACCATCCATCACTTGCCACTTCCAATTTCTGGTTTGATGAAACCACCATTATTTTGTTATAGAGAAACTCACAGCTGTTTTCTTTTAAGATGAATGATTTACCACAATACAAGATCAAACCATATCTCCTGAAGTTTTTCTGTAGCAAGAAAGTGGGTGTTAGTTAACCATGAGAACGGAACCATTGACTTTCTGCCTTTCACATGTGAAGAAAAGGAAAAGAGGAGCTGGTAAATCGGAGACTCACAACATCTCAGTGCAGACCAGCTCAACTATGGATGTGTCTCTCCAGAGGTTGTTGATCTCCCATTATCCTTAACCAAGCATGACTGATGATCATGGTAATCCACCAATACATGGAGGCAGTCAAATTCCTTGATAGGCCATGGTTTCATTTAAACAAAGTATCTGCTGAAAGCTGTTCATCTGAGGTCTCATGATCCGACTGGAGTGGCTTTGTTGGCCACACAGTGGTAGTGAAGGCCATCCCAAAATCTTGAGATGGGTGCTCTCCCCTGCTCAGACATGGTCCTACTATACAGAGGGGCGCTGGGATATCGTATATGGCTGTGTTTCCATAATTCTCCCTATTTGTTCAAGAGAAGGTGCACATGTAGTGAGACAAAGCCAAAGGATAGGTAAAAGAGACCCTTGCAAAAATCTTCTGGGTCAGTGAGCATCAGCTGATGTTGTTAAGAATTTCATTTGCATTTATTTTGCATCTTTCAAAAGTGCTGGGATTTGAGTTTGGTTTCCCCCCCTGATCCCCATATAAAGACTTCAGAGACATTTCTGTCTTCCAGCACTTTGATGGCTCACAGATGGAAGTCAGCACCTACTGATGAAATTGAAGAATCCTTATCAGTTTCATTCATTGAGTTTATATGTTCTCAATGTAGAATTATGCTTCTGAGATCTTTGATACAACTGAGAGAGAGAGAGCCTGAAACCCTTGAATTCTGGCAGTCTTGCCTTGCTTATTATAGAACTTAAAAGAAGGGGGAAAGGTTTCTAGCTCAAACAACTCTTCTTGCTGCTTACAGTATATAGGCTAAAAAAAAATTGAAGTTGTTCAGGAGGGGCTCAGTTTGAAATGGAAACATCTTGGATTAATTCAAAAGTTGCCAACTAAACCAGAATAAACTGATCAGGCTCAACATAATCTCTGTTTATGTCAAATTGTGCATTTATTCTAGGAACTCTGCACTTGAGGCTATATGTTATATTGCAGCGTTTTTCAATGCAGTGCATTGGAATACTATTCCAAATGCAGGAATGTGGACTACTGAAGATCGACGGAGCCATCAAGGAAACCATATTGGGTGGCAACATGTCACGGTCTTCTGCCCAAGAGGTGGTAAAAATCAATGATTTTTAAAGACAGTTTTTTTAAATTTAAGTTGGATTTTAAAAATGTAAATCAGATTTTTTAAAAAAATATATTTTTAGAATGCTTTTTCTTTTAAAAAAGAGAGAAGCTTAATGCAATGTTGGTTTTAATTTAAAATGTGTTCTAGCTCAGATTCCATTATATAGGAAAAAGAGGTAATTGCCAGTCAGGACTTGTTAGCACCCTGTCAGGGCAGCTTCTGCATGCCTCTGCCCTTGCTGAATTCTGCATGTCTGGATGATGACAAAAGCTGCCACAAGAAGATGCTAACAAGTGCTGATTGGCACTTTCTCCCTCTCTCTCATTTAAAAAAAAACCTGTTTTCCTAAGTGTTCTAGCACATGTTTGCTCCAGTGCTGGGAGATGCCTTTAAAGAAAAAGTCTTGAAACAATCTGTGACCAGTGGAAAAGAACGGACACACACACACACACACCCCTGAGTGTCCCCTTGCTGCTTCTCTCCCCACTCTGCCCACTACCATGTGCTTTTCTGCATCGACACAGGCAATCACACTGCCAGAACTTATGTGAAACCATTTTCTTGCAAAATATTAAATAAATGAGTAGAATCCCTAGTGGTGGAGAGAAAAACAATGGATGGGGTAAAATATATGGACCAATTTGCATTCACGTGTATGTCATGGAATTAAGGAAAATACTGTGACTCTGTCCCAATCGTGAAGCAATTTCTGTATTGTTTATCAATTCACTTGACCCTTTGGGCAGAGAATGGAGCGGATTTGATTATATAATTTACTCCCCAAGAGTACTCCTGTTTGATACAACCACTTCATTTTTCATAAAACATATTGGCTGAAATTGGCATAAATCGGCCACATAGGTCAAAGGATGTCATCATCCAGTGACAAATATTTTTAATTAAAATAAATTGAAGATATCCTTTGCCAGATAATAATGTCACCCATTGTGCAAGACATACATTGCACAATTGACAGGATTTCAGCCATTTTCCCACAATCTCCTTGCCATGACTGACTCCACCTTCAATTAACTCCAATAACACTTCCATTGTATACTTGGGCAAGATAGTAAAACACACACACACACACACACACACACACACACACACACACACACACACACACACACACACACACAGAGAGAGAGAGAGAGAGAGAGAGAGAGAGAGAGAGAGAGAGAGAGAGAGAGAGAGAGAGAGAGAGAGAGGATATATGGAAGTTATGTAGAGAAGAGAACACCCTGATGCGTGGAAAACAGCATGATAGGGATTTAAAATAATTTGGTTTAGCCTGCCTTGGTTGTTTTGGAGAGAACGACCTACACTTTTCCAAAAGGTGTACAGAAGCAGGACAGCAGATTGTCAGCACTGAGTTATTCCCCAATGTTCCCTGGAACAATCAAGAATCTTCTGGTCTCCATCTGCTCCTGATATGTTTGTCAAGTGAAAATGAGGGATATGCTGTACAATATTCAGGTCAGTGCTCAGTAGTTTACCCTGTGATTGTTGTACAATTCAGTATAAAATAAGAAGAGATCAAAGCAAAAAGAAAATCAAAATCAAACATTACCTGCTCCTTCTTGTGCTTCCTGGAACCAGTAGGGCCCCGGTATCCGGTGATTCATTATCCACTGATTCAGTTATCCACAGTTGACAGAGGAAAAAAATTAAATAATTCAGCAGCCACAAAGCAAGCTATCGTCACAAATAGCAGCTGTAAAGCAAGCTACTGTCACAAAACAGCAGTCATAAAGCAAGCTACTGTCAGGAAACAGCAGTTTAGAGGTGGGTGGGCAGGCGTTCTCTCTTATCCACAGTTTTCATTATCCACGGGAAGGTCTGGAACCAATCCCCAGCAGATACTGGGGTCCTACTGTATTTAGTTCTCAGCCTTAACCCAATCAGCAACTAATGTTCCACATTTTATAATCACATCCAGTTACTCAGTCTGTAAGATTTCTCATCCCTTTCATTAATCATGGCATTAAAAATCCCCCAGAAACAAAAGATCTGCTTTTTCTGAGAAAGACTCTGATATGCTTACCGGGAATTCTGTTGTTATATTTAACCTTTACTCAAAAAAGTAGTACTTTCGCCCATAATAGCACACACAGTAGAACTTCTGGAGGCAAATTCTTTCAAGTTAAGAAATCAGTATAAACAAAACACTGTGTGTCATTTACTAAGTCACACAACTCCATGCACAGCAAATAATGTATTTGCTGGGGCAAGTCTCCAAAGCACCCAATGTTTGCATTATGCTAGCGTAAAATCACAAAAGTGTTTGAGCCACCTTAAGATCTCAGCAAGAACAGAGAATGAAGAGAAATAATACCAAGTTAGTCCTAGCATGTCTTAAAAGATAATCAATGTCCTTTCTCCTCCTGATTATAGGAGGAAACGTTCTAATTTTTAATGCTTATGCATTTTAAAATTAATACACTTATTCCCACCACCACCACCACTTCCTCTGTCCTTCCACGTAGCTGAGGAAGTGTTTAATTTGCCAGTATCCCAAAGTATCACTGTTCTTAAAATTACTGGATATTGGCAGTTAAACAGGACGGCTCGATTTTGGTTCATTTCCAGTAACTGCATGCATTACAAATGAACCGCTGCGCCACCACAGTCTCCCTAGATCCTTGCCCTGCTTGGCTCATATAAGCTGCCAGGCCAATAGCAAATGAATGGGCTACTATGATTATTAATAGATTTCTCCTTGACAGCAGCGTGCCCCCCTCACAGAGACCAAAACAAAAACCTTAATATGGTGATGGATGACATTAGCAACTATAGACCCGGTACACTGATGTCCCATTCCTGAGCAAGCTAGTGAAGAAGGTGGTGGCAGATCACTTCCAGAGACTGGTGCCCTTGATCCATTCCAGTCTGGGCACTGGGTCATGGCACAGGGACAGTGTTAGTCTCCTTGACTTCTCAGTGGCCTTTGATGCTGTTGGCCATGGTAATCTCCTGGGGAGGCTTTCTCTGTTAGGGATCAGTAGCCTGGCTCTGATCATTCCTGGAAGATTGTCCTCAGAAAGTACAGCTTGATGAGATGATATCATCGGTCTCTTAATTGTGTAGTCCCACAGGGTTCATTTTTTTCCACCAATGCTGTTTAACATCTAAAAGAAGCCACCAGGGGAAGTCAGCAGAAGATTTGGGGCTTCATGTCATCAATATGTAGATTAAACATGCCTCTTTCCCTCCCACCTTCTGCAGTGGATGCTCTCCTGTCTTCTGAGTGCTGCCTGGAGGATGTACAGGAGTGAATGAGGGAAAATAGACTTGAGACTGGACTTGGACAAGACAGAGCTCCTACAGGTGGGAGCACCTAGTGTATGAGGAATGAGAAGAAGGATAACCCTCTCTGCAAAGGATGAGGTTTGTAGTTTGGGAGTTTTGCTGGACCCAGCACTATCCATGGAGTACAAATACATTTTCCTCACTCCGGATGCCTTATGCTGGCTCCTGATTCACTTCTGCACCAGCTTAAAGGTAATGACTTTGACATATAAAGCTCCAAATGGTTTGGGATCTCACTTCATGACAGAGTGCCTGCTTCCAGTGAGATCTGCCTATATTACCTGTTCTTCTCAAGCCGAGTGGTTGAGATCCATGACCCTGAGGGAGGCTCAGAAAAATAACCCCAAAATTGTGACTTCTTGGCAGTTGTTCCCTCCCTATGGAATAATCTCCCATGTGATGTTCACCTGGTCCCCTCATTAGTGATTTTTAAGTGGTCCCTAAAAACATGTCTCAATGGGCAGGCATTTCCAGAGCTGCTAACAACATAACATAGTGGATGTCCAGTTAAAGCCAACAGTTCTGTGATCTCACTCTTATTTTTAAATCTGTAATGTTGTTTTATGCAATTTAATTGTCTGTGTAAATGTTGGTTATATTTATTAGTTTAAATTGCATTTATTGAACACCTATGTTCTAATTGGTTGTTGCCCAGAGTAGCTGTGTTGCCAGATGGAAGGTATAGAAATGAATGAACGAACAAACAAACTAAATCAGAGCAATTGTACCCACACTGTGGACCCGAGGAAGTGTGTAATATAAAAATATTCTGAAGTTGTGTCTTCTTATGTCACTTGACAAGTTTACTATGGGTTAGTGCAGATGAAACATAATCTCCTAGGGTCTACATGACATTTGGCTGTGAGGATTGCCCCAAATGACATATTGGACTTCTCAGCTAACTCATTTAAGTTGATGCAGACCACTCCAAAATGGGTATGTAGACAAGCCCTTAGTTTATCTTCCTGCTTCCTTCTTTTATTTCCTGTGTGATCCATGAACCCCCAGCATCCTTTGTTTCTGAATCCTATAGATTTATGAAACCTTATTTCTTAGGCCAAACTGAGACAAAATGAAAATAGCAAGTAGAGATGGGCACGACCAGGGAAAATGACGTTTTCGAGTTGTCGTGTGTCGGAGCTGGCCCGTTTCGGCTTGTTTCCATTTTTCGCGAAATTTTCCAAAAATTTGTCGTTTCGTTTGTCGGTTTTTCGTCTGTCGTTAGTACTGGTTTGGGGGGGGGAGCGGGCTCCTGGAGGCACCTCTCTGGGGTGGGTGCCTCCTCTGGCCCGCCATGAAGGGAAAGCGGGCTCCTGGAGACACCTCTCTGGGGTAGGTGCCTCCTCTGGCCCGCTACAAAATGGCATGCATAGCCAATTGGATATGCATACCAAGTTGACACTCGAGGCACCTCTTTTTTTGGGTGCCTCTCTCTGTTGACCACAGGCCCACTGCTAACTGCAGTGTCGCAGTGCACACACTGGGGGAAGGCTCCTCCACCTCCTCAGTCTCAGTGCTCTGTGGTTCACCAAGAAGGGAACTGTACTTGCGTGTGTGCAATGCGAGTACAGATTTGGCTTAGGGTTAGGGGGGTTAGCGCAAGGGCTAGGCTTAGCGTTGTTACGGGTAAGGTTAGGGTGAGTTCGTGGGGTGCACCTCTGGGTGCCTCTCTGACCCACTAAGAAGGACAGTGTACTGGCGTATGGGTTAGGGTTAGGGTAAGGGTTAGGGTTAGGGCTATGGTTAGTGGGCTTTTCATGCCCGACAGGCACATCCCAGAAGTCTCGGTCAAAACCTGGTCAAGTGGCTATGCAATTGGTGGAATGGCTCCAAAAATTTGCATGGTCCACTCCCATGGCCAGCCCATCATTGCGCAGGTGTAAAAAAATAAAATAAAAATAAAATAAAATAAAATCAATGGAGACGTTTTGTTGCAAGAAAAACCTACTGCTGCTACTGTAAAAATTCAGACAGTTTTAAAATAGCTATTTTCGCATGTTTCTGTGGTGCTTTGGTGTGTTTTTGGACCACCACGATTTCAAAATAAATAAATTGCGGTCGCCCCATTTTGGATCCCCTGCCCGCACCGCATGCCATGGCGAGTTGGCGAGACGACGAGGAATGGATGCGCATTGCGCAGCCCAGGAGAGGAGAGGGGGGAGGCCGGGGACCCCCCCCCCAGAAACCACCCCTCTGGTAGGTGCCCTCACTCAGGCAGGCATATTTTCGCCTGCTTTTTTGGCCAGGGCCGGGAATCAGGTTTTTTTATTTTTAAAACTTTTTTTTCTGTGCCACACCGCTTGGCGAGTTGGCGACGAGACGACGAGGATGCGCAGCCCAGGAGAGGAGGGGTGAGGCCGGGGACACCCCCCCCAGAAACCACCCCTCTGGTAGGTGCCCTCACTCAGGCAGGCATATTTTCGCCTGCTTTTTTCGCCGGGCTTTTTTGGCATAAGAAGGGCCGTGGGAATCAGGCCCATCTAGTCCAGCTTTATTTATTTTGAGAAATATTTTTTTCTGTACCCTCCCCTGCCGCTTGGCTAGAGTTGGTGACGAGATGACGATCTGATGCTTTTGCAGGCCCAGGCCAGAGGATCCTGTGGGGGGACGCTGGGGGACTTACCCCCCCACTCAATTTGAGTGTATGTCCCCCAGAAACCACCCCTCTGCATTATTTTGTAGGTGCCCTCACTCAGGCAGGCAGTAATCATTTTTTCGCCTGCTTTTTTTTTGTCTTTCTTGAGGGCCAGAATTGTACACAATACTCCAGGTGGGGCCTTTTTTTTTATTTTTAAAACATTATTTTCCTGTGCCACTTTTTGGCATCCCAGCATGGAATCGCTGCCACAATGACACCTTCAGGAACGACCACGACAAATCAGAGCCCATGAGTTGATAGATGAAATTTCTCTTTATATGCATTACTTTTTTTTAATTTAAAAATTTGCCGTTTCTTTATGGGGTCTTTTGGAGGGAGTTTTGTGTCATCTGCAAAGGGATCCCTGTCTCCAGGTCATTTAAAAAAATTGAAAAGGGAGGGATAGAATTTGAAAATTTACATTGAATATGTCAAGCAAAGTAAAAGAAAAGTAATATAACATATTGATAGACTGTGTCAAAAGCCTTTTGCCAAATATTATCACAGTACTAATAAGTTTGTTACAAGATTTACCCTTTGCCATCTGATTTTCCGAGAGATCTCATCATAGTCTCCCTTTAAAATAGCCTGGGAGAGTCTATCGATTTCGATACATTCTCTAAGAGACAAGTTGCATTAACCATTAAGAGATCTGCAATATCATTTTTTCCGTGAATATTCTTCTCTGTTGGCACGTTTGGTTGTTTCCAGACTTGTTTCGCATCACTAAAACCTCCTCTCTTATCCTGTATTTGATTTGCAGCAACAATTACATGGTGAAGTACATCAATCTCTGATCATATGAAATACCTCCCCTTTTCCTTCACCATCCAGATATTTACTATATTTAATAAGAAAATTACCCTTTATATTGCTGGTCTAAGCTCTATCTTAATTTTCAGACATCTTTCTACAAAATAGAGCCTTCTAACCATTTTCCAATATGCCTTTGCTTCTCTTTGTTTGCATGTCCACCACATATGGTGCACACTGAAAAGTACCACAGTCATATTTTTTTTTATTTTTCCAACTTTTTTTCTGTGCCAGCAAGTTTACGACGACATCTTAGATAATCGGTGTAGGTGCAAGATGCCCATCTATAGAACATTTTATAACAGTTTTCCATGCAAAAGCCAAATACCACGACAAAAGATTTCTCTTTAGTCGGTTCGAGTTCGAGTTCTGGTGGAGTAATTGTCGTTCTTCGTTTCGTTACGTAACGGAAACAAGGAACTGAAATGGAAACGAGGATTTCGCCGAGTCATGCCCATGTCTAATAGCAAGAAATGGTCAATTCCTATAATCCATTTAGCAAGGAAGCATAAAAATAATTCTAAATAGATTTGTACTAAATATTAATAAGCTGTCAGGAGAAGCATATGGTTCTAGAGTCAGAGTTCATTATTTAAAAGTAACAGAATAAGAGACACAATTTATTTATGTAAATAATTTATTAAATAATAAGACCAAATATTGTTGATATTCACTACTGAAACATGTATGACATTTTACTCATGTGGTCTATTTTGTGCCTTGCAGTTTTATACATATCTTTACTTTCTGGAGGAGTATATACTCAGTCTACAAGAACCTTTTACCAGATGGACTATAAAAGGTTTCTCTTGTTCTAATACAAATTGTGTGAAAAGTGGCAATAGCCCATATATAGTCAAGAGTACATGTAACCTTCAACGTTGGCTGGATCTAGCTCTAGATATATGTAGATCCTTCTGAAAATACTGTACACTGAACTCTGCTAAACAGGGAGGTGCAGGGGCAGCTTCTTCTGCCTGTTTTTCAGGTAACTGCCCTCCACCACACTTTAGATTTCTACAATCACCAGATTTCCCTAAGCTTGGTACTGGGACTTCTGGTGGGAAGAGGGTTTTGGGGAAGCTACTATAAGGATGAGTGTTGGGGAGGAACATGTCCACCATCTCAGTTGCAAGTACTGTACCTAACACCAGATCCCTTGTAACATAATTTACAAGTTAGACATTGAATATGATAACATCACAGCTGGAAAGGACAGCAAATTAAAGTTGAAAAACAAGAAATGAAACTCCACATTTAAGGTTGAGTAACACCAGGGACATGGTTCCATTTTACTGTTTCCTAACATGTCTGAAACACCATTAAAGCACAGTTGCAAGCAATTACATTCCTATTTTGACATTACACAAGTGCTCAGAACATTCACATGAACAGGGAAGTATTCTAGGCCCACACACTCCATCGTCGTGTCTGGTGCCTTACTACAAATGGAGGGGAAGGGCTCAAGGAGGGAGGTGTTCTACTATCCATGGGGGCTCTCTATATGGATCACGGGCCTTGGAAACTGCTGACTCACACAGTGACACCACCTCCCTCCAGTATGGCTCTCTTCATGCTTGTCACCCAACCCATATTTGAAGGTGCTAAAACCAGGAATGAAAAGAACAAAGTTATAATCTTCCTACTCTATCCTTTAGCATTTTGCATGGTTTTTAAGATAAAGCCATGAACCTAAATTTCCTGTGTTCAAGTATGACAGGGCTATGGATTTGGAGCTGAATATGTTTTTCCCATCAATCAGTTCCAAACTCATATGCATGAAGCCTTGTATGACTTCATCTGGGAGAATATGGAAGTCCCTGCATTTGAGTTTGTGTACTCTTGTCAGGGTCCCACTGAGTTCTGGTATATTTTGTGGTGTTTCTTTAAGCATGTAATTTCTATAAAATTGTACATTTTAACCACTATAAATTATTTCTATAGAAAATAAGATTCCCAGAGTTCATAGAATAGTGAAGTTGGAGGATGCTTACAAGGTCATCAAGTCCAAACCCATACTTAATGCAGGGACAGAAATCAAAGGATATCTGCCTTGCGGTTGTCCAAATTTCTCTTGAATACGTCTGACCAGTATTTCTGTGTGACTATTAATAGCTGTTTGCTCTCAAATTCAATTCGATCTGATTTGTCTTGGTTTTAATTTATTGCCTGACATCCTGGGCCCAAAAGTGTAAGGTGATCTTTCCAATATTTGTCCCCCCCCCCCCCCAAAGGGGATCTCTTCCATCATGGAGAAGCTGTTGGGAACCATGGAATGGCAGAACAGGGGAGTCTTTTCATTTCAGAAAATAATTGGTGCCAGGACAATTTTACCACCAGTGGCAATTTTTTGAAATTAAATATCACCCTCCGCCATCCGGCAAAGGTTTCCTCAAGAAGAAAGGAATCCCAAGGAAACCCCAGGACCTTTGAGGAAGGAAATCAGATGTTTTTAATTTCTGGGGAAAAAATCACCACCACTGATGATGCCATAAGCATTACATGGCATAACCTGAGCAACAGGATTCCAGCTGACATTTTCAATTTCAGTGAGGCCAGGGCCCAATGGCATGCATCCATTAGATCTATGAGGTAAGATGCTATTCACCAATTAACAACCTTTTATCATTTTAACTTTTTTTTCAAACTTTGGTGTGAACAAAACCTTTTCTTCCAGATAAAGGAGAGGGTACATGAGTCCCAACTGGGAGCAAGGAGTGGACCCCCAATGCATTTTATTCCATATTTAGAGGTTAGCCCTGAAGGTTCAAAGAAAGCTAATATCGGCATAGGAATCATGCCTACTTCTTTAGGAAGGCCTGCCCCCACAGTCTGAGAATAAGATAGGATCATCATCATCATCATCATCATCATCATCATCATCATCATCATCATCATCATCATCATCATCATCATCATCATCATCATCTGTTATAATTGGATGGAGCTTCTAAGTGCTGAAAGTGCTTCGTGTTAATTTTATCATTATAGTTCTTCTAATAAATCTGATACACTAAGTCAAGATATTTACCCTATACAGCAGAGGAGATGAATAGGGACAAAGGAAAGCTTGCCTGTGGGCACCTAGTGAATTCCTAATGTGTACCATAGTGTCATAAACACTATACTACACCACTTCTTAGCTAAATGATTTGGTATGTTAAATCTCACATTAATCAACAACATAATATACTTGAGGACAAGAGACACTGGCTACTTCTATTGCTCCCAAACTAACTTTGCCTCATCACCATTATTTCAAAACATTTGCAATATATAATAAGCACACAGCCTACTTCTGGAACAAATACATTCTGACAATATATATGTGTGTATATATATATTTATCATATATATATATAATCTTATAAATATACTGTATAGTTTTAGGTTTCTGAATAATAATAGCTATAGTAGATATACTAGCAGTATTTATATTCAAAAATACAGTTCTAGGGTATTCTAGTCTTACTGTTAACAAAAGACAGAATTAAAACTTGTTCTATAGACTATATGGATACGCAAATAATAAAAATATATCTACAGGTGGAATCCTGAATAAATTAAGCCTGCCATTCAACTAAATAAATGTTAGTTGGTTAATCAGCCAATCAATTGAACCTGCATACATTGTACAAGTGACAGGCCACACAATGCTGTACACATCTACTCATAAGTAAGCATAACTGAGCTCAATGAGTAAGTGCATAGCAGACTGTGGACAAAGGCAGTAATTCTGCATGCACTTACCCAAGAATGAATAACATCACGATTTATAAGGCTTACCTCCTAGTAGACATGTATAGATTTGCAACCTAATTTTCCAGTTTTGAATAAGAAGAAAAAGAAGAAAGAAAATCCTCTTCTGTTTTTGGATGATGCATGCACGCTTCACAACATGTCCCATCCTAGAACCTTTAGTTTTCATATATCGTTAAAAGTGGAATGCCATGGATTTATAATACTTGCATTAAAAATAACTGGCAATATTTAAAAAATAATAATCAAAGGATTTTTAATACATCAGAATATTTTGTTTGATTCAGTCCAGTTGATAAATCAGTTAAACCCTGCAGTTCTCAAATAAACGGATCAATACATTTCCAGAAAAATACACTGGAAACATATTAAAACTGGACTTCACAGCTTTATAAGACTCTGATGATAAGATATTATTTAAGATATATTAAGAATGTTTTAGCTGTAAAGTTTTTAATTGCTGCATTTTGTCTCTTGAATTGTTTCTTTCACACACAGGCCTCAGTCTAGGTAACGAGTTGGGAGTTTCACACATGTAACCAGGCTTCCCTAAAATCATCACTTGTCAGGGTAAAGAACCATCTACATAAAAGGTTTGGCTGGCATCCAATTGTGGGTGTGGCATATCCACATTGCATTGCTTTTAATTGGGATGTGCAATCTAATGTGCAATTCCATCTACATTCTGATGCAACTAGTCACAAGACAATGCCTTTAAAAAGTGCAACTACAGCTAGACCAAGTCTACAAACTTTGGACCGTCTTCACTTGTGGCGTTAAGCCATCTTGCATCTGACATACTCCCAATGCAGCTGTCATTGTAAAGAGTGCAGGATTGGCCAATACATACATACATTCATACATTCGTTCATAAGCCTGGAGTAATCTGTTTTTTGTTTATATTGAAAAATCTTACCATACAACAGGAAACAAAAGAAACCTTTCATTCTAAAACTTCAATACACCAAAAAACCTCACAAGGAAGGTTTTGTTATGTTGCTGGCTTGGCAAAACAATTCTTACGGCAGTCTTTCGTAGTTTGCTGGTGAACACAGTTGTATTGTCACGGCTGCTGATCTTTTACTGTATGCTGGAACACGAAACACAGCTTTGCTGCCAAGTTGTCCAATTCTGGATTTAGAATTTCTTCCTTGAGAACCATCTGCAATCAAGACCACCCTTATAAGATCTCAGATGAGAATAAACATTAATACGTTGACTGATATTTCTTTCTTTATTTGGTTTATATTCTGCCCATCTGGCTACTAACACCACTCTGGTTGATTCGCAACAGAATAAAGCAACAGTAATACATTAAATAATATCACATAAACATGAAAACAGTATAAAAATCAAATAGATGAATATCATTCATTAAACTTTAAAAAGGCAACATAGAAAACAGGTAGTAAAAGCAAGGTGGAGGAATTAATAACTCAAGACCAGAAAGCTCTAATATTGTCCTTTCCACCTTGCTATCTTTTGTATTTCATGTAGGAGCCTTGTGGTGCAGTGGTACAACTGCTGTACTGCAGCTAAATGTGCTCACAATCCAGGATTCAATCCTAGGTAGCTGGCCCAAGGTACACTCAGCTTTCAATTCTTCCAAATTGTCAAAATGAGTACCCAGCCTGCTGGGGAGGGGGCAATCAGTAGCCAGCATAATTAAATTGTAAATCAACCAGAGAGTACTTTAACTGTATGGGGCAGTATAAAGGTAGTGCACCTTGTTCTGTTTTGTTTTAAAGATATAGTTTTATCAGGCATCACGTTGATGCATGAAGAAGTTATTTTTTCAGGTTGTAACTCCTGGAATCTCCCAGGCAGCATGGGAGATATATGTCTAAAAAAAACCTTGCCTAAGCTTTGGTATTAACAAAGTGGTTTAAGGAATAGCTTTAGCAGACCAGTGCCCTAAAAGAAATTTGACTGGGCCACCAGTCAAATAATCTGGACAGTTATTTCTTTCTTTTTGTTGGGAGCTGTAAGGAACTTCTTATGCTGGCTGGCTCTATCACAGCTTACTAACGCAGGGGTTAAACTGGCATGAAGCCAGTGGCATGCTTAAGGTAGTATGCATTGCCAATGTTTTTAAATCACACCCTTGCATTTAACAACTTTATTTTGGGCAGATAATTGAAATCGAAAGTGCAAATACACATCTGCCACTGTAATATCAGACAAACCTTAGCAATGATTTCCAGGTTATAGCCTTTCAAGGTAAACAACAGATTAGTGTTTGAATTTCAAACAATTAAAGCAGGGCCTATAAAAGTAGAGCCACACCATGGGTCATATGCAGGAAACATAGTCAGTGATGAGTCTGGTGGTTCTGCTTAGCTTCTGCTAATGCAGTGGAAAACAGGTGTGAGTCTGTTTTAAAAGAAAAGCGTTTCAACATATTAAAAAGCAATGCCAGTGAATGGTACCTATTTCTTAAAGCTATGTGACAGCTATTATAGGTAAGGGTTCACACACACACACACACACACACACACACACACACACACACACACACACACACACACACACACACACCACTGGGAAGCAGAAAGAGGAAAAGCAGGCCCAACATGTCTATTTTACTGATGTCAATACCTCTCAAGCGGCATTGTATACATGATCAGTGGAGCATCTTTTGAATTCAGCTAGGCAAACATTTAGAAAAATGGGTAGAAAACCCATGCTATTAGGGCTGCATTTCAAAGTATCTAAACTCTGGGTAGAAAGTAAAGTGCAAGCAATTTTCTTTTCAGCTGATTGTTTTTAAATGAATAAACCTGAGCCTGGAATGATATACAGTGGTACCTCTACTTAAGAGTTTAATCTGTTCTGAATGCATGCACATAAGTCAAACAACTCGTAAGCAGAGCTATATCTAAAAAAAAAAACAAATTAATAAAACAAATACAAAAATAAAAAAGGTACAGACTGCATCTAAAATCTGTAAGGCAGCAGTTAAAATGCCAACGGTTTTTTGCTCGTAAGTAGAGGTAACACTGTAGTTTTCTTCTTCTTTCTATCATCCCCTCCCCCCTTTCTCTGTTTTTCTTTTGTCTACTCTCCACTCTACATTAATAAATGTGTGTGGTCAGCATGACGTCTAACTATATAACCCACTCCAACTGAATGAGCAAATGCTCTAGTTGTTCCTAATAATGTTGGAAGAACCTGGAAGATTATAACTTTCCCCCTTAAAAGGATGAAAGATAGCAAACAAACAAGCAAACTAACAAACAAATGACATCTGAAGCCAGCATGTAGCAAACCCTTCATGGTATGCCAAACCCATGACATCTCCAAGGACAGGGGTCAAAAGGAAGACCAAAGAATAATCTCACCTACGACATATGGTTTTGCTGTGCATTTTGCTGCTGCTGCTGAATAAGTAACTGTTGCTGTTGCCTGCGGCGTGCTGTCCGCAGTTTTTCAAAGCGGGCCTCCATCTCATCCAGCACCTTGGGAGTGTAGCGTACCACCAGCTTGACAGTGTCTTTAGCAGCCTTCAGAAGTTCCACAGCTTTTTCATGGTGCTCTCCTTCCACACTCTGGTGATGAAAAGAAGAGTTAATGAGTTGAAAAATGCAAGTAGTGGGATGTTTCTGAGCCCTGTAAAAGAGAATTTGAATTGGGATGAAGTCTTGACCCTGTTTGCCCCCAGGCTGCACCAACTCACTGCCAGTGAAGAATGAGAGGGCAGAAGAACAAAAATCCAGGGGAAAGTGAGGACCCTCTGCCTCTCCCCCCCCCCACGCTGTCCCAAACACACACAATTCTTGCAACTTGAAAAGGCCATATACTGTACCTATAGAATGGGTGGATGTAAAGAAACATGAAGATTCAAAATGCATGTCTAGTAAACAAAATAAAATATTTAATAGTGACTCTGCAGAGGGTTTGTAAATAAAGCATTTGTGTGGAGTTGTGTGGTCAATACAAAATTAAAACAAATGCATGATCTGTTCTTTCATTTGAATAACGGATTTATAACAAAATTAAAAGAAAACAGTTCTGGCACCTTTAATACTAACAGATTATTGGTATCCTGCATAGCTATGGCAGTATAGTGGTAATGGGATAACTTTCAGAGGTTAACTGCTTCAAATTAAGAAATCGCTTTAAACATTATGTTTTGGTAATATCTGCATCTATCTCAAAACATGACATAATTCACCTCCAAAAGTTACAATGGAGTGCTGCTGCATAAGACTATTTTGGCCACTGCAACATTTTGTGGATTACCTGCTCATATGCATCAGAGCATAACAGTCAACAAACATGTCTGCTATTCTTCAATGAATGGGACTCATTTCTAAGTAAAAGAATGTTCAAATAACCTGCACCATGATATTTACAATGAATATCTGAGGGATATGTAGAAATATATTGGCTGTTTATGCACTCTACCCTATGGTATACCTGCCAACACAGCTTGCCATGCTGAGTAGTCTGTACTCCATAATAAAGAAGTTTATGAAGATTCCTTAACTTATGGCAAATTCCATCTAAACAGGGGCAAAACTTCACTCTTTCATATGTCATCCAGAAACAAAGCAGACCCTATGGGCTTTGAAGAAGTCTATGATTTGTTCGAACAGATGTTCATGTCCATACAGAAGAGTTACATTCATTTAAAACTCATATATTTAATAGCACTTTAAAAGAGAAGCTTCCTGAATATCCTTTCAGCACACTTGGGTCTACATTAAAGTTACATACTAGGGATGGGCTGTTCATTTTGGAAGCAGTGCATTCCGAAACACAAGGAGTCAATCACTTACCTTCCTGCATGGTTGTATTGGGCTAAAGTCTAACCAGAAAGAAGTCTTCTGATGTCACCTGTCCTTCTCCCTGGCACTGGTCAATCAGGAGCTGTGCAGGGAAATGTACCATCCCACCTCCCTGTCTGATTGGCCAGCACCAGGGAGAAGGACAGATGACGTCGTGGTTGGACTTTCGCCCAATATGACCGTGCAGGAAAGTAAGTGATTGGTTGCTTGCATTTCAGAGGCTTCCGAACAGCCCCTGGGCTCACGTGGGTCATTTTGGAATGTGCTGCTTCCAAAACGAACAGCCCATCCCTAGTACATACCGCTATTCAGATATATTTTCTTCACACTAGAAATTATTACAAAAACAATACCATTCAAATTTAGTCTTAAAAACCTTGTGCAGAAGCAGTTGACATTTATATGTTAGTATTTAAGCAGGAAAACATGTTTCTTCTTTCAGTTTAAAAACCTATAGTGATAGAGCACTCTTGAAAGAAACTTGCTGCTCAAGCAATCTCAAACTAATAACCTAATATGCTGCATAAGAAAACTCAAGAGAGTACAGTACTAATAATCTTTTGCTATTGTCTGCTGGAATAAAGAATAATTTGAATATTTTCATTTCCATAAAATTCACTTTGAACAGGGCTTTTGTGTCACTGCACAACAGGATTTTGGGCTATGGACAGGCTTTTTGAATTCTTAATTTTAAAAAATGGTGGTTGAGGTTTTTTTTTTAAGTTATAGATAATATACCGGTATTAGAATCTTTTTCTTAACTCATCAAGGTTGAAAAGATAGTAGGATTTCTTATTTGCTATAGTGTTCCACTATAAATAAGCACAGTTGAGAACAAATTTTAAAATAGTGTAAAGTGTTCACATACCACTCCATTAACAGAAAGCAGCTGGTCTCCCCGTTTGAGTCCTCCGTGCCTTTCAGCTACTCCTCCAGGAATTATCCGAGATATATAAATAGGAGAATTTTGCTCTTTTCCTCCCATCACATTAAAGCCAAGGCCTTCATCAGTCTTTGGAAGTTCGACCACTCGAGGGTGAGAATGGCCTTCACTAGCTGCAAAAGCAGCAACCGTAGCCTAGGGAAAAATAGAGTTCCTCAGCATAGTGTTAAAATTACCATTGCTGGTTTTGTTTAAATAATTAATTTGCAGAAGGCAATGATGTCCTTTTTAAAATAAAAAAGCATGAATATTGAAATTTTACTGCCTAAGACATCCACGCTCTATTGTATGTTAGCAGAACTATTATTGTGCAGTGGTACCCCAGTTTACGAAATTAATTCATTCCCCAGGAAGCTTTGTAAATCAGAAATTTTCATAACCCAGATCCGAATGGGGAGCAATGCACTCTAATGTTTTCGTAACCCAGGGTTTTTCATAGGGAAAAAAAATCATAATTCAGGTTTTTGTGGAATTTTTTTCGGATGGACTTTGGACGGACTTCCTTTCATAGCCCAAAAGTTATGTAACCTGAGGTGTCTGTATCCCAGGGTACCACTGTATACATTTAATTGTAAGGCATGAATTTTATTTGTGCTCAGTTCTTCCTATGGAGCTCCTACATCTGTATATATCCTAATTCCTATTACTGGCCCTAATGCACACACAGGAAAATACAAAGCAGAGATCCATTATCTGCATGTTGACACTTTTCTCAACAGGGGAACCATAAGAGTCCATCAGAGTTTCTTTTTGCAATTTTTAGGGTAAAGTGAAAGTTAGGTGTTGGTGAGACGCACTCTTCAAGTTAAATCTGGGTATTTATGAATACAAACAACTGCTGCCTGCTATGGAGACTGACAACTGAAAAATATATTGTTTTCCAGATTTCACTGGTATTTTTCTCAGCCAAATGGCTACATTTTCTTTTCCAAAAACTATTCAGAAATGATTGAACAGATTTTATCAAAAATCCAACATTCTAAAATGCTCCACACGCTGAAATTGAACCTAGCATGGAATCTACTTGAAATACTTCTGAACATTTTAGAGGAATTCATGTATCCTAGTTGTACTCATGCAGAAGAACTTATAGATGATGTGATGATAAAGACAGCAAACAAAATAATTAAATTGTAACAATATAATAATAGCAGTTGGTTCATTTTTAGGGATCCTTGAATTACAACAACATGTGAAATGAAGAACACTACTAAGCTGGAATGACATTTTTAATTTTTCAGTAGGGGCAGTATACTTTAGTTTTTGAAAAGCAAATCAGAAGGTTTACATCATGGAAACAGTAGTCTGCTTTACTCTGCTTCCAGAGTTATACAGTATTTGTTTACATTTCCTTGGCATAAAACTATTAGGCATGAGCAAAAATTGGATCAAATTGGGGTATCTAACTTTGGGGCAACTACCAGGTGGAGGAAGAAGCTGTGGCTCACTTTCAGACCCCAGATCCTTTGTATCCCATTTGCCATTTGGAGAGTTAAAAACATGGTCAGTGATTTGAATGAAGGAAAAAGGAAACAGAAAGTAATATTGTACATTGAATGGCTGGTACCAAAGTAGTAGGTGAAAGGCAACTGAACCACTCAGTAAAGCTCAATATCTAGGTTGGACATTAAAATTATTGAGGCTCTGGCAAGGGCTCACAAGGAGGTCACTAGATGTTACATATAGCCTCTTGCAGCTGTTTGGCAAGCCATTTCCTGGAAGGGTAAGAAGAAGAAAAAACACTTTCAGAGCTATTTAGTTAACCTAAATAGAATCTAAAATATTCTTCACTGTCTTTGTCCTTTCGCTCAGCTTCACTTACCATACTTTACTAAAATATTAAATAATTAAGAGTTAATATGTGCATGACTGCAGAAGGGTGATTGTTGTATAGGCTTTGAGTGGTTGATCACACAGATAGGGAACTGCACACTCTTCCGGGCCATAGCCTCTTCCATTTCCTTCCATTTGCAGGATTAAAAAACAAAAACAAAACAAAACAAGACATTTTCCCCAAAGGTAGCTAGAAGGTGCTGGCTGGAATATCTTCTACAAAGTCCAGCTTGGGTTGATCTGGATCTACTGTGCATACTCTATGTTGAATAAAGACAGGGCCAGAGGTTTGAGCCTACCTTTAATTAACATATATAATATAATCTATTCAATGCACTTCCAAGTTCGATTGATTTTTCTATCGATTTTAATTGAAAAGATTAAGAACATACTTACTTTTCCCATTAAAAACAAACAAATGAAACAAGAAAACGTTTAACGTTGGCTGCATCCCAAATTTCATCTACTAAAAGAGCTATTAATGATCCATTTAAATTAAGCATATCACCTCTTACATTTATAAGCAACATTTGTTGTCATGCAATTTTTTTCACCATGCGCACAGTAAATGTCAGACAAAAAAGGAATAGAAAAAAATGCAATGCAGACAGCCCAGAAATAACCAGGAAGTATAGTGATATCAGTACATTGCTCTACAATCTTGCTGCTCTATATGAATAAGAAATGAGAATGGCAGACCTTCTTGGGACATTTTCATGTTTGACTGTACCATGTGATGGGAATTGCTTTCATCCACAGCAAAATAATATAGAGAATTCCTGTTTGTGATGAGTAATTAGCAATAACTGAAGTATATTTATAGCAATCACCTGGGATCCATCTCATCATTGCCATGAGAATGAAAAATTTCTTTGATTCAGCATAATCACTATTAAAAATACTACATGGCTGAGATGGTTTTCCCTTTAAAGCTATAAATTTAATAGGATGCTGTGTTTATGGCTTTACTAATATACAGTACTTAAAACAATGTCCTCCCCCCCCAATGTTGAACCATGTCTTAATGCCATTTAAAATTAATAGGATGCCATCACTTGCTTTAGTGTGCAGGAACAGTATTTTTACATTGCAAGTACATGGTTTATATAAGTTCTAACTATGTTAGTCGTAAAGAAAGGAATTTATTCCCCAGGAGAACACCTTTTTTATTACCTCCACATACTGTATTCCTTTACAATGGAAACATGAAAGCAGAAGGATAGCATGTCTCTTGATGCAGGAAGCTTTACTGTAAGGGCAAACCCTTAGAGCTTCAAATGTTCTGAAGATACTACAAACAAAAAGTGCTGGCAAGAGGACTTAGCTATAGAGGCACTAAGAGCGGAGGTAACATCTTCTGCAATGAAATCGTAGATTCAGTTAGAACTTAGCTGCCCCAACAACCCCCAAGTTTCTTAACTCTATAAAGCATTCTCTTTTCTTAAGCCACAGAAGCAGCACAAAGGTTGAATTTGCTGTTATGTTTGTTACCTGGAAAGTAGCACTGGTTCTAGACTCTGGGCTGCCACTGATGTCTAAATTTTCTTACAGTGTACACACGAATACCTGAAACATACACGCGCACAGTCAATTACTAGGCCAGGTTGGGAGAGTAGATTCTAAAGCTGGAAGAGTCCTACCTTTGCTGTTGCCCTGGCACGGAATTCTGGACAGCCATTAACATTTATGGTTTCATGCATATACTGATACACCTGAAGTGATAAGAACAGAAAGAATGCAGAATTACAGGAATAACAAAATTTAAAAAAAATCCAGGGTCCCTCCACAAGTCACAATTTTTAACAGAATTTAATGCATGTTGCCCTTGTGATATTGGTTTTGCTTTATTTGGTCCTGATGATTCTACATGGCCTTTCTATGGACACGAATTTAGAAAAAGCGCTTCTGGACCTTGTCTACACTCCTCCCCTCAAGACTTCCCTTCATACTGGGAGGGTAGTCTAACTAAGCTGTGAAACACCAGCATCTTATACCTGGGGAAAATACAATACTTTCTCAGAAAGTTAGTGGCATTCTTGTTGGCCTTTTACAATGCAGTTTGAAACTTTTTGAAACTGTAACATGGCAAGTTCTTCCTTCTCCCTATACAGTGGTACCCCGACTTAAGAGCAGCTCAACCTAAGAGCAATTCGACTTAAGAGTGGAAAATTGTTGGCGTTTTAACTGCCGCCTTACAAATTTTAGATATGGTCTGATTGACTTTTTTCATTTTTTTGATTTTGTAACTAATTTTTTTCAATTTTTTTAGATAGGTACCCCGACTTAAGAGCAGTTCAACTTAAGAACATGCATTTGGAATGAATTAATTTGTAAATTGAGGTACCACTGTACCTCCGTTTTATACATGACTGTTCTAGACTCTGAAGTTAAGTGGCAAGAGTTTTCTTAATAAAACTCTCCTACTTTATAGGGGAGATTTTAAAAGGCAATGAAAGAACAGTGCTCTAAAGCACATAACCCTTCTTTGGTCTGAAGAACTATTTAGGGATAACACTACCATGATACAGCATTTTTTAATTTTTCTTGTTGTACTGTACATTGCTTTGGGAGGCCTGTACAGTACAGAAGGAGCTTTTTCATTTACTGCAGGTTAAATTTTTTTAACACTGAAAAGAATGCATGTTTTGCTGATGCATTTTCAAGATCTTCATTGTGACAAGCCTCTATTTCTCAAATCACTCTGTCCTGCACAATAGCAAACAAGAACATTCAGAGGTGTCATCCTGATCAGGCTATGTAGTTCACCCTTCAGCCAACCTATTGCCTATGAAACAAAGCAAGTAGGGCACATGAGTGTGACAGCACTAGAATCTTTCAATGAGAAAGCAACAGATTTTTCATATATACTCAAGTATAAGTCAACCCGATTATAAGTCAAGGCCCCTAATTTTGCCTTTAAAAAGGGGGGAAATTGAATGGCTCGAGTATAACCCAAGTCAATATTTCCCTCCGCTGCCTTCCCCAAGCTGATGCTGCTGGCGGCTGCTGCTGCTGCCACCAAGGCAGTTCCCCTTCCCTTCCTCTTCCTCCTCCTCTTCCTCCTCTTCCAAAGGGGGGGGGGAAGAAGTGGCGGGTTTTTAAAACGTTTTTCTCTCTCCCAAAGCAAGCACATTGGTGCTTGCTTCAGGAGAGAAAAAAGGTTTAAAAACCCGCAGCTTCTTCCCCTCCATCAACCTACCGTATTCACCCAAGTATAAGTCGAGGCCCCCCCTTTTCAGCCCAAAATTAGGACTGAAAAACTCGACTTATATTTGAGTATATACAATGTCCTTTATGTCCTTTCCAAGACATTATCAGTTCATAATTTACTACTTTTGCTTGCATATCAGAACTGCTGGGAATGAAGTGCTATTGCGCTCAGGTAGTGTGAAATCTGCTCTGACCTCACGGCCATCTGTTCTTTCTATCTTGCCTGCTGAGGTCCCCCACCTAAGCTTCTGACTCATAAATTAAGATTGTAGAAACAAACACAACTTTACACTAAATAAAATTGCACCAAATTGCCTTCAGCATACTAACTGGCATGCATTCGCTTCCACCACTTACTGGCATTAACAACATGACTTCCTGAGAGACAGAAAAATCAATATTTTCTCATTCTGTGGAAGAAAATCCTTCTGGGGAATAAGGCTAGCTATTTTAAGCCTACTATTAACATAAATGTAAATTCTTTAATGTATATATTAAGAGCTGAGGATAACAGGTACTATATATAAATATTATACCCCAATATTATACTAAATAAGTATTCATTGAAAAATTTAAAATATTCACACTGCTTACCCAACACACCCCTTAGAAGTGAAGGTTTAATGCCTCAGGTAAAATATTACCCAATGCTTTTTTTTTCAATTTTACTCACAGACTACACAGCTTCCTTTTTGATCACTGGTAGAAAGAATCATTGGTCATTTCCTCCATCAACAGTTAAAATGATCTGGAACAAATACCTGCATTTTCTTCTATATACTACTTTAAAAGTATAATATATTTAGTATTTAATATATTTATGCATAGGTTTATTTATTTATTTGTTTATTATTTACTTATTGGATTTATACCCCGCCCATCTTCCCAAGGGAACTCTGGGAGGCTTACAACGGCTGAGCAAGTCAGCTGACAATACACTATAAGACAAAAACAACAACAATATAAAAACAGCATTGATAGGTTTGTTTTCTGATGCTATTGTGGTTTTATCATATATTGGTTGTTATTTTTATGTGATATGTAATTGGTTCTTTGTTGTAAGCTGCCCAGAGTGGCCTTTTGACCAGATGGGTGGGGTATAAATCCCTATAAAATAGTGAAAAATTGAACCACCACATCTTGCTTGTGGATGAAACACACTCCAGTGGTCCCTGTAGTCATTGGGGCTTTGGGAGCAATGTCAAGTAATTCCACACAATATTGCACACAGTTGCAGATCACAGAAATAAAACTGGCAATATTAGGAACAGCACACATTCTGGGCTGATACTTAACAGATACAGTGGTACCTTGTATAAAGGAATTAATTGGTTCCAAATGAAAATATGTTAAGCAAATTTTCCTTTATACAAATTTCCCTTAGGAATGCATTGAAAACAGAGTAATTCCTAATCATGACCATTTTTATGTTGTATGGATTCGCCCAATAGACGATTCTGTTAAGCAAATTTCCCTTATCTCTGGAATTGTTTATGTTGTACAGATTTTATGTTATATAAATTGTTTGTTATACAAGGGTCCACTGTACTTAGGTTTTTGGTTAAAACTTGTATCTGTTATATAATACCAGTCAATGTTTCTATAATTTTGATTTACTGTGCCTGGTATTTTCGAACAACAACGTTTGAAGTACAGAAATGGAAGAAAACCTATGGATCACTGAGTCCAGCGCTCTCAAGGAAGTGCCTCCTTCAACCACAGCTCCTTGAGTCTCCTTGGGCTCTGCAGCCAAAGACCTAAGCCACTGAGTTATCTAGCAATTCCTCATGCCTAATGCCTTCCAAAGCTTATCACTGGTAAACAGCCAGAGAAAAAATTGTAGCTCCCCAAAAGGATTATGAAAACACCATCCCAGTACATTGACCTTTTATTTGTCTTGGCCCAATTCTCAACAACATTGATTTTTAATTACAGAAGTCCGCAGCACAGTATGAGCATGCAGCAACTTGGCATTTTCTAATAGGCACCAGAAAATGATGTGTGAGAACAATTCCTCTAAACTTGTGGTTGCCAACTCATAGCCAAATAACTAGTGCCCTTGCCATATTCGCAGAAATAAGCCATCTGTCCGTGGTGGCATTTTGTAGACATGTCCACTTCTATGAAACATATATTCCATTACATATTATATTGCACATTTCATTCTGCTGCTATATGTCTGAAGAAGTGGACATGTCCACGAAACGTTACATTAAAATATGAAAGATAGTCTTTAAGGTGCCACATGTTTTGTGTCTTTTGTATCTTTTGTTTTGTTTTATTTTTCTTTGTTTTTTATCCGTAACTCATATAAAATGACCCACAACCCCCAAGAAAACACTTGTTGGGAAACACTGCTCTACATCTATAAATGACTAGCAAAGGCCCAAATCATTAAATATATTCTTCTAAACAATATACGCATTTCTAAGCTCTGCATGTACAGAGTACAGTATCTGCTGCATTCTATGAATACATACACCTTTAACTGGATGCACTACTGGGGGGAAAACACCTTTTTTCTGAAATAAGAAAAATGAGATTAACTATGCCAACCAGACTTCTTATGAAAATTTAGTGCATGGGAGATACTAACCAGCATATTTATTACATTTGAAATTATAGCCCTGTAGTTATAATCAATCGTGAAATCTTCTCAAGACATCCTTAATCATTTCAGGAATAATTTAATGCACCATGACTTATTGGTGTGATAAATAATCAAATTGTAATCGCTTTCACTTGAATGTTCACTCTAAGTAAAAAATGTTCATGTTTAAATAATGCAATAGGCCATCAATTAATCTACAAAGCATTTCAAAGTCGGCTTGATACTATTATCTCTTGCCACTTCGGAGGGGGGATGTAGGGATTGGGTTTCTAGCTCTAGTGCAAATCCTTCTGCAGCACCTTTTTCACACTAGGGCAACAGTACTCTGCTCCCAAAACACTTGTACAGTACATGACTTGGAAGTGGGGTGGAGGTGCAAATAATGATCATCTGTGCCATCCTTGCAGAAAAGGGATGAGGAATTGGCAATCCTCCCGTAATTAGCATAATCATGGATGATGGGCAATGTAGACCTATTTTCTCAGATTGTTGTGGTATAGGATATGTTGCACTGGAACCAGCAAGCAAAGGTGGCTGAAGGGGTCACAGACTCAAAGAACTTAAAAATAAATACACATAAACCCAGAAAATTTGGCACAGGTTTTAGGTGTCAGGATGTTTGCAAGCGCCACATGTTTTATCAGGATGTTTGCAGGGGCCATGCCTTCTGATCAGTTTTATATCACTGCACTGATTGCGTATTCATTTCTAGACTCAATTTAAAGCACAGTTTTGTTTCATATTGACTTTACTTTCCAAGTTTATGACCAAGTCAAGGACCATGTGCAAGTGTTGGGACGCGTATCTTTGCTAATGGCAGATCTCCAAATAGTCTGTTTCAGGAGGCACCTTTAGCTCTGCCAGATACAAAGCCTCTTCACTCCCAGACAAGCCCTTGGTTTGTGCCTACCTAAGTGGAGTGTGTGTATGTGTGTCAGGGGGAAGAATGAAAGAAAACAAAGCTATGAAAAAAGTGAGCAGAAGAAAATCATGTTACCTCTTACTCTGACGACTGTGAACAGGTAGGAGTCTGGATGCAGCAGTAGCTATGCCATGGATCACCGGTCCACCTCATTCTCACTCACTTACAACCACTGTGGCTAGCAGTATGACCTACAGGTCTCTACCCTAACTCATGACTGATGTAATCAGACAGGATCACCAAGGAAAGTGCCTCAGAGGAGTTCTCAGCCACAAGGTCAATTTAAGCAGAATCAGGCTAATAGGTCTCTAAAATCCACAGTATAACATACCATGGCTTCACCATCTAGGAGATTTTGTTGGTACTCTCAACCAAGCTGCAAACTATATGAGGCACTCCTCTCCCCCGCTACCCTGCTACCCAAACATTATCCTATCCTATGCTGTTGTCAAGACATGGTCTTTAGAATTCAGGACAATTTCTAACTTGGCCTCTAGCAAAACCTGCAGGTAAGTGGCGAAAACTCTGAAGTACTTATTCAAGATTTTGCATATTCAAAGCATTTCTTTAGACTGTATTTAGTAGGGAAGTAGAACTATTCATAGCTGGTGTGTATTTTTTAACATGTGCAAGGAAATTTAACACTCTGATCGGCGGTGGAGGATATATATATTGCACATGGATTATTTTAACTTCAGTCCTTGGAGTATGTGTAGGGAAAGAATCCCTGGTTGGTAATCTTTGTGCTTATTTACTGCTTTTAGACCTTCAGTGTATTTTCTTCAAAGAGAGAAGACAACATCTGGAAAAGCGGTTTTGGATTAGAACAGAATGCTCACTGGCTAGTAGCTACAATACCTTGTTTTAAATTTAGCATTTCTAGTGCCAGATCTGATTAATACCATCATAGCTTTACAGACATTTTCTTCCATTTAATTATTTTTTTCTAATAGGAAAATAATTGAAACACTGGTGGGATGCTAGGAAGGGTTAAAATGAAAGGCAATGATGACATCTGGAGAACACTTCATCAGCCCTTATAAAATTTCCTTGAATGAGGCAGAGTAACTGGAAGAAGTTAAAGCTACAGGCACTTGGACTGGCCAATGTTCATTTCACTTGAAAAGCAGAAGTGATGTTTCAAAATTTCAGTGCACTGAAAATATTTACCAATAATTCATGTTAACAAGCTTTGGAATTGTTGGTCACATTAACTGATTTATTTATTTATTGAATTTTAATCCCACCTTTATTATGAAGGGGCTCAAACTGATTTATATAATAAAAATCTAATATTAGTCTAATTTTGGACATTTGCAAAAATATTGCAATAATTTTAAATTCAGAGCAAGTTATGTTTACAAATTTGTATCATGATATCCTGTGCAGACAACAGGACCCCCAGCCCCAATTACTTGGAGCCCAGTAATATGTATCTCATTTATGTACAGATCTAGAAGCATACCGGCAGCCCAATTATATAACAGTTGTTCCAACTCAAACCAAAGGTGTATTTGATCTGGCAACCCAATTCAACAGTGGCCATCTGGATGTCTCTAGGGGACTTATGTGTAGGATGGAACAAGAGCCAGACCACCTGTTGTTGTACCTGTGTCCTCAATACTTAAGTGAGCTATGCAAGTACAAACACAGAGGTTCCACTTTGTTATTATGACTGTCAGCAGTTGACAAAACAAGCAGCCACTACCGGTGCACCACATCCTCTGCTAATGATTTGCTGGCAACATAAAAAAGCACCAGCAGCCAGAAAAAAAGAAAGGAATCTACTCTATTTTTGAACGGTTATTGCCTGTGTTAAGAAAACACACACATTCTTCCACATTATTGCCATAGCATATTTAAGCACTTGCTGTATGCAGAAAAACAGGACCATCTACCTCCTATACATGAGAGACCAGAGTGCATTTATACAAAGATGAGCATAATTAATAGGGCTGTGAACCACATCAAAAATAATCTGATTAATCATAGGAGTTTTAAAAAAAACTAATGAACCATCAGCATAACCATAAATTATCATTTGCATCATAAAATAGTTTCAGAGAAAATACAAAGTTCATTTGAAATAACCACCCCACTCCAGAAAAGCATACCCATAAGAACCAACAATTTTGGGCCAATGAAGCAAATTCCATAAGGGTAAACCTTAAGCTTCATGCTTCTTTCAGTGATCTGCATAAACCACTGATTAAATATGTACAAGCAGGATTCTGACACATTTTTTGCTACTTTGCAACGAAACATGTTATATTTTTCCAGTAGAAAGTATCAATGGCAACGAAACAGAAATAAATAACTTCTTGTGAGCACAGGAATTCCAAGAAAAAGAGTACAGGAGGTTTTTTTTTAAAAAAAAAAACAAAACAAAAACAAACAACAACCCCCCATACACATTAAGTTATTTCCTGTCACAGCTAATGAACCATAGATCTATGGTAGAACATAAGCTTTTGCCCGGACACATCCAGTGAAAAACAGCTCAGGAAACAAGCCTGGTAAACACTTCTGCACAAAATGCTGAAAGGGGCATGGTGGCTCAGTGGACTAAGGCTCCTAAAACTGTCGGCTGCAAAGTCAGCAGCTCCACAGTTCGAATCCCGGGTGCCACACAGCAGAGCGAGCTCCCACTGATAACCCCAGCTCCTGCCAACCTAGCAGTTCGAAAGCATGTAAATGCAAGCAGTAAAAGCAGTGTTTCCTTGCAGACATGCTGGCCACGTGGCCATGGACTTGCACAACACTGGCTCTTTGGCTTGAATACGGAGATGAGCACTGGCCCTAGAGTCGGACACGACTGGCACGCATGTGCGGGGGGAACTTTTACCTTTTTTAATGAAATGCTGAAACAGACAGTGGAGTAAGCCATATTGGAATATTTGGGCCAGTGGTTAGGCCCACATATACCTGTAATGATGCAGCAGATGGACAGAGAAATTATTTCTTACTTAGATTCTGAAATTGTACACGGATGGTACCATTTGTGTGCCTATCTGAATGATCAGATACTCTGTTGCGAATGCCCCTGCTGTGTAAACCAACCTTCCCCACCAGAGTGTCTTATCCCCACTAGATATGTCAGACTACAACTCCCATTGGTAATGCTGTTTGTAGAGGCTGTGATATTAAAGGCTAAAAGGCTAAGGAAGGCGAGTACAGTGGATTGCTTCACATCAATGGCCATCCCATTACGGAATGCTTCTTCATGGAGGTTTGCAGGACTCTATTTATCGCCCCCTTAGCACAAGGGGAAAAGCTTTACTTTCTCAGGGGTCTCACCTCTCGACCAAGCAGCTGTTTTATCTGGTTCATAAGATCTGGCAGTCTTTTCCTTTTCCTTTGGGTTATGACTGCTCTGATTTGTTTCATCTTTCTTCTAACTCTTTTTACATTTACATTTATGTAAACTAGCCTGAGGGTTTCTGGTGATCTAGAAATATCTATAACAGGAAGCAATGAAGGCCATTGTTCAGTGGCGGACCATGTATTTGCACACAAAAAGACTTTTGGATATCTCCAGGTACTAAAGAAAAAAGATCAGGGACCAAAGATGGAAAAGACCTTGAGTGTGATCCTCAGGAGAGCTACTGTCATGCACAGCAGATCATATTAGACAAAGGGAACAAGGTAGGAATTTGGATTTGAACAAATATAAAACTGTGTATTTTATGCTGCAAATGCTTTGGTATGGTACTGTTTTTATTAAAATAAAAGATGTCATGTGTTTTTACCAGGACAGAGTTAGCAGGCTTCCCTAGGAGACCAGCATCTGCATCACTGCACCAGCTGTCAGAACAATTGGATGCCATGGAGTAAACCTATGTGTCATTTTGCCTCTTGTGTTGAAGATGACGACTCATTAACAATCCCAACCCTGCAATGAACTCATTTAGTTTGCTGTAGTACTGACATTTTTAATTACAGAATGTATGACAGGAATGTATGAAAAATGCAACAGCCAGCTAATAAAATGTTTCTTTCAGCAAGATAAAAAGAAGAAAACACTGAAAGGAAATAGTATTTCATATTTAATTCCAAAGGCTGTTTGAGGTAACTACATATCCTGAGAAATGGACAAATGCACAAAGACTGCATTAATACTTCTAAAAATAGTAGTTCTAGTCTGAGGTATCTTAACCGGGTTCCTCCATATCTTCCTACTTTCACGGCTGAAATCATGTGGTGCAGCTTTGCACACACAAAAGGGATAGTCAAAACCAGCAGCAAATCGCCTGTGATTAAAGGCAATTTTGGTGCATTTGACGTGTATAGAATGCCATAGTCATGGGCACATTGAAATCCCAAAAGGAAATCCTTAACCAACATCAAGGTGCATCTCCTGCTGTTATCATTAACACTGTGCACAAGGAGCTGTACTATAGGATTTCAGCCCATGTCCAAAACAGCCTTCTCAGCTGGGATTTGAAAGATGGTAGCCTCCAGAGAGCTACTAATATTTTCTGGGGGGGGGGGATTGGGCCAGTCACTCTTCCTCAGCCTGATTACCTCACAGGGGCTATTGTGAAGAGAACTGGGAATAATAGGGATGGGCATCCTAATGAAAATGAAATGCTGTTTAGTCATTTCATTAGCTTACAAATCGTTTTGTAAGCTAACAAAATGAGACACCCCATTTTGTTTAGGATAGTAACAAAACAATCATTTTTTTCCGTTTAAAACAAACTGTTTTGTTACTATCTATAATGGGCTCCCCAGGAGTTTAAGGGGCACCCAAAAATTGGTAGCTCCCTTGAACTCTCCCCTTTAAGCCCTCTAAAACTGGAGAGGTTTGGGGGTAAGGGGGCTGAGTTGTGTGTGTGTGTGTTGCGTCATTACAGTCGTGACTGACCCTTCGTGACCCCATGTCCATGGAGTTTTCTTTGCAGGAATACTGGAGTGGCTTGCCAGTTCCTACTCCAGACGCCTACAGCATCTGGTATTCCCTGGTGGTCTCCCATTTAAGTACTAACCAGGGCTGCTAACCAAGTACTAACCTGCTTAGCTTCCGAAATCAGGCGAGATCGGATGTGCTTGAAGCCTTTCTTCCCCTAATTAGAATTGGAAAGAAGCCAAGCTGCATCTTGGATCCTTTTCGACTCCAATTAGAAAAAAAGGCTCCTGGGGCATCCACACGGGGGGGGGGGGGAATGAAATGGAATGGAATGAAACACTATTTTTTCATTTTGTGCCCATCCCTAGGGAAGAACAAAAGGCAACTATCACACTTTGAGGTCACTGGAGGAGGTACGGGATATGAATGTAATAATTATCATATCTGTATTTTGCCAGTCAGTCTCACTATATGTTATGTAGACTGCCATTTTCTCGTTATATGGACAAAAGTCCTATTGAACTCTGTGAGATTTTGAGTACATATTTATAGGAGTGCATTGTAAGTAAGAGGGGAGCACGATATGGAATTAAGTTATGAGGCTTTCACCCTGAAATCCCAATGGCTCAATCAATCAATATGTTTATTATGGTCATATGACCTGTTCAGATACATATCATCCCATTTACAGACAATGCAAAGAACACAAAAGTTGGCCCTTCTTTACATTACAGCAAGGAAAAAAGTTAGCAACTTGAAGAAATCCCTGTGAATTATTAATCTTTTAGAAGATTATTCATGGTTCCACTTTGCCTGGCCCTTGTCCTGCCAGAGGTCATGTCTACATGTTTGTTAAGCAGAAATGTACAACATTATTAGCTGTTTTATACTATATGCAGCATGCAAGTCATTAAGTATTCTAGTATTATTAAGACAATTTCCATACAATCTGCATGAAGCACCAGGTATCTGCTTAAAAGATTAAAATCAATTGCTCACCTCAAAGAAGGCTCATTTAATTAATGTGACCACCACAAGTGCTGAAGTAACAAATCACATTCTTTCAATAGCTCTAATCTGGTTCAGATCAACATTGTGTTTTAGCCCATATAAACTTCCCCCAGATATGGCAGAACCAAACAATGATCTGTACTACTTTAAAAAAAATAGAACACCAGAGTTATGAACCATTGGCTTTGATGTAATCAAAGTGACAGGTAAACAGGTCATGAGAATTCTTTGGTTTCCTGCATGAAAGCAAATAAGATTAAAATACAACAATCAGTATGAAATTCATGGGTCACATAAACAAATTACTAATTTATATTTCTATGATTTGCACAGCCACTATATATTTCTACTATGAACAGTTTTTCACTTTTGTTCCATTGGGAGATTTGGTTTTCTAAACAAAAAGAAGCAACTTGCAAACTTCTTGAACTCAAGACACAAACCCTGGTCAATGTGAATACAGACGCAGAGCCATGCTAGCAGGTCCTGATTTCACCACCCCACGTGAAGTCCTTCAGACCTTTGAGTGCTCAGATAAAACTCTGCAGGAATTCTGGGTAGATAGTAACGTTAGGGAAATGTCAGGATTCAGCTACAGTATATGGCCATGCCACCACCACCATCACCCTCTAAACACTGCACACTCTCAAGCTGAACATCCGAATAGGGCTATAGCAAAGCGAAAGCAAAGCAAAATAAAGAACGCAGCTTATATACCTGCCCATAGCACTTGGGGAGATTACAATTTAATTATGCAGGCTACATATTGCCCTTGCCCCAGCAACAAGATTGGTATTCATAACTCCCTTCACATGTTAGGCACACATGGTATGACAGACATAATCTGTTGTTAGAGGCAGAATTGTGTAGATGTTTTAGAGATGTGATTCAGGTAGATCTTGAAGACTGAGCAACTATGCTTACTAAGGCTTGTGCTTAGTTTCAGATGACCAACCTCAAAACAAAACCAATTAATTTCCAAACTTTGGGGCCTATGAAAAGCCTCTGATAGGACTGTTAGATTTTCCCCCCAGCATCTTACATATGTCTTCTTCCAATGACCTTGGGTCCTTTTTAAGGAAAGGCAGGATCAAAATAGTTTAAATAAATAAATGTTAAATGAATATAATTTATAGTCTGTCCCTTGCTTCTGTGAAAGAATGCTTTTACAAATAAGGACATAAATGATTTGAGAACAGCCAGAACCACACTGCTAAAAACTTAGGGATCTACACCTGAGTAATTTTCTGTGTCTAAGTTTCTCCCCGCAGAGAAACATTTATCCATATGTAATGTATGGATGCTAGGGGCAGAATTGCAGTAAGTTATATAGCCCTGGCACTAGGATTTGCAATGCAGCTCTAATGCCCTAGGACTATCCCTTCATGCAGGTTATACACAAAGACAAGACTGTAATGAGTATTGAGGATTATTAAAAGGTGTTCTTCTATGCAATTGCCTCTGACCTTTGTGGAGGAATTTTAATTGAGTAATTCTCATTAAGCACAGTTTGATTCTACAAGATTATGTGAAATCAATTTTCTTTCTTGAAGGGATGAATTCAGAAGCACATAATAAACTGATTTTCTAGCATACAAGAGTCTTTCAAAGGTCTGCAAATGTGATGTTGGTAATGCAACAGTATTATTTAGCTGGCATTACCAACATCCCTTTCTAGTGATTTTGTTCATTCACAGTTTGTCTCATAGAATGGCCTGTTACCAACTCTGTATGGGAACAAGACAGAAAGGAGTGAAAGTTCCATGGATTTTCCAGTTCCTGTATAATTTCCCTTCCTTCCCTTCCTTCCCTTCCTTCCACAGATGCTATGAGAGTTTTGTGATGGAGGGAGAAAAGAATCATTACTGAAAAGTGCAGGATGAGCTGAAGGACCTACTGACATAAGAGGCCCAGCAGATGGAAAAGCCATGGGACTGAAAAGCACCCTTGCCAGTGATGTTGTCACCTTTCCACAGGTAACCTAACAATCATAGTTTCATGCATTTTGTAGGGCTATGCCTGAGCAAGCTGGTCTCACATGACAACAAGCACTTAAGATGATTGGATCTACACTGGCATTCTACGGACTATGGTACTAAAGTACAGTAATTGTATAAAGGTTTTGCCTGTTGTACATACAGTTTACCATACATCTCTGTGACATTCAGTAGATGTCATACATTCCAAACCTTAAGGACAAGAGATATGTTTAGTAATATGTATATCTCAAATGGGTTGAGTGACTCATAAAAAGAGGTCCTTCAGCTTCCCACTCAATAAGAAACTATATTCTGTGCAACTCCTGCTCATTTAATTGGGCTTTGTTCAGGAGAAGGTCCCAATGGACTCTGCTAATAAGCAGGCATGCAAATCTGTAGAATAATAGTGCTAATCTTCAGCATGTTGATTGCAGCACTAGCGGGTGTTTCGCTCAATAGTGACCATGATGAACGACCAAAATTATATCAGACAATTGTAGTGCTGTACAACTAAGCAAAAATATATAACTATCTGCAAGAAAAGCAAATAGGATGAGAAAATGCATAAAACAAACTTACATAACAAACAAGGCTTACATAACAATAAGTAACTGTGGAAATACCTAAACAGAATTAACCTTTTCAGATGGGGCTTGCCTATTAGAAAGTTGTCAGAATGGAAGCATCAGGAATATATTTAAGAGCCTGTCAAGACAAACAAATCAATATTTTACCATTAGCCAGTCAGGCTTTTTGTACTTGAACTTTCATTAGCTTTCTCCTCCTGCTCCCAGGGGTCAGCTTAAGCAATCTGAGCATGGCAGAAAGGATGAGGCTTGCTAGCTAGAACCTTGGCATTTCCCCTTTATGACTGATCTTTTTTAAAAGCCTTGGAATCAATAGGGAGCAATGATTAAACATCAGGTCTCTGATGTCATTCTGGATTCTGGATACCTTTGTAATAAGAGTAATGACATCAACCCAAAAATATACCAGTAGTCATTTTAGGTCTCTTGTAGCGAAGTCACCCAAATATAGTAACTGTAAATAGAGTGAACGAACCCTCTCCTGCAGTAAATCTTGGGAACACCTAGCCCACTCATGCACTTTACAATTAACAAGAGCAGGCTAAGGTATGAAAAGGCAATCATCCCTACACATTCTGATTCACACTCTTCAATGTTCTTTAATGGCAAAGCTGCAGAAGCACTCACATATAAGGAAAAGAGTACTCAGGTTGGCTATTTGACAAAAATTCTGATTGGTGCCCTACTTAAGGTGCAAAAATATATCATACTAAGATGTGCAAGAACCATAGTTTTTTGCTGTTCCTGTCGTCTGTTTTTATGCACAAAAAGGTTAGTAGAGCCCCCACCCCCTTTTTGGTGCCTGTTTCCTAAAAGGGAAATAAATGCTTCCTGTCCACTGGCTTTGAGTCCGTCCAGATACCTTGCAATGCTCCATGGTATGCCTGTTGCCATCACTCTCTCCTCCCTTGTTCTGGTTGCAATCTGCCCATGTAAGTAATGCACTGGGAGTTAATAATAGACTACTACTAGCACTCTCCTTATATTTTCAATTTTGGGGTGTGTTACAAGAATCATTTATTAATCCTACAGTATTATCATGGTGGGGCCCTGGCCACTTTGAAAAAAATTCTATTTTACTGGTGCTAACTTTGCCTCTGGTAAAACAATATGTAGCAGTTAACACTGGCACACAATGTTCCTTCTAAGGTGTGCCAGCAGGTAGAGAGAGCCCCATTGTCGCTGGTCAGGAGCAGTCAGGGTCAAGGCCTGTTCTCCTCCCCTCCCCTCTGAGCAAACTGACAAGGTTCCCACGCAGTGGAGAAATAAATTGGAAGGAATATTGCTGAAGGAATATTGCAGAAGGAATAAATTAAAAAGTAGAGAAGCAGATAGCAATGTACATACCATCGTGAACTCACTGGAGTACAAACACAAAATATAAATACAAATAACATAAATTGTGCATCAAATGGGCTGCCAAATATTCCAAGCATGGTTGATCAGAGTGTTTAGTTAGATTTATCTTTCCCTTCTCTGGATCCAAATGGGTGGCAGAAAAGTAAACACAGGCAGAAACACCTGGTCAAAATAAGTAGCAGAGCCCTATCCTCTATATTACAAAGCTTTATTTAGATAACTAGATATGGATACATGAGTTTGGGGCAGAGAGTAATCAACCTGAACAGATTACAGTAACCTAAGCAGTGAAATTGGAGAGAAATCTCAAACTTACTTGCAAAGAGCAAGCATCATCTGTCACTTTCAGCAATTGACAGTTTTTCAGTGGGAGCAAATGCACCTTTAACCCTGCAGAATTAATGATTGATATAGAAGGTGTCATTTCCAATCAGGCACGACCATGTGGGGACATCAAATGTTTGAAGAATGTTATATGACATATACCTGTAAGAAACCAACTGCCAGCATTTTTCAACAATCCAGAAATGTAAAATTAAACAGAAGAATGTGGAGGGCTTTCCAATCTATTTTTGGAACAATTTGGGCTGGAAGGGCAGATGGGGATTAAGCCTGTGCACATGGAGGGTGCTTGAAAAAAATGATAGGTAGCTGGATAGGCCAGCATGAAGACTAGGTCACTTATGCAAGATTCATTTGGTTTCTAACAAGACAGGCATTTTATCCTTAGACCTTTCGCTGACACCAGCCACTTCAAACAAAGAAGAACCAAGAGGGTGAAGGAGCTTTCACAAACAGAAGCTTTCACATTTGTATATACTGCATTACCTTTGCATTACCTTTGCACATGTGTGTGTGTGTGTGTGTGTGTGTGTGTGTGTGTGTGTGTGTGTGTGTGTGTGTGTGTGTGTGTGTGTGTGTGTGAAAGTTGTGTCAATGGGAGCGAAAGTCTTAAAAAGAACAAGACAGGAGGTAATAGAAATAAAAACCCACACCTCCCCACATGAGGTCAGAGCAATGGAAGAGGCTGGTGTTCCAATCTTCCTCCATCTCCACTCCATGCATAGGACTATTGTGTCAGACAGCAATCAATTTAAACCTGTTTGAAACAAATGGAGCTGGACGCTTAAAAGACTGATAGGGGACAGTACTGTTAAGCTGCACTTCATTTTTCTTGCCACTACTATGAAAAATAACAAACTGTCTCTGAACGATAGTCCTTAGTTGGGATAAATAGCTTTTATTTCATTCAATCAATAAAGAAGCAACGCTTGAATGATTTTTTTAAAATTTTATTTTCTGTATTTTGCATCTTTTAACAAAGGACTCCATGATGACTGCTATCTAGAATATATAAAAATGAAACAGGACATTTTTTTAGCAGCCTTAAAGAAAAATATTAAGGCTTCCCCCAAAATACTGGGGTCAACTTATCCCTGCTTGAACCATGAATTATGCTTACTTGTTTTTTCATGATACAAGTACCATTCTAAACTAGAGATGGGTGTTTTGTTTCAGAAGAGGTCTGGTTCCAAAATGAAACACGGCAGCACAGCTACCATTTGGAACCGGGAACCGGACCTAGTCTCCGGAATGAAATCATCCACTGACTTACCTTTCTTTGGGTCATGCGGGGTGAAACTCCAATCAGGAAGCAGACTCTGATGTGTCATTTTTCCTTCTCCCTGGCATTGGCCAATCAGGAGCTGTACAAGGTCATCAATCAGCGCCAGGGTGAAAGATGACACATCGGAGGCTGATTCCTGATTGGACTTTTGCCCAGCGCGACCCAAAGGAAGGTAAGTCAGTAGTTGATTTTGTTCCAAAGGTTGGGTCCCAGTTCCGAACGGCAGCTGTGCTGTTGTGTTTCATTTCAAAATCGGACCCATTCTGAAACAAAATGCCCATCTCTATTCTAAACCACACAACAACAAAAACCCAAGCCTTCTGATAAATTCGAGGTCTTTATCACAATCAGGTTTTTCAAAGCATGAATAATATGATTATTTAGTCAAGGGGAACAATACTTCTTTTAGAAGATTAGGAACAATATTTTGACACCCTAGAACAGTGTTAGCGAATCTATGGCATGGTGCCAAAGGTGGCACATGGAGCCCTTTCTGTGGGCATGTGACATCGCCCCCTCACAGCCATGGCACTCCGCCCCTCTGCGCGGGGAAGGCAGCGGCTTGTGGGCTTGTTTGTAACCCCAGTTTATTCTCTAGTCATGCTGCTCTGGGCACCCCAAAAGCGGCATGGCTGGAGAGTAAACTGGAGCTACAAAGGAGCCCACAAACTGCTGTCTCCCCTTCACCTGGCTCTCTGGACGGAGCCATTCCGAGACTGCCGAAACAGCTCTGTGCAGAGAGCCAGGCGGAGGGTGGGCAGCAGTTTGTGGGCTCCTTCATAGCCCCAGTTTACTCTCAAGCCATGCTGCTTTCAGGTGGTTGGAGAGTAAACCAGAGATACAAACAAGCCCACAAGGCTCCACCACTCCCCTCCGGCTTTCCCAACAGTGCAGCACCCCCTCCGCCTCTCTGCCCAGGGCAGAAAGGCAGATAGCGTGGTACTCTTCGATCCTTGCTTTCCTGAAAGGTAGCAGCCCTGCTATTTGATCCTCGCTCTTCCGAAGGGTAGCACCCTTCGGGAAAGCGAGGATTGAAGAACAGGTTTTTTAATTTCCCGCAGCCACCGTGAGGGTGCTGTGGCCGTGGGAAATTCAAAAGCTTGCTCTCTGATCCTCACTTTCCTGAAGGGTAGCACCCGAAGCATTTGTAACCTAGGATACCACTGTAAGCAGCTTAAATTGCCATACTGGCACTTTGCAAAAAATAAGTTTTTGAATTGCAGTTTGGGCACTCGATCTCTAAAAGATTCGCCATCACTGCCCTAGAATTTGATTTTGCAGTCACTCACATGAACAAGATTCCAACTTCAGTTAGTGGTATGTAATCAACATAGATCAAGGAGGAAAACCAAAGCATTTGCTTAATTACAAATATAAATTATTCGGTTATTAATAATTGGTTAAGCATTGCTGGCTTGGAGTATATAGAACATATAGAACATCTCCCCATAATGTACCCTTAGTTTAAGACTACTTTGGACCTATGACCTCTCCCCTACTTTAACTTGGAAAAGACTTCTAAATAGACCAACAGACACAAATCAGGAAATAATTAAAAACCCATGGAAAAGGTCTACACATCTCTTCTACCTAGCCATGAACACACACAATTCATCTGAGAAAGAAACAAATATAACTATAAAATACACTGTTTATATTGTGAAGTTGCCCGTACTTCATCTAGCAACCATTGCAAAGTGGTAAAGTAGCGGAATTGCAAGTACAGTAATGAATGAATTTAATTGGATTAATTTGACTACTCAATTCAAAATGTTTTGATGAAATAATGAGACTTTTTAACACATTATTTTTAATACAGATACTTACAATAATCAAGACTGGCACAGGCTCTTCTGAGAGTGCTTACTGCAGCAGCACCCAGAAACTGCTTAAAAGCAAAGAGCTTTTTTCTTGGAATTATGATTTATTCACTGAAAAATGCATGTCGATTCAATTGACTACAGTAATCTCTTGATCAGGTGGCAATCTTTTATACATAGCGGACAGTAAATCCTATGACTCTTAATAGAACTCAGTTCTAAGCACAGATTGCAGATGGACAGGATTATCATTCAACTAGTAGCAATCCTATGGAAGAGGAAGGAAACAATCTGAGCAGAGGAGCTGTCTTTTCCAAAAGCTTGCTAGAGGTGCTGGCAGATCCTAACACATAGAAGGGTGCTTTCCCTTGATCTTTTCCCAGGATTTTCCTTTTGGGAGGCTGTAGGAATAGGAGTGCTTGGGGCCTCTCGGACTCCCTCGATGCCTCCCTGAAACTCTTTCTGTTCCCCCTGTTATGTGCAGCTGTTTCTGAGTATTCTTGGACAGAAGGGAATCTGACAAATCCTATGGCCCTTAAGACTCCCACGCATAGACCCTTCATCAACAGAGTCAATAATTAACCTTCTTGACAAAATCTGAAAAATAGAGTTATGGCTTTACTGGAGAATGAAATATCCTTAACAACTGAGCTTTCAAACCTCAGAGCTCTTCATCAGGATGAGCACTGAACGGTTTGAAGGGAGGCAGGGTGGAGGAGAACAAGGCAAGTCCGAAATTCATCCTGACTAGCTATGGAAACCTCAGGATTCAAAGATAAATTGCAAAATGAGTTTGAGGTTGGATTTCAATGGGGTTTCGAATTGGAAGAGATAAAATCAATTGTCTTCTTCACTTGTATAAATGAAACACTTTAACTGCGCTTTCAATTGCCTTTTATCAAAGATCTCTCTTGGTTTTGGTGGGGAGCATAAGCATCAAGGTCAGCAAACCCTGATTTTGGATTTTGATCATCCCACACAGCTGTGCTTCTTTCCTTTTGTACTTCTGGCATATTTCTCCCTAATATTCTAGGTGCCTGGAAGTGCTCACACTGAAACATACTGAATAGTAATCTGCTGCATGCCCTTGAACTGAAGGCCTCCTGCTGAATGGGACAGATGGTGTCAGATCAGACTTTATTGCTCTTCTTGTAGAAACAGAAATTTCCATTTTTCTCACTGCAGCAGTGATTCTGGACAGAAACCAAGGACACGTGACTCTGGCATGGAGCAAAGCTCACTTATTTCCATCGTACGCAAGATTCTGATTATGCACTTTATTTGCATTATAAGCAATAGTCTCCCCAGATTCCATAACTATTACCAGAGATTCGTTACCATACCTCTCTGATGGCTGTACAAAACTCACTCTGCAGTACTTTTTTAAGTGACTGTAATTTGTGTCCAGGTACTTCTCCAGATTCTTGTAGCTTTTCCAGCAGCTCAATTGCTCGGGCAACATCTGAAACAATGAAATAAGGCAAAAAGTCAGTAATATAACATCATAATACGATTTGCATTAATTCTATTCAGACTATACATGGGATTATATGCTTTTTAAATTATAGTGAGATTTTTTGCCATGCCACTGCCATTTTAAGTTTTTTGCCTATACTCAGTAGATCAAATTTATTTTGCATTTTCAGTTCTTTTAATAGGTCTAGGCTAGAATCCCAGACATGTGTGGGTTTTAAGAAGTGCACATGTAGCCAACAGTGTTTTGCTCCCCCTACCAACTAATTTTGTAAACAAACCCACATCTGCACACTAGTTCTACCAACTTGAACAGAGTCCATAAACCTGCAAGTTCATCTACCCTTCTAATTTTGGCACATGTTAAAAAAAGAAATTTAAATATGAAGGTTTTAAAACTTTCCAGAATGTTGAAATGGCAAGAGTATTCAACACATGGTCCTATGCTTCCTCTCTCACCGGAAGGAGCCCAAGGAAACTCATTCCCTAGTTTAATCAGGTGCAAGCTGTAATGATAACAGTAGGACAGAGACAAATGTATCTGGTTGAAAATGGACTATGGCTCACAGAGCATGAACTAGATCAGGGGTGCCCAAACTTTTTGTAAGGAGGGACAGATTTGGTGGCTGAGAATGTGTCAGGGGCCAGTTGCTCCCCGACCCTGCCACCCCACTGCAAGCCCCACCCACTGACCCATAAGCCCCACCCACTGACCCCTTGCAACCCCACCCACAGGAAGGAAGGTGGGGACCAAGGGAGGGAGGGAGGAAGGTGGAAACCAAGAGAGGAAGGAAGGTGGGGACTAAAGGAAGCACAGGGAGCCGTGGCCACAGGTCGCCCCTTGGAAGAGGCAATCTGTGTGACCTTGCACCCCCCCAAGCTCCCCAGCAGTGGCGATGGCTCGCCCGCCAGCCCACCCCAAAGCTCCTTGGTGGTGGCAGAGGCTCGCTGGCCTGCCCACCCCCACACATTCCACTGTCGTGCCTGTGGCAGCAGACCGCCCGTCCGCCCAAGCTTCCCAACGGTGCCGGTAGCATGGCTCGCCCAATCACTGCCCCGCGCATCCGCCCAACCTCACACATTCCCCTGCGGTGCCACTTCAAGCTTCCCAGCTATGCTGGTGGTGGCGGCCTGCTCAGATGCCGTCCTGCGTCTGTGCGCCGAGCTTCATAAGGTTCCCGGTGGTGTCAGTGGTGGTGGAAGATTTTTTTTTTAAAAAATGGGGCAAACGAGGGGGAGGGAGGGGTGGGCCAGCCAGCCGGCGGCCACTCAGAATGGCCTGAAGGGCCGGATTCGGCCCCCGGGCCGGACTTTGGGCAGGCCTGAGCTAGATCCTGTAGGAAGACGTGCTTCATTGTGTTTGATATTTTTTAAACTTAACCATATTTTTAAAATATTGTTTTACATTTAGTTGCATTTTAATATTGTGACATCTTGATTTTATTTGTTTTCTAATCATTTTGTAAGCCTACACTTCCCTACTACCAAAGTCTGTTGTGTGTGTGTGTGTGTGTGTGTGTGTGTGTGTGTGTGTGTGTGTGTGTGTGTGTGTGTGTGTGTGTTTTAGCTAAGAAATTATATCTTCACCATTCTTTGTGTTGTTTTTACAATGAATATCCTTTATAACGGACAGCCTTGGTAACTCCAGTCTTAAAAATAGATATTCCACATCATATAGGATGCTAGTTCTCATGAGGAAAATTCATTTCTAGTTAATTTTTGTACTAACATGAACTAAAAATAAACAGAATTTTTAAAAATAAATTCTTGTTAGATTTTATATTCTGCCCTCTTTTAATTTTATTAACACACAGTCACTCCTGAAAAATCATGTTCACATATTTGTAAATTATGAAAGAATTGCAGAAAGAATTACAGTGACACATTGAAGAAAGTCTATAATTTTTAATTTTAATTTGCACAATTTTTTGGCCTTAAAGGATGTTGATTTACTGTTAAGCTAAACATGTTAAGTATTACAAAAAAAATGAAAAAATGAAAAAATACAAGAACACAATGCCATCATAGTTTTAATAGTATTATATTTTCAACAGGACTATGTATTTGATACAATCATAGATTCATTCTAATTGTAAACAGAGACAAAATAATCAATATTAAATAAAAGCATCAGGTGGTGATGCACAGATGTCAATGTAGCTGCATACAATTATAAAAACTAGGTCACCCTCTGTACTGATCATTCCTTCTTGACTATCAGAGCACTAGGCTTCATATAAGAACCTTCTCATCTAACAGATGGGCAGTGTGGTCTGACTGAACAATGACAAGACTATCTGGAAGGCAGAGGAGAAGTCTATTCTCAGTTCCTCACCCCAACTGGTGACATGCATTCTCAAAGCTTATATCCACTGATGTCAGCTATCAGGCTCTAGCACTTACCGCTAACAAAGGCTAAAAAGCGCTTTATTCTGGTAGCCCTTTGGCCACTGAACTGGCTTACACTGGAAATTACTGAGTTTGCATCCTACTTTCTTTTATTGGGTTTGAAATGTTTTCAAATGTTAATGCTATTTTTTTCCATTTTATGTTCTAGTTGTACTTTCATTTTCATGTAAGCCATCTTGAGTCCCATAAATGGGAAAGAAAAGTGAGCAATCAGCCAACCAACAAACCACGTATATGTCCATAGTCCCCAGAGCACAGAAAGAACTCCTAGTTCCCTGAGCTCCTTGCCCTCTGAAGATGCCAGTCATAGAGTCTGGCAAAACGTTAGGAAGAAAAACTTCCGGAACACGGCCAAATAGCCTGAAAAAACTCACAACAGCTATCAGATCCCAGCCGTGAAAGCCTTCAAGAATACATCCTTTTGTGACTTTGGAATACATGTGGCTTGAACACACTTGAGTGCACACAGAAATTGCAAAAGGAAGCAACCCGCAACAATCTGCCACTGCCAATGATGTCATTCCCAAAACGCAGGTGGAGCTTCACGATAGAATTTTGGCCAATGCATTACTGAATCTATACACATATTATTAAAAGTCTCTCTTTACAAAGATGAGGAGCTATTAGCAATGAATCAGAAAGACACATCTCACTATTTCAAATATAATGTGAAGATTAAATACTAATAAGAATATACCTATGCTGATATCTTAAGCATAACTTGTTTTATACACTACTACTGAACTGCTCTGGCTGGAATGTTCTGGATTATAAACACTTCTACTTGCCGACCAGAATAAACATGCAGGTATGAAGATCAGGACATCTTATGTATAAGATATAATCCCACCTATAAAATAAGATGTATCCTAATAATAATTCAGAGCATAGATTCAGTAACACAATGGCAAAAATCCTGCTTTGCAGCTGTGGTTGGACAGTATGAATGGCATCACGAAAGGCTGATGATTTCTGTAAAAATTTTGTAGAGAACTGAAGTACTTATGTAAGGGATTACAGGAGTATATCTAGGGCTGTGTGAATATAACTATGCATCTGAGTATGGCTGTTTTGAGATCCTGTATATTGCCCGCCTAAGGTTCCATTCAAGAGACTGTGTGGTTGTATTCAGAAATCAAAGACAGCTTCTCTGAATCTGTGTATTTGTCATCACTGCTCTAATGTGCAAGTCTTCGAACAAAACATTATGTCATTGTTATTATATGCCATCAAGTCATGTTCAACTGATAGCAACCTTTGAATGAGAAATCTCCCAAATGTCCTGTCCTCAACTGCCCTGCTAAGCTTGTAAAACCAAACCCGTTGCTTCCTTTAGGGAGTAATCAATCTTGTGTTTCTCTTTCTTTTCCTTGGCCTCAAACTATCCCAGCATTATTGTCTTTTCCAGAGAATCCTGCTTTCTCCTGATGTGCCCAAATCAGGAGAGCCTCAGTTTCAACATTTTGGCCTCCATATTTTAGGCTTGACTTGATCTAGGACCCACTTGTTCTTCTTTTTGGCAACTGAGAATATCTGCAAAGCTTTTCCCCAGCACCACATTACAAATAAATAATTCCTGCTTTCTTCACTGTCCAGCTTTCTAGGGATTTACTGCCCTTGACTATCCAGCTTACATATTTTCTTCACTGTCCAGCTTTCCCATTTTCTGAGATATTTTCTTTACTGCATGTAATATGGTCAGAGATATTGAATATTCTTTTTATTCTAGCAATATAACTTTTTGTAGAATTATTTATTATTCAGATGGCTATAAGTGTTTAATTTTTGTATCTGAATTAATATTATCTACTTAAAAAACAAAACACAAAAAATTGGAACTATTCATAATCAAATGGAAAAGAGATGGAAAGACAAAATCCAGAAATGTTACTCTCCCACCTCCCAAGTCAACTTGGCCACTGGTAACATTTTCAAGTTCTGTAGAACAGAAAATACAGCTTTAAAATCAAGACATGGAGGGGGAAATGTTTGTGGCATTCCAGTTTGGAGGTAGTGATTATAAAATTCTTTCATATTTGAAATTCCAAGTTCAGGTCTCATTTTACATACCGTATCCATGTATCTCTTCTTATTCTTTATCTCTTTGTCCTTAATATGTTACCTGCACGCACAGCAGAAAACTAACTTATATATGCAGCCTATTTATGGTTGTGATGAAAAGCCTTTCAAATATATTAGGAAAGATTTTAAATCAGCAACATATATCACCAACATATTTCCATTATTTTGAAATCATATTCTCACACGATCGTGCCTGCCAGCCTGTAAATTAAAGTTTCTCATCAGCCTCGAGAAACTCATAACTCTTATCGATAAGTTTCATCCAGGAATCACGGACAATGGGGCAGTACCTGTTTCTTTGGCAGCATGTTACAAGAACTTTCATAAACTAATTATGCTCCAAGTGAGAGAGGGGGGTCTTAATCTGGTACTATAGGGTCAAATGTCCCACTGTTAAATTGTGGGTTGTCCCTCCTTTTATATATTAAATGAAATACTGCACTACAATATGACTTAATTCATCTAGGAAATACGTCAGAGCTGTAATTTGTTGGTACTGTTAACTCCATACCCTCCAGAAGATAGTTATGTGCATATGGGAAAGCTTTATATTGCTTTTCTTGGGAAATGTAAAGCTGGTTTGTGCATTTCTAATAAATGAACATATAGTAGGACCCCCGTATCCACTGATTCATTATCTACTGATTCAGTTATCCATGGTTGGCAGAGGAAAAAATAAATAAATAATTCAGCAGCTGCAAAGCAAGCTACTGTCACAAAGAGCAGCTGTAAAGCAAGCTACTGTTGCAAAACAGCAGCTTTAAAGCAAGTTACTATCACAAACAGCAGTTTTAGAGACATTTTGGCAACCTCTTTTATCCATGGTTTTCATTATCCACAGGAAGGCTGGGAACCAATCCCCAGTGGATACTGGGGTCCTACGGTACACAATTAAATCCGCTGTCACCTGCATTTTCCCCTAAAAGAACAGAACAGCCAGATATCGACATGTTATTTTTTATGCTATATTCTCCAGAATCCCCAATTAGGATAGCTACTGAGCTGCTGGCTAGGGGATTCTGGAGATTGTAGTACAAGCAAGCAACCTTCATGTCCTCTGCTAGCTGCCAATAACTACAAGCACTTGCCTATCAAGCACTTGCCTATCAGCCAATCTTTGTTGCACATCTTGACAAGGACAGTCACTGATGGTCTCACCACAGCCCAGTTCTACTGCTGAGAAAGAAGAAAGATAGACCCAGATTCCCAAGCACTGTTCCACTTCATGAGTTAAGTCTTTATATGCAGTGGTTAATGTATGGGCAGCCATCTTTTTTCTCTGTCTTCCCTTCCATCCCTTAACACTACCTATGAGCAACTGTTTAATTTTCTTGTGGGTAAAGCTCGGAGACCCCAATGTTGCTCTGCATACAAATGTACATAAGTCAAAGATTCAGGATTGTCTCATTTGACTGCCATCCTTAGGTTTATCAAAATACCAGGCCCCATAAACCTCAACAGATATGATAAATATTTTCAAATCAATGGCACAAATATGAGTACCTTAGGATACTAAATGTTATCACTCGCCATACACTCCCTGGGTTGTCACAACACTTAATCATACTCGGATTAGAACAACTAAATAAGACTGGAGTTGCTGCCTAGATGCCCTAAGCACATCCGATCTCGCTTGATTTCGGAAGCTAAGCAGGGTCGGCTCTGGTTAGTACTTGGATGGGAGACCACCAGGGAATACCAGGTGCTGTAGGCGCCTGGAGTAGGAACTGGCAAGCCACTCCAGTACTCCTGCCAAGAAAACTCCATGGACATGGAGTCACTAAGAGTCGGTCACGACTGTAACGACACAACACACACACACAACTTAGAAATAGCTAAATGCAGCCTTATACCTGTCAATGCGTCTACCTTAAGCATGACCCAATCTGGACATAGACCACTATCCATTAGGACTTAACCACTGGCTGTTCATTTGAGGGTAAGCATATACATCTCTCCTTACATTTTGTCCACTCTCACTTTCACCCTTACTACCCTCCCTCATTCAGCCTCAGCCATCATATGTCATGTGATATTTTGCATTCCAAATCCTTTAAATCCAGGAACATCTGCAATTCAATCTCCTAGCTGTGGTTAGTTGCATTGCTGCATGTTCCCTGCTTTGCCAGCACAGCTCCATGTAGGATAAAAGGCAATGCCTGTGAGATTAAGCAGTAAAGTGATTAAAATGTCCATTATTTTGGAGATTTATTCAGCACAACAGAGGAATCCTACAAGACTGTTTTGCCAATAGGAAGACATATGGCAACAGAAATTAAAGGAAGTAATTCCTATGCTTCAGATTCAAGTAATCTTCCACCATTAAATTAGCCCCAGGCATTTAAAGCCGTGAAAAAATGGTTTGTCATTTTAACTTGCTCATCACAAACACTAACATCAACACTGCATTCATGAAAAAAATGAAATATAGTTTTACCTCATAATGATCTGGGGGGGGGGACATTGCAAGTCAGTGAACAATATTTACAGTGCAAACCTGTATTGTTGTTGCAGTAGCTGATTTAGGCACAGAGTTGTAACTTCAATTTATAAAGGCAAAAGGATGTTGCTAGACCACTGTGACCTTATCTCAGCATAAAGAATTCTGCAGTGAATAACTAAGGTTGTAGAGTGGCAAAAGGGGATTGCTCTAAAAGAAAGATGCAGGGACAATCAGAATAGAAGCCAACATACTCCAGGACTTTTCCATCCTGATAAAGTTCAGTGTTAGAAGAAGCTCCGTGGATTTTAACTGGAGGAAGAAACACAGTCAGCTCCTGAAAGTATGGAGTGATCTACCGTTATATTTCCATCTATAAAGACTCCCCCATGTATAAGACTCCCCATCCAACCCAAAATTAGTTTTGCAACCACACATACAGTATCTCTCCTCAGCTTACTTGCAAGTGTAATACAACCCTCAATTTTTAGTCTAACAATTTTAGACAAAAATATAGTCTTATACATGGGAAAATGCTGTATTTCAGTCCCTCAATTTTTCTGTAAGGAAAGGAATGTGGGTGGTGGGATGTGTTCTATTCTTCTCACAATGGATCTAACATTAGCCACAGTGAAGAGGACAGGGTCCTGGGGCAGGATATTTGTGAATGAAAAAGGTATAGCTTGGATAAAGAGCCACTGGTTCAGATACCAAATACATCCTGTCAGGCCTCCATATCCAGTTTCAGAAACAGGAAAGGAGAAAACAGAGCAGCTTCTGATTGAGGGGCAAGGATTGTTCTTCAACTTTCCATTTTGTGGCACCTCAAAGATGTACAAGTTTTATTTTGCATTGACTTCTGTTGATTGTAGTCCTACAGGTCGACATCACCCATGGCGGTGCTCCAAGCTTTGGAAAGGCTGGTTGCAGCTTTCAGGATAGAGCTATAATGTAGAGGAATCTCCAAGAGTGACACCATAATTGGTAGTGGTGTGCTGCTGTTGCTTCAATCTATGTGGAAGTGACAGTCACGTTTATCCTAGCTTTCTCTTTGACTGTTCTCATTATAATATTGCTGCTGGGAGTGAAAGGATAGGAATATGATACCATTTAGTTACACCAGCTGAGCAGGAAGATGCATCTGCTAATATTCTGCTAACTGGAAGACTTCTTAGAGACATCTGCATGGTCCATATGCCTTTGGTGTGATTAAATCTGGTTTTCCTTATGCTCTTAAATTAGCAGCAGCACCTATATCAGACATTAAAGACTGCCTGGCCTGGCTTCAGTTATGACCACTTACTTTGAATGAAAGTAACTAAATTCAGAGTGGTCTACTGAAGAAACATGTGACTGGGCTCCACAACTATTGATTGCCATTGCTTGGGCACTACAGAATGAATGAAGCTCACAAGAATAATTTTTCACTATGAAGACACCTCAGATTTGTTCTATCCTGTGATATTTCCTGAGTGTACGGCTGCACTTAATGTATTTGTTGACGTTTTCTGATGTGAATATGCACCAACACTGCCATTCATATTGAACAATGCAAACTGTACAATGCTGTTTTGAATATTAATTTGTAAAGACAGAAACAAACTCTCTTCGTTCTTGCTACAGCCGAAAGTGTTCTTATGGAATTTATTATTCCTCTTTCAACTGTACTATTCCTTCCTTTCAAAAATATTTTAAATTCAAATAATAGAAAATGCAAGTTTTAAAAAGTTAGAATAGCAATATTAATTAAAATTTGATCCAAACCTGCACCTATTAACTTTTATTAATACCATGAATAAAGTTATGTTCTCCTATATATGTAATTGGTGGCAGGTGTTTTCCTCCCTTTTGTTGATTTACTATACTTAACTGGCCTGTCCTACCATCAGACAAACTGAAAAAGCTGCCCAATACAGAAGACTTTGGGTGTTATGAAAAGGTGGCAAATAATTTATTATTACTGTATTTGGCTGCCAGGGATGAAGAAAGATGCCTATGGAATTCTCTTCCTCATGGGCCAAAACTGCATACATGGCTCTTGATATAATGATCCTTAATGCAGATGAACAAGGTATGCCATTTTAAAATTATTTCTTCGGTACTGAATGTTTTAGACCAGGAGTCCTCAAACTTTTTAAACAGGGATCTGGTTCACTGTTGCTCAGAACTGTTGAGGGCCGGATGGTGGCGGCAGCGGGGGGGGGGCTGAGGGATCTGAGAGGGGAGGGTTGGGATAAGCGGTGGTGGCAGCGGTGTGGTGGTGGTGAGTGGGCCTAGGGGGGTGGTTGGGGCAAGTGGGGGCAGCGGCAGTGGGGGCTTAGGGAACTAAGGGGGAGGGTTGGGGCAAGTGGTGGTGATGGCGGTGGCGGCGGCAGGTGGGAAGTGGGGGAGTCCCTCCCATTTTAAACTGCCCCTTGTGCGGCTGGCATGCCAATCATCTGGTCGGCAGGGAGGAGCGGGGGAAGTGACACAGCCCACTGCTTTGAACTGCCCACCACTTTAAACTGCTTCACCAACTGAAGCAGCAGCAGAGGCCGGCTTGTTTGCTTGCTTTCAAAGTGGTGTGTGTGTGTGTGGGGGGGGAGTCTGCAGTTGCTTCTGCAGGCCAGATTCAAGGCCCTGGGGGGCTGTATCCAGTCCGTGGGCCATACTTTGAGGACCCCTGTTTTAGACAGTGCTATAGATGCATATTCTACTTTAGCAGATAGCAGCAGTTGAATGGTATACTTAGTATCCATTTTTCTATGTGGTCTCATGAAAACTTCAGCTGCAATTGAAACCTGAAGGGTGTAATTGTAATACAGTAACATTTTTATTTTGCTTCTAAAATGGGACCAAAATGCAAACGGTGATATAAATGCTTTTCTTTAGAAAAAGAAAAAGAAAAATAACTGTGCTTCCTAATAGATTGCTAATTATTGCCAGGAAATATTTATCCTACTTAATGTAGTCGCCACTTGGGTGGAGCTGTACATTATACAAAGAGTTCCTAAATCCCTGGAAGATAAACATACTTGCTTATCAATTCTTACTTTACCTAAACTTTCGTTCTTTGTTACATGTACATATTGATATTAAGAAATCAGTTTTAGGGAAACATTAATTACTGGCATTGCATAAAATAATCTTATATTCACTAGCACCCAACAACCCGTCAGCTATTCAAATTTAAAGTGGGATCAATAGATTTCTTTTTGTACAGAAAGTAGAGCAGGAACTTCTCTGCTATGTATTTGGAGCTCATTGTAATCCTCTACAGAGAATATATTTATAACTAAGCCACCAACTCCAATCATTCCCAAATCAAGTATAAGACTTAAAATTCTTTTTTTTTCCTTAGGGAAGCTTTCAGCCACATGCAGCAGAGATTTAAAAGATTGCTTTAAGCCTCTGGAAACTTGTACACAGACGTTATTCATCTCCATTTTCTAAGGGTGAATGTGTACACACACTCACCTGGGAGTAAGTCCCAATGAACTCAATATGACTTACAACCTTATGCATAGGATTGTGTTGTAAAATCTCCAAGCAAAGGAGTATTAAAAATAAAAAATAAAAAGAAAGAAAGAAAACAAATCATTTTCCTTATCTTCACCTCACAATGTTCCTTTGGACTGAACCGCAGGTGAAATGCCAACATAGGTACCTGTTTCATAATGATAAGCAATGTGGTATAGTGGATAGAGTGATGGGCTAGGATTTGGGATGTCTGGGTTCAAATGTCCACTCAGCCGTGGAAACTCACTGGGGTAGAGGAACTGGTAAAATCACTCCTAAATATCTAATTTGCCCTATATATCAATTCTGACCTGATGGCACAAAGTGATTTTTGTAAGTTTTCTGACATAGCAGCGAATGTGTGATGCAATGAATATAGGAAAAACATAAGGAATAATTGGGTGGAAAGAGAATCATATCTAATAGCACCATGCAAATGACAAAATATGTTGGACCACTACTCCCACCATCCCTAGTCAACACCCCTGGTGATGACGGGAGGTGCATTTCTGCAGGGTGGTCAATTAGAGACCTTGTGCAGTATCCTTGGGTGAAAAAGGAGATGAAATAGAAATGATACTTGACACAAATAAATATTTATCTTTGGAGATGTACACTCTGCTCACAGCTCAAAGAGAACTAATATCACACTGGAACTCTACAAGAATGATATACTGAGGAGATAGCTTAAATTATATCTGATAACCCTGTGCCCAGGCTAACTCCCCAGCCTACAGTCTCAAGACCTTTTTCAAGCTTATTTCTTTCCTTACGACTCACCTCCCTAGTTAATCTTCCCATTTACTTGCCTTGGGATCTTTCTTCCAGTTTCCCTTCATTCTGATCTCTCCTGTCATCAGTTTCCCATTCCTTTATTAATAGGTTATTCCATAAAAATCTGTCTGGGAGGTTTAATTTCAGCCACACTGTCTCCTGCTTCTTCACAGGAGAGACTTCTGTCACCAGCTTAGCCAATCAGTGCCCAAAGCTTCCCCATGACAGCATTGTACAACATAGACTGCTATCAGAAGTACAGCAGCAGCTCTCCAGTATATTTTGGTTTTGTACATGTAATGAGCCTTTCTGCATCTCCTGAAAGCCTATTTTAGGGTGGCTTTGCAAAGAAAGGATTAAAGGAGAAAAACAAACAGAGCCATCACTCAAAGAATTCTGCAACACCTCTGCCATTTGTAAAAGAAACACAGCAACAAACAATGAACATATGTTTGTTGCCAATATTCACTCACTTGTAACTAACTAACTAACTAACTAAATGGTATTGAAGAGTGGACACTTGAGAGCATATGTATTAGATTAATGACCTGACCCCTCAACACATATTAACTGCTCATCTGCTCTGATGCACTAAGTCCCTAATTTCTTGGGCAATAAAAGTTATGCTGCCCCCTTTCATTTGTGCTAATCTACTCTTCTTGCCTTCCCAAAGGAAAGCTCAAGTACATACTAATGCAATCAATACAAGCAAACCACATTGGTTCATAAAAACCCAATTCATAATCCAGAACCAAGGAGAACGTCTTCTCAATAAGACTAACCAGAGCTGCATAAAATGGTGGGTAAGCTTTCCAAAACTCCCGCTCTGTTCCTCAGTCAAGATGTTAACAACTAGGCTTAGGTGGTGGATGTGGCACAACGCATCAAGTATAAGATTCTTCCTTTATGTAGATTTCATGACCTCCATGCTATGCTCTCTCCTGACCTCTTAGGGATGCCACAATTGGTAACCCAGGGATGGTTGGCCAAAAATGACCAGGTGATCTCCAACCCTAGTCCACAATTTTGGGCCGGTCGCGCTGGTCGGAGGAACGACCGTGGCTCACAGAATAAAGTTTCCACGTTTTACTTGCACTCTTTCGCTCTTGGCCCTTTACAACCACCAATCTCTCTCGCGCGCGCGCCCCATCCCTGCCCGGATCTCTTTCCTCAGTCCCTGCACGACGGCAAGGAAGAAGCAAGAGCTCGATCCCACCCGAGCTGCCTGGGCGTTGGGTGATCGGCTTCCTCGGCCCTTCCGTCCGGCCACCGCAGCAGCGCCAGGACGCAACTTCGGGAGGAAGCCCCAAGCTCGGCGGCAGAGGAGCAGCGGGACCGCTGGGGAGCCGGCGCGGGCGAGCGCGGGAATCCTTTTCGGAGCAAAAGGCAGCGCGCTGGTCTCGGGGGACCCGTTCTGTGGCACGGCTGGCTTGGGACGGCAGCGGAGGGAGAGAAGAAAGCACCCCGGCGGCAAGCTCTCCTTGGGCAGGGAGCGAAGGAGGGGAAAGCCAGCGGCAGCGCGAGGCGGTGGCGCCCGGCGCTGGCGCGCTTACCTCGGTCCAGAGTGAGCGGCTGGACCGCTGTCAGCGTCGTCGTCGCCATGTCTGCACCGCCGCCGAAGCTGAAATGACGCGGGGCTCCAGCACCCACGGCGGGCGCCTCTGATTGGGAAGGGGGCGGGGGAGGGGGGCGAGGGTGGGGCTACGGAGGGGGAGCGGGAGGAGCTGGAGGAGGGGGAGAGAGAGAGAGAGAGAGGCGCGCGTGGCGCTGGCGCGTGCGGCTCGAAGGAGGAGGAGGAGGCGGGGAAAGTGGGACCGCGAGGACGGCGCGCGCTCCCAGGGGATGCCCGCCGCCGCCCGGCGTTGTGCTCCGCCGGCAAGCGGGAGTAAGGGAGACCGGCCAAGGAAGCTGGCGACGGACGGGGTCATCGCCAGGCCGCTCGCATCTCTGGGCAACGGCTAGTAGGGCGTTAGCCGGGTTTGAGGCGGGGTTGGGTGGGGGGCTGGCGTGCAAAGCCTTATGGGAGCCTGGACCAAATCCGCTCAGCTTGGGAAAAGGAGGACGAGAAGAGGAGCCCAGACCCTCCCGTCGGGCTGAGGCAACCTCTGCTGCCGGCTCCGGCCTCGGCCGAGCGTGAGCAAACCAGGCGGAGCGCGCGCCGCGCCGCGCCAAAAAAAGGACCCGAGGTGACCCGAGCGCCTGGAATGAGGCCGGCGAGGGGCGCACGAAGACGAGGAGAAGGGGTTTCTCTCCCCTCAGTGGCGCCCCGCTCCTGCCTCTCATCGACCCCAAGCGGCCCGTGACTTCGGGAAGCCGGCTCGAAACGAGTCTGACGGCGAGTCGCGTGCAGGAGGCTGCCTTCTTCGCCACCAAGCGCACCTGTGGCCCTTCAGCGCCGACAGATCAAGTAACTCCCGTCGTGCAGGCTGCCAAGAATGCCCCACGCGGGGAGCACTAATGATCATCGCGACTCAACTACAATGTGCTTAAGCAGAGGAAATCGCTCCAGATGACTCGAGCGACGCTAGGCAGTCAGTTATATTGGAAACGCTCTAGACGTGCTAACAAGGGTAGAACAACATAACAGTCTCCCTGGAGCAGATTTCATGTATGTATGCCCAGGGACAGGGAGTGCTGACACTCACAAGCAAGAGGGCCAGGTGTGCAAATGACAGGGGTGGCGTGTACATAAATTCATATGGCTCTGATGATATACAATGTGTACATTGAACCAGAGAGAGATAGAGGCCAAGTCTGGTGCATTCCAGAAATATGAAACACATTGGAGAGACATGCAATTGGCATCTGCCCCAGTTTAGTTCAACACCCAGGCTTTAAACATAGTTTTAGATCTTAGCTCCTTTTTGTACCATAGTTTGGACAAACACAGTACTCTTGAGTTCATCAGATGAGTTTCTTGCACACTTTTGGGCTGTTTTCATTGATTTTTATATTTATTGCCTGATTGTGGGTTTTTGATTTTTTTAAATTTTATTTTCATATGGCTTATTCTAAAAATGGGAACATGGCAGTTTCTGTTGCCATTTATGTCAAAAACACTTTCTGAAAACTCTCTGCCTAAGGCTCCAAATGGCACAATTTTGGTTCGCTCAAGGTTCACAGCAAAAGTCGTTATGTTTGCCTTCAAGCTGACTTACATTCTGTTCCGTGCTTGTGGGGGGACGGAATCAAATGATTCTAATACTTCTGATGGGTTTACAATCAAAGGGTTTTCTTAGACAACAGATGTTTTGGGTAGAGAACATTGGGCTCTTTTCAGTCAGTGCTGTGGGGAAATGAGAAGACACTGAGCATGCCAGTCACAAGGATTATGGTTGAGTTGAGTTTTAAAATGATTGGTAAATTGAGCACTGAAGTTCAACCGACATCTTTGTGTGTACATCTGTTTGGAGTGCAGAACGATGTGTGGAGTGGATTTGGAGGTGATCATGGTTTTCATGTTATGGCTGTCTGCCTTGAAGAGTTCATGTATGAGTAATGCTAGCTATAATTAACATCATAGCAGTGGCGGAGGGGGAGCAGGCAACATAATTGCATGCCACACTCATATCATTGTTGCCAGACATGGAGCAAGGCCAAGCAGTTTCTCAATATACATGTTAAGGGGGTCCCTTTTCTCAATATACATGTTAAGGTGTCCCTTTTCCAGCGTCACTGAAATAACATGATTCTTTGTAGAAAAAAAAACAGTTTGGTGATCTGCAATAATATGTTATTGCATTTCAAAAGTACATATAAGTATCTGCATATATAACTGGATATTTTGGACATTTGTGCTACATCCCAAGTGGTCAATTTCATCAGGCCCATGCACACCTCATGCAGGCCTGCTGTAAGTTATCTTGCAGCAAAAGTCGAGATGTGCACTTGAATTCCAAAAATGACATTCACTATTTTATTTTTATGTTATTAAAAACAAAACACCATTGGTGCTTTTGCTAAGATGATTTGGAAGATATGTCTAGTTTTATAGAGATCTAACTTGGGATGGAAACTTAGATTGAGATGCTGCATATCACCCCAAGGTCAAGCAGTTCTAACCTCTTCTACATGCAATGCACAACTCTAGGATCTGTTTTGTTGCCTTCCAACATGTAGGGGCAATGAGTCTAAAAGAAGACACTATGTAAATCAAAGACCTGAATTTCCAGGATTCCAGGTCGAAAGTGCAGATTCTTCAAGGACAACAGATGCTGTCCATCTCAGATGTTTTATTATCGTTATGTAAGTGAATGGTGGAAGCAATGACAAGGTTAGAGTGGTCCCTGTCTGCGTGAGTGCTACATGTATAATAAATTAGAGCCCCTATGATCACTGTGGACTGTTTCTGTGTGAGTCAGTTCTCTGCTTCCAAAACAGTGCTGTAAGGAAGTATTTTTCTCTAAAAATGTAAAGCAGTATTTCTTTGACAGCTGTACTGATATCGCATTAGTATGAAACATTTTATGTCTTGCTTGGAAACTTCTGTTCAGTATTCTTCCTAATATATGAAAAATCTTCCAGCATTTTGATCTTATCTGTTTGAGTCTTGCCAGTTCCATTGCTCAGCTTCATGTTGTATTCTATTTATCAATTATCAAGAGACTTCAAAGGTACATGAGAAATTGTCAAAAAAAAGCAGGCATGTTGAGTTTCCAAGCTGTTTTCTTCTGATTCATATTCAATCTCCTAGTATTTTATCCTCCATGCATGTAATCAAAAACCCTAATACATTTATTATTTATTTTATTAAAATATCAGTTGTCTGTATTTTAAGCCTTGTGTGTCAAGTGATCACTAAAAGCAGTACTTATGTCATTTATTTATTTCTTTATCCACTTTTTATCTTCTTTCTCTCACAGCTTTGTGGAATGGGTGGTGGCAGTAATAGCAAGGGAAAAGCTTTCCTTTGTATTTCAAACATATCATGGTGAGATATATGATGCAGAAATAAAACCACCTACCTTTAAAGCTGAATGGCCCTAGCCCTAAACCAGCACACTTTAGGGCTAAAAGTAAGAAGAAGAACATGTGCCTTCCAAGATGGGATTGTGGTAGTAGGAATAAGTGCCTCATAGGTTTTCATGTTAGGCACTGTATAGCAGAAATAAATGCTTAAAACTCTCTCAGGATAGGATTTGATAAATTCATACCTTGGCCCCAATCACAACAGGTTTGAATTTCTTGATGGGAGATCCTTATAATAACTTTTATCCCTTCGTAGTGATGAGGGTCATAGATTGGCATTACTGTAGTATACATACATAGAATATATAAGGTTCTTAGTATCTCTGGCTAAATAGATCTTATACGGCAGGGCTGAAAGAAGAACCTAGGTCAAGTGGAACTGAGATAATTGGACCAGAAAAAATTAACCTTGATGTCCTGGAGAACTGCAACTAATCGAAGGAAATGAAGGTAGACAGGCCAATATACTGACTTCGTATAAAATAATTCCATATTGTATACAAAGGTGGCTTGATACTAAAGTGTGTGAAATGGTGTTGAAGCGATCCACACGTATCTTGTGTCATGAGCTGCAATTACGAGTTAATATAAATTTTTAGTTTGAGGCTCCTATGAAGCATCAAGGGAATAAGAAACCATTTATTTTCTCTCATCTGAGGACTTAAAAACATTCTAAAATAATTTCTGGAAGACAGTGAAAATGCTAGAGAGTGACATCGGGGGCTTATATGAATTAAGATTTAATGGATGTCAGAATAGGAATGTAAATCTTTTTCTTCAACACAAAGCAGTTTGCAGCTGTCACCGGAGAGTAACAATTCATGATTCAATGTGTTGTACTTGGAACCCCCCCCAAATTGTGTTCAAAGTGAAAAGTGTCCTCCCAAATATAGGAGAGATTGTTTCAGCCAGATCTTTAGCCAAGCGGCTGTGACACTATTGGAGAGTGGGTTTGTTCTAAATATACAAATTAGGACTTATGGTTTGGATCCAGTGCTGGCTAGACATCTATAACTACAAAGAACATATGGTGCTGCATTTTATTTGTAGCAGACTATTTTTTTATTCCACCAAGATAGGTATTGGCGACCATATTATTTTTTGTCACTATTTTATAATAGTATCTGAAGTAATCAGAACTCCCTATGTTAATCCAAAGCAATAGCTTGGAAATTTTTTGACATAGTTTTATTCTACAAGTTTGTATCTCGAGCAGAGTTGAACAAAATGCTTATGGACAAGAAAGCTATAAGAACATTCCAACAGACTCACTTGACCCTCTTTGTTGCCTTCCCAAACACATTTTTAAAAGGCAGAATGCCAGATATTGAACAGAATCTGAGAATAACTGAACCCACTTTGTAGTCTCTCACATACATTTATGTATCAGAGGTGCAAATAGAATGGTCATTGAAATCTGTGACATGGCTTCATCAGATTATAGCCCTGTGAATCCCCCATTGCCCCCCTCCCCCACTGAAGGAGGTTTATGAGTATATGGCATGTATAGCCTTGTGGTGTTAATAGACTGATTGCAATGAAATGAACACCTACTTGGAGTAAGTTACACTGAATACTAATTTGTTTCAGAGTACAACAGCGAGACAGAGGAGGGGGGGAGGAGGAAGAAAACAAAAACATTTTTCTGGCACTATAAGGATAGAAAGTTATTTGGCATGAGCTTCAATTTAATCATATGCACCAGATATATATCGTGTCAGTCCTTAAAGTACCACAAGCTTCTGGGTTATTCTTGTTGAAACACAATGGAAGTTGGAAGGTAAAATGTTTAGGATTGTACTTCAAACCTTTTAAGCTTGCTTTTCAAAAAAGCCAAAATATTTGCTCAAATATTTAAGATGACATTGTCGCAGGACAATTGGAAAAAACACTTTCAGCATCTGGTGTGGCATTTGTGATAAGCCACCAGAAAGATTTGTTCAGAGTTCAAAAGTAGTTCCTTTGATAACCCAACGGCTTACCTAGCTCATCAATGACTATTATAGAAGCATCACACAGCAGAGTTAAGGGTAAACTATTGTTGCATTGTTGTTGTTACAACTTCCCGAATCAAACAGCCAGAATGTGAGGAGTTGTAATTTACAACAGGAAGTTTCTCAACCTTTTGTTGCTAGTCCAATAACTGGAAGTATTTTAGTTGCTGCTTTGATCTCACCTCACCTAACAATCATGTGATGAGTTGACATTAGCTGTCCCTCTTTTCTGACTATAGAGTTCACCAGTATGACACCGAAGTGTATTCTTTCACCCTACCCAAAGAAAGAGCTTCTGTGTACCCCTTCCATTTGAATTATGCTATGCAAGGCATCTCATGTTGCCCTCCTAATATTTGTTTAACTTCTTCCAAAATGGGAGGGCATCTTGACAATTATTACATATTGTTCTTTTACTTTTCTTCTTCTGTTGAACCAATGGTGGAGTAGTGCTGTAACTCCTTTATATTCAGAGCATACAAAATGTTGCTTTAGCTGTTTATTTATTTTTTGTATTTATACAATGACTTATAACCATGTTCTGAAGACAGCTTATAATATGGAACAAAACAAAATTCAACGGTAATGATAAAATAAGGAGAAGGATATCTTTAATCGTGGTATCCAAATTTTATCGGCTTCCAAAGGAGTTTAACAATTCAGATAACGTTATCAAACACAAAAAGCAAAGAAATAAAGCCTGGCTTCTTGTATGTAATCTTGGTACCATGCTAGCTGTTTGCTGCTATTCTTAGGGACTGGCAGAGCAATCTGTGGACAAAATCACATAAATTATCCTTTCCTTTCTCCCACACACCTCTTGTTCTTTTGTCATTCATTTTTTCAAAAATCCTTAGGTTTATCATTATCTGTCCCCTGATTTTAAAAGTAGAATTACCTTTAAGTTGTTGTTTATCACACTACTTTAAGATTCTTTTCTTTTCTGCAAAAGAAGCTTTAGTGATTATGCCATGCTGTGATGAACAGAAGTGCACTACAGATGCTAATCAGTATGTAACCTAAGCATTGAAGCATGTTATCATATACGAGAGAGATCATAAAGTTATAAAAGACAAATGTATACATATGAAAGAAAGATGGGAAGGAATAATTTGTGTGTGTCAGGGGGATGTTCTGATACATCATTACAGTACTAGGCTACAATCTGGGTCAATTTGACATGCGCTGCAGCTGATACATGGGGAAATGGCTCAAATATTAGTCCAGCCTTCATAATTGATTATTGGAGTGCAAACATTTTGAAGTGGGGCAGCTGCTAGTCTGCAGCAGCAAAAACAACAAAGATTATCAGGGCTCCTTAAAAACTAACACTTTTTATATTTTGCATGTGTTTTCATTGACTGCAGGCACTTGATCAGATCTGTGCATGTGATCGTGAGGGTGGGTAGGGGTTTGGAGGGAGAGAGCAACAGAGAGAGAAAAATTAATCAGTGGAGAGAATGAAAGTGAGATAGAATGAGAGTGAGATAGAATAATAATTAGATATTCTAATGAGAATGGTTCTCAAACAAAAACATAGTCTTGAATGTGTCACAAGCTACTTGGTTAGTATTCTAGTGTACTGAAGCTTTTTCTTTGTAGAGAGTGGCGTTGGTGACCAGGGCTGCCTATTACCATCTTCGTCAGATTGCCCAGATCCGCCCGTACCTGGACGGTGACTCTCTGAGAACAGTGGTCCAAGCACTGGTGATCCCGAGGCTGGACTACTGCAACGCCCTCTACATGGGGTTGCCCTTGACTCTTCTCCGGCGTCTGAAGCGGGTACAGAATGCGGCGGCCAGGCTGGTGGCTGGTGTGCGTCGTTATGACCACATCACCCCAGTCCTGGTCCGCCTGCACTGGTTGCCCGTTGCAGCCTGGATTAGATTCAAGGTCTTGGTTTTAGTTTATCAAACCCTCCATGGCTTGGGTCCGGACTACCTGACAGAGCGTATCGTCCAGCGATCCACCTCGGCCCGACCTGTTCGGAAGTTGCGAGCGCACTCGCTGCGGGTTGCTACTCCAAGAGAGGCCCGGAAGACGGTCACCCGGAACCGGGCTTTCTCTGTGGCAGCCCCTTCCTTATGGAATTCCATACCCAGCGAAGTGCACTCTGCAGAGTCCCTGCAGGCCTTTCGAAAAGTTTTAAAAACATTCTTATTTCGAGAGGCCTTTGGCGAGCTTTAATTTGCTTTTTTTTTCTTTCCCCACCATCTCTATTGAGCACTCTACTGACCATTGATCATTGGTGTCCTTGATAGTCAACTGTTAGGAATCACGCCTACTAGGTGCCTTGGGATGCAACAGGGTTTTATTTGCTATATGTGTCTTTTATATTGTTATTATTGCTTGCATTTAACTATGATTGTCTTGTTTCGGCGCTTTGTCGCCCGATTGTACGCCGCTTAGAGTTCTGCTTAGAAGATAAGCGGGATATAAATATAATAATAAAATAAATAAAATAAAATATAAGGATCCTGACTCCAGTGTCAAATGTAATGTCCATGCTTGCTTAATGAATTTGCAAAACTGCTACTTGAAATTAACATTTCCGAGTTCTGATTCTACCAACAAAAATGTAATACAAGCACAAAGGACTTCAATTCCAATATCTTTAAGTGAAGAAAGATATTTAGTTGGTGGTATGTGAGGTCCCACCTAGCAGCTGGGAGTACTGGATTGAGATTTTTCACTGGCACTTTGCATTTGTACAAGCCCAGAGAGGTCCTTAACAGAACCGAGCCCACAGCTCAAGGACAAAACAACTTATTTTCATTCCAAAGATCCTGGACTCAAACTTCAGTTCAAGATTCTCCAATGTCATGATGTGAAAGATATGTATGTGTTGCTACTAGAGATGGGAACAGATGAAAAGAAATTATGATTCTTCATGATTCATCAGGGCTGACAAATCAACAAACTGACCAATCAATGAATTTCCAGCAATTAATTAATTAATCAATGAATTGATTTGTCAACACATTAAAATGTTATAAAATGGCCACAAAGGCACATTGAGGAACCCCACTTGGAGGAAACCATTCTCTCACTTTCCTCTACAAGACCTGAAGGTTTGGTGAAAATTGGGATTCACAGCAAAGTTTCCCCAATCCAGTTACCTAGGGTCACTAATCTTGTAGAGAGGCTTCTTCCAACTCACCTCTACAGGTCCCCCCCCCCAAGTTTGGTGAAGAGACCTCAAGGGCCATCTAGTCCCACCCCATGCCATGCAGGAACCCCCATCACAGTGCTCCTGATATATGGCCATCCAGCCTCTGCTTAAAAGCCTCTAAAGAAGGAGACTCCACCACCCTCTGTGGCAGCATATTTCACTGCTGAACAGCTCTAACTGTTCTTCCTAACGATTTAAATTGAATCTCTTTTCCTGTAGATTGAGACCATCGCCCTGTGTCTTAGTCTCTGAAGCCATGGAAAACAGACCAGTCCCTTCTTCAATGTGACAGGCTTTCAAATATTTAAACATAGCTATCATATCCCCTCTCAGCCTTCCTTTTGTAAGGCTAAACATTCGCAGCTCCCTAAACCATTCCTCGTAAGACATTTCTTCAGACCCTCAATCATCTTGGTCGCCCTCCTCTGTACCCAGTTAAGATTGTCAACATCCTTTTTAAATTGAGGTGCACAGAACTGGACACAGTACTCCAGGTGGGGTCTGATCAGAGCAGAATAGACTAGTGCTATCACTTCCCTTGATCTAGACACTATGCTTCTGTTGATGCAACCAAGAATCGTGTTTCTTTTAGCACCTGTCATCTGAGGGGATAAACCTCCTTTTCTTCCTGCTGGCTGGACTAAACACAAGTATAGACAATCATCAATCTATTTCAATTAGCAAGCAGTTCCACAAATTAAAAATCACTGCCTGTCCTTTTTCCACAGCTGATGTAAAAGCCCATACGATTCTGATGTGCCCACACAACTGCAAGGTATGCAATTTCTGTTGTGCATGGCTTCTTGTTTTGCTATATGCAGTTTGGAGAGATAACAATCTGCAGCAAGATGTTTAAACTGTTGTTTTACCATTTTATGAATTGTTTGTTTTTATTGTCTTATTGATTTTTGTTTATATTGTATTTTTATTTTTTGGAACCACCCTACAGTAAGTGGCCTGATAGCTAGATAGGCAGTATATAAATCAAATCAATCAATCCATCAATCAATCAGTATTTCACTACGGGTCATGGCGGTGCCCGGCGAGCAGACGGGGAGGTCTTGAGGCGCGATGCTTCAGGGCCGCTCGAGCAGGCGGGGCCGCGGCGGAAGGCCTGGGAGGCCCGAAGGAGGGAAGGAGCCATGGGGGACACGACAATTAAAAAACATATCAATATTTCACTACTTTGGAGCAGTTCTTTATTAAAGCTCAGAGTGTGCTAGTTTATGATATCTCAGTAGTTCTCTGTCTCTGCTTAGCAGTAATTTACATTAAGTGGATTTTGAGAGTGTTTGATCCTGGGTGTTCAGTAAGTGTGTACAACTAAGTAGTTATTTTGTGCTCAATATGTGAAGGTCTAAGTGACCTCCAGATACTGGGAATATAATCTGGGTCAGTATCAAGTAATTTTACAGATTTCAAAGATCATCATCTCTCTCTCTTTTTACCCTTGTGTTCTCCTAAAAATATAGTTGTTGTGCATATGGGACAGCAAAGTATGTTCAACAATTCTCAGATTCTGTTCAATACTTGGGATGCTGCCATCTTAAATGGTATTTGGAGCGACAACAAAGTAGGAACTAGAGTGAGGAATATAAATTGTCACCATTGACACAATACATAGTTCCAATATCAGTTCTTGATTAATCCACGCAATCTCCAAGTTTACGTAGTTCTTTGGTAACTATTAATAACAATTTACACAGACAAAGGAAGATTTAGAATTGTAACCATTCATAGTTTTGAGTATGTCTCAAAATGATGAGATGCAGTATTGGATAAGAAAAGATTTATCGATATTTTGAACAATTAAACTTGTTCAATATCTGAAAAATGTCTTCCTATCCAATAATCGGCATGCTGGGTGTGGTGCCTAAAGAGCTAAGCATGTATTTAGAAGAAATTGGAGTAGACAAAGTCACCATCAGTCAGCTGCGCGAAAGCCACCTTACTGGGATCTGCTCTAATAATTCGCCGATACATCACATAGCCCTAAACGCTTGGGAAGCATTTGACTAGTGATTGATAATTCAAAATCCAGTGTAGTCTGCTGTGTGATGATGATGATGATGATGATGATGATGATGATGATGATGATGATGATAATAATAATAATAATAATAATAATAATAATAATAATAATAATAATAATAATAATAATAATAATAAAATATTATTATTGGATCTTGATTTTAAAAAGTATCCTTTTGCTAGCTGCTTCTTTTCTCCAGGGAAATAGCTGCAAATTTCTTTTATAGTCAAGAGTTCTATTTTAAGTGCATAAAAGGGGATTGTTTTCCCCACGTATGCCTCCTCTTTGGCATTCTGCTCGCATAATCTTCAGCTACAAGATCAAAGCTGCACTGTCAGTACTCCGAAATGATAATCTTTACTTTCCTTCCTTACTCATGTGTAAAAAAAATTAAAATAGAATTTGAGAAGTGCTAACATTAAGCAGAATATGCATGCAGCATTAAAGTCAGGAAGAAAACTCGTTGCAATGATGAGCTTCAGCTCTGAAATGCCCTCCCTTTAAAAAGCCTTAGTTAACTCAGCGCATATGTTGAAGTCAACAAGACTATTTAGAAGCTTTTTGCCAGTCACCCCCTTCTGTTGTTCTATAAATATATATGTCATGTGACCCAACAAGGCCACTGCAATCTTATATAAGAAATAAACCTGAGAAGTATCAGGTAAGTTTTCTTTGTCTTTCTTTCTTTTTTGCGAGGCATTGAACTAGCTACTGAAGTTCTGTTTGTCATGTTTGATTTTGAAAGATGAGGACATATTTAGAGCATCAAGTAGGACTGTGCTTTTCAAACTTTCTGTCTATTAGAAACTCTATTCTTAAGAGCAACCACCACCATCCTGTGCATATCATAAGTGCACTCTAGAATGTACTCTCAGCAATGTAGGGAAAAAGAGACATTACAAGCATTGTCTTTCCAGTCGATAAGGTTTTATTTCATTGCTAACTGAAGGGGTTAGTCATGATCTTCCAGTAATCTCTTCCAGAATGGGTGGAGGTGGATGCCTTCTAGGTGTTGTTCAACTGCAGCTCCCATTATTGCTCTTTTTGGCCATGTTGACTGGGTGCATCAGGTTGGCCATGGACCACCAGAAAGACAGTTGGTCTTTGTCAAAAGGAAAAAAAAAGGTGGAAGACATAACAAGACAGAGTGTAGTCAGTAACATAAACTCTGGCTTTTAGACATCTGATGGCTGTTATTTACAGGACATTTTGGAGGACACTAATTCATGGGGTTACCTTAGGTTAGAAGTGACTTAATGGTGCATAACAACAATAGTCCAAAAATGAAACTTTCCTAAGTGATGGTCTCATCACTGGCTTTGTTGGCTACAGCTGATAGCAGATGCTATCTAATAATATCTGGACTGTCAGAAATTAGCTACATGTCCCTTAAAGCCTAATGTATTGAAGTGTAAAAGGTTTGGAATTAGAGGAAATTAAAATTAGTTGGTCAGGTTTAGGAGCTCTTAAAGTACTCTGAATGGTGCCAAATAATGTTGAATTGAAAGTGTGACTGCACTGGAAAACCAAACTGGAGTTTTGGTGTGATTTGATCCACATGCTGTATTGTGTTTGAAATCATCTGCACCAACAATTCAAAATGCCAGGAAACAGACCAATATTGTTGCACAATCTCATGCCTGCATGCCAGCAGACAAAAGATGCCAAGCTTTACATAACAAAGGGCAGCCTGAATATTGTCAACACCAGGGACAGGAGTCACTACTGCTTGCTACTAGAGATGGGCATGAAATGGAAAAATAGTGTTTTGTTTTGTTACTCATTGTGTTTTGTTACTCATTGGAAAAATAGTGTTTTGTTTTGTTACTCATTGTGTTTTGTTACTAATAAACTTTTAATAGAATTTTTGTAATGAAATGAAATGAGTGATGAAACAATTCAGAAGCTGTAGCCACCCAGCTGGTTTTTTTTTCTTTTGATAAGTCAGCCAGACCTGTCAAATATACCAGCTGGGTGGCGGTGGCGGGTGCAACAAGGGAGAATGGAGTAAATTCAAACCCTGCTCCGTTCTCTCTTGCTGCCTCGCCTCCAAGGTAGGTTTTTGGACACGTCAGGCTGTGGGGAGGGGTCACCCCTCTCCCCACATCCCGACCTGTCAAAAAGACCCACCTGGGAGTGGGGGCGACAAGGGAGAATGGAGCAAATCTTGAATTTACCGCTGCCTGTTCCATTCACCCTTGTCACCCCACTTCCCAGGTGTGTTTTTTGGACAGGTTGGGCTGTGGGGAGGGGGGATTCCCCCTCCCCACAGCCCAACCTGTCAAAAAACCCACCTCGGGGGCAGTTGTGGGGATGACAAGGGAGAATGGAACAGGGTTTGAATTTACCGCTGCCTGCTACATTCTCCCTTGCCACCACACGTCCCAGGTGCGGTTTTGTAAAGGTCAGGCTGTGGGGAGGCAGGGGCAGCAAGGTAGAATGAATTGCTTCATTTCAGAAGTAAAAAATGGCATTTTGTTCCATTTTGTAAAAAATGCTATCTGCCATTTCATTACATTATGAAATGTTTTTTAACCTTATGACACAACAAAACAGTGTGTCATTTTTCATTTTTTGCCCATTTCTACTCACTATGATTTACAGAGAAACACCAAGGAAAGGAGACTCCCAGAACTTTACACTTTTTCCATCAGTTACCTACTTCTCACCCAATTACAAAGCACTTATTAGGGCTGGTTAATATCTCATTCTTTGCCTCCTTCCCAAAATCAACAGCATGTGCATTTATAGTTCTGTATGCAAACTAGTGCCAACTGGCAGTCCTGACTGTGTGTGAATATCCTATAGAATTGCACTATGAATATTAACGGGATATGGAGTCATATATTTGTGGCCCTCTCTTGGAATTCAAATGCTGTAAAACTACCATATCATTCTCAGACTTTACAATCGTAAATAAATGCATTATTACAAATGGCCTGAGACTTCAGAGGCCTCCTCCTAAGGAAACCATCTCTTGGGAGCTCAGGAAGTTAAGTCATGGCAACTGGACTTCTTTTTCTTGATACATAGAAATGTTTGGCTGTTCATCCAAACAGCTTCATCAGTCTGAATAAAGCTACTGCGAGTCCTCCATCTTATAATCCGCTTTCACCTTTTGTCACCCTGGTCTGAAATAGGCTCATAAGATGAACAATGGCCTGAATAGGCTTGTTAGGGAGACAATAGTATCCATAGCCTTAAGGTGAACAATGGCCTAAGGTGCTGAAACCTATCAAGAATGGGTCGTTAGCTATGGCCTCGGTGGTGAAGGCTTTTTGATTTGCCTGGGTACTTTGGAAAGCACAGCCTGATAAGTAGCAGATAGACTATGCCGGAGCCCACCACCTCTGTTGAGGGAGTGGTTTTCAGTGCTCACGTGAATGGCTTCCCTGACCCCTCTCAAACCACCTATCTTCTCTGTCTAATATGTGTACATCCTTATCTTTGAATCAATGTCCTTTGTCCTTCAAATGGAGGTGTACTGCTGATTCTGGTCCTGAACTGTTACCCTTCCTACGTTGGGACATCCTTCTGTTTAATGGCTGTTTAAAATTGGATGTAACATGGATAACATTTTCAGCCAGAGACTCTTACTTCATCCTCATGTATAAGTTCTGAACTCTTGCATGCTGTTCAGATACAGCTGGGGTGGACAACGTGAAGGCCATCAGATGTTTTCCAGGTTTGGATTCATAGATCACAGGCTTTGGCCCTGAGAATCAAACTTTGGAGCTACCTCTCCAGTTTTTGAACTTGAAATGACAGGAAGCAGGATGTTATCAGCCTGGCAACCCTAGGTTTTGGACATGCTGAGATGTACTTTGGAAGCTGTCATCTAGATACCCAACCCCCTTTTTTCATGCTATGCTTGTATTTGTATTTTGTTGTAACAACTAAAACTGAATGACAGTGCAAATGATTTGCACATTTTTCCTTCTTCATTTTCTGAAAAGCTTTGTAGTATGCTTTTGTACATGTGTAGTCAGCAGTAAGCCCTACTGAGTTTGAGGGGACATGCTCCTAGACAAGTGGGTTTAGCATGACAAATTTAGTATGAAATTTTGCTGTGACTGATTGAACAGAATATGTTCACACTGAATAACAATTCCCATTCATTTTCCAATTTTATATCTGCCCACACTCTCTGCATTAAGCTCTGTATGGGAATAGTGTCTTAACATTATGTACACATTAATAAAATCTTTGGCACCTGTATCGTTTCTTTAAGAAGCAATCTTCTTTCTCATTATTAGCAGTAAGATGAAAGAAGGTTCCCATTTGTTTCATTCCACATGTTCAGATTCAACTTTGAGTAATGCCATATCATTCAAAACTAAGCATGGACTTCTGTGTTGGGATGGAAGTGCAAGGTTCACAGTAGAGTTGATTGGGAAGGTGGTTGGGGTTGGGTTTATCTCCAGGCTGGTATAGTACAAATGGAGGGAAACAGAGAAGTGAGATGGTTGGAAAAGATATAATGAAGAATGTGAATATTATTTGTACAACTCTTAATGTTAGAGGTTTGGGTAATCAGGTGAAGCGAGTGAGAATTGGGAAGTATAGTCAAGAACTAAAGGCTGATGTTGTTTTTCTGCAAGAATCATAATGGGGGGGGGGGAGAGGGAGGTAAATTTTCCTGGCTTTGGGAAAGGGAAAAAAATTATGGCTCCCGGAACGTCAAAAAGTAGAGGGGTGGGAATAGTAATTAACTCCAAGGTGGACTTTGCTGAGAATAAAGTGTTAAGAGATAAGAACGGAAGGTTTGTTTTTGTTCAAAGTTGCTTGGAGGGAGAGCTGGTAGCATTAGCATCAATTTACCTCCCAAACAAGCACCAGCTGGATTTTCTTTATAAGTGTATACAGAAGCTTGAGAAATGCTCGCCTTATACAAAAGTTGTTGGGGGAGATTTTAATGTTAATCTGCGAGGGGGGAACAGTCCTAAAAAGAATAAGGTTGTGAAGTTTAAAAAACTATGTGGGAAATTTGGATTATTGGAACTATCGATGGAGTTGTTCCCTAAGGATTATTCATATTCATTTTATTCTAGCCCACATGGAACATTTTCAGTATTGGATGGTATCTTAATATCGCAAGAGGCTAGGAATTGGGTGAAGGGGATGGATATTGGAATGATTAAAATCACTGACCATGCCCCCATATCTGCTTATCTTCAAATAGGTCATATTAATAGGTCTTACTCTTTCAGGTTTAACCCTTGGTTGGTTGCAGACGAGCCGAGTAAGTTAAAAATTAAAACAGCAGTAGAAAGGTATTTTGAGGAGAATCAAGACCCAGATATCCCATTAATAATAAAATGGAAAGCAGTGAAGGCTGTGATTAGGGGAGAATGCATTCAGAGTCTGGCAATTTTAAGAGAAAAAAAGATGGGAGGATTAATGAGGTAGAAGAAGAAGTTAGGTTATTGGAAGAAAAATTCAGGAAATCTAAGCAAAAGACGGATAGGGAAAAATTAGACCAAAAAAGAAAAGAGTTGAAAGTTTTAGATATTAATAGAACCACATTAAAGATGTGGTATAGCAAACAAAAATATTATGAATTTGAAGGAAAAGGAGGGAAAATATTAGCAAATAAAATTAGGAATTATCAGGTGAGGAAAAATATTAGGGCTATTAGAGATAAGGGGGGATTGGAAACAGATCCTAAGAAGATATTGGAGACCTTCTTAGGATTTTATAACAGACTGTATGCAAATAAAGGAATTAAGGAAGAAGAGGTTGGTTAATTTTGTGAGGGATTGGAGCTCCCCAAAATAAGTGAAGAAAATAGAAGGGAACTAGATAAGGATAACAGAGGAGGAAGTTAGGTCAGCAATTGATTCTGTGAATGTGCAATCGGCACCCGGACTGGATGGGTTTAATGCGGTATATTATAAGCATTTTAAGGATATATTGGTGCCACATATGACTGTACTGTACCAAAGTATTTTGAATGGAGCTTCAACTCCACCTACCTGGTTGGAATCAAGGTTGGTATTGATTCCCAAACCTGGAAAAGATCAAACCCTGCCAGACTCCTATAGGCCAATATCTGTTACTAATATGGATTATAGAATATTTGCTGAAGTTATGGCAACAAGGTTAAAAAAATGTATTGCACAATTAGTGGGAGAAGATCAATATGGGTTTATACACCAGAAATACTTGGTGGATGCAGTTAGGAAGGTAATGGGTATGGTATCTTTAGCAAAAAAATAAGGATTTGCCTCTTACTCTCCTGTCATTGGATATTTATAAAGCATTTGATTCGGTGGATTGGAATTATTTGAAATATATATTTTAAAAATATAAATTTGGAGAAAAATTTCAAAATATAATTGAGGCAATATATACAGAGTCCAAAGCAATGATAGGAACTGGTGGGTCGGAAAGGGGGTGTGCCCAAGTGTTAAGTGGTACAAAGCAAGGTTTTCCACTTTCTCCCATGCTCTTTATTTTAGCATTAGAACCATTAGCAATTAAACTTAAAAAGAATAATGAGATTAAAGGATTTGAAACACCAGGGAAAGGGAGAGCAGAAGGGGAGCTTCTGACAATGTATGCAGATGATATGATGGTGACAGTTAAGGACCTGGGGACTGCAATTGTGCCGTTAAAAGAAAATTTTCAATGATTTGAAAAAGTATCAGGGTTAAAACTTAGTTTTTCTAAATCATCAATGATGTGCTTAAATGTGAAACCTAAAACTCAGTTAAAAGCCTCTAAATCATTGGGTATTCCTATAGCAAATAAGAAGTGTGGTAAAAATCCTGGGAAGCCTCGAGGCTTGAGATATTTCTTGCCAAATAAAGGAATAATCCAGGGAAGCCTTACTGTTTTTAGGCTTGAAATCAAACGGGAACCCAAAAAGGAAGCTTAACCAGCAAGCCCCCCCCCAATGGGTTGGAAAAATAAAGACTCCGACAAGTGTTCTTCTTGGTGCAAAATGGAGCAGCTTCTTCTTCTCTCCTTTATTCTTGATTCCCCCTTGATTCTCTCTTGATTCTTGATTCCCGATTCCTGATTTCCCCTTGATTTCCCTTGATTCTCTCTTGATTCCTCCCTGCCGCACCCCAGCAAGGCTGTTTTATAGAAAACCACATGACTACAAATCCCATATGACTTTGCAGTAATTTCTTAACCAATTACAAACTTACACATCTACGTAATGCCTAAATAAAGTTACTTCTTTGTCTAAATCTTAACACACTGAGCATGAGCAGGAATGCAAACTACTGCGCATGTGTGAAATTAGCCTGGGAACCTGATGAGAAGTGAAACATAGTATCTGAGCATTGATTTAGTACAATATGCCTTTGTTAAACTGTCCTCGCTAGTTACGTGATTTCCAGCTTACATTAAATGGATGCCACAGAGGCACTGTGAGAAAGATTCGCCACATTTCACTCTTTTTGTTTTAAATTTTTTGAAGAATAGGAACACTGAGTTCGTAGTAATCAACTAACTACGATAACACAATAGTATTGGAATAAGTGAGAATATAACTATATTTTCAACCTTCAGACTGTGCTGTAGCCAGTTTCAACCTGAAGGTGGCAGTACACTTGTCTTTGCGTGAAACCAGAAGTAGCAATTAGCAATAGCAAAAAATCTGAGATATAGTAAATATACATTAAAGGCAGCAACTTATGATAATAATGCATACCACAATACTAAGCATAGCCTTTATGCAATTGCAGCAGTATAAAACCAATGTCATCTCTGTTATCTAAAGTAATCTAATTTCAGTATGAGCCTTGGAAGTGTTCAGTTACCCATAATTAGCTGTTAGCTTTCAAAAATGCTCTAAAACCCCAAAAGATAGGTAATCCCTGAAACTAGCACTATATTTCTAAACCATTGTGAAACAGCAAACAGAATCTGATAGCTGGAATGTAGTTGAAGCAACACATTTTCAAAAATAATAACAAGACAATTCAGTTGTGTGGTACTAGTGTTGTGAAAAAGTAAAAGCAGATTGAGGAAGTCACTTGGTGGTTGGACCCCAGCTATTATGTTCCAGGCAGAGCCAGCTTGACCCAAACTAGAGAGTGCAAAAGTCAGAAAAATCTCATATAACTAGCAAGGAAATTCTAGCAATGAAATATGTCAGAAAAAAAATCCACAAGCTAATGTGCAGTTTGCCAAATTTGTGTGTGCTCTGATGTAGGCCAAAAGGCACATCACGCAGCGTTCCTGTAAGCTCAACAAAAGACAATTAACAGTACATAGCTAAGCTAGGCAGAATGCCAGTGTAAGAACAGTGTGAATCCCCTTATCAGAAACCTTGGCATCTTTCCTGGAAAAGCTGTAAAGGAAAGAAATTTGTTAAACCATAGAAGGTTGAATGCAAACTTTCTCTGATCCTTCCCAGAAAAAGCTGCAAAGGAAAAATTTGTTAAGATGACCTGTGAAAAAGGAAATTAAACAGAGGCAATTGTTATAAACAGCCTATTGTCCACAGTCATTGACAGAGACATAAAGGTGAAGGCAGGATGGCAAGACAAGCAGTCTCAGGTGACCTTCTGAAACGCTGATTCAATGTTTCCTTTGCAACAAGGTAGAGATCCATGGCAGTTTCACTCTGAGGCTGATTTTCCGGCAGCAAAGGAATGGAATGTTTTAGAAAAAAGTGCCTTTTCAGAACAAAGTGTGTTTTCAGGGCTAATTCACAGTTCACAGCTGGTAAGGATAGAACCGTTGATCTCTGGAACTGTTCCACGAACTTCATCCATGTAACGCAGTAATCAGGCCACCACAACGTTCAATGGGTGGAAACAATGAAGGGAGTTGAGGCACGGCATGGCGACTGTATCAGTTGAGACGCCTTTTCGGAACGAAGAAAAGCAGAGCTTTTCCCATGGGGGGTGCATAGAAGCAGCTTCACCCGTGGAACAGGGGCCTTGTTTAAGCCTGGATTTCTCCTCCTCGTCATGATTACTGTTCCACATCACATTAACCCCTTTCATTCCACCGCCACCACCGTCATCTGCCTTATCAGAGTCAGTACTCACAAATCGGCACGCACGCAGAATATCAGCCAGCGGGATAGTTGAACTGCCAGAGAAAGTAGCAACAGCTAGCTTGCAGCCAGCATTAGAGTTCTCAAAGGCCAATTGTTTCATGATGCTTATACAAAGCATCCTGGGAAAGATTATCCACACTTCCGTAGTTCCCACCTGCTCTTCAAACGCCACAATCAAGTGAGACATAAATTCAGCAACCAACTCCTTGGCACCCTGACAAATGGCAGCAAGCCCAGCAACATTAGAGTCAGTTTTGGCAGCCTTAAGAACAACTTCAGCCACACTGGAGAGTGCAGTGTCCTTTGCATAAGCGTCCTCACCCTCTTTCAGTGCTTCAGAGGGAATTGGGGCATTTTTTTCAGCGTGAGCAGGGGCAGTAGCTTGCAGGACTGGAGAAGCAAGATGCACAGGCTCGATGGCCAAGGCTGCTGCTGGAACAGCGTCAACAAAGCCAGCACTGAGCAATTTTCCATCATTTGCAATGGATAAGGCTGGAGAGGGCTCAGGCAGTGAATCTGGCAGCTGGCTTGGAAATTCAAGGGCTGGGCACGCTGGTAGTGGAGCTTTAGGAGCCTCAATTAGCCAAGATGCTGGTTTGGGAGGCAGGATGATAGGCAATGGTGATGGCAGAGACTTTATTGCCAATAAAGGATTGTCTGGAGTGGGTCCTTGAAGGCACGCACGGACCTGAAACCACGTGTGCCGGACCTTAAAATTAACTTTGGGATGATTCCGAAGGCAGTAGCCAATTTTGTCCCATTTTTGAAGATCTAACATGCCAGCTAGTGGGAACCAAGGACATATTTCAGGAATTTCTTTGGCAAGATCTTCCACCTCCTTTAGAGGAGTTTCGTAGCTATTCTTAGTGAGCAGATAATGCAGTTCCTGGCAGAACTTTTGTTGCGGGGAGGAAACAGCATTCCCGCCCATGTTGAAACACTATCGGTAGTCTTAAAGTACGGGATCACTCACCAATGGGATCGAAGGTACGTCTTCGATGGTGATTTGAGCGCGCTTGGGATCCTTTTGCCCGGATGAGGATGGTGAGCGATGGAAAGTAGACTCCGTAGTCTCCTGGCTGGCTGGCCAATATGTGGTAAAAATCCTGGGAAGCCTCGAGGCTTGAGATATTTCTTGCCAAATAAAGGAATAATCCAGGGAAGCCTTACTGTTTTTAGGCTTGAAATCAAACGGGAACCCAAAAAGGAAGCTTAACCAGCAAGCCCCCCCCAATGGGTTGGAAAAATAAAGACTCCGACAAGTGTTCTTCTTGGTGCAAAATGGAGCAGCTTCTTCTTCTCTCCTTTATTCTTGATTCCCCCTTGATTCTCTCTTGATTCTTGATTCCCGATTCCTGATTTCCCCTTGATTTCCCTTGATTCTCTCTTGATTCCTCCCTGCCGCACCCCAGCAAGGCTGTTTTATAGAAAACCACATGACTACAAATCCCATATGACTTTGCAGTAATTTCTTAACCAATTACAAACTTACACATCTACGTAATGCCTAAATAAAGTTACTTCTTTGTCTAAATCTTAACACACTGAGCATGAGCAGGAATGCAAACTACTGCGCATGTGTGAAATTAGCCTGGGAACCTGATGAGAAGTGAAACATAGTATCTGAGCATTGATTTAGTACAATATGCCTTTGTTAAACTGTCCTCGCTAGTTACGTGATTTCCAGCTTACATTAAATGGATGCCACAGAGGCACTGTGAGAAAGATTCGCCACAAAGAAGGTAAAGTATTTAGGGGTAATGATAACTAAAAATGTGAAGAAAATATTTGAACATAATTATAAAAAAATTTGGAGCAGTATTCAATCAAAGCTGAGAACATGGGAGAAAAGGAAGGACTCAATCAGCACAAGAATTGCTTTAGTTAAAATGTTTCTGCTACCCAGATTAACTTACCTTTTTATGTATTGCCTTGGCCCATACCGGAACAGATTCTGAAGGGGTGGCAAAGGTCAATAGATAGATTTGTTTTTGCATCCAAGAAACCAAGGACAGCTGGCAGATATAGGTACCATAGGATCCAAGATGGAGGATGGGGGATTCCCAATTTGATTTTATATTATGAAGCTTATCAGCTGAGACATCTTATGATTTGGTTGGAGGGAGAACAGGGGGAAGATTTGGGATGTATAGAACGGGAAATTTTGGAAGCAGTAGGAGGGAAAATAAGAATCTTCGAAAGCACGATAAAGAAAAGAAAAAGAAGAAAAATTATCAACATTTACGGGGCCTCTTTTGGTATGGGAGAAGTGGGGGGGGGAAAGGTTTTTCCTGACCTCTAACCACATACAAAAATATGGTATTGTGATAAATTTTCCCCATTAAGAAAGCTCATCCCCAAAGAGGTAGGGGATAAATTAAAGGAGATTTCAATCCAGAATATGGATAAAATTTGGGAAACAGAAAATATGATGGAAGAGGAAAGTGGAATTTGGAATAAGATTAATTGGTTACAAAAAAACAAAAAACAAATATCCTCCTTGTTGAAGGAGAAAGAAGTTAAAAATTGTGGTAAAAGAAATATTACCCCCTTCGAGGAATTAGTGAAAGGATACAGGATAGACAGGAACAAAATAGTTTCAAAATTGTATAAGGTTTTATTAAATATGGGGAAATAACTAAAGGAAAGCTTAAAAGAATATTGGGAGCTAGATATTCAGGAACAAATTTTAGATGAAGATTGGGATAGAATCTTTCAGCAACCGTCCTTTGTTACGACCTCTAGGATAATCCAGGAGCAGGGGTTGAGGCTGATACAAAAATGGTATTACACACCAGTAAGGTTGTATCATATTACAAAGTTAGGAAGCAAAAGTTGCTGGAGGAAGTGTGGAGTAATGGGAACGTACAGTCATATGTGGTGGGATTGTCCTCTAGTTTAGGGGATTTGCACCAGCAGATGTGTAAGTTCATAACCAGCAGTGATGAAGCAACACTAATTAATAAGTTGCTATTTACATTCCTGGTAGTGCTAATCAACATGGCTGGCATGTGATTACGAATGCATGCGACAACTTGTTAATTAGCATCAGTGTACACAATTATACTTATACTAACATGAATTTCAATCTGATGCTAGCCATTGTTTCAGATACTGAAAAACAAACAAACAAATAAATAAATAAATAAATAAATGTGTGAGTGAGTGAGTGAGTGAAAATAATAGTCAAGATATGTGTGTGATTGCCTATCAGATACAAAGGTATTAGGGTCTGCTTGTCAATAGTAGTGATTTTACGAAATTTGAGTGATGGGCTCCACCCGGGACTGACACACACCCTTCCTACTTCTTCATTAGTTGTTGTTTAGCTAAAATATGTTTCTCACTTTTAATACATGGGATCTACCACTAAGAGAATTAAGAATTAGTTAAGAAATCTGTATGGCAAAGCTTTTTTTTCTTAGAGAACAGGGCAATCAATTGAGTATAGGATTTAATGGTTTTTACGTTAACAGATTAGTTGACAGGTCCCGAAAGATTTTGCAGTATCTCTATATCTACAAAAGTGTAAGTGTAATATTTGAAGTTGCGAAGAATTGTACTCAATTAAACATACAAAAAGGAAACAATTTCCATACTGAGAGATCATATTTTATGCTATTGCCCTATTGGACAAGGCTTATACAGTATTTAACTCATCCATATTACGTGTTCTACAGCTGGTTGACTACTTATAGCAAAAGCCAATGCCTGTTCTCAAAATCAACCTCTATTGAATTAATTGGGGCCTGTTCCTAGGTAAAAGGTTATAGGAATGCACTTTTCATTATTTACATTTTATCCTAAAATTCACCTACACACCCAATTAAAATTAAATAAAAATATACACTGTATTGTCCATACTTGACAAAGCCACTCATTTTGGGGGACTTCTGCAAATTTCTTATTACTAGTTCCTGCAAGGCTATTTCACCATCACCTCAAAGAATGCAGCTCCATCCATCCATCTCTAGATTATGTTTGTCATTATTCATGCAAAACTAATTCACAAAATGCATTCATATGAAACTTAAATTAAAAAACACACACAACATTTTCATTGCAACAATAGTTTTAGTTTTTCTTCTGTCCTTGACCTTTAGCTAAACTTCTGATTGAGTGCTAGAATACAGTTTGATTATGCATGAATTGGGTATGAAATAACACCAGGTCTATTGTGTTTTGTCCATTAGGGCAGAAAGATTCCCTTCTTCCTTACCAAAATAATTCTATAAACCAATTTCAAATTCTAATCTGTTTTTGAGATAACCATCCATTCTTGTCTACTCCCATCAGGTTAAAATAGGGCTTATCCCTAAATAAGTGGGTACAGGATTGCAGCAGCATCCCTGAGGAAGTCATATTCTATATTACTACCATCAGGTCTGTAGGCTTCAGCTGACTAAATAAGGTGAAAGCATTAATCTTTTTGCCACCTGTACAAGATAGCTGGAAATGACAAGGAAGGAGAGGAATACTATATTGTCGTTCTATATGGTGTACTTTAAAAAATCAAAGGTTCAATTTTGTCCCACTTCAGTATGCTAATGACACTCAGTTCTATTTCTCCTTTTTGCCAGTGAGGCCGTGAACTCTCTGAACATAATGCCAGGGACTAGTGGAGGACTCAGTGCAGCTGAATAAACACATGCTCAGGACAGATGAGGCAGAATGGATGACAGTGGGCACTCTGTGGACTGGTTGGGTGAGATTATTGCTGTTTTGGCTAAAGGGGATATCACACCTTGGTCACCTTCTGTGAGAATTACAGCTGTCGCACAAATGGCTCCTTGAAATTCCCCACCTTCCATGGGTGTGGAAACATTGAGAGGGGGGAACCACTTCCACTGTTTTTTCCAGTTGAAATAAATTCAGTTTCTCAGAGATGGGGATGGTGAACGCTGGCTCAGATTTTCTTTTCTTTTCATTTTCTTTTTTCTACCATGAAAGATAGGACATTGACACGTACTCCTTCGCTACCTTATCAAGAGGATAACCGTAAGAATTCTGAGCCACGCACAGAGAATTTCTTGAAATACTTTTTTCTCCTTTGAAAATATTTTGACTATTTTCACCTGTCAAAATCAGTGGGAATGGCAAGAAGTATATGGAGAAGGTTTAGCAGGACAATAGCAATAAGAGATTCCTCACTTAACGCCACTGATATTCACTCTGCTCAAAGATTCCTACATTGGACAGAGGGTTCTTTACAGCGCTACCTTGGTTTACAAGCATAATCTGCTCCAGAAGCACGCTTGTAAATCAATCTACTCATGCATCAGAGCAATCAGGAAATATTTCTTCTACATTCTGCCCTGATCAACCAGCAACACCTTGATATACAAGCACTGGAGCAGGTCACATGATCACAAGTGAGCATATGGTGGCTCTCTCTATCTCCCTCCCCCTGCTGGATTGTGGGTGATTGTCTGGAACCTTCCTTCTCAGGAAGCCTCCAAAACAGAGGGAAGAGAAAGGAATAGAGGTCTCCCTTGCACAAGCCAGGCACATTTTCAAAGGGGAGTGCAAGTTAGGGTTTTATTTATATTTATATTTATATTTATATTTATATTTGTTTTCAACATTCTTATTTTTTCCAAACCATTTCTTGTCATGGGGCAGCTATTCAAGTGTGTATAGGGCTAAAAATTGCAATTCATTATTGTCACATAAAAATACAGAGTAAAATCCAGTTGTTAGTCCCAAGCAGAGCAGATTCCACAGCAAGGTATATTAGCCATGGTGTAGATGTAGACTTCTAGCCAACTTCTTTTGTGAGTTTTGGCATTTTGTGTGTACCCAAGAACAAATCATCTGAGTTTTCATTATTTCTTATGGGGAAATTTGCTTTGATATTAGAGTATTTTGGTTTACAAGCATGTTTCTGGAATGAATTATGCTCATAAACCAAGGTATTACTGTACAGTGTTTCTTTAATGTCCCCTTTCCTTGGTCCCTCAACTTACTTATATTATGCCTTTACATGTGCTGAAAGGCTTACATTGGAATCCTCTACAAGTCTACTCAGAAGAAAGTAATAACTCCTGTTAACTATGTCTAAGATTGCAGGCTTGGCTACCCTTCAGGAATGGAAGAACATTCTACAAACGTCATGGCTCCCTGTGACTGGGATACAATTACCTTAAAATTGATTTGTTGCTAGTGTATTGTATAGTTCCATTTAAAAAAAACTTTGTTTTGTCTTGTTGCTCAAGTGTTGAGGAGAAACCATCTATTTCTTGAAAATACGTCTGTGAAGATTCTCAGTCATCCAGGTGCGTTTATCTGGGAGTTGAGTCATGGCTACTGGACTTCTTTTTTGAGAGATAGAAACGTTTCGCTGTTCATCCAAACAGCTTCATCGGTCTGAATACAGCTAGTGCAAGAGACCTTCTTATAGTCAGCTTGACCTCTTGTCCCCTTGTCTGATTGGCTCATAAGATGAACAAAGCCTGAATAGGCTCGTTAGGGAGACATTAGTGTCCATGGCCTTAAGGTAAACAATGGCCTAAGGTGCTGAAACCCATCAAGAATGGGTCGTTAGCTGTCAAGAATGGGTCGTTAGCTGTGACCTGGTGGTGAAGGCTCCTTGATTTGCCTGGGTACTGTGGAAAGTACAGCCTGATAAGTAGCAGCTAGACTATGCCGGAGCCCCCCACCTCTGTTGAGGGAGGGATTTTCAATGCTGACATGAATGGCTTCCCTTACTCCTCTCTCAAACCACCTCTCTTCTTTGTCTAATATGTGTACATCCTCATCTTTGAAAGAGTGGCCTTTTTCCTTCAAATGGAGGTGTACTGCTGATTCTGGTCATGAGCTGTTACCTCTCCTATGTTGGGCCATTCTTCTGTTTAATGGCTGTTTAGTTTCTCCAATGTAGAGGTCTGAACACTCTTCACTGCATTGGACTGCATATACTATATTGCTCCTTTTATGGTTTGGTATCGGATCCTTTGGGTGGACAAGTCTCTGCCTTAGTGTGTTCATGGGTTTGAAATAAACAGGGATGTGGTGTTTGCCAAAAATCCTTTTAAGCTTCTCCGACACTCCCGCCATGTAGGGAATGACCAGGTTCTTCCGTCGGGTCTGGGTCTCAGACTGATCCCTTGTTCTTCTGGGATGGCCCACTGCTTTGTTGAAGGCCCACCTTGGATATCCACAGGCCTTAAGTGCTGTCTTCAGGTGCCTGTCTTCCTTCTTCTTGGCTTCTGAGGAGGTGGGGATGCTCTCTGCTCTGTGGCTTAGGGTCCTGATGACTCCTAGTTTGTGTTGTAATGGATGGTGGGAGTCAAACAGTAAGTATTGATCTGTGTGGGTGGGTTTCCTGTAAACTTCTACTCCTAGGCCACGGTCAGGTCTGATGATGACTGCACAATCCAGGAAAGCCAGCCTGTTGTCTTGGGTGTCTTCCCTAGTGAACTTAATATTAGGATCCACTGCGTTGATGTGGTCTGTAAAGGCCTGTACTTCCTGCGTCTTTATTTTAACCCAGGTATCATCTACATACCTGAACCAATGGGATGGTGTTGTCCCTGGGAAGGTGTTGAGTGCCTTCTTCTCCACTTCTTCCATGTATACGTTTGCTACAATTGGTGACACTGGGGAACCCATGGCACAGCCATGCTTCTGTCTGTAGAAGTCCCCTCTGTACATGAAATATGTGGTGTTCAGACACAGGTCCAGGAGCAGGCCTATCTGGTCTGGGTTGAGGCGGCTTCTGGAGGTGAGGGTGCTGTCTTCTCTTAATCTTCTCTTTACCATTATTAGCGCATCAGTGGTGGGTATGCTGGTAAAGAGTGATGTAACATCAAAGGATACCATGGTTTCCTCTGTATCCAGTTTGAGCTCCATGACTTTAGAAACAAACTCTTCTGAGTTGTGTACGTGGTGGTCCGTGTGTCCAACCAGTGGGGCTAGGATAGTTGCCAGGTATTTTGCGATGTTATAAGTCACTGAATTTATACTGCTGACAATAGGTCTGAGGGGGATTCCTTGCTTGTGGATCTTGGGAAGTCCATAAAAGCAGGGGACTGTCTCTCCGGGATATAACCGGTGGTAGGTCACCCTGTCAATTGCGTTTTCCTGCTCCAAGAGTTTTAAGCATTCTATTACTTTCTTCTTGTAATTGCTGGTGGGGTCTCTTCTTAGTTTTTCATATGTATGCTGATCATCTAAAAGTGTGATAACCTTCTCGTGGTAGTCCACCGTATTGAGGACGACAGTGCACCTTCCTTTGTCCGCAGGCAGAATTGTGATGCTCTCATCCCTGCTGAGGGATGTCACAGCACTTCTCTCTTGGCTGGTGAGGTTGGATGGTGGTGGTTGAGCACTGGATAATGCAGCAGAGACTTTTATCCTGAGTAGTTCTGCTTCTGCTGCTGGCAGATTGTTGCTGTGAATGGCTGATTCTGTCGCTGTGATGAAATCCACAACAGGAACCTGTTTGGGTGTGATGGCAAAATTTAGGCCTTTGGATAGGACCTCTCTCTCTGTCTGGGTGAGTTCCCTGTTTGAGAGGTTCTTCACCCATTTGTCCTTTACATCTCCTGTCATGGTCCCTTCATCCTTCTTCCTCCTGCCAAGCTCTTTAACTGCCTCTTTCCGGCAGAGGAGAAGATCGAACTTCTTCATTTGCCTCTCTTTGCCTTTGCAATGCATGACCTTAAGGCCATGGACACTAATGTCTCCCTAACGAGCCTATTCAGGCTTTGTTCATCTTATGAGCCAATCAGACAAGGGGACAAGAGGTCAAGCTGACTATAAGAAGGTCTCTTGCACTAGCTGTATTCAGACCGATGAAGCTGTTTGGATGAACAGCGAAACGTTTCTATCTCTCAAAAAAGAAGTCCAGTAGCCATGACTCAACTCCCAGATTTCTTGAAAATGTTTAACTCATCTTTCAGTTAAAGAGTGCATGGCATAAATTATAGAAAAAATTAAAAATAAGAAACAGAAAAACCTCAGTCTGCAAAACATGAAAAAATAATTGTGATTCAGAAAGGTCAATAAAGGAGATCAGATAAAAGAGCAACTAAAGAGCCATGGTTAAAAGCATGTGATAGACTGGTTCTTGCCTAGCATCACAATGATGTCAAAGCTGGCACCGCATGAGTTTCTTCTGTAGGAAGGGCATTTCTCATCTGAGGCACTAAAACCAAGAAATTTCTCTGTAAAGCTTAATCCTCAGCCAGCCTCCGTGAAACCTGACAGGGAAGCTTATTTTGATATCACCTTGACTTAATTGCTATCACCACCTCCTGCTCCTTCTTCCATTCAAGTTGAAAGAAACACCTGTTTACCGAACAGATGACAGGACCTATGTTGTGGGGTTTGGGACATGCAATAGAGAAAAAACAAAAACAAAAAAATAATGTCAAACCTAAAGGTTTGCTTGTCCCATCATCTTATTTTAATGGGGTATGCTGTGATATGCTGTGATATGTGAACCAAGCAAATACAGTGGACCCTTGTATGACAAATGGTTTTTACAGTATAACATAAAATTTGTACAACATAAAAAATTCCGGATATAGGGGAAATTTGCTTAACAGACTCGCCTATAGGGCAAATCCGTACAACATAAAAATGGGATCACTGGGTTTTCAATGCATTCCTATGCGAAATTTGTATAAAGGAAAATTTTCTTAACATAATTTCATTTGGAACAAATTAATTCCTTTATACAAGGTACCACTGTAAGTAAAATCCAGCTTGTCCATTGCCTAATAATGAATGAGAGTTTATTACATTTGGGAAGAAAAGAGCTACAATACATTCAGAGCAAAAAGGTTAATGCAAGGTAGAAAAAAAATCACCCATACAGTACATATCTGGGGACAAACTTCAAAATAGGAAAGAGATGCAAGAAACTAGAAAACACAGGGAGACATTTTTGGATAGCTAATATATCCAAAAAGATCCATAATCCCTAACACATACTAACCCATGATGTCCTTGGTTCTGTGAGAAAACCTTACTTAGAAGAACTCATGCTATAGTTTCCAAGATTCCAAGCCATTTAGATTATAATTGAACAACAACTATTATTGTGGCATAAGCAGAGTTGCTTTTTGGGGGGGGGACTACATTACCAGCTATGGATTTCTAGGAGTTTTAGTTCAAAAAGACAGTTGTCCACATATGTGCTTATATAATTGTGACAGCAGCAACAGAATTACTGAAAAGGAAGTTCTCTTTGCTTCCACAGAACTGCAGAAGTTTATCTAAAATACATCTTGCTGGCTGCTGTAAAATAATTGAGAATTTTATTGACTATGTTCCTTTATTTCCCCTCCCTTTCTTTTTTACTAATCTTACATAGACTACACTCTGTAATTTTGTGGTTATCACCTTTTGGTATGACCTATGATCAAGGTAAGAGTTTTGTTTATATAAAGGAAAAACAAAAGACAAAAGTAAACTTTAGTAACAAGAGCCAAGCAAACATGTTTGTTTGATCTGAGTTCAGTTATTTCATGCATTCATTGATTAGATTCCAGCTAGTCTGCACTTTGGAAGCAGTCAGATGGAGATGTTATATTCACATTCTAACTTCCATAAAATTTATATTCAGTTTTGAAAAGTAGACCTGCTGTTTTACTGTTATTACACCACCATTTTTAATGAATAATGGGAATCCAATTGCTTACTCCTTGAAACTGTTCTATAAAAGTCACAGTTATAGTCTCCATAGTTCTTTAAAACATACATCAGATGGAATCTTTATTTAAAACTACACTTACAATTTAAGTTTATTTTTAAAAGCCTTAATTCTTCAAGCATTTTTATAACCAGGAAAGGATTGTTGCTATCTATTGTGAAGTCAGAACTGACCTATAGCCATCCTAATAGGATTTCAAGGTCAGTAAAATATTTAAGGAGTCTCTTAACCAGTTCCACACGCCCCAGGAGTTTCCATGGATGAGCAGGGATTTCAAACTATGCTGCCTGAATCCTAGTCCATCAGTCTTATCTACTACACCACACTGGGTATCAAGTGGAAAGGATTATGACATGGCAAGTAACATAAAAGTATCACACACACACACACACACACACACACACACACACACACACACACACACACACACACACACACACACACACACACACACACACATATCCCTCTCTTCCCCCCTCCCCCTCCTTCCCTCCCATTCTGGGTGGTTATCATGGAAATAAATTTTGCTGTGCTGTAGGGAAAGTCATAGCTATCTCCATTTTTCCAGGCAAAATGCTGGCTTCCCCCCATTGTGTGTCTGTTGGTGCTGTATTGGTTGACTAGAAGAGATGACAAATATCACTTAATAAGCCACTCTGATTCTCAATGTAATTTCCTTTCCTTTCCTTTCTGCAACAAAGAGCTCCCCCATTTGCACCAGATGTTGCGGTTCTCTACCATCCCTGCTTTCCCAGAGAGGTGTAAGTAATCTAAAGATGCCATCTGCGCAGCTCTGGATCACTTGGGGCTGTAAAGGTGGTAGCGAACAGCAGGATGGACTGGAATAACAGTGCTACTGTGGACTTAACTCTGCCAATGCCACCTGTCTGCCACTTTGCTGTTTCTGCCTCCAGTCTGTTGGCGAACAAATCTGGCTACCATTGTCTTCCTTTTTTCTCCTCAATGTCTGTGTGTCTGGCTGCCTGAGGCCAGGGGAATATTGGCATTTGTCTGCCTGCGGGCCTGGCCATAATCTGAGGTTCTAGAACTCAGGGACTTTACACAAATACGATAACGAGACAAGATGAATCCCCTCATCTGCTCAAAGAAAGCCACTTTGAGTCTCTTTGGAGAAGGAAGATACAATAAAAATAAGGGAACAAACCAACTGATTGGCTAACGAAGTAACATTCTAGCTATAAGCATGTATAGTATAAGAAGACTTAAGGGCTGCATATACTAGCTCTGCTTTTGCTGTTTCTTGAGAAATGCTCCACCTTCAGATTTGTTCAACACGTCAAATGGAATGCAGACTGCCACCATTTTGAGCACTGTGAGGTTCAAGAAACTCCTAGAAGGGAAAAATAATGTGCCACTGGATATGATGTAGCAGCATTTATTCACTCTGCAGATTGCCTCCAAATTGAACCATGCCCATAGAATATCTTCTTCACTCATCTAAATTATCTTATAGAGTAAAAATTTCCATCCAGAATTTCTTCAGAGTGGCATATGACATCCTGCTGCTACATATTTTTCATTCAGCTTTCTGTACATTACTGAAATAATTGTAATATAAATGCATATTTAAATGGTGTTTCACAGAGGATTCAAAGTAGCATGTATTGCCGCTGAAATGCTGCGTGTATTTTTTATATGTGGAAACCTAAATTTGCTTTTAGTTTGCTTTCGGATGTACTAGCAAATAAAGGGGCTATTTTCTTTGATCACCTTATTCATTTACTTATAATGGAACATATGGTTACGCTCATGGTTTCATTCAGAACTGGTTATTATGCATGTGGACAGGTTAGGATAAAATAAAACAGTATCTTCATTGGCTTGTGAGGTAAATTTGTCTACTTTTGTTTGTCCTTATCTCCTACATCCGGGGAACAGGCACTATCTGAGCACCTAATCAGTCATGCTGTGTTTAACAGAAAAAGATAACCTTCCTCCTAATAGAAACAAATAAGACACTATTCCCCTCAGGGGTAAATTGCAGGACATTAATGATTCTAACTCCCCATCAACCCACCTGAATGGGTGAGCTCGCTTGATATCCAAAAAAACTTTAAAATAGCAACTGCTACCATTTGACCCATCCAGATAAAAGGAATCCTTATTTTCCAACAGATGGTGGGAATTCTGTGGACAGTCAACATATAACAGAGCACGTCAAAAGTAGTCCAAGTCTTGTGGTGCAGTGGTTAAATGCCTGTACTGCAGCTAAAACTGTGCTCACATCCTGGGGTTCAATACCACATAGCAGGCTCCTGGTTGACTCAGACTTCTATCCTTCCGAGGTCAGTAAAATGAGTACTCAGCTTGCTGGGGTGGGCAGTGTGTAGCCTGCATACTGTAATTAAACTGACTATTTGGGGTGGTATATAAGCAGAACACTTTAATAGGTTGTGTCCTCATCTCTTAACTGGGAAACTCTCTGGTCCCTGAACAGTCAACACTTCTGAGTGTTGCTAAGAACGATCTAAACTTTATTTCATCCAAAAAAGGAAGTGTAACCGATACAAAAAAAATAAAGGCAAGACAGGAAAATCATAAAGACGTGTCTCTGGGCACAACTTAAGAATTACCCCCCCACACACACACACACACTCACACACATACACACACAAACAGTAAGGAAGAAGGGCAACACATATAGGCATTTTCTGGATAGTGAGCACAGCCAAACAAAATCATAACCCCGAATGCAGCTAGATCTTAACAGTCTTTATGCTTACAGCATCTCGGGGTCTCTCATGGTCCATTTCCCCACAGGTGACCTCTCCTTCATGTCCAGCTGGAAAAAGGAGGGTACAAGAAAGAAAACATATGTAGGAAGCTGTTACTGGATATTTTAAAATATTTCATTCAGCCTCGTTGGCTGGTAAAGCAAAGTGTTCTGTACCTGTGAGTCATCACTAGTATCACTTCTGATATCACAAACTACAGTGAACCCTCGTATAACAAACAGTTTGCATAACATAAAATTTGTACAACATAAAAAATTCTGAAGATAGGGGATATTTGCTTAACAGAATCGCCTATGGGGCAAATCTGTACAACATAAAAATGGTCGTGATTAGGGATTACTCCATTTTCAATGCATTCCTATGGGAAATTTCTATAAAGGACAATTTGCTTAACAGAATTTCATTTGGAACAAATTAATTCTTTTATATAAGGTACCACTGTACCTTTCTCTGAGTGTTGGCCCTTCCCAAACTTTCCAGATATGCATGCTATAAGCATGTAAAATTCGCATTCAGATATACCTTGCTGCTTAACAATATGGATGAATCAGTTTTCATAACAAAGATGGAGACACTTGGCAGCAGGCATGTTATAGTGCTGGAGAAATTTTTTGTTCAGACCTAAGTAAAGTGCTAAAGATAGCATCAGTTAGAGTGCATGGCACCATTCTGAGTGAAGAACATTATGTATGAGTTTTGGACTTGAACAAAAAGACATCACTGTCAAAATGACACTTTATGTGCTGTTGCCGGTGTTGTGCTATGAACAGCTGTCAAGAGTGGTATTCCTAAACTATATTGCATGACATCCCTAATGAGTGGGGTTAAATCCATCATATTGGTGAAACAAGAACAGACAGTTTATTCATTTAGCCCAGTACAGTCATAATTGACTCTATGTGCCTTTCCATGGACTTGGCCACTATCCTAACCCCTATCATATCACTTGTTCAAGGATTGGACCTAGAATCTGCGGCAGAGTTTTGGTTTTTTTAGGTAAATCCCTCTTGTTGTACAGCAGAAGTGCAGGGGATCTCAGAACAGAATACCTTCAAATTCTCCAGAGTAGTCTTCCCCTTTTTTCTCATCAACTGACACAACCTCAGTAACTTACAGGTAGGATCAAGTATAAAAGTTTCATTGCAAATAGCTAACTAGCAAAACCTGACAGCTTTCAGCAGCAGACCTAAACAGACTGACTGCCTTCAGCAGACAAAATGAGTGAGAGAGACAGAGTAGAGAGTAAGGGCTCTCTTTGAATTCAGAGGAAGAGAAGAAAAAATTGGTTTTTGCTGGATAGACACAGCCCATAAATGTACCTCCCAGCCACATGAGTCTAATAATTGTTTAGGAAGCACCCATTGATCTGTACCCGCTCCCTAGAAATCACTCTACAGTACAGTGGTAACCTTGTATAAAGGAATTAATTTGTTCCAAATGCAATTATGTTAAGCAAAATTTCCTTTATCCAAATTTACCATAGGAATGCATTGAAAACAGAGTAATCCCTAATTGCGACCATTTTTATGTTGTACGTAGAGATGGGCACGACTTGAATTTTTTTTTCCGAGTTGTCGTTAGTCGGGCCAGTTTCGTTTCGGGTCGTTTCCGTTTTTTGCGAAAATTCGCAAAAATTAGTCGGTTCGTTTTTTGTTTTTTCATTTTCGTTAGTACTGGTTTTTTTGGGGGGGGTAGCGGGCTCCTGGAGGCACCTCTGTAGGGTGGGTGCCTCCTCTGGCCCGCTATAAAGGGAAAGTGGGCTGCTGGAGGCACCCATGGAGGTTCCTATCCTCACCCACTAGGAAGGGGAAGCAGGCTCCAAGAGACCCCTCAACATGGGGGTCTCCCCTCCTCACCTACTGCTGCTGCAAAATGGTATGCAATAGCCATATGGATATTGCATATACCAGTTGCAGACAGTGAGACTAGTGGTGATGGCAGTGAACCCAGAGCCATAGGTGATGCCTAGGCTCTCGCACCACCATGTCTCACACAGAAGGGAATTGTACTTGCTGCGTGTAGTGCAATGCAAGCAAGTAGATCTGGTTTTGGAACGGTGTTAATGCAATATATAAGGAACAGAAAGCAAGTTTATTGATTAATAATGTGATAACAGAAAGTTTTCCGATTGGGCAAGGTACGAGACAAGGGTGCCCATTGTCTTCATTGTTATTTATTACTGTATTGGAAGTATTGTTAGTCAAACTGAGGGACATGGGGACAATTAAAGGTATATGTGTGGGGGATAAGGAATATAAATTAAAAGCGTTTGCTGATGATTTAGTTCTGACGTTAGAGAATCCAAAAGAAAGTATTACTGAGATGATGAAAATAATTGAGGAATTTGGTAATCTAGCCGGTTTTAAACTAAATAAGAATAAAACGAAGGTTTTATTGAAAAATGTAACAAAGAAAGATTGCGAAGAATTTGAAAAATTGTCCGCCCTCTCAGTGGTGAAAAAAGTTAAATATCTGGGAATCAACTTATCTCTTACAAATTTAAATCTCTTTGAGGATAATTATAATATGGTATGGAACTCGATTAAGAGAGATCTGGAAACATGGAATAGATTGAACTTGTCGTTGATGGGAAGAATTTCGGTGATAAAGATGAACGTGCTACCGCAAGGTTGTTATTTCTATTCCAAATGATCCCAATACTTAGAGGAATAGGCCACTTTAAGGAATGGCAGAAGACATTGTCCAAATTTGTCTGGCAAGGTAAAAGACCCAGAATAAGATTTAAATTACTAACAGATGCCAAGGAAAGGGGAGGATTTGCCATGCCAGACCTGAGATTGTACTACGAAGTGGCCTGCCTAGGTTGGATAAAAGATTGGATTACTTTAGTTTATGAGGATCTATTGGATCTAGAAGGTCATGATAACAGATTTGGTTGGCACGCTTATCTTTGGTATGACAAAGTGAAAGTACACAAAAGCTTTATGAATCATGTAATTAGAAAGTCATTACTTCAGGTCTGGGAACGGTTGAAACCCCTTTTAGAGAGACATACACCGAGATGGTTATCCCCGATTGAGGCATTGGTGATCAAGAGGAAAGATAAAGAAGGAGTGGGGATCACCTATGGTGATGTGTTATTCTTTTCAGAAAAAGGTCCTAGACTGAAGTCTTATGATATGCTGAAAGAGAAGTTAACAGGCTGGTTTCAGTACCATCAACTAAATGACATTTTTCAGAAAGATAGAAAAATGTCTGGGTTTGGAGAGAAGGAATCTAAGTTCCAGACCATAATCATGGGCCCAAAAAAGAAATTGTTGACTAGATTATATAATTTTTTGTTGGAGTTGAATTTAAAAGATGAACAAGTTAAAGAATGTATGGTAAAATGGGCTACGGATCTGGGTCATAATATTGGGTTAGATGTGTGGGAAAGATTGTGGAAAAAGAATATGAAGTTTACCGCATGTACTTTGATAAAAGAAAATCTGTTGAAAATGATGTATAGGTGGTATATTACTCCAACGAAGTTAGCAAAGATGTATAGGATGAAAGATGACCACTGCTGGAAATGTAAAGAGAAACAAGGTGATTTTTATCATATGTGGTGGACGTGTGAGAAAGTGAAAGAGTATTGGGCATTGATATATGATGAACTCAAAAAGATGCTAAAGTGTACATTCCCAAAACGACCTGAATTTTTTCTGTTAGGGTTGGTGGATAATGAAATTAAAGGAGCAGATAGGACTCTATTTCTATATGCAACAGCAGCGGCAAGAATGCTCCTGGCACAGAACTGGAAGACAACGTATATACCATCTTTGGATGAATGGAGGGCGAAAATATTGGACTTTCAGAGCAGAGATGGCCAGACTGACGTGCAGACTGAGGGATCAGGACAACCAGAAGTTCCAAAAAGATTGGCAAAAATTTAAGAACTACATGGAGATTTATTGTAAGGAATTAAAGACTCTTACCGGATTAGGATAGAGCTCGAAGGACTATTACTTATTTTTCAAATCTTTTTATAAACATATAAAGGGGTTTGTCTGAAAGGAAGGCTAGGAGATGAATAACGCTAAAACCACGGGAAGAACAGAGGGAAGCCAAATTTCAGTAGAATGATTTTGTATTGCTAATGTTTTGAACCTGACTTTTTTTTGTATACTAAAATTTTCTAATAAAAACGTTTAAAAAAAAAACAAAAAACAGGAATAACAGACCCTTACCCCAAGTAGGTTAAAGGACAAGGTTCTGCACCAAAATGTCCCTAACACAATCAAAGTAGAAGATAAGAAGAGGTGGAATATAGGAGGGTTACAAATGAAAAATGATACCACTTAAAAAGTCTTTCCCCACCCAAATTATGTGAATAAAAGCATTCAAAATAAACAAAGAAGCAGTGAAGCAACGGAAGAAAATGAAAAATGAAGGAAAGGGTGGGTGAATGAGTTTGCATTTATGTGAATTACACATATTTTGGCTTCGTTATAAGATGTAGGACAATTTGTATCACATTGTGTGCATTAAAGACATTCCTAGAATATTGTGTATTCACATTTTAGTGATTTTTTAAAAAAACATTTTTATAATTTTATTGACAATCCATTTAAGATAATACATATCATCCAAGCAAATAACACAACATATTAAACTTTCTTAAACTATCCAATAAAAAAAAAGTAGATCTGGCTTGGGGTTAAGGTGGGTTAGTGCAAGGGCTAGGGTTAGGCTAGTGACGGGTAAGGTTACGGTGGGCTAGTGGGTTGCACCTCTGGGTGCCTCTCTGACCCACTAAGAAGACAGTCTGTGACGTATGGGTAAGGAGTCAAAGATTAGGTTAGGGGGCTAGGGCAGGTTTTAGGGGGCTTTTTGGCACATCCCAGAAGTCATGGCCAAGTGGCCATGCGATTGGTGGGATGGCTCCAAAAATTTGCATGGTCGTCCACTCCCACATGGCTGGCAACTCGGCCAGCCCATCATTGCGCAGGTGTAAATAAAATAAAATAAAATAAAATCAATGGAGGACAGAGGAGGAGAGGAGAGACATTTTGTTGCAAGAAAAAACCCACTGGTACTGTGAAAAATCTGGCAGTTTATAAATTTTCGCGTGTTTCTGTTGTGCTTGTGTGTTTTTGGACCACGATTTCAAAAACAATATTGCGTTCACCGCCCCATTTTGGATCCCCCGCCCGCACCACATGGCATGGCGACTCAGGTCCGGCTGCCCAGGACGGGGGGGAGGCGGGACCCCCCCTCCAGAAACCACCCCTCCGGTAGGTGCCCTGCGCCCTTAGTCAAGCAGGCATTTTTCCGCCTGCTTTTTTGGCCCGGGAATGGGTGGGGGGAGAGTTTAAAAGTTTTTTCCTGTGCCGTCCGTGCCGCTTGCTTGCGCTTTAACTGCGGCGGCCGGCGGCGAGACTGGGCTTTTTGCTGGCTGCGAGCCTGCGGCGAGTCCCACCAGAGCAGCCCAGGACGGGGGATGGGGGGGGGAGGCCAGGGACCTCCAGAAACAACCCCTCTGGTAGGTGCCCTGAGGCACGGCAGGCATTTTTCCGCCTGCTTTTCAGCCGGGAACCGGGTTTTTTTAACTTTAAAAAGCTTTTTTTCTGTGCCGCGTGGCATCGCGCGATGCAAGTAACAAACACAACAAATCAGACCAGAATTGTTCGTTCGTCGTTTCGAGCTCGAAGTCTGGCGGAGTAATTCCCGTTACCGTTTCCGTAGAGTAACGGAACCGAGTAACGGAAACGGAAACGGGAATACCGCTAAGTCGTGCCCATCTCTAGTTGTACGGATTCGCCCCATAGACGATTCTGTTAAGCAAATTTCCCCTATCTCTGGAATTGTATATGTTGTACAAATTTTATGTTATACAAACCATTTGTTATAAAAGGGTACACTGTATTTCCTTTTGAAAAGGTTTGGGCAAAATCATATTATTAGAGTGAAGGCAAATCTCAGGTTGATATTTCCATATGCATTTTTTCAAACGATGGCCTAATACTGTACAGTGATCTCCCGTCCTTTCGTGGTTCATATACTGTGGTCCTGTATATTGCGGGACCACAGTATATGAAAAAAGCCCCCCTGAAGTAAGGGGGAAAGGCCTGTTTCAGGCCTCCCATACTTACCACAGGACTGACAGGCTTGCGAGGTCCTTCCGGGGCCTTCTGTGAACCAGAAGTTACTTTATAGACCTGCTGGAGGCCTCAGAAATGATTTTTAGTGATCCAGAAGTCGTTTCTGGTTTATTGGGAGTCACTTCCGATTCACAGGAAGGCCTTTGGTGGCCTTCGGAAGGCCCCGGAAGGCCCTTGCAGACCCATTTGGAGCAGTGCCAGGCTGGGGTTAAGTACAAGAACCCCCAGCTGGACCCCCCAGGCACAACCCGACCTGTATATCATGGATTTTCAATCATCGCAGGTTGGGTCGGGTCCCTAACCCCCGCAATAGGCAGGGGTCACTGTATAGTCATTGCAAATCTGCTGTCTGTACTGATAATCTACATGACTTCATAAATTAAGGAAATTGAGACATGAAGACAGAAAAGGAAAACATGTTTAAGCAGTGAAGAAACTTTCAAGGTTCATGCATGTCCCCTGCCACAGAGATTTTGAGAACTTTCACATGATGTTGCATGTAAGAACTGGTTGCATGTGGACCACCCATATAACACAGACCTCTGGGGAACAACTCTCACTGGTGTTTCACATAAAACAACCTTCATGCCTAAATATTTCAAACAATCTCCACATGGATACTGCAATATAATACCATGAAAATGATCTGAAGGAAAAAAATCCCAATCAACATAATCTTGAGCAATGCAGTAAAATAATTCTAGCCCATAACACCAAAAATTTGCACTTTTCAGGTGTTTTGAAATACAGTATTATTCTGAGCAGAATCCTTGTCATTCATAAGCCAGATGAGATGGATAGGAACTGAAGTCCAAAATCTCTCTGGAGGGCATCATTTTGGGTGTAGCTGTTCTGACCCCAATGACTTATCAGTGGGAAGTCCTGAATTTATAACTATGCTGGTAGCATAGTAAATGTCTAGATATTTTCCCAGGCACTCAAGCTAATTTACCACATAAAATAACTAATATCTCAAAGCTCAAATGAGAATATTAAAAGAACAGATTCCAGATTTTATACTTTATTAAAACACCCTGAAGTCATGACAATATACTTTTGGCTGCCTAATACATTATGATACCAAGTGGAGTATCAAAGCATCTTTTCTCATTAGTCTTGCACAGTAATTTAGAATGTATTAACAAATTCAAGCAATGCTAGGATGTTCATGAGCTGCTATTTTTTGTGGGGGAGGGGACAAAAACAAATGCACTCATTGTACTTCCCTCCCTCTCCACCACTTTGTATTGGCTACTGACATCAAACACCGTGCACACACATTGATCCAGCAGTGTGGATGAGTTAACTTGAACCAATATTACCCATTTCAGCAGCAGGTCTCAAAGGTGAGGCTTATATGTTCCCATAGTAACCTTCCCAGTTTGAAAAGTTTTACCAGCAATTGTCACAGCTGGAGACTGGCTCTGAAATGCTTGTTGTGAAATGATTTCTAGAACAGTCTTAGTTGTAGAGGAATGGGATTCTGGAAATGTTTAAGCAGGAGGAGGGGTTAATCAATGTTCTTCTCAATATCTTTTAAAGTATGATCTGCTGGTGGAAGTTTTTCTTGCTTCAGAAGGTTCATTAATTAAATGAAATCTCATCAGCAAAGCCCTCCTCTCAGTTAGTAGTCAGCTACCTCTTCCCCAGTTTTTCCTTATGTTCAGGTACCATGAACATGGGGGGGGGGGAGGTTGATAACAATAATAGTAGTAGTAGCAATTTTCCCAGGCTGTGGAAGGGTCAAGAGAGTAAGCCAGTTGGGGCTTGTCTCATAGGTCAAGTGGGGCACACACACACACACACACACACACACACACACACACACACACACACACACACACACACACACACACACACACACACACACACACACACACACACACCAGCCTCTGGTTATCCCCTCATCCTAGTTTACCTGTTTCTGGGAAGGCAGAAGGCTAGTGTATTTGTACATGTTCAAATTCTTGGCTGTTTCTCTGCTCAGGAGAAAATGCCAAGATGTCTGTCTATATGAAAATACCCACTTTTTATCCAGCTCAACCCACCATTGGTTAAAGTGCCTTCCGCCCAATCAAGCTCAATGGGCACCTGCCACTCTTGGGCTTACCTTATGAATTCCCTTGCCAGGTATTTGTCAGAAGGAGGCAGCAGATTTGGGGTGTAATAAAAAAGGCAACACATTATTGGTGATGCAGTTTATAATTAATGTGTTTCTACGGCCAGTTAGGAAAATAAGCTCTTCTTGGCTTTTCTGCTTCACTGCCTAAAATAATAGGATTGCCTTTGGAAATATGTTGATTTCAAGCCTGTCCACACTGGCATATTGTTTGGGATAGCACTGTTTGGTATAAAGAAAAAAAGATCTTGTCCACTTGCATTTCTACTTAAATAGTACCATCGTTCCTCTTTAAGAGATAGCCAATATCTTTCTGGCACTGTTTGGCATAGGATGGGTGGGGCAGAATTGTCTGCTGGTTTTTCTACTTAAATTGATCTAACTTTTTGGGAATCTTTTTGGATTATTCACTGAGATGCAGAAGAGTTCTTTGTTCTGCCTCCAAGAATGGGCACTTGAGTTACAATAGATTACACTGACAATAAGGACATTTCAAGCATGGGCAGAAGCATCCTAAATTTCACAGTATGGACAGGCCTTCAAGGTGGAAAGCAAACTATTTGCTTCCCTGCTTCAGGAAACAAAATGCCTGTGACTGTTCCTGTGCTTGGGAAATCAGATTCTTAAGAATGCTATCCAATGTGAATCCATGCATAAGCAATTATGTTGGTCAAGTCAATCCCCAGTTATGGCAACTATTTCCCTTTCTAGGTATGAAGTACTCAGAAGTGGTTTAAGATTGTTGGCTTTTCTGCTTCACTGGCTAAAATAATAGGATTGCCTTTGGAAATATGTTGATTTCAAGCCTGTCCACACTGGCATATCGTTTGGGATAGCACTGTTTGGTATAAAGAAAAAAAGATCTTGTCCACTTGCATTTGTTTTCTACTGGGAGCATGAAATTCATCCAAGGCCAGACAGGCTGTTTGCTTTCCTACAAGAGACAGTGGGGGAATAAGACTCCTGACCCGTAGAACTCCAGCTCACGGAGCTACCCAGCCAGTTGAATATGAACCATCTCTAATTTTCCCATGATAGAGGTTAATAGAGAGTTACCAAGTCTACTGTTGGTTAGGGTAGGGGAGACTGGGTTCACACATCCTACTCTGGCCATGGAAGCTCATAGGGTAGGGAGTGTCAAAGAAAACCACTCATTAACACACACCTCAAAATCTCTCACCACATAATAATGACAAGTATTGCTTAATCAAGAGTAAGAGATGGTTGGATGGTGTTATTGATGCAACCAACATGGATTTGACCAAACTCCAGGAGGCAGTGGAAGACAGAAGGGCCTGCTCTAGTCCATGGGGTCATGAAGTCCGACATGACTGAACAACAAAAATATGCTGGTTGCCAGCATTTTTAAAATCAGCTGCTTCTTTGAGCCTGTGCACTGGGGTGGAGAACCAAGTTATTATAAATTGAATTGAATGCTGCAATCAATCCTGTGAAGTCTAAAAGGAAAGCCTTATCAGTGACCAACAGACTAAGTATCCCATGGAGGAAAAACACCAAGGTTCATGTTAATACCCCATTGAAACACATTAGTAGAAATCCAACAGCAAGTCACAACTGGAGGAAACCCATTGAATCAGTGGGGATTTGGAGTCAACGCCTCCATATCTTCTGTTTTTTTCAAAGGGAGAATAACAGCTGCAACTTCATGCTGAATTTTAGCCACCATTAACGTGGCCTTCCACGTTAAAAAATAAATTAGAATTTGGGGCAACAAGTGCCCTCCTTGCCCATCCCTGCAGAAACCAAGGCAAATTTAATAACTGAATGTACGCTGTAGGTGTAGCTTTGCTGGAATTCGGTTCTTAAAGGTGTCTTGAAAGGGAACGACTTGGTGCGCAGAGGGAAATAACAGAATTGAAGGCGGGGGACTCTATAAACGCCAATTAACACCTTCCAGATTGTCTGTGAAGATTCTCATTCATCCAGGTGAGTTTAGTTGGAAGTTGAGTCATGGCTACTGGACTTCTTTTTTGAGAGATAGAAACGTTTCGCTGTTCATCCAAACAGCTTCATCGGTCTGACCGATGAAGCTGTTTGGATGAACAGCGAAACGTTTCTACCTTCCAGATTCTTTACTGTAGTAACGCAAAGGCAAAGAAAGAACACCAAAGTTGGAGTGCCTTTAGCTTTAATCGGGTCCACCAAGAGTACGAAGACAAGGCATTGCCTCAGTCGTGGCTTGGCACCAAAGGTGGGACGGGGACGGGGTCGGGAAGCGAAGCGACGCCTCATTTATGCAACTCGGAGCCCGTCCCCTCGGTCTAAACGAGAGGAGGGCCTCGCCGCCAAGGGCAAAGCCCGGACTGGACCTTCAGCTGCAACCCAGTGAAGTTTGCGAAAGAGCAGGAATCATGTTTCAGGAATCCAGCTCGGCTCTTTCTGGCAACTTTGGCCAAACTTGTGGCGAAAGAGTTTCCCCCGGAGGGGAGGATTTTGCACTGTGGACTCTCGCGTCGGCTCTCCTCTTCTTCTCCTCCTCTCCTCACAGCTGCCCGCAGCGGGGCGGCTGGGGACAGAGTGGGAGTCGGGGGTGGTGGTGGTGGTGGTGGTGTCTCTCCGGGACGATGAGCGCCCCGTGGGAGCGAGCCTTGCTGCGCCAGGTGGTGTGCCGCCGCGGCCGAGCCTGCTGGCTCTCTCCGGGGGAATTGAGGCACGGCTCCCCTCAGGGCCAGGCGCTTCCTGGGACGCGTTGCCTCAGCTTCAGGGCGTGGAGCCTGCTCCGAACCCGGCTTTGCCATCTCGCTAGTAGCCCTTTCGCCTCGCGGCGGGCATCCGCTTTTGGGGGCGACTATGAGGCGGTTTTCAGGGCCTCGGTGGAAGAGCCGGAGGAACTCTGGGCGAAAGCGGCTCAAAGCATCGACTGGCACAAGCCCTGGGCGAAAACCATGGAGAGAAGAGGTCCCTTGAGCACCTCGTGGTGAGTGGCCGGCCGGCCAAAAGGCTCCTGCGTGGGACACGTCATGGTCAAGAGCGCGGTCGAGCAGCCCTCCCTGATGGCTCTGGATCCCATCTTGTTGCAGAGAGTTCCATAGTTTAACTATGCACACACACCCTCCACTACTTGAACTTGAATCTCCCGTCGTTCACTTTTTAAACTGATATTATTTATGTTGTAGAGTAGTGCAAGAGTTGTTAATGGAAGGGAGGAGATAAGTGATGGAATTATTGAAACTGAAAAGTAAGCATGAGCTACAAGAAAGGATCCAGAAGGAGTAATAAGTGCTGATAGCTTAAAATTATCTGAAACCAAAGATAATTTTTTTTTTGGCTTGGGGTGGGGTGTAATTGTGAATGTACTGGCAATAGAAATTCTGTATCAGGGTTAGGAACTCTGTGACCCTCCACATATTGTTGGACTGGAGTCTCTGTCAGCTTGATCAGTGGGGAGATAGGAATTCAACAATTATTGGAAGGCGGCAGGTTGACATCCCCCTACCTACCCAGTTTTGACATAGAGTCTTTCCCTTTGTCTTCCAAATGGTGGTAAAAATATTTGAACCAAAAAGTTCTGCTTGCAAAAAGCTCTCCAACTGAGCTTGTGATTTCCAACACACTTCTGGTTGTTAAAATAGCTTTTTTTTTTTTGTTAGAATACTGTATAGCTTTTCCTATATATTTTTCTTTGTCAGGGTGATTCTAAACAGAAAATGTTCATATTTATGCAAGACAGTTCTAGGTGCAGGCCCACTGTTTCGAATGGGACTTACTGGAAGAATTGTGTGTTTCATGGAGGCAGTTTGAGACTCTTATCCTTTAAACCCATTGGTAGGCCAAGGGCTGCCCTCCACATGTTGGGTTGCAAGTTTTGCCAGCCCTAGGCAGCATAGCAATGGCCAGCAGTTTGCTTATCCCTGATTTAAAGCTCCATTGTTGTTTTGTGACAGTAAAGTATGAACTGCAGGGATTTTTCTTTGGTACATTGAGAGAATGTAGTTATGTAAGAATAATATGATATAAAATCCCTGCTCTGATGTTACTTCAGTTGTGTGTCTTATCCCTGTGGTGTTGGATCAACAAATCTCTCAGTACTGGGGAATCGGTAGAACATCCCTAGCCACATAGCCAACAGTGAAGGAGCTCTGGTCCCACAACATCTGGTACACCACAGTTGCTCATTACTGGTGTAAGATGGGTTGCCAATGAGGTACACATTTTGTGCACATCAGGTACCTGAATACTAACCTGCTTAGATGCATTCAGATCTGGAGATGTTGCGGTTGGTAGTAAAAATAAATAAATATTATCCCAAAGTGTTGACCAAAGTGCTGACTCTTGCGGACATTGGTTAACCTGAACTACTTCAGGAACTTTTCAGTTACTGAGAGAACATTTGTTGAGAGTGGCTATGGTATTATTCATTTTCATCAACACTATTATTTTCTTTATTCTTGGTATTCACTGAGTACTGCTGCTATTGTGGGAATAAGTGATGGTCAACATAATGGTTGTTGGCTGTTTCATGCTTTATGCTTGTCTCTGTCTGCACATGTGACTCTTTGAGTATGCAGAAAGTATTGTGTCAACTGGTTCTATGTTAGTTACAGAAGTTAAGAACTGGACATCCTAGTATGGCTTAGAATAGCAAAATATTTTATTTCTGTGTAAATTCTGTACTGTAGCATATTTGACTTTTGGTACAGTGGTATTTATTTATTTATTTATTTATTTATTTATTTATTTATTTATTATGAGACTTATATACCGCCCGTCTTCCTAGGGGGGAACTCCGGGCGGTTTACAACAAAATAAGAAAAACAAATTACATGAACTAATTAACTAAACAAATAGGACAACAATTGCAGGAAATGGCGATCCTAGTATGGCTTAGAATAGCAAAATATTTTATTTCTGTGTAAATTATGTACTGTAGCATATTTGACTTTTGGTACAGTGGTAGTAAAGTCTCTAAAGCTTTTTGATCGTGGTGCAGAACATTTAGGTGCTGAAGAAACATATCTTTATATTATTCTGTGTGAGAAGTGAAAATTACCTTATTTTATGTCTCCTCCATTTTTTCTAGGTTTGTTGGAGGGGAGTTAAATATTTGCTATAATGCTATAGACCGCCATGTTGAGAATGGACAAGGAGATCAGATTGCTATCATTCATGATAGCCCTGTAACAAATACTAAAGAGTTTATAACTTACAAAGAAGTTCTTGAGCAGGTGAGTCCATTTTTTTTTGTACTAGCAAAATGTTCAAACGGAGTTAACAAATCATAATCACAAATAGGGTTGCTGCACTAGTGCAAGTAATGTACAGTAACTAGCACTACAACAGAGCTGGACAACATGTGTTCCTCTAGTCTAGCAGCTGCTGGACTGCAACTTAAAACAATGCTCCTTATTTACTGATGCAAAGCTGCAGTCCAGCAACATCTATGGTGTGGGACTTTGCAGTAAAGGAAGCCTTGGTTTAGAATTTGCAGAAAAGGGAATTTCAACACTTTTTTCTGTTTTCCTTTTGCTTGCCCAGGCTTACAGTAGTATTTTTGGCCTTCAAAAATGAATATATTCACACAGATTCTCATGAGGGTCATCCAAATAACTGATGTGGACTGACTTGCCAAGGATTGTGATATGGTTTGCTTATGTGTGGTGTGCATGAAATGACCTGTACAACTGGAAAATCCAGTGGAATTCTGCCAGTACAATGTTTTCTCCAGTACATTGGATTTCAGCCAGTCTGATGGCAAAATCCTTATACAGAAAACAAGACAGAGGTACCCCGGGTTATGTAATATCCAGGTTATGTAACGAAGTCATTTGGAAACAATGCATCCGTTTACACACTTTTTATGTAAAAAAACAGTTTACACATTTTTAACACAAAAAATGGATTACACATTTTTTCAGAAGGACTTCATTTCCTAGGATGCATTGTGCCACATTTGGATCCAGTTTACGTAATTTCCAGGTTCCGAAGCGTTGTGGGGAACAGATCAACATCATAGCCCATGGTACCACTGTATGTGTCCACTTTGAATGCACAAAGCAACTACTGTACTTGGATACCGTAGGCAAAGAGAGCAGCATGTCTTTAAGCTTATATTTCTGTTTCCACAGCTATGGTTGCATCTGCTTAGATAAGGTTATGTATGTTGCTGATAAGCCTGCCCTAGCAATTAGCCTCTCTTCATGCTTTTTCTCAATATCTGATATCATAATTCTCATAGATTAATATTGTTCATTCTGAAAATGTGCTCTAGAGCTTAGTCAGGTAGCTATAATTATATAATCTTTAGATCAGCGGTTCTCAACCTATGGGTCCCCAGATGTTCCTGGACTGCAACTCCTAGAAATCCTGGCTAGCTCAGCTAGTGATGAAGACTTCTAGGAGTTGCAGTCCCAGAACATCTGGGGACCCACAGGTTGAGAACCACTGCTTTAGATGAACACCAGTAAGATTTTGGCCTTTATAATGTTCAGAGAATTAAAGAACTGTAGAGCTATGAGGGATAGGAAGGATCACTGAGTCCAGTCCATGGTGAAACAAGAAATTTGATTTACAGATCCCATAATCATCAGGAGATAATGTTTCATGGGAAACTGAAGGCAGATCATCCTTTATGGATTCCCCTTTCTTTTCTGCAGCTCAGTAGTGTTTCAATGAAGATGGACTTCTAGTCTCTGGACCAAGATCAAGAGGCTAGATTTGTGCACTCAAGTCTTTAGATATAAATTTATTGAAAATTGGAGGAATTTCCATATTATGCAGAGTGCTTTTGAAGCTAAAACATTTTCAAAAGTATTGGCATGGAGAGATACCATCTCTGATGAAGATAAAATATAATATTGTCCTTCGAATGCATGATTCTTTGGATACATCTAAATAGCCGTTTAAATTCTGGTCTTGGAATCTAAAAGTAAATGTGGCTGTCTGATCTCCAGTTCCTATGCAGTTAAATGCATCCTTTTCTTTCTAAATGCAGTTTTATTTGACTTTTTCTTATGTGACTGATCAATTTTGTTTTTGTTTTTTAAAGAGGCTGGAATTATATATGGTAGTTCTTGGTTTGGGAAAGATACAAGTGGCTAGTGTCATGGAATCAGAATAGCACAGCTTGTATTGGCATGCAATCTCCTGCTTAAAACAATTACTATACAATTTCTATTTTACAACACACTTGTTCTATGTAAGCAATATACCTTGACATTTTTGTTTTGTTTTGTCATTGAACCAATATGTGCTTTAACGCAAGCATAATTTAGGGCCAAAAGCATAGTTCAATTCATACAAGTAAGCCATGGCTTAAAACTGTTTGTTCCCATTTGTGGACTGAAATCCATAAAAGCGTTGCAACCAGAGAAGAGCGACTGGATATGTGGAGATTCAACAAGCCGACTCTTCTGCAAGTTCTGAGGGATCCATGGGCCTAACCTAGTTGTGACTTCCTTCTGGATTTCAGCAAGTCTGTTAACTTGGCACCAAGTATGGTTAGTTAGTTTAAGGACACATTGTGCCAGACTGTACCCAGCAAAAATCCATGTGGAAGTTTGCTGGGAGATTGCTGCTAGTTAAAAAATGAAGGTGCCAAGAAAAGAAGAACCAATATAATGCACATTGTCTACAAAATGAAGCCAATAGGCTTGGGTTTGCAACAGCTGAACAGGGCTGCTAGCTGAAGGATTTGTTTTGTTAGTCCAGTCATACATGACAGCACATAGTAATAACAACTGCTATTCTGGATGAAAGAAATCTATTTTGAATTTCTAAATTATTCTGTGTATGTGTCTGTCTGTGTGTCTGTCTGCATCTGAGAGAGAGGGGGAGAGAGGGAGAGAGTTAAATGCCTTTTCAAAAATGGTCACTATGGTTAACTAGTTTGTTCTTCTGCCTTTAACAGTTATAGTAAATATTTGGCTAATATGATGTAAAATAGGGTGGAAGAATACAATATCTCTTAATTGTTTATTATGCAGTAATACCTCTTAAGACAAATTTAATTCATTCTACGAGTTGCTTCATTGTTTGTTTGTGTGTTAAACCATACCCGGGACTTTGAAGCTGCTCTAACATCATCCTGCTTCCTGATGCCATCGTGGTGTTTTCCATCTCACCAAAAGATTCTCAGTGCCTGATAGGCAACACCTACTATCAAGAATGCATCTCCGATACAATGCTTTCATAAAGATAGCAGTTGCTATCGAAAGCTTGGCTCATATTTTTTGTTTTAGCAGTGACCAATAAAGGTATCACCTAACTTCCTTTTGATATTGTGAAAGAGTTTCCCATAGAAATTTTTAAAAATTTCATAATGGTTTTTTGTCTTGCGAGGCATCCCATAGGGAATTTTCATTATGCGAAGCAACCCTATTCCCGGATTTTTTTTGTCTTACGAATCTTTTGCCTTACAGGGCATTCAGCTTAAGAGGTATTACTGTATATCTTGATCAATTTACAAAACTGACTCAGGTTACATTCAACTCTTAAATTTTTGCTAATATCCATTAAAAAGTCTACACAGCATTTTGAGCTGTATATCTTTATGAACCAGTGGTACCTCTGCTTATGAATCTAATACGTTCCAAGTACATGCTTGTAAGTAGAAAAATTCTTAAGTAGAGCAGCAGTTTCCCATAGGAATGCATTGAAAATCAATTAATCAGGGAGGAAATGGATTTTAGGGCATTCCTATGGAAATGTTGAGCATGCACACACCTCCCTTGCACCTGCTCGAGCCGCGCCAGCAAGCATCTGGTGTGGCTTGAGTGGGTGGAAGGAAGGCGTGTGCATGCTTGCGTGGATCAACCCTTCCAAGGTGTAATCCACGTGATCACCCCTTGGAAGGGTCAATCCACGCAAGCATGCACACCTTCCCTTGCACCTGCTTCGAGCCATGCCAGCAAGCATTTGGGGCGATTTGGGCAAGCATGCATATGCCTACCTTCCAACTGCCCAAGCCCTGCTACCATGGACTCATCCCAACTCGGCTCTGGCGGTCTGGAAAGGAGGTGTGATAGCCACCACCTCCTCCTCCTTTGCTGCTTTGATCTCTTTTGCAGAGATCAGAGGAAACAAGGAGGAGGAGGAGGAGGAGGAGATGAATACAGCTGACTTTGACAGATCAGACTTTGACAGGTCAGATATGTCAAAGTCAGCTGTCATTCATAGATAGGGGAAGCCCTATTTAACTTTTGTAAGGTGGCAGTTTAAAAAGCCAAAGTTTTGCCGCTCGTACGTCGAATTGCTTGCAAGTAGAGCTGCTTGTAAGTAGAGGTACCAGTGTAATTTTCATCACTTGGATTTTGAATTAAAAGACGTTATGCAACTGCAGATTGACTAGAACACTTTTAAAGGCAATGTAGGAAAACCTATCACTTTAAATTACATTCTCTTTAAGAACTGTCAGCCAACAAAGGATGTAAAGGTTAGCTGTCAGAGTGTGGCATTATTCCAGCTTCACTAGGTGATGAATATTATCTAAATGGTAACAAGGAAAGCAAGAAATATTGCTGTACAACAGTATTTGACAGGCATAATTTTAAAATACCAATTTTAAATAATGAGCCTTCCACAGATACTCTTTCATTCTTATGTATGTTTTAATGCACCAATAAAATGTGTTGGATCTATTTAGTTGTGAGAATACTATGCAAAGAAGAATTCTATAAGATTACTTAAGGTTCCTTCTGGGGTTAAGTGTAGTTTCCACAGATTCAAAGTGGAAGGGAAGAAACCTTACTGGAAAATTAACCATGAGAGCTTGAACATATTTAACCAGGTGTAACTTTCATGGAAATCCTGGGACTTATGTCTTAAGAAATGTTCCTTGGATTGTATGTTAAAGATACAGTTCATACTTCTGACCTTCTGGGTAAACATATATAGGGTTGCAGTTTTGTTAGCTTTCTAGGTCATTCATTTTTGTGTTTTACTTTTAGGACACAGTCCTATGATATCTTCAAGTCTCTGGATTACAGCTAATGTAAATAGATCTGCTCTAAAGTTGAATATGGGAAGTTGAGTTTTTATGGCTTAATTTGCTTCAGCCAATCACATAGGAATCAGCAGAGAGAGGGGAGGAAATTGGCACTCAAAAGCCTTGTTTGCACCATGTTAAGGTAGCTCTGTTCTGCTGTGGCCTTCCATATTTGCAGGAGGCATGGTTAGAAAAGAACTACTTTAAACCTTCCTCCTGTCTCTTTGCCAAATCCTTGCAAATAATAATGGCTTGCAATTATTATTATTACTATGATCTAACATGTATCACATTTGCAAGTGTGCCTCATCAAAATTATTCAATTATTTTAGTGTTGTTGTTAGTAAATATCATCTACCAGTAATTTTTTGATTAGGATTTTGGTTGTTTGTTCTTGTAGAAACAGAAATAAGAACTCATATTTGTCTCCCATTAATGGGGGGTCATTTTTGTTGAACTTTGCCTCTGTTATCACAACATGTAAGACTATGTCAAACTCAGCACTCAAACTGCAAATACCTAGCAGTCAGTGGAGTTTAAAATACTGGAGACTGACATGTGTGATATGTTGTTACAGTCGTGACCGACTCTTCGTGACTCCACGTTCATGGAGTTTTCTTGGCAGGAATACTGGAGTGGTTTGCCAGTTCCTACTCCAGGCGCCTACAGCACCTGGTATTCCCTGGTGGTCTCCCATCCAAGTACTAACCAAGGCTGACCCTCCTTAGCTTCTGAAATCAGGCGAGATCGGATGTGCTTAGGGCATCTAAAGATTTCTGTGGAGACTAACTTAAGAGACACTTATTTCAATGAGACTGTTCTCTGGGTATCACAGTATAGATTCAACCCATGGAATTAACATGCTTATGTTTATTCAAAATGAATACAATATTTACCTCTTGTGACCATTAATGATTCTGAATCTGTTTCATATTAAGATGCTTTTTGAGGGTAATGATCACTCTCTTCTTTTTACAAAAAGAATAATTAATTTGTGTTATGTGAATGACTTCCAAATTATTCTTGCCAACTCAGGTCTCCATGCTAGCTGGTGTTATGGTGAGCCATGGTGTGAAGAAAGGGGACTGTGTTGTCATCTACATGCCCATGATTCCACAGACTATGTACACCATGTTGGCATGTGCAAGGATAGGAGCTATCCATAGTCTCATTTTTGGTGGATTTGCTTCAAAGGAGCTCTCAAGTCGCATTGATCATGCCAAGGTAACATTTTTTGCTCATGTTTGTGAGAAAGAGATGATTATCCTATAATGGAGCTTTCTATGTTACTTCATGCGTTCTGTCCTGCATCCCATCGTGTCAACACTGCCGGGAAATAAACTTTTATAAATTGATTCTTTTATCTCTCACTCTCTGTAAGTGTGCAGGAAATTGAATGAAACTGTTGGGGCAACGAGGAAAGCTACCTTTAGCTATTCTGGTTATCTCTGTTTTTGTTGAATGTATCTCTCCACAGTATGCAGTGATAATCTGTTCAGTGTTTGAAAATGGACTCCTGGTACTGCTTTATTATGTGCATGTACATTTACGTAGCCTTTGGACATTGTGGATTTATGCTGGGTGCTTCTGTTCTCAAATCTATTGCATATATATTTTTTATAGCTGTCGGTAGCAATTAGTTGCAAAGCTTTGATCAGTATATGCAGTTTTTATATATAAGTATGTACTTTTCTATTACTATCAACTATACATTTGTTTTGTTTGTTCTGTTATTCAAGACCTCATTAAGCATAACTGTTAATACACTCTTGTATTAAAATGCTTCGAAATTCCCCATTCTTGCTTTCCTACTACTGTCTTCAAGAATGATTTGGAAGCAATCATTTGGATTTCCTACTACTGACTTCCAAATGATTTGGAAGCATTTTAATTGTATTAAAATGCTTCCAAATTCCTCATTTTTGCTTTCCTACTACTGTCTTCAAGAATGATAATTTCCCTTTAGATGCAATTATCCCCAGTATCAGTCCCAGAGTAAAATGAAATTTTGTTGCCTTCTGTTGTTCTTCACGTTAAATTTATAGTACCTTTCTTTCTCAATTTATGATTCTCTATTCATATTCCTTAGTCAGAAGGTATATTAAAAGGCAAGTACATAACCAGTCTTATCTAATGAAAATAATTATTTCCTTATTTTGCTTCAGAATAGTGTGTGCAATATATTAATAACTATAGTTTGCCTTGAATTTTAATTAGCTTGGGGAGATACTTCATAATCCTGTCACGGATGATTGTTAGTCTTGCTGATTAGGGGAATTCAAAAAGATATGACAAGGCAGACAGTGATAAGAGATATAGAACTGAACTATGGTCCAATTCCTCTTGCTTAGAGTAGTGAATTATACTAGAGGTAGGCCCATTGTATCCATGAGGACTTTGTGAGTAACCTTCCTTTGCAAGTTCTCTTGATGCAAATGAGCCTACTGTAACTGCAACTTACTTTGTCTGATGTCTTTAGCTTCATGGGACTGTAATTAAGAAGTACATTCCTTGAACTGTTTAATATGTTTTACTTTGAAAAAAACCCTTTATATTTTCCATCTGATAGTGACACTGTAATTTTGGCAGTGATATTTCACTGGTTGTAGCTGATTCATCCTCATCAGCTGTAATTTTCTAGTTGTGTTTCCTGTATAGTCATCTTGTAATATAACAGTTCTTGTTCTTCAAACTGGAAGAGCTTTGGAATTAACAGAGAATTTGTCAGTGTACTTTTTAAAAGACAATACCTGTAAAGCCATAAATTATACAGCTCTAACTCAACATTTAATGATTCTCACCAGTTCTACTAGCTAACCGTCCCTCCTCCCTCCCCTCAACCATACACCCCCACCTCTATTTGCTACAACCTATCATATCATCTACAGCCCATGAATATTTGCTCATATTATATCTTACACCTCATTCTGCTGCTATATATGTCTGAAGAAGTTCACATGTGAACGAAACGTTACATTAAAATATGAAAGTTAGTCTTTAAGGTGCCACATGTTTGTGTCTTTTATTTTATTTTGTTTTGTTTTTCTTTGAATTTTGCCTGAAATTCTTGAAAAGACTAACACGGCTACCCTCTTTGAAACTTTGATCACATTTATAACTTTATCAATTGTGACGGATTTTAACCAGTACAATTAACTGACTTGAATTTAAACATAAAATCATTGCTTTTCAGGGAGGCATTTCAGAATATCCTTCATTTATAGTTGTTTATTACTTAATTTTATTTACTGGTTCAGTATTATATTTTGTAGCCTGTATGTTTGTCAACATACAGGCCACAACATACAGGATTTGTTGGTTTGGGATGTTTTTCTAGGTTCCCAAAGATTTCAATTCTACTGAAAAAAGGCAAAATAATTCTTAGGCAAAAGAGTGGGGGGAAAGTATCAATTTCTCCTGCATTTTCTCCCTGCCACCCCCTCTCCATTATGCCTTGAAAGCCCCTCTAATGAATGAAGTTGATATTGGAAGGAAGCTTGTAGACAGAAGAAAATATTTCTCATTTTTCAGAAATGTGAGTTGGTTTTTCTAGATTTATGAGATGGGGACTTAAAACAGTTTGGGGATCAGAATCATTTACATTGTTTATGTACTTGATTATTGTGCATTTAGGATCCTAATATAAAAGTAATGTGTGATGTTGCATGTTTCAAAAATAACATTTTAATCTTTTTTTATTTCTTTTAGCCCAAACTCGTTGTAACATCAACATTTGGAATAGAGCCTGGAAGAAAAGTGGAATATATACCTCTTCTAGAAAAAGCACTGGAAATGATAAAGCATCAACCTGAGGAAGTTCTGATTTATAGTCGCCCAAATATGGTAGCGTTAACAGCAAATAATTTAGAAGGGATTTTTGTATCTTCTGATTTATACCCCCCCCCATGATTTAAATGAAATATTTCATGAAACATAAGTGCCATTGCTATATCCCTGTGGTGATTTTGTTTTGTTTTGTTTCTTTCAAGCATGAAATCCCATGTTTTAACACAATTGATTAAACTGTTGTGTTTGAGAAAATAGTATATTTGTCGTCTCTGTAAGGAAGGTTTAACTAGTTTTAGGTCTTCTTAAAAATGCTTTTTGCTAAATGCAATAAAATGGTTGCTGTGCTCTGTCTTTTGCTGTGCAGGATCCTGCCCTGCTTAAACCAGGACGTGACCTGGATTGGCATGAAGAAATGGCAAAAGCAAAGCCCTGTGATTGTGTCCCTGTCCTTTCAGATCATCCACTTTATATTCTTTACACATCAGGAACAACGGGCACACCCAAGGTTGGCTTTATCTTTAGTCTAAGCATTTTGGCCGAATTATGTTCTAATTCACTTTAGAAAATATTTTATTAAGAGGCTGAAAATGTTTTTCCAGCTTTGCGATCACAAAAAGTTGAGTATTGTTGAAGCAGATTTTAGTCTTATTTCATTACTCTGTGTTACTTTTAATGTTTGAAATATCTTGTCAATGAATATTTGATTTGGATTTTCTCTTTTGTCTCCATGGAACTGTTCCTAGTCGGCGTGTTAGAGATGGAAGGTCCCAGCTCTTTTGTATATCTTAGCTTAACATTTGGTTAGTTCCTCTCAATAACAGTGCACGCTAGTTCTTCTGGTGTGCTGGATATGGATATCAAGGAACCCATCTTATGGGTTAGAAGACGGTATAGTATTAGTGGCAGACGAGTGAGATCAGTGACATGCACTGTAGGAAATCTAGAAAGAATTTCACAAATAAATGAAGAATAATTAAAGCAAAAAGCTCATTGGGTAAGACGGACAAGAATGGGAAGCGATGAGGAGGACATTTAGCTGTCAGACTCAGAGAAATTGAAAGTATATTTGGAAAGTAGTTATATGTGCCACCAGATGGATGTGTAAGTTATTAGCACTTGTGGCGCGTGGGGAGTTGGAATACTCAGGTTTGGGGGTAGAAAATGTTTAAAACAGATCTGCATTGGCCTTCAGTTAAAAATTTCAGAGAGGTTAACATTGAAGATTAAAGCACAGCAGTAAAAGGCAAAGATAAAACATATTACAGAAACAGGGAAAATGTATTACATATTGAAAACATGGATGGAAAAAGAGGTGGCATTTGCCTGACAATCTAAAACATGTTGACTTCAATTCCAAGCTTCCCTGAAGAAAGTTGGGGACTTGGAAGGAACTTCTATCTACTTGCTTAATTTTGAATGGAAGGGATTCATAGAGGAAGGGATGGAATGGAAAGGATTCCTGAGTTAGATCATAGTGTACTGGTGTGCCCATGTCTCTTTAACATGCTCTGCTTTGAGTTTTACAAAGAAGTGGGGTGTGAACCACAAGTGTGTATTTCCTAGCCTGTCTTGTTTTCATTTATGGCCTTTAAGCAGTGGAAAGACTAAAACAGCATTTCCAGAAAATAGAGCTGCCTGTCTGTGTCTTTTGTTGCATTTAGACTGAGATCCATTTTTCCTTCACCTGACACAGTTTAGAAGAAAAAGAATCCTTTGCCTGATACAACTTACAAGAGAGTTTAGATCGGAAATTAAACTGAAATAGAGAACACCAGATATTTATCATTGTCCTCATCACAGTTATGTGCTGTCACATTAATTCTGACTTATGGCAACCCTTTTCAGGGTTTTCTAGGTAGAGAATACTCAGGAGTGTTTTACCATTCCCTTCTTCTGGGGGCATCTTGAGTCTTTGGGGTTTGCCTAAGGCCACACAGTCTGGCTGTTTTGAGATGCACAACTGAACACCCAACTTCTGACTCTGTAGCCAGACACTTAACATACTATGCTATCCAACCAACACAACTGACTGGATAATTTGGAGCCAAGAGGTTGGGGACTCAATTACCCCCTGTGCCTCTTGGAAACAGATCCACCCTGCGAGGCCTTGGATAAGCTGCACAGACCCAGAATGTCCCCAGAAGAAGGTAATGATAAACCACTTCTGAGGACAGTGGTACCTCGACTTACAAATTTAATCCGTTCCGAATGCATGCTCTTAAGACAAACTACTTTTAAGTCGGGGTACCTATCTAAAAAATTGAAAAAATAAGTTAAAAACATCAAAACAATGAAAAAATATTTGTAAGTCGAGCAGACCATATCTAAAATGTGTAAGATGGCATTTAAAATGCCAACAGTTTTCCACTCTTAAGTCGAATTGCTCTTAAGTTGAGCTGCTCTTAAGTCGGGGTACCACTGTATTCCGTACTTGAAAAACTTCTAAAGAGTCCCCATAAGTCAAAATTGACCTGACTGCACATGATTATTACTATTAAGGATCCTTATATATTTTGTGCTTATTATAAGGATCATTATAAAATCAATAAGGTCAGAAGCTGGACTGCTTTACTTATGACATGAAATGATGGTGTTTCTCTTTTAGGAACCTGGATAATAGATTCAGAGGGAAGAGAACCATTGTTTTAAAAGGATAAGTCTCGTTGCAAAGATATACCATGAAAGCAAAGCTGTGTTTTTAGGGCTCCTTAAGAGTTGGTACGAAACATGCTAATTGCTTCTACAACTTAAATTTTGGAAATAATAATTTTCTTAATGGGTGAAAATGCTAGTATATATTTTCTTTACAATGATCTTAATTTGAAGTTGTTTCTCACATAGGGTGTTGTTAGACCAACAGGTGGCTACGCAGTTATGCTAAACTGGACCATGTCAGCTGTATATGGCCTTCAATCTAATGAGGTAATTTTCTTTTCTTATGTTCTAGTTTATAGTTATACAGACGGGAAATTAATACCTTTTTGTTTGTTTGTCTTTATTTCTAGGTCTGGTGGGCAGCATCAGATCTTGGCTGGGTGGTTGGCCATTCTTACATTTGCTATGGTCCGCTCCTCCACGGGAATACAACCATTTTATATGAGGTGACTGCTTATTTTTAATGTTGCTTGCTTATTTATTAATACATTTGGCCCATTCTCAGCTCAATAAGCTCTCACAACAATACTGCTACACAACAAAAGTATATGCCACTCTTAAGTTCATAAACATAGTTTTGGTGTTACTGAGTTATCTGAATAGCTCAGCGAGTATCTAGCTGCAGAACCAGAAGTTGACGACTCCATTCCCTAGTGTGGATAACAAGAGCAGAGCCAGTCTTTGTTGACCTGGGCAAGCTGCGCAGTCCCACTGTGACCCCAGCAGAAGGGAACAGTAAACCACCTCTGACTATTCCCTACTTAGAAAACCCTGGAACGGGTCGCCATAAGTGAGAATTGACTTGATGCCCATTTATTATTACTCTTCAGCAAGCCAGCACGGAGAAGACTGAGTAGTCAAAAAACCCGAGGTGTTCAAGACGTCCACATCTGCACATTGTTTATTATGCAACTCTGGTCATATTCTGTACTTTGCAGCTTCCCTGGTTTCACGGTGAGCCCCTTAGGGGAATTAACTTTATGACTTCTTCCCTTGAGACTTTCCCCTGATGAGTGAGTTTTTGTTGTCTTCTTGTAGTTCTAAAGACTCTTCTGTCTCCATTCTGGGTTTTTTTTTTTTATTAAAAAATAAAGACAGCAAGGAGATGTGTCACTCAAGCAGCAGCGGTGGTGAGCTTCAAGGGAAGAGGTTGTGGCTTTAAATCCTCTAGGGACTCCTTAGGAAGCTCAAACAACTAAGGAGGCTGTAGAGCCCAGGAAATGGCACACATGTTGTAAAATCTGGAGTGGAGACATGTGATTTCAGCCTGTTCGTCTTCTCAGTAGGGAACATAAGCAGGGTGCAAAGCTTTTGCTGTTACTTCTGCTCTAAGATCAAGACAGCAGCAAAATTCCCATGCATGATGCCTACCTTTCCAGGAGAGATGTGTGATTTTTGCTTGGGGAGTGGAAGGGGACCTTTTCGAAGAATGAATCCCTTGCAGAACTAGAACAACTGCTCCAAAGAAGAACAGTTACAGGAAGGAACTGTGTGTTTCTAGTTGTGTCCAGACATTTTTGCTTCTCTGTTTCCTGGAGTAACTGTGAGGCAGAGGACATTACTGCTTGTTAGGAAGTGGATATATTATGACAGCAAAACCCAGTGGGTCAGACCTTTTACTCTTCTATTAATTGCTTGTTCTGTTGCTGTATTTTAGAAGGATCATAAAGATAGCATCAGGTGGGTGGGGTTATTTTCTCCCAAGCTAGCAGAGCCAGCTTGCCTGCTATTAAGGATGGATTCTTTGGAGCAGGATATGCTAAGTGACTGGTAGCTCTCTAGTGTTTGTATTTGGGAAGCACAACAGATTCCCAAGCAACCACTTACATGGGAGAGGGTTGAGTTTGCTGTGTTGCAGAGTGCAGTAAAAATGAAAAGAAGTTAAATCGTGTCTGGGAGCTTACGTTTATTTCGAATTACCCATAGTATCAGGGCTAACACTGATTTGGAAAAAAAATTGATCAGGTTGATGGCTGATTCCTATGCAGCACAATTTTCTTTAGTTAGAATTTTTCAGCTCGCCCTAGAGACACTCGTGTCCCACCCCTGATTTAGTGATGATGCTGGTCGTCTTTGAGCCAGTCACTTGCCTCTCAACTTAGCCTATCTTATAGAACTGTTGTGAACATAACATCTTATTGCAGGCCATGAAACTCTTTGGGTATGACAGATCACATATTATAAAGCTGAAAAAAAAAGAATTTAAATGCTTAGTCTCACATTATATCTGCATTTCAAATGTGCCATAAGATAAGTAAGATCAACGTGTTAATAGTACAATAAATAATTTCATCACATTGGTAAGAACACATTTCACCCTGTGCTTGATTTAGCATTCTACTGAATTGGATATGGTTATTTCATTTAGCACTTGAATTATGGAAAAGTTTTGGAACAGTTTTTACCTAATTACATTTTTTAAACAAACATCTTCACAGGGGAAACCCGTGGGAACTCCAGATCCTGGTGCTTATTTCCGTGTGCTAGCTGAGCACGGAGTGGCTGCCTTATTTACTGCACCAACTGTAATTAGAGCAATCCGTCAACAGGACCCTGAGGCGGCCTTGGGGAAACAGTACAATCTGACGAGGTGAGTTTAGGTTACTCCAGAATCTCTTTTAATTTTACCACTAGAAGCAAGTCCAAAATAACCATAGTTCCTTATATTCAGCCAGTTATGCAGATAGTGTGACAAATAATACTGAATGTAGCATGTGGTATTGCTTGACATGCACATAAACCATCCGGGTCATGATTTCAGTTTTCCCGCTCCGCTCTCCCCTTGTTTACCCTCCCTTGCTCCTTATTACTTGCTCTCAGTGCTTTATTGGTAAACCAGAATTTGTCAACTCCAGTTACCGTATCTGTTGCACCATGTTTATCTACCCTGCATCCCTCCAGAGAACTCGTGGCTGGGGATGATGGGAGCTGCAGTCTGACACACAGAGAGGGTACCAGGCTAGTGAATACCGATTTAAGCAAGTAATAGTTTTCTGTAAACATAAATAGATGATAAAATTTATGCAATTATATTTTGGGAGGCAATATATAATCCCCTTCACCCAGTTTGTGTGAAAGAGGGAAGGAAGGAAGGCCATGGTGTGGATGCCTCCACCTCAACATATGTGTATGCTACTTTGCTGAGAGTCTGGGCTGGGCAGATAGAAGACAGGACTGTGATTCTGGACACGAGCCAGGTAGTACAGCCTCATTTCTTACTATGGTATGTTTGTGGGGCACCATGTTTATATGTTAAGAATGCTGCAGGTTTGCACATGCCAATTTGGCTTCTTATAACTTGAGCCAAATATTATGTGCCCTAAACACTGGAATGAAGAACAGTTTCAGTTTCCCTATCAAGTTACAGTTACCCCCTGCCATTTCGCGGTTCAGGTACTGCGGTCCCACTATATTGCGGGATCTCAGTATCTGCACCTTGGGGCCGCCCCCCGGGGCCCTCTGAGAAGCCTCGAGGCCACGCGGGGGTGGTGGTGGCGGGGTGCGTTGCGCCGCCCCACAATCTCCATTGAAATGCATTGAGACAATGCATTTCAATGGAGAAATTCCCCCCATTGGAATACATTGAGACAATGTATTCCAATGGGGAAAATTATCTCCATTGAAATGCATTGAGCCAATGCATTTCAATGCATTTGAATGGAGATGCCCTGGACAGCGTGGGGTCAGATTCCCCTGCCGCTGCCGGCGCGTGCTACCCCAAGACTTCTTGGACTGGTGCGCGCCGGTGGCGGCAGGGGGATCTGATGCCCCCCCGCCCCGCTTCCGCATATCGTGGATTTTCAGGCATTGTGGGTCAGGTGGGTCCCTAACCCCCGCGATAGACGGGGGGTTACTGTATACAGTATTACCCTTTTGAACCAAGATTTTCAGTTCTTCGTTTCCTTTACACCTGTTATTCATATATAGACACCACAGTTTGTGTGATCTGTGACCTGGTTTTCTTTGTACATGTGGATGAAGAGTATTATTAGGCCCCATTGGAGCTTCTTACTCTTATTGGGCATGAACATTCATCTGCCTTTACCTCTGAGCATGTTTCTGTCTCCCTTCCAATTGAAAGCCTCCTGATACAGTTCTTCAGGCTATGATGAAACACATTCTTCCCAGTACTTGTGATGTGCAATCAATCACTGATCAGGAGTCCATCTTCCAAGAAGCATAGCTAAAGTTCCAAAATTACTGTTTCTAGAGTAAGAACTCTTGATTCACAGTTTGCAAAAAGGAGTTGTGTTGCTAGAAGAACAGCAGCAGCCATAGTCACAACCACGATAATCAAAAGTTGCAATCCTGCGTATACATTTACTGTACTTGGCAATCAATCCTGTTGAACTCAGTGTGGTCTACTTGTATTAAGTAATTGCAGGATTGCCCTGTAGAATAGCTATTCTTACACATGTGTATTAAGGTGACAATGAAATTGGAGGATGAATTGTGATATACAGACCAGAAATCTGATTATCAATTAAGGTATCACAGGACTCCTAGTGACTTTTTTTGGTCATGACTATGTTTTACAATACAGTTAATGTAGCAAAGATCACATGTCAGCAAATAAAATGTAACTTGAATTAATTAAATAAGAACTTGGGCTGTGTTACTGGTGATTTAACTGTTTTTTTTTAATTTATATTAAAGAGTTTGCAACATCTCTGCTTGTTGAAGGGGGTGGGGGTAGGATTTTGTACACTTTCCAGAAGCAGATGGAATAACTCTGCTTTACACAGACAAGGATGTGCTGGCAAAATGCCATAGTAAAGGAGAACAATGGGCTTATGTAGGTGGTGAAAGTGGGCAAAAGCTGTGTGCTTTCCCCCCACTTGAATTAAACTATACTCATCAAGCTGCACGATCTGCAGAAGTCATAATAGCAACACATGAGCATGCCATTAATCACATTAAACCTAGCATGCTTTATTCTTCAAAACAAACATACATTTTATCGGTGCGCCTCTAAATCATTCATTGATGACCGTTGAGCTGCAGACCTAGTTTCTGCCCTCATCTGTTTTCTTCAGCCACTTTGCTTGATAGATTTTCGTAAGTATAATCTGGTTTGGCCATTAACTCAGTTCTCTTTATGCTTTACAACTGCCCTCTGCCATTTACAAAGCACTCTCTCACACATTTTCCACACATTTATCTGTTGCTGGCCCAGTTCCGATTATTGAACTCCCAGCGTTCTACCTCTGAGAGTTTTTTAAACAAGCATCCAGAGTGTCTGCTCCTATCTCCCCTCGGAGCAGGTAGAAGTGAACAACTGCCCTTAGGAGAGCTTGCATTTTAATTGAAAATAGAACGGTATTTCACTGCTCCTCTAACAGAGTATCCACTAGATAATAGATTTGTCTCATTTGTTCCAGGAATGGCAGTATAGGGATATGTTAATCTTTCCAAGGGGAAAGTGTAATATCCCTTGTGGGATTTGACAGACCAGAAGGAATAGATTCTAGTCCACAGTAGCTTATGCTTTTGTATGTTTATTAGTCATCAGGGATACTTGATCTTTAGCAAAAACAATGTACTGTTTCGATAAAATCAGATATTGGAGAAAATGTATAACAAAGACTGTTTCTTTTTTCTCCAACATAATAACAGGGCTATTCATTTAGAATACACTTGATTAAATGGATGGGGAATTACCAGCCTTCATATTCTGTTCAACTACTGTTCCCTTTCCATTTGCTGAATATTTAGGCTATGATTGATGGGAATTCTAGTCGAACAACATCTGAAGGCGTGTCATATTCCTCATGTCTGCTCTAAAATGGCTGAGAGCTGCATCTAAAGTTATCTTGTTTTGAATCTGAATAAATAATGTCTGAAATCTAATAGTAAGTTGTAATTAAAATAATTCTATTGAATCAGTAGGAAATTGGTGAGTCAGCTGTTCCATAACTTCCATTGATTTAGTGGGACTACTGTAGCTGTGTCTTACTACTAGATTTCAGCCACAGGAGAGTGTATGTTTTTCAGCAATAGACAAAGGGTTCCTTTTTTGTGAAAATAAACTTCATAGTGTTTATGAGCAAGCATGCAACAATGACCATTTTTGTGTAGTTAGTAGTTGTTTTCTTTTGTTGGGAAGTAATGCTGAAAATCCTATTTAATGTAGGTTCCGAACGTTGTTTGTAGCTGGTGAAAGGTGTGATGTGGATACACTGGAATGGTGTAAAAAAATCTTCAAAGTACCAGTGTTGGATCATTGGTGGCAAACTGGTGAGTTCTGTGCAATATCCTGTTTAAAATGTATGCTTCCACCCAGGTAATGGTTGGGAGTTAGTTGCATTACTTTTTCCATATGTAAATAGATAGTTGAAATTTGTTTCTAGTTGGGTAAAGGATGGCATGACAGTGGTTTTAACTGATTCTCTTACTCGTTATTGTTGTTGTTGTTGTTGTTGCTGCTGCTGCTGCCTCCCTTCTTAAACTACATGCTAATCTCACAGAATTGGTTTATTTGGTTTATTTTGGGATCTGGAATTATCCAAGTAGTCTTCTATTAGAAGAACAAAAGACTGATACATCACATGTTTGTAAAATGGGTGTACAGTGGTACCTTGTATAAATGAATTAATTTGTTCCAAATTTTCCCTTATACAAATTTCCCATAGGAATGCATTGAAAACAGAGTGATCCCATTTTTATGTTGTACAGATTTGCCCCATAGGCGATTCTGTTAAGCAAATTTCCCCTATCTCTGGATTTCCCCCTATCTCTGGATTTTTATGTTGTACAAATATTATGTTATACAAACCATTTGTTATACAAGGGTCCACTGTATATCCTCTGTGGATGAAACACAATGAATGGCAAAATTGGAAGGTGTAGGAATATTCCTGTAGGAAGCTCCAAATATGTAATTAAAAGTACAAGAAAAATACTTATATAGATGCATTGATAATATTGCTTGTCATTGTATCAAGTATACTCCTAGTCCTTATTTGGACTATATTCTTCTGTTTGGGTCCACTTTGGCCTGAAGGAATTACATCAAATGGTTCTTTATTCCATTTTCTTCATAGGACTGAGATATACCATTGCAGGTTAAAGGGCCCAGGATTAATTTCTGGGCAAGACCACTACCTAAAACCCCGGAGAGCAGCTGTCAGTGAATGGAAATGAGACACAGCTGGATTCAGAGATGGAAAAATTATTCCAGTTACAACTCTCAGAAATGGCAATTACTGTCTGAAATATTCCGGGAGTTGTAATAAAGTACCCCCTCCACACACACACACACACTTCCCCTTCCCTTTATTTGGTCTTAGGAACTTTCCTGTGTTCTTCCCTTTAAGTGTGTACTTTTCTTTAGCATGATTCTCTAGTGGTGAACAGAAGAGAGGAAACAAAATGGATGTGCTTTGAACCCCCCCACCCCCACCCCACAGATTCGCCACTTTTAATTTTCCTAGGGATATGATTCTGGCATTTGGTTGTTCAATGTGAATGTGTTCTCTGATTTTTAAAGCTTTACTGGGGTCACTTGTATCCCCTGAATATATCACATTCATGCCTTATAACAGGGCTGTCCAACTTTGAACAGGCCGAGGTCTACTTTTTCCAGACGAAAGTGCCTGAGGGCTACTACACTAAAACCTCTACTTATTTTGTCTGTTCCGAGCATATTCTCATAAGTAAAAAATTGTAAGTAGAGCAGTGGTTTCCCATAGGAACGCATTGAAAATCAATTACCGTATTTATTGGCGTATAACACTCACTTTCCCCCCTGAAAATAGGGGGCAAATGATGTATGCGTGTTATACACCGATATAATGTGACAGCGCCTTCGGCCGGTCTGACAGCAGCTCCGGTCATGCTGCTCCCGGCTCCCTCCGTCGGCTCTGCTGCAGCGAGGTGTCCGATGGCGGCGGTGGCGGTGGCGGCGGCCTTTGTTCCCGGCGTGCGGAGGCACCAGCTGTTCGGCGGCCCGAGCTTCAGCTGGGCCGCCAGGTTGCCTCAGGGACTCCGTGGGTGGGGGGTGGGTTAGGGGGAGGGTTCTTTGGAACCTTTGCCGCGGCTCCGGGAGGTGGTGGTGGGAGAAAGCGGGCGGCTTCCGCTTCGCCTTTGTAGCCTGGACGCTTGCGTGCAAGAGGCGGCAGCGAGAAGCACGGCGTGGGGGGGGGAAGAGGCGGAGGAGGGAGGGCAGTTGCTCCCCGGGCTTTCTCTCTCTCTCTCTTTCTCTTTCTCTCTCTCTCTCCCCCCCCGGCCGCTGCCATTCCCGCCCCGCCCCGTCCGCCTTCTCCTCTGCGGGTCGTTGGCTTCTCTGGAACGAGGGAGGTACGCAGGCGGGGAGGAGGGGAGGCTGAGCCGCCCTCTGCAGTGCCATTGCACCAACAAGGAGCAGGTAAAGCCGGCTGTGGAAAACCCCCCACCCACCCACCCCTGGAAGCGCCCCCACCGGGACCCACCGCCCGCTCCTCGCAGGATCGAGCCGCTGCTCCGCCCCGACCCCGTCCTCGCGCGGCACGCGGCACGCCGTCCCCGGGCCGGTCTCTTGCACGCCTCCTTCCCTCGCCCGCACCGTCGGCCCGCCAGCCCCCACTTTTCCTCCCCCAATTGCCGGCTGTCATTGAAGAAAGAGGAGGAAGCGGCTATGAGGCCTGCAGTGTGGAGACGGCGGGCAGGCAGGCGGGCCGTCCCTCCTTCCACCTCTTGCGCGCCAGGCTCTGGCAGCAAAGCTGGAGGAGGTGCTTCTTAGCAGAAGGGTGAGAGCGTCCTTTTTCGCCTCCAGAAAGAAGGGAGCAGTGCCTCTTTTTTGTGGGTTCTCCTATTTCCCTTATAAATGAACTCAAAAATGTCCCTTCCCTGCTTCCTGTCTGTTTACTTCTCCAAATCAAGCTGCTCTGAACTTTGGGTCTTTGGGTTTTTAAACTTTCCTGCGCCTCCTGAATTTTAGTTAGTCAGGGACCCGGGCAGGTGGGCGCCAAAAAAATCCCCCCCCCTAAAATTTCCCTCTTAAAATGAGGGTGCGTGTTATACGCCTGTGCGTGTTATACGCCAATAAATACGGTAATCCTTTCTGGAGGGAACATATTTCAGTGCATTCCTATGGTAAGGCTGACCATGCACATGCTTCCCTTACACCCGCTCGAACCGGTGTGGACAGGTGCAAGGGAGGTGAGTGCATGCTTGCGCAGATTGCCCCTTCCGCTAGACCAGGCTGCTGGAAGACTTTCTAAAAAAGGTGCGCTTTCCCTCCCAACCCGCCCGTGGCCTGACTTGACTCTAATTCTCCTCCTGTTTTCCCCCTTATCCCTTCCAGCCCCCTCGCTGCCACTGCTGCTGCCGCTCTTAACTCTCACTTCTGTGCATGGCCCTTGAACTGCCCCGCTCGGCTGAGACAGTCGGCTGGCAGACCCAGAGCTTTGCTGGGGCAGTGGAGGTCCTTGGGGTGGGGGAGGCAGAGGTGAACTTATCCCCTCACATTTCTTATTGATGGCTGGCGGGCTACTTTTGAACCCTTCACGGGCTACTGGTAGTCCCCGGTCTACCTCTTGGGCAGGCCTGCCTTATAATTTTGAAATCAGATTTTCTATATCCATTCCATCTTACTTTTTAAAGATTGTGTTTATGTGAGTTCAGTCGATCTACCTGTTTCTACAGTTTAAGCTCAGTAGTTTTCTCATCTCTGTCTCTTCCTTCCTCTCCTCCTGTAAGCGTACTTTATGTAATTACACAGATTCAACAGAAGGGAATAGCAAAACTGTTCAGATGTGTTTCTGATGTCAAAGTTACTATAAGTAGTACTAGAAGAATGAGATGGGGGTGTTTTAACCACTGTTAGCATAAGCTAGAGAAGCTGCAACAGCTGCTAGTTTTATATATTTCTATGAAAATGTTACAGGTTGATGATGTCATCTGTGTTGCCTAGCAACAGAATTTTTTCTAGTTCAGAGACTAGAGTCCTCATTAGGGTAAAGTAGATGGTTTTGCTGATGATTTGAGAATAGAGAACTGAGAGTTAAGCTCTGTGAATCTCTTTTATAGAAAGAATAATCCTTTGTAAGATTTAAAGCAGCCATCATGGTGCTTTTGCTGGAGAAAGAGCAAGGAACAATTTATAAAACAGTAATCCCTACTCTACTTCTTTTCTTTCTAAAAGCACCCAGAACTAAAATAGTAACATTCTAATCAGAGTATTCCATCTTTACAGAATTACTCTGACTAAAGAACAAAGGATATTTTCTGGAAATCATTAAATGGTAAAGGGTTTTCTACTGAGAGATGCAATTACAATTTGTAACATCATTTTGTGTCCCCAGAGTTTATTATGCATCAGTTATAAGCACTGCAACAGTGAAAGCAAATAAGGTACTTATGATTCAGATAAAACTGGGGAGTGCATTTCATGGTTGTGTGCTTTTTAAAAAAATGCTGCATTTTTATTAAGTAGTGCCTGATCCAGGTTAGGTGAAAATGGGGTGGGGGGAATCGGAACTATATCCAAGGTGATTTTTTCTGCTTAAAATGTCTGCCTAAGGTGGGGGAAGGTGGGGGAAGAGAGAGAAGTGGTTTGGTAGACCTGATTTCTCTGGCTAGTAACCTGTTCCTTCATCCCATACAATGAGTTGCTTGGGCTTGACATTGCTAAGAGGGGATCTGTTGGAGGCAGAAAGGCAGATCTTAGAAGTGTTCTGCTTCTGCTTATATACCGCCCCATACTACTACAAGTAGTCTCTGGGCGGTTTACAATTTTAATTACAGAGTGCAGGCTACACATTGCCCCCCCCCAGCAAGCTGGGATACAATTCAAGCTTTAAGAGTTAAACAGCAAATGATTTACTTTTTACCCAAACTCCTGCTGCTGTTGTCTCTTTGTAAAGGTTTTTCCATATTTCAAGGTAGGCGGAAGAGCCAATTGCTTTGTTGTTAATTTTTCCTCTGAATTAAGTTTGCTTAACTTAATTAGTAAACACGTCACCACTGTTCCTGGAGCTCTATGAATCTTGTGGATTTTGAAGTGCTCTGAATCATTAAGTTCACTAGTCCAGAAGAGGTAGAGTTTGTGCTCCTGGAACATTTGCCCCCCCTCCCACTTTTTCATTTCCTTTAGACTCTTGTTCTAGCCTCACTCACTCCCAAGTGCTTAGCTGGCCTTTATGGTGCTTAACAAGACACTGTGCGCAAATGGGCCCCTGCTGGAAAATGCCAAGACAGTGGAACTCACACGTAGGCAGCTGTGTTTCTCCGCTTGCTATTAGACTGCAAGTCCCAGGGCCCTTCACCGTGACCAATGTTGGCTAGGGCTTAAGGCTTAAAGGGGGTCACTATTGTCTAAACCTGGTTTAATTCAGTTCACAGAGCTGCACAAATGTGCACTGTGGAACAGATTACGTTATATAGGGGATAAGTATCTTAAAACATGCTATGTAACATGAGTATTTTTCACAATACAAATACATGGCCAGAGCAACCGCTGTACTTAGAAGCTGTGTATAATACATGTATATGTGGCCAAAGACTCAGTTCTATTTTTTTTACATATTGTAATACAGTATTGATATTTTCCCAACACAGGTATCTGTTAAGAAAGAACTGTTTATTAAGTATTGTTAACATGATTTCTAGTGGGCTTATCCTTTCAAATTAATGTTACTTGCATGGTGCGATTCACTTCCTTTTGCTTTTTTAAAAGCCCCTCAGGATATTTAATGCTTTGTTTTGTTTTGTTTTGTGATGGTTTTCTAAGGCTTGATGAAGTACACAAGCTATGTGGCAGAATCCAGCCCAAATCTGGGCATTTTAAAGCACCAGTTATACGTGTCTATAAATCCAAACCAGGTGGCGTGAGAACAAGATTCTCTATCCCCTGTTTGTTGATAGTGCTTATACCTGATGTGTGAGTCCATTTTTCCTCATCTGCTTTCTCTCCCATATCTGTCTTCCCCAATCCTCGAGGCAGTTAACTTTACTGCCCTTACATAAATCCACAGTGCAGTCATATCTGCAATCCTCTGTATAGTTCTGGTCAGTATACTTAAGGAATACATTGTAGAGCTGGGAAAAAGGGGAATCAGAACAATCACAAGATTGGAACAAATCCACTAGGATGAAACAGGTTACAAAGTTTGTAGGATTAGGGAAAAGGAGATTCAATGGAGACAGGAAAGAAGTGTATTGAATAGTTTATGGTGTAGATAATGTGGGGGGTTGGATTTTTCTGTATCTCTCAGTACTAGAACCTTTGGGCATCTATTGAAGCTGGCAGGTTCTGGGCAAATAAAAGGAAGCATTTCTTTGCACCACATAGTTAAACTGGAAGTCATTGCCTTTGAATGCAATGATGACAGATGACTTGAACCATTATGAAAAGGGACTGGGTCAATACATGAACAGCTAGCAAAGGTTGCTAGTATGCATGGCTCCCCCCCCTCCCCAAGATATCAGAGATAGTATGCATCTGTATATTAGTAGCTGAGAGGGAGGGTGAAATTGCACTCATCCTTCTGGTGTGCTTCTTTCTGATAACGAAATAGTTGACCACTGTTTTAACTAAATGCTGAACTAAATTGTCCTGATGTCCACCTAGCATAGTCCCAGTATTCAAATGGGATATTTTTTTAAGTTTGTCATTCAGTAGGTGCGTAGGGGTAAGCAAGGGGATTGTAGGTTGGTCTGACAGGCTGTGTGCATTTCATCTGGCCTGTGAAGCAAAGATTCTCTCACTCTTAACTTGATATGCTTGTGCAATTAACATAAAAGCAAAAAGGGGGGGCTGCTTATATGTCACCCCATAATGCTTAAGGCACTCTCTGGGCAGTTTATAGTTTAATTAACAAAGGCTACATATTGCATCCCCCCACCCCCCGGTACTCTACCAACTTAAGAAGGATGGAAGGCTAAGTTAACCTCAACTTGGCTACATGAGCCTGTCAGTATCAGACTTTGAACATGAGCAGAGACTTGTCTGCAGTACTGTAGTTTGAACACTGAAACTGTAAACTACTGCAACAAATGTAAGCATTAGTTGAAAATTTGTTCCCCATTCATAAGGAAGTATTTCGCAAAAAAATATCTGTCCCACTAAAGTGCTGTTTAAATTAATTCATGAAATGATAAGTCCAATAAAGTCCAAATGATAAGTCCAATAAAACTACCACATATCTATAGTATTTATTATGAAATAATATCAGAATTCAATAATATGAGAGTAGAACTATTTTTGTGGCATTGAGCCTTCCACAAATTTTCATAGAAGACATCGAAATGGATTAACGGAACCATCTAGCATGGTGAATATTAGGAATAATGTATTGTATATTGTGCAATAATAACTTAATCAATCAATCAAACTTTATTACGGTCAATGACCAGCAATAGGATACGGTATATAAATAGTAGTAAAATAGTTAAGATATAAAATATAGAATATAAAATATATTATATATAAAATATATAATATAATATAAAAACTGCCCACAAATCCATCCTGACCATCACGAAGCTATACCTTATTAGTATCTGAGGAATTAGTGATGTCAACGAGCCATAGAGGAAGATCAAGATAGATATATACAAAAGACATCAGAGTACATACTGTATATACATACTGTTCCATACACATAAGACATCCCACATTTGTTTGTTAATCAAGAGTTGTTGATACTTAGGAGCTATGTATCGTAAGTGGTACTTTTGGTTAGTTGATGACGCTGGTCATTGTCCTGCGGATTTTGATCGCTGCGGCGCAGAACCTGGCCACACTATATGTTATAGAAAAATTCATATCTGATAGAAGTAATTGAGTATAATAATGACCAGAGCGTCCTGGATATTTATAGATTATTGGAGATATAAGCTTAGCCCGGGTGGCTTTATAAAAGGAACAGTGAAGAAGTACATGTTCTGTTGACTCAATATCGCCAGAGTCACAGGGACATAGCCTCTCCGAATAGGGAGATCTCAGATATCGTCCCTCAAGAACAGCAGAAGGGAGGGCATGACATCGGGCCAAGGTAAAGGCCCTCCGGTGGGTGGGTATCTCAAGCTTGGCTAAGTATCTCATTGGGAAAGATAGATACCTGCAGGAGTAATTAACAATAAAGGCAGGGGAGCTAGCTAGATCCAGTTGTCGTTCTGAGTCGGTAAACCCGCTGCTTAATAACTGCTTTGGCCTGATCATACTTCATGGTAAAAAGGATGTCTTGGGACAGACCTAAGGATAGGATTTTAATAATAACTTAAAATTAAAACATTCTTAACGTTTGTAACACCCTGGAAACATCTATTTTTCTGAAATGAAATGAAACAAAATAGTCAAATAATTTAAGTATAGTAACAAACCAGCACAGTTATATGCTCTTATGTGTTTAAACTCAAGAGACTGTAGCATTTTTCTTTTTGGCAAGTCAACATTACACGGGTTTTCCAAAGCCTGTGTAGCCTTATATTTATATCTTTTGGTAATATATTATTTTCTTTGCTGACAGAATTATTGCTTTTCAGTTTCAGACTGATTTTCCCTGCTGTTGGCTGTTCCCATTTCTGACAGCTTGTGCATGTAGCAAAATTAGCTGCAGTGGTGCACAAGATATTCTGCCAACAGTGGTAACCATGCTATTAATATTTCAACTCTTAGCAGGCTTTTATTGAGGTGAGTTTTGCTTCTTTGCTTGAAAGCAGGAAAGCAACTGTCCTCATCTTTCCACTTACTGGAACACTGTCAGATTCACACCTCTGATTCTGCAGGAGAGAGTGTTCTAAAAAGGAAAGTGAAATATCACTCCATAGCACTTATAAGCACACTCTGGATGATTTACACTTTAATGATGCAGGCTTCACATTGCCACCCCCCAGCAAGCTGGGCACTCAATTTGCCAACCATGGAATGACAGAAGACTGAGTCAGCCTTGAACTGGCTACTTGAATCTTCTGGGATCAAACACAGGTTGTGAGCAGAGTTTTGACTGCAATACTGCAGTTTAACCACTGAGCAGTTTTACAAATCAACTAACTGTACATTTAAAACACCCACAGACAAACCTATTCTGTCTAATACAACGTATTTTCCTCACTAATATCTGACAGTGGTGGACAGAGGGACCCCCTTCCGTGTTTGGACCATGGACCACCAGTACAGCCACATTTCCAATAGTTCAGCTATTTCTTTTCAATTATGAGAGCAAGGGCTTCTGTGGGCCCCAAAGAAGGCATCTCAGAGTGAGTGTGGGACCATGGATGTTATACTGTTAGAGAGCCCTGGATTAAATTGAAACAGGTTTCAATTTACCTTGTTACCATCAGGCAGAAGATATCGTAGTATAGCCTGCCGTACCAACAGACTGAAGAACAGTTTTTATCCATGGGCTGTCAGACTGCTGAATGGGAAATAATCCCAGGACAAGTATAGAAGAACTGACCTGTGGGCTGTCGCATTCTGTGTCAAGTACACAGGGTGCAATAAGACTGAGTGATGGCCAGTGAGATGGGGGCGGGATGGTGGTGGGGGTGGGCATGGGAGACTCAGCTAATTTCATTGTGCACATGTTGTACATTGACAATAAAGGTATTTATTATTATTATTATTATTATTATTATTATTATTATTATTATTATTATTATTGTTGTTGTTGTTGTTGTTGTTGTTGTTGTTGTTGTTGTTGTTAAGAGAAAATGGAAAAAATTAAATCCATTGAATATTAGAATGGAAAATAGCTGCTTTTTTCTGCATTGACCACATTGTTCAAATAAAATTCATCAGTGAGACTTAGCTTTGACATGCAGAAACATATACATGCACCTGTATGGTCTGTCTTAAAGTTACCTTATTAGAATATGCTTAAACAAAGCAGAGTGTGGGGCTGATTATGCAGGTTGATAAATTTATTCAGTCACTGTATATCACATCTTTTATATTTAGCCTTGAAGAATACTTTTCATGCTGTGCTCTTCCAAGTTTCTGCTTGACTGCTGTATATTTGCCTAAACATTTACAGAAGTTCCACTGCGAATCTCACCCATCCATTTTGTGGAAGCTTAGCTTTCAGATTATGTCATGGTATGCTGGTTCTTTTAAAAAATCTTATTATAATTTCATCATTCTTCCACACATCTTTGGTTCTGTCATTAAAACTCATTCCCTTTCTTTCTTTTCTTCCTTTCATTTTTCTAATTATCCTTGTCTTATGCACTGCTATTTTTTTCCCTTCTTTTTGTGTTTCAGCACCTTTTCATCTCTGGTTATTAGCTGTTCTTTCTGTCATTTTTCTCTGCCATTCATTCATTCTTCCTTTTGATCATTTCAGGCATCCCTTTTGGGTCTACCTCTGGTTTCTGTAACATAGCCTTTTCCCACTTAAGCTCTCTCAAGTCATGGCATTAACAGCTTCTGCTGCTCTTTTCTTTCTTGTTTAAACTGGTCAACCCTTAGGCTGCTTCTTAGGTAGTACAGCTGTATCTTGAAGTACCGTGCTGTACAGATTGCTTAAAGGAGAGATTTATTTTTTTATTTTCAACTTGTCCTTGGCTCACATATTCAAGAATCTATTTCCTATGCTATATGGAAACAGGGAAAATTGAAGTGTATCCAAAGTGAGGATATAAACTGGAACTTTGTATGTGAAATGGTTCAGATACTGTGTCTGCAGCGGATGTCATCAGGTGCTTTGACTCAGTTCTGGATGTGACAAAGAAGAAGGGGATGAATCTGAATCCAAACAAGGCACAGATTATGTTGCTAGGGGTGGGACATGGAGATATCATTACCTTTCTGGGGGTATTTCCCCTAATCCTGTGGAATTTACTCTTCTTATTAAGGAGTACGTGGGCAGTCTGGGTGTAATTCTAGACCTAATGCTGATCATTAAAAACAGATTTCCACTGCGATCCACTGAGCCTTCTACTGACTTTAGCAAATCACACAGCTGTGCCCCTATCCAGATGACAGGACCCTACCAACGTTATAGTCACATAAATTGACTACTGTGATAGATTATGGGGGGGGGCTTCCCCTGAAGATGGTAGAAATGCTCAAGGGGGTCCACAATGTGGTGGTCACATTGGTGGATGGTGTGAGGATGTTGCACTATATTATCTCAATTCTGTTTCACTGCATTGGTTACCGAGGTAAGTAGGTAGGTAGGTAGGTAATAGTTTATTGTTAAAAACCATTGGTCATCGCAATCTTAATTAAAAAAATACTGATAAAGTTACATCCGCTACAAATATAATTAAAACTTTAAAGCACCGTGTGACATTTGCAGAGCAATATAGTCGTCCCAAAGTTAGAGGTTGACCCGAATTTTCATAGCTGCCAGCGCAAACTTTGCAACTTGCTGTGTAACAAAACTGTCCGTACCGACAAGTAGCATACTAAGTTGGGCTCCAGGGGACGTATCGGCCAGTGAACTAATAATCCCACCAAGGAATTTGCCTCTGGGTTGGTCGTGAAGGGGGCACCTGAGCAAGTAATGGGGCACGTCATCGACTTCACCTGAGCCACAAGGGCAAAGTCTGTCCGAAGCAGGGATGTTATCACGTCTCCCCTCTAAAAAAGCAGAAGGCATGGTCTGGAAGCGCAGGGCTGTGAAGGCTGTGCTCAAGGGAGCTGAGGTTAAATTGGTTACCGAAGTACTTCCATGCTAGGTTCAAAGTTCTGGTTTTAACATGTGAAGTCCTTGATTTGGGATCTTGCTACTTGTGGTCCTTACAAAACACACACATATGGGTGTTAACTCCCAGAAAATGATAATAAGAAACCAGGCTTTTTCTGCGATGACACTGTCTCTATGGAATGCTCTCCTGCAGGAAATACGACAGGTGTCCTTCCTCCACATATTCTAGAAAGCTTCCCAAAACAGAACTTTCTGAAGAAGCCTTTTGGTAGAATCTCTCCAAATACCTGGGACATTAGAGGAAAGAGGAGAGGAACAATTCAGTATTGTAGTGTGTTCTGGAATTTGGCTCACTACCTGTTTTAGGTTATGGTTTATGCGTGAGACAGTTTATGGTTTACACACACACACACACACACACACACACACACACACAGAGAGAGAGAGAGAGAGAGAGAGAGAGAGAGAGAGAGAGAGAGAGATGCTAGAAACAGTATGTAAATTACAAAAGGTTTTCATGCTTTTTCATGCAACTGTATATACGTTCACTTTGTTGTACATCTTGTTGTACATCACCAAGAGTAATGGTTTGCTATTTGGGTGGTATATAGAATGAATGAATGAATGAATGAATGAATGAATGTGAACATTCTGGTCCCCTGAATCTTTCTATAACTGAACTATCAGCTTTTTAGGGGCTAGCGGCTTGAACTTAATATCTGTCAGGGACTGAGTTAAAGGTACGCTGATCAAACTTAAATTTCTGAAATAGGTGCCACCCCACAATGGGACAGCAAAGTACTCCCAGGATTCTCAGAATGTAGCCACCTTCATTTAAAGTCCACTGCATCATGTTCTTTAAACAACCATTTTTAATGCATTTCAAAGCTGATTATTTCACCGGTTAGAAATAAGATGACAACTACAGAGATCTTAAGAAACATTACTTTCATCTTGCTTTACAGAAACAGGATCTGCAATAACAGCATCTTGCGTTGGCTTGGGAAATTCTTTAACACCTACCCCAGGACAGACAGGAAAACCAGTGCCAGGATACAATGGTAACGTTGCAGAATGTATGCTGTTAAGATAGAGTGTTGGTTAATTGTTTTCAAGTTCTTGATTCATTATAGAGTGAAAAATAATTATTTGAAGTTGGAAGGCTTTTATATTTGATAACTGAGAACGAAACTCAGCTTTGGTTGGTCTTGTTTAGGTACTTTAACATCTGTTTTGTAGTAAAAATGGTAGACAACCCGCATGAGAGATCACTATGTAATAGATGGTACTTCTTCTTATTCTTGCCTTGCCCTGTTTAGAAATTACACCATGCCCCAATAGTTTCTGATGCTGAACTAGCTTCTATTCACAATCACCAGAAGATACCACATAATAGCAGAAATCTTCTTGGTGAAGTAGAGTAGTGTAAATGCTGGTGATGTCACCAGCAGACTATATTAATATTTTACTTACATTTAATCTGAAAATCACTGCTGCTGTTTCTGTACCTGGTGGTGGCATGGTTTTTTTGGTTTTTTATTTTTGAAAAACGCTTTATCCCCCTTCCCCCAAGGCTCCTAAGGGCTTCCTGACCCCAAGAAGGGGATTCCTTAGGAGTCTTGGAACTTGGTGGCTGGGGGTGGGGTAGGAAATTTTAAATCAAATTTTATTAAAGATTAATATTGCCTGCTGGTGATCTCATTGTGTATTTTAAATCACCCAGTGTGGTCTTTGGTTTTATAAAATCAGTCAGTCCATCAGTCTAGAACAGAGGTCCTCAACCTAAGGCCCCAGGGCTGGATGCTGCCCCCCAAGGTCCTGAATCCGGCCCCTGGGACCAATTGCAACCCCCACCCCCTACTTTGCGAGCAAGCAAGCCTCCGCAGCTGCTTATATTGCTGAGGCAGTTCAAAGTAGTGGGCTATGTCACTTCTCTCACTCCCCCCAACTACCGCCTAGATGATCAGCATGCTGGCTAGTGGGGCATTCAAAGTGGGAGGGCTACGGCAAGGTCCCCCGCTTCCCCCACCCACTGTGGTCCGGCCCCCAGTGGTGTCTAGGGCGTGGTGAACCGGCCCGCTGTTTGAAAACTTTGAGGACCCCTGGTCTAGAAGATGGATGCTGGTTCAGTCTATGCCTGGCAGTTAATGTATTGATGCATATAATAGGAAAGGGGAAACACCAATTGCAGAAGATTGAAATCAGTTCGTTTGAAGCCTCTACCTCTTCCTTCAATCCCTACACATATAGATTATAGGAGGCATAACAGAGGAATCCCGTTTATGCCTGATCAATAGTCAAAGGTACAAGTGGGGATCTACCTGTGTGCTGCTCCTTGGCTCATCTTCACTGCTACCTTTTGAGCCTTAGCCTGGGGCTCCAGTTACGAATATCACATGAAGAGCTATTTTCCAACCTGAGAAAAGGCTAAGAAGCATGAACCTATGTTCTCAACCAAAGTACAGGTGGATAAAACCAGGACATCATTTGGTAGGCCAACATAAGGACTTGCCATTGTCCTGATCTACCTGTGTGTGTGTGTGTGTGGGCGGGTGCCCCCAGGGGTCTGTTCTGGGTCCTGTGCTATTTAATATCTTTATTAATGACTTGGGTGAAGGGACAGAGAGTATGCTGATTAAATTTGCAGATGATACCAAATTGGGGTGGGGGGTGTTGCTAATCCCCTAGAGGATAGGATAAAAATCCAAAATGAGCTTGACATAAGTACCTCTTGGTGGACCACTAACTGAACATGAGTCAGCAGTGTGATGCAGCCAAGAAAGCCAGTGTGATTCTTGGTTGCACCAACAGAAGTGAAGTGATGGCACTACTATTCTGCTCTGGTCAGACCCTACCTGATGTACGTTGTCCAGTTCTGTGCACCTCAGTTTAAAAAGGATGTTGACAACTTCAAGCAGGTCCAGAGGAGGGCGACCAGGATGGTTAAAGGTCTGGAAGCAATGTATTACGAGGAGTGGCTAAGGGAGCTGGGAATGTTTATTTAGCCTTACAAAAAGAAGGGCTGAGAGGGGATATATTAGCTATGTTTAAATATTTAAAAGGACGTGATATCGAGGAGGGAACAGGTTTGTTTTCCATGGCGTCAGAGACCAGGACGTGGGGCAATGGTTTCAAACTACAGGAAAAAAGATTCCATTTGAACATTAGGAAGAACTTCCTAGTGGTTAGAGCTGTCCGGCAGTAGAATATGCTGCCACAGAGGGTGGTGGAGTCTCCTTTTTTGGAGGTTTTTAAGCAGAGGCTGGATGGCCATCTGTTGGGAAGACTTTGATGGGGGTTCCTGCATGTCAGGGGGTTGGACTGGATGGCCCTTGAGGTCTCTTCGAACTCTGTGATTCTATGCTCTCATTTAGCACACATAGATTTCTGGGCCATTGGTTCCATGCACCAACAAGACCCAGGAAGTCAATTGTGGATTATTCCTATGAATATATGGGGTGGGGGACCAGACTGCAGCTGATGCCGTCTTTGTTTCTTTGCACAGACAAACACTTCACTCAAACACACATTTCCCAAAGAGCTGGTTCAAACATAACAATCTCAGAGTAACAAGGATTGATTTACTAAAATGAAAACAAGCAGTGGAACTGCACACTCCAGATGTGCTCCTTTCCTTCACTCCTGTACCAGTTTTGAAGCTTTGATAATGGATGTTTAAACCATAGTACAGTATCTCATTATCCAGCTTAGATGCACCCGGTTTAACAAAAAATAAATAAAAATACAGAACACAACACATGAAGCAGAGGAGGGCAAGGCCAAACCACCTCTGAACATTCTCTGCCTGGAAAAGATTAGTGTAAGTCAGAATTGACTGGAAGGCAGGAAGTTATTTTTACGATTATTAATGGACGAAAGGAAAACATGAAGGGAGAATGAAGACATGTACTTGGCTAAATAAACCATAGTTAATTAAGCAAAGTTAGATTAGAATTGGCTTTTTAATGCAATAATTATGAAGGCTTGGCAAAAAAAAAAAAACCCAACAATTTTTCTGCATATTTCTTTACTGCTTTTCTATAATGCTCTTGTTCAACTGAAGTGGCCCTAAGGTGATCTTAACTCCATGTTAAGAGCAATATCTAATCTCTAGTATTCTTAGTCATCTTGCATTTATGAATTTATTCCACCATTCCTAATCTTACAATTGCACATGTTCTGTTCTGCTTTCAATTGTCTTTCAAACCAAAGACAGCTACTGCCTTTTGTAGCAGTTCAAAGCCTGCATTTCCTACAGCTAAAATAAAAATGTAAAAGATGTGCTTAACATTCCTTTTTAATATCATCTTCAGCAGAAGACTGCTTTATTGATAAAAGCGGACACCAGGCAAGCTTAAATTTAACATGGTTGTAGACTTGCGGAGCTCAAGGAGCATTTGGGTCCTAAAAATGTATTTGGAATGGTTACAGAGTTAATGTTCTGCTGCAGCAGCTTTTACTATGTGAATAAGCAAATGCTGTTAAATGTACACCAAAAGGAAACAAATGGATTTGTCCATGTAAGTTCACATTAAAGTATAGCAGTTATTTTTTAAAGTTCCACAACATTTGTTTTATTTTTGCCTGACACATTAGCACAGAAAAACACGGCTACCTGTTCTGAAACTACCACAGGAAAGTCTATGAAATACAGTATATACAAACAGTCACTGCTTATATCATGGGCTTTAGAAATCAGGAAGAATGCGAAAGAAACAAACCATGATTTATAAAGAGATTTTTAATGTGTGTTTAATGCATGTATTCAGTCTTAGATCAAGAGTTCCCATAGCATGTTATTCAGTTAGCACTGATTTCAGGCTACTTTGAGTGGTGGCTGCAGAAGCAGTACTGTATTAGATTTCCAGATCCAGTTCTTCCCATCTTTCTGTCTGTTATGGAAATTATAATTACATACATTCTTTTCAGAGTTGTCAGGTAAGAGTTAGTATATCTTCCTCTTTTGTATGTCATTTCAAAAAGACACAGTGGTTAATAAATTATGTAGATGCTGACTAATTTTTCTAAGTGCAGACCACAGCAGAATGAAAGATCTGGCTTAATGAGGAAATTTTGCAGTAAGAATATCAGATTCAAAACAAATTATGTTATGGTATATTCAGGTAAGTTTCAGGCCATCATGTCTGATAAAGTGCTAGTTAGAGTTGAAAAGGGAGGGATAACCTTGTTCTTATGACCTCTTCTTGTACCCTTTTTGTTACAGTGATGATCCTGGATGACAACAAGCAACTTGTAAAAGCGAAGACTTTGGGAAATATTGTGGTGAAGTAAGCAATTCATAACTTTGCAAGAAATGTGTAGTTACAGCAATAGGGATGGAGGGACAGTAGGCGAAACATGGCTTAATAGTGATTGCTATAGCTTTTGATACTGAATACGTGTTTTGACTTCTACCCACTACAATATAAGAAAGCCAGATCTTCTATTAAAAGAGACAGGGCATATATTTTGTCTAGTAGAAGAAAAAGGTTAAGAACATTTCAAATGTTATCTTTAAATTAAGCAAAGTAAGGGCAGGATTATGTTTCACAATAAAAATGTTTTATTTGTGACATATGAACTTTTATTTTGCCCAGTTTAGTGATAGAATTTGAAATGTTCTGATCTTCTAGCACGCAGTCTCTATGGAATGACATTTGGTTTATCAAGAATATTGCAAAGGCTGCTTGCTGCTTCACTGATCTGCTAATGGTTCCACCTGGAAATATTTGAAAGGCAAGCCAGAGTCAAGGACAGTTCCATATGGAGTGTAACTGGAAAGGAAAAGAGAAGCGGAACTGGTTCTAGCCAGTAAATGTAATTTCAACGTGTATGCAGCTACTTGATCTAGAGATTGTGTAAAGATAAATGATTGTGTAAAGATAAATCAACAGTTCTGGAAACTGCTACTGGTATCTTAGGGCTCTTTTGGTGCTTCTGGACCTTGTGAATCTGAATTAGGAGGCGAATCAGATCCTTTCCTGTTTGCTGCTGAGATGTACTTGACGTTTCTTCCTACAGGGAAGGTAATCTGTAATATAATGTGTGGGTTCCTACGTTCCTTGAAGACTGTCTTTCAGATTTATTGTTCAATACCCAACTGTGAATCTAATCCTTCAAGTTGCTATCTTGATACATCCTCTTCTGAAAACCATTTCGTCCATTAATCAAATGGTCTGTAGACAATTTGCAGCAAAGTATAAAGGAAATGGATTTCCTGCCTTGATGTCACGAGGCCCCTTCCCTTGTCTTCCATATCCCCATGTTGCGCATGGATCTCTGAGTTGACAAAACCTATACTAACTTTTCTATGTGCAGATCTTGGTAGGAGCTGGAACGTGCTGGGAAAACCACTACATGCAATTGTCATTGATTTACACATTTTCTCTTTTTCATAGCTGATGCACATTTCTAATGGAGGGGGAACTTTATCCTGTTTAGCCATGCTAACATTTCACATTTGCACAATTGGAGCACTTTTGGAGTTACTCGTCTTCCTTTCTGCTTTCCTGCCCTTTTCAGCTTCCAATGCTTCTGCTTAGGATCTGATTAAGCTTCTGCTACCATGATACAGGCCAGTTGCCTTTCTTGGCTGACTTACAGGTAATGCTGGAGGTGACTGTTCTTTTGCTCAGCTGGCTATTAATGTTTGGCTTCTGTGTTTCCTGTTGCCTGGCATTTCTCATAATAAATAGTTGGCACAATCCCAATGTAACTAATGATCTAAAACATTCTTGCTACTCTAGAACTTGAGGACACTGCTAGGTTGTGGATAGGTGACAATGTCATTGTTTTTAGACTTAAGTGCTCATAAAATATGGACACTGTAATGTGCAAGAGCCAACACTCTTGTTTTACCTAGACATTGATTTCTTAAGGACAGCGCCATCCTCAGGTTCATAGCAATACTGATTTTACAATGATAAAGCAATTGCCCATAAATCACAGTATGTAAATTATTCTTAGCAATTCTATGGAGGAAGGTCAACTATATGGACATACCTCTGTATATTTATATATATGGGTTTTTCATTGCTTGCCAAACAGAATGACCTGTATTTGTGTTCCATTTTATTATTCTTCAAGTCTATGAACCATTTGCAGCAAAGAGCTTGAAATTATTCTCTAAATTCCTTGAAGGCTCCTTACACCTAAGAGTCTGTGTAGAGCACTCTATAGAGTCTTAGACTCAGGAGACCTGGGTCCAAATCCCTGTTCAGGTGTGGAGACTCACTGGATGTTTGTAGCAAGAATAAAACTGCCTCTTAACATACGTACATTGAAGACCATGCTGTAAGTTGGAATCAAATGGATGGCACATTATACACGCACACCTATGTACTAAAACAAACAGTATTATTTTGGAATGGAATGTATAGATTCCTGTGACATTACAGTACATTGGTTTGTTGTCAATCTCAGTTTCATGAGACATCTCCATGAAGAATTGGAAGCTCTGCAAGAGTCCTCACTTCCATGCGAGAGTGAGACAAAATATTTTTTCCCAATCAAGGGTTTCGAAAACATGCTCAGAACTATCTGGAAGTTGAGTCATGGCAACTGGACTTCTTTTTCTTGAGAGATGAATGGCTTCCCTGACCCCTCTCTCAAACCACCATGTACACATATTAGACAGAGAAGATAGGTGGAGCCATTCATGTGAGCATTGAAAACCCCTCTCTCAACAGAGGGGGGGGGGCTCAGGCACAGTCCATCTGCCACTTATCAGACTGATTTCAATAATACCCAGACAAATCAAAAATACTTCACGCCTTCACCACCAAGACCATAGCTAACTACCCATACTTTTGGGGTTTCAGCACTTTAGGCCATTGCTCACCTTCATGCTATTGAGACTGTTGTCTACCTAACGAGCCTATTCAGCCCATTGTTCATCTTGTGAGCCTATTTCAGACCAGGGTGACAGGAGGTCAAAGTTAACTTGCAGCTAGCTTTCTTCAGACTGATGAAGCTGTTTGGGTGAGCAGCAAAACGTTTCAGTCTTTCAAGAAAAAGAAGTCCAGTTGCCAAGACTCAAGTTTCAGATAAATTCACCTGGATAACTGAGAATCTTCACAGTCATATTGCTCAGAACTAGTTTTGTTTCTCTTGGAGAAGCAAAAACAACACCACACACACACACACACACACACACACACACACACACACACACACACACACACACACACACACACACACAAGCAATGTTAATCACAGAAGGAATGGCTTTGTTATGAAAGAGGCAAATAATTCATCCCAGTCTTTGATTTCTTCTAGTTTCAGTGACTCTGAGGAACAGTTGTCCTAGTTTTCACATACAGTGGTACCTTGTATAAAGGAATTAATTCGTTCCAAATGAAATTATGTTAAGCAAATTTTCCTTTATACAAATTCCCATAGGAATGCATTGAAAATGGAATAATCCCATTTTATGTTGTACAGATTTTCCCCATTGGCAATTATGTTAAGCAAATTTCCCCTATCTCCGGAATTTTTTATGTTGTACAAATTTTATGTTATACAAGCTGTTTGTTATACAAGGGTCCACTGTATTTGCTTGTGTGTTGTGCAGATTGGAGGAAAGAGTGGGTGATATTTTGGAATTATTGCACTCTTGTGTGTTGCTTTTAAGAGGCCTTGGCTGAGAGAGACCTTTCTGGACTGGCATGAATGTTAATCATTCCAGTAGCACCCATTTGCTCCCCAGCCAGCTGCTTTGATTTATAAAGAAATGTGTGTAAATAGAATATTTTATTCTTTTCTGTTGCTAATGGCTCTGAGTAAATTGAGGTGATTAATAAGGATGATCTACTGAGGGGTGACATGGAGCTAATTCTGCCCTGTAGATCCCTGAACTTTAACCCCCTGCATCGGTAGCTAAAGGCTTCTAAGGCCACACTTTTGCCAATAAATAACCATATATTAGTCCTTGGAAGCTAGGAAAAGAATGTTATATAACTTCCTCATACTCCCTTGAGATGAATGGAGATTTCAATCAATAATTTCTTTGTGTTTCAGTTTACCCTGACACACTGTTTCGTCACTTTAAATAGGGGAAGCATGCATTGAGCAGTCTAGAGCAGGCCTGGGTAGAATCCCCTAGTTGAGGGGATAAAAGGCAAAGTTCTGGGTCCCAGAGCGGGGCAGTTCAACGGCCATGGCGCATTGAAATCTATTCCCTCCAGAACAGATTAATGGTTTTCAATGCATTCCTGTGGCAAACAGCTGCTTTACTTATGAGCATGTGCTCGGAACGGATAAAATTCGTAAGTAGAGGTTTTAGTGTAGTAGCCCTCAGGCACTTTGGGCCGGAAAAAGTAGACCTTGGCCTGTTCAAAGTTGAACAGCCCTGTTCTAGAGGAAATGGCAGGGGAGCTTTCTCAAGCTGTTCCCTGAAAGCCCTCAAAATTTGGAAAGATTTGGGGGTCAAGGAGTTGAGTTATGAAGCTCCACAGGGGGTGCCCTTAGGAAAAAAAACCCTTCTAATTGGAATTGGAAGCTGATTGGACCAGCAATAGCGCTGCCGTCACTTCCCATATGATTCCCATTAGAAGGTTTTTTCCTAGGGGTACCCCATTTGGAGCTTCCTAACTCAGCCCCCCTTTCCCCCAAATCTTTCCAAATTTCATGGGGTTCTCTAAAATCGCTTTCTAAAGATACTCCTGCTACTTTGGTGCCTCAAGGTAAGTAATTTTTGAGTGCATGTTTTTTAAAACAATATGCACTCAAAATTATTTTAACAATATGCAATAAATATTTACTTAACATGGGGCTCCAAAGTTGCAGGGGTACCTTCTCAATGCAATTTTAGGGGATCCCTGAAATATGGAAAGATTTGGGGTAAGGGGACTTAGTTATGAAGTTCTAAAGGGGCTGGGGTCATTAACTGGCAAGGTGTGCTGGAAGTGTGGAGGCAGTCAGGGAGTCTATGGTATTAACTCCCTAATTGCCTCCATACTCCCAGCACAGGAGCAGTGAGGGGAAAACCCCACTCCTTTCTGTGTTTCTCCCCTCCCTGTTTCCCAGCTGGGGCTATATGACAGGTCGGGGTGTGGGGGGAGGGGTGCCTCCTCTCCAAACACCAACCTGTCAAAAAGCCCCAGCTGGGATGTGGGGGAGGGGCAAAAGGCAGAACAGAGCATGGAGGGAAAAACCCTGCTCTGTTCAGCCTTTTGCCCCTCCCATTGCCTCCCAGCTGGGAGTTTTTGACAGGTCATGTGTGTGTGGGGGGGAGAGGAGCTCCCTGTCCAAACCCCAACCTGTCAAACAGCCCCAGCTGGTAGGCGGGGATTGCAAGGAAGTGAAGCTCTGTTTGAATTTACCATTGCCTCTTTCCTTCTCCCGTGCTCCTCCTCTTCCCAGGTTGGTTTTCTGGACAGCGAGGGCTGTGGGAAGGGGGACATTCCCTGTCTAAAACACTCCCCTGGAATGAGAGGGTGGCAGGAGAGAAAGGACCAGTCAGGCAGGGAATTTACTTCTGCCTCCGTGTTCCTTTCATCCTAACACCCACCTCCCAGCTGGGATTGAGCTATCAAAATTAGTTGGGAGGCGGTGGGGAGGAGGCTTTTGAATCCCCACCACACCAGCTAGAGCGCTGGTGCCATGGAGAATTCATTTCATTTCGTTTTGTTTCATAAGTAAAATGCTTTTTGAAAACTTTTGTTACTGACAATACAAAAACAGGGGGAACGACAAAATCGAACAAACCAAAACACAGTTTTTCTGTTTCGTGCTCATCCCTATTCATGGCACTTAGCAATATATCCCCCATGCATAAGAAATAGTGTAACTGCACTAGCATTTGTAAGAAGATATTCTTTCTGCATCACTTTAAAGATTAAAATATGTCAAGCTGTGGTGTTAACTCTGGTTTTTGGATTTGCACTAAGAAATACTGAGTGTAGCTTCAGCCATTAGTCTGCTCATCTTCTGTTGATAGCATAGCTGCAGTTCTAGTCTTGTGATAGGAAAGAGATAGTAGATACTGAAATAAACATATTCATGCCTCAGTAAACAAAGCAGTGTAGTATCACGGGAATTTTGAGGCAGCCTCAGATGTGAAAATGGATTGAGGAAGAGGAATGAAAATAGAACATTATTTATATTATTTGTTATCACTAACTCTTACATGTGATGCATCCAGGGCTCATGTCATACATTATGACCCCCTTATCTGCTGATTCATTATCTGATGATTCACTTATTCATGAATTGAGGGGGGGAATATATAAAAATACTGTAGCCCGAAAGCAGGTGGCTGTGAGACATATTGCCTTGTGACCACTGTTCAGAGCTCTCCCGGTTTCTCTCCTGCACACCCCCATACCTCTGGGCAGACTCAGAAGTGGTGTCTCCCTCACCTTGTCCTGGAGAGCCGCTTTGTGATTTCTTGCCTCCTAGGACCTTCCCTTGAACCCCTCTCTCCACATACTTGCTTCTTCTGCCTTCTCATCCTTGTGGCCCCATCCATCGAGCCTTCCTGGGATATTGTGTTGTCTGGGAAGGGTGATGGAGCTGGGACCACAGCAGCCAGCCAGCGGCTCTTCCCACAAGCCTCCTTCCTCGCTGCCACTGCTCCCTAAGCCATGCCTCCAGAAAGGGAAGAAGCAGGTTTTGCTGGTTTTGTTAGGAGGAGGAGGGGGCACATGCGAAGATGCTTTAAGGAAGTGGTGGCGGCGAGAAAGGGGACTTGCGGGAATGGCGATGGAGGCAGAAGAAGCCCCCGCCCAGTACAGCAGTGGTGACGGCAGTGGAAGAGGCGCCCGCGGGCCTGCAGGCACCTCCCTGGAATGGCAGCAGTGATGGTGGTAGAACAGGTGCCCACGTGGCCCGTAATTACCTGCCCAGAATGGCAGTGGCAGTGGCAGAAGAGCCCCCTGCGGGGCCTGCCGACACCTGCCCAGAACAACTGCTGAGGAGATTCCTTCCCTGTTACAGAGACTCCCCATACTGCCCTGGCGGTAAGGGCAGGGGCAGACAGGCAGGCTGGGAGGGGGGATGGCCCTTTGCTACTAATTCACCCCCTCCCCGGTCACCACTGCCAACTCCTTTCACTTCTCCAGGACTGCCACCCCAGATAAGAGAGTATCTGCGGAGGGGGGGGTTCCTGTAAACGATCTACTGTGGGTACAGGGGTTCTACTGTATCTTAATATTGAAAATGACATTCCAGATATTTGCAGTTTTAACTATTATGAACCTGTGCATATCTTTTCCTCTATTTCAAATTGCCATATGGAATTCATTTAATACATTTTGAGTTGCTCTTACATTACACTTCAGCAGTTCTAATTTTTAGAATTCATGTGGGTGAAAGTGGGGATGTGTGATCTGTCAGGGATGTGATGGGTTCTCTTAAAGCTTAAAGCAAAGGCAAGAGAACAACAACAAAGCTTTATGAAAATTATTAATGGCCATATAAGTGAAAATGTCCATTTTCTGTGTCACAGGGACTTTTTAGACAAATAAATCAGAAAATTCTAGTAAGCTCTAGTAACGTTATAAATTACTATTCTATTAGTAACCCAAAAGCATATCGGGTAAAGTCCATTTCCTGAGGGCTTCTTTTAGTACAGAAATATAGTATACTGAAATGGTGTTAAAGTATTATATTCCCACTTTGCTTTGAACCGGCACATTTTCATTCCTTGTGGTGTGCAGGGCCAGTTCAAATCACTCTGCTGCCTGAAACTCAAGGACAAGATAGCACTCACCTAATTCCACATGCAGAGTCCAACCATATTACCATCTGAGTTCTTCCATCTGCTATTTTTGTTGCTGCTGTGATGTTTCTTCCTCAGTTTCCTAATCTTAAAAGAGGGCTTTTCACAAGACTTTTAGTAGGTGCAAGATGATGATGATGATGATGATGATGATGATGATGATGATGATGATGATGATGATGATGATGATGATGATGATGTAAACCCTGCTGTGCAAATAGCATAACATTTAGAATCAATTTCTTGTAAATTAAGACAGTTCCATAAATATAATCTGCTGCACACTGAATTGTGTGATTCAACATGTGGCAGAAAAGGCTTGTGAAGATTTATAAACCTGTGGTAATTTGCGTTTGAAAGTGATGCTGATTGAGTAGCTGTATGATTCAGGTTCTAGCCAACATATCTAAGTACATCAGAACTGTTGATACTCTGGAATATAAGTCTGAGGAAGATTAGTAATTTATTTAGAAATTTTATAGGGGCCCTTAGACATTGATTTATGGCAGACCAAATTCAAGGTATTTTCTGTCTTTGTTGAGACAGATGGTGTTCTGTCAGATACTTTTTGTCATGTAGCAGAACCTTTGTTCCTCAGCACTCACCTGGAGAAATGTGGCCACCCTTGGGTACATCAGTTTTCAACTGCTAAGAGTGACAGTTCTTCCCAGCACTAGCAAGTCTGATACTTCCCCTACTGAGAGTACCCTGCCTCTCTGTCAACACTTACTCTCCCTTCTTTTAGTTATAAAACTTGGATTGTCAGTTTACTTATATTTTATTAAACTTTTTATTACACACTTAACTATTATATACTTACAGTATCTATTGATGTAGTGGTTATTTGTCATATAATCTAGTGGCCAAAATCCTGTTGGTGATTTATGTCAGCCTAATTTACATTGTGCAACTAACTATAGGGAATTGCCACTTATTAATGAGGTGTTGAGCACATTTTGACATTTGTACCTGATTCCTCAACTGGTACATGCCTGATAATGTGAACAGTGCTTTGTTAGTTAGCAGCAGTTCGCTGTGGTGAGTTATGAGTAGAGATGGGCACGAAACCAATTTTCGTTTATTTTGTTATTCATTTTGTTATGTAATGAAAGGAATAACGAACTGCCCCCTCAAAGAAAAACGAAACAAACAAAATGGAAATTTTTCTTCCCTTCCGCAATGCATTCCTATGGGGAAAAGCCCACAGTTTCCCCCCCAACAAGCTGGGCGTGGGAAACTGGGGGATTTCTAAACCTTTTTTTTTTTGGCCACCTCAAGGATGGGCTTGGGGCAGGAAAAGTAAGTTTAAAAACTCCTCCTTTCCCCCCCCCCACCCAATGGGGTTGGGGAAAAGTAGTTTTTTTTTTTAAAAAAATCTTTTTTGTTTTGGCACCCCAAGTGCTGATCAGCTGTAGCTTTGTGGCGTCCAAAAATATGTTTAAAAACCCCTCCTTTCCCTCCACCTGATGGGTTGGGGGGAAAGGAGAGATTTTTAAACATTTTTTTCTTCGTTTTTCCCCACCTCAAACGCCAGTCAGCTGTAGCTTGGGTGGGGGGAAAGAAGGTGGTTTTAAAGCCTGAGCTACAGCTGATCGGCGCTTGGGGCGGCAAAAAAAGTTTAAAAATCCAACATTTTCCTGTTCCCGATCAAGTTATACAAGCATCACACACACTAAAAACGAAACAAAACAAAGTGAAAAATAAAACTTTTTTGAACAAATTCATTCCAAACAAAACAAAACTGAATTGAACGAAATAAAAAACGAAACAAAATTCTCTTTTAGCATTTCATGTCCATCTCTAGTTATGAGTGCTTTGGTGAGTTATGTTGTTTAATATACATATGTATTAATCACGAACAACTTCCTGGCTGTTGTTTTTGAATGATCACATTAACTGTTGCTATTTCATGTGTTGTGTGCTGCTTTGGACACAGTCATTTGCACAAACAGCATATAGAGAAATAGATGGCATAATGAAGATGAGTGTTAGAAGGCCATTCCCCTTCTTCATTTTGACAAGAAAAATTCTTCACAGTGAAAATATTCCACGATTTATCAAATTATTGATTCATCAAAAGGAGTTTTATCAGGGTTCCCCCCCTTGCTGCTGTAAGGAAGATTTTTTTGAAAGAATTGTTTATCTGGTGAGTGTATGGTGGCCACATATTTGAGCACCCAAAATCTTGAAACATTTGGGTTTTGGATTTTGCCTGAAGCCCATATAACACACTCAATTCTCTGAAAGGTGTGGCTTTTAATTTGGTATTATGACTAATATCATTGAATATCCAACTTCTCCACCTTTCATTGACATACTACAGTAGTTGGTACGGCTTCTTTTCTGCAGAAGAGTTAGATTTAATGTTCCAAGTAACTCTCCCATGCTGTATGTGTGTCATTGTTAGCATTTGTTCCTTGAGCTTCTCATGTGAGCATGTTTCCTTTTTAGTTTGTTCATTCTTTTTGTTTTATTTTCTTTTTAAAATTAAATTTTAGGTTGCCTTTGCCTCCAGGAGCCTTTTTGGGTCTTTGGAAAAATGAACATCTGTACAAGGAATTATATTTCCAAAAATTTCCGGTGAGAATGAATGAAGTGCTTAATAAATTGTTTCTGGTGTTTTAGATTCGAGAATGCTACGCCACATTTTCTTTAATAGTAGTAGATGTGTGTGTCCTTCCTCACCCTTTTCCTGTTTGAATCCTGAACTTTTCCTAGGTACGAGAAATGGCTTACAGTATATTTCTCAATACTGAATCGGAATGGGCAAATATTTTATTAAGTCCCCTTCATTCTGTGTTTTCACTCTTTCCATGCTTTTAATAGAATGCATGCATTTTTGTGCTAGAATAAAATATTCTCATGCCTTGTCCCAGTCACCCAATGCTTTCTTACTTTCCCAAATGTCCTTATTAGACTAGAAGCCAAGCTATATCTTCTGGCATGTGCAGGACTGATCTGGAGTTACATATGAGGCAAACTGTGCTGCTGTTATCTATCCCTGAACACTTGCTCTCTGGTGAGGCCAGTATATATTCACACTATTTATATCATCCTCAGAGTGGAAGGCAATAAAATCTGTATTGGACATGATATCATGTTAGGTTGATACTGAGGATGGGATTCTGAAAAAAAAAATCTTTCTTCCCATATTGTTCTGCTGATACTGTAAATGATGTAATAAAATATTACTGATGAATTTAATATTCTGAAAATACGTTTCTTTTTCCTTCAATCTCAGGGATACTATGATACTATGGATGCAGGTTACATGGATGAAGATGGCTATTTGTATGTTATGTCTCGAGTGGATGATGTGATTAATGTTGCAGGTCACAGGATTTCAGCAGGGGCAATTGAAGAGGCAAGTGTAAACCAACCTGAATAAATACTGTTATACCACATTTCTCCATCTATAAGACACTGATGTATATTAATAAATCCTCTTTGAGTCTTGCTCCGCCCTGCCCCACCCCACCCCATGGTGTTTTCTTTACTTTCCCTGTTCTGAAGACTCTTGTCTGCTTTGTTTTGGCAAGGAACTTAGCTTTCAGTTTTTGCAGGGAAATGCTTGGGGGTGAAGCCACACTAAGAAGTTTATTTTTGCACTAAAACCAAGAGTCTGAACCTTCAAGAACAAACGAGGGAGAACGGCAATCAAGCACTCCTCAAAAGAAAAGAAAAGAACAGAACCCCTGTTTTGTCCCACCCACAAACATTTCCCTGCAAAACGAGAAGAGAAGAGTCTTCAGAACAGAGAAAGGAAGCAGCAAGGTCAGTTTGGTTTTTCCCCTACCCCACCCCCAGAAAGGCTTACTTCTTTGTATCCGACACCCTTTAATTTTTCCTGCCATTATTTTAGAAAAAAATAGTGTTGTATACATAGAAAAATATGGTAAACAGTATTTTCATCTAAGACTTCAGGTCTTCAAAGATAGCTCTACCTTGTGACTCATATAGGTTGACTGAAGGTATTTGGCATTTATGAGTCTAAAACTGAGCAATGGACTAAATAGTCCACTACAACCTATGTCAGTGGGGAAACTGCATTACCCTCTGCATATACTGCTTTTTAAGATTTAAAACAGGTTAGTTCAGCAAAAAGAGATACACCAAAACACTTTGTTTTAAATAAAGAATCTTGTTATTCCAGCCAGATGTTAACAGTGTATCAGGGAATCATGTTTCTTAGAAGCATATGCTAATGTTCTACCCAGAGGTTGTTTTATTTTTTATTAGAAGTTGATTCACATTCATTTTATTTTAGATAAATCCTTTACAGTTGCAGATATAAATAAACTGTTGTATTTCTGTGGCAAGGCTTTTAACAGATAGTATGATTATTTTCTTAATGCCCTTACAATTGCTAAGAGACTTATACTCTTAGATGGAAAATAAAGCCATCATCATTTTCTATTAAGACTCTGAAGCTCTGTCTAACTTGTCTACATCTGAATGTGTATCAATTTTGGACCTAGTTGTTGGGTTTGCTTTTGTTTGTTTTTGGCATATATAGCCTTCTTACCATAATCTGTTTAGTCGGTGACTGCTTGATCATCATTATCCCAGGTTGCCCACTTCTTTTTTCTTTTAAATTAATATGAAAATTAAATGACAGTGATGAAGCCTAAGAAAGAATAGAACAGTGTTTTTCAACCACTGTTCCGCGGCACAGTAGTGTGCCGCGAGATGTTGCCTGGTGTGCCGTGGGAAAAATTCTCCCTAAACCAGCAATGCCCCCCCCCCGCATCCCGCTCGCAACCAAGGCAGTGGTGCGGCGCCAGCGAGCCAGAGGAAGGTGGGGTGTTCAGAAAGAAGCCGGCTGCCGCAAGGCTTCCTTGAGAGATGTAGTTCCTCCCGCAGGTCTGAGACGCGGTCCTGGGGAGGAGAGCGGACTACCTTTCCCGGCGTGCTTTGCGTGCCGGTGAGGAAAGGCTGGCCGTGGGCGGGGAAGGAGAAGAAATAAGGGAGGAGGAGGAGGAGGAGACTGGAGAGCGAGAGAGTGAGAGAGAGCCGGGAGACCCGCGCAGGCGCATTGCGGCGAAGGGCGCTCCTGAAGCCGCTCTTAAAGGTTCTTGGGGTTGGTTCCCCCTCCTCCCTCACGGAACCCCCCTCCCTCACTCCCCCGCCTCGTGTACTCGCTGTTTGCCTCCCGAGGGTGGGCGCGCGCCCCTGCCGAGCCAGGTAGGAGCGCGCATGCGCACCCCTCTTTTAAGGGTGGGGAGCGGGCGGCCGTTGACAATTGTCATTTTTTTGTGGGGGGGGGTAAATAAAGGGGAGGACGTGGGAGGCTGAGGAGGGGATTCCTAGGACCTAGGGAGGAGACGGGGATGGGGGGTCCCTTCCGGGCCCTGTGGCTGCCTGGCTGGAAGGAGGCGGGGGGGGAAGAGAAGGGAGGCTTATACTGGAAGGGGTAAAAGATGGGGGTTGGGGGGTCGTATATGAAGAGCCTCCCCCAGCCCCACCTTCCTGGGTTTGCAAGTTCCTCTGAAAAAAAGTGCCAGGAGGAGGGAGGGGGAAGGTGAGGGCAGGCGGACATTTTGATAGGGATGCCTTGGGAGGGCCTGGGCTGGAGGATGGATTTGTTGTTGTTTTTTTTAGGGGGGGGTAGAAGTGTGTTTGTGTGTGTCTGATAGGCACAGAGTTAAATTTTTTAACATTTTCTAATGGTGGTGTGCCTCGTGATTTTTTTCATGAAACAAGTGTGCCTTTGCCCAAAAAAGGTTGAAAAACACTGGAATAGAAGCAGATAGTTTATCCTCCCCCCCCCCCCAAAAAAAAACCCTCAATGTGGGGGGGGGCAGAACTGGAAGAAAAAATATTGACAGTGTCAACAAGAACAAGAAAAGGATGCATTTTTTAAAAAAAGATTAAAAATAGTAATAATGGGAAAGATAAGCAGATTACCGGGGGAAAAAATGAAGACCCATACAGAAAGAGGATCAAACAGAGAGTGAGTGTAGAGAAAGTCTTGTTTTTGCGTCAGTCTTAGAGTAAAACTCTAAAGACATCAAAACAGAATGTCTTCCTTTTTTGGTAGCTGCATGTTTCAGTTGTACTTTTAAAGAAAAGCACACAGGTACTAAGGTTTAAATCGATTGATACAACACTGTTAGAATACGTATTTAAAAGATTTAAGGTTTTTTAAACCTCTCTGCTTTTCTAGGGAAGGGAAATTTTCTCAATATAACAGATTAATTACATCATCCTGTGAACAAACAAATGTGAGGCAGAAGTAATTTGCTGTGTCTGACTTTTAGGAAAAGAATTAGTTGTTTTATGGATCATTCATACTTTCTTTCAATGCTGTCTCACTTGTGTTGCTGAAAAAAAATCTCACTAATTCCCTTTGCTTGTTTACTGGACAGTGGGTGGTAATTGATTGCTTTGCTGAGCGTAGTTCATTAACTGTACTGTCTTTAATATGAGATTGGTTTTGCTCCTGTTTTTCCTGTTCTAAATAGATAAAATGATTTGATCTAAAGAGTATGGAACATTTATTCCAGATGGGCATCCAGAAAAGTTATATGTTAGCCAAGCTGGTCGGTGTTATTTATCCATGATTATGAATAGGGTTTGTTACTTGGGTGTCAATTTATTCATAATGTAAAATATTGCGCATCTGCAAGTGTTTTACTTGAACCAACAGTTAACTGTTATAGTAGTTATTTTTCCCGCCCGCCCGGGCAAAGTAGCATAAGATGCGCTATCTCCCAGATCTCAGGAGAAGCACGAGGTGGCGGGGAAGAGCCCTATTTAGCAGGGCCTGGCCACTCCCACATCTTCTCTTTCCCTCTCGGCTGGCAGCAACCCACCCACCCACAGCCATATAGAAAGCTAGTGTGGCATAATGTGGCCCCCTTTGGGGGCTGGATATGAATTTTGCCTGGCCCCCCAGATTGCCCGAGGGTGGGCAAGGATTTTTTTCACCTATCCCACACTGGCACAAGTGGTGCAGCATTGGCCATGCTGGTGGGTAGTGCGGGGAATGGAAGCATCTGATGAATCCCAAAACGGTCAACAAGTTATGCCCCTCCAACCCCACAGCTTTGCAGATCCTGAGATCACAGAGCCTGGGCGAGGAGGCCTTTGTAACCCTACTGGGGCCACGTAATGGTGCCCCCACCACCAAGAAGTGAATGGCATAGCTTTGACCGCCTAAGGGGTGCTGCCATGGGATGGCATTCCCGAGAGGCTGCAGACCTCACCCGCCTTGATGATGCCATTGAGCGAGGTCTCCCAGAGACCTCAGGGCCAGTGGTTTCCCACATTACATCAGCCCCCCTCTCGGCAATACCCACAGATATCCATTGTATTTGATAAAGTGTAGGCTGAGTTTCAACTCCATACATCGTCTTGCCTATTCATTTCGACCCTGGGAGGGTAAAGGCATTGAATCAGGCATATTAGTCAGTCATCCAAGATAGAAGAATGGTTATGAAAGAACAAACAGAAAAGAAATGTACCATTATACATAGGCATGGCTACCAATTTTGACACTGGGTACTTTGCTGTCCTGTTGATTAACATTTGGTCATCTGAGGCAGGCAAAGGATAGAGGAATAGAAAGGCACACCTCATCCAGGGTTCAAGGTGATCATATTGGTTCTTCAGTGAACCTGCTTGTTTTCTGCTTCCTTCTGGAGGAACACCTGAAGGTAAACTGCATACTCAGAGTTGATTGGTTTGTGGTGTTCCACTGAGAAATGCGCATTTCAGCAGAAGGCATTTTCCCACAAAATGTTGATAGCCAGGCACAAAGGTACAGTTGCTGCGCACAAATTATAGCTGTGGCATAATATAACTTTCAACTTCTCCAGTTACTAAACCAAGTTTCATAGTATCACCAGGGGTGCAGCAGTTGAATGCATGCTGGCTGCTAATTCCGAATGCATCTATAAACAATCCTCCCCCCCACCCCCCCACCCCCCAAAAAAACCTACAATGCTGGGTTCATAACATAGTGAGGAAATTCCTGGCCACCTGCTTCCATTTTTATGTCTAAAATCAGTGTGTGAGATTAGGAGATTGACTGTTTTTTCCAGGTTTTCAGATACTTCTCATTGATAATGAACATGCTCAATGAAGAATTTCATTGTGATTTATTTTCTTTATTCCCGTTAGGCTGTTCTCTCTCATAGTGCTGTTGCAGACTGTGCTGTTCTTGGCCAAGAGGATTCCTTAAAGGGCCATGTCCCACTAGCCTTGTGTGTCCTCAGAAATGGTGAGTTACTCTTTGTTTACAAAGCTAGGTCTAGCCTTGGGTCAGTGGTGTGAAAGCATTTGTTTTCATATCTTGACCCATCAGTCTGCTGACCATTGCCTGGCTAATAACATTGTAGTTCTATGAATGAACAGGTCACTTGTGAGAGTTGCATTCTTACATTCCTTATCAGGAGTGAATAATGAAGAAGAAGAACTTTTGGAAGAAATAGTTAATCGAGTTAGAGAACACATAGGCCCCGTGGCAGCATTCCGGAAAGCCATATTTGTGAAACAGATACCAAAGACTCGGTCTGGCAAAATACCACGGTCGGCTCTTTCTTCCCTAGTGAATGGAAAACCATACAAGGTAAACAGCAGCATACATTTCTAACTGCAATTGATTGTACATGCACTTAATGTTTTAATTGTCTGCAGTACTGTTTGCAGCTCTCGAATCTTATATTTTGCCAGGTATTTGTGATACACGAAGTAGAATTCACATGGCCTGCAAGCCATAGTCTGTGTGAAGCAGACTAATTCTATTTTGCTGAATCCCTCAATATTCTACGAACTTGGCAAAGCCGGTGTATATAAGTTTAAAGAAGATAGACAGATAACTTTGATGTAGTTAGGTGCCACCAAGTCAGCTTTGACTTATGGTGACCCTACGAAAGAACAGCAGCTTTGATATGCCAGTGTCTTTCAGTTACTGCCCCCATGTATAAGGCCCCCAATTTTCCAGCCAGAAATATCAGTTTCTCTACTGTGTAGTTCTCTCATTGGCTTCCGTGTACTATACAAGACAACCCTAAATTTTTACTGTAACAATTTCAGTAAAAAATATAGTCTTGTACATGAAAAAATACAGAAACTTATTAATTCCTTTCATATGGTATTTCCTTTTCTTATATTGGTCTTCATCCATTTTCTGTATTAATAAAATTATGTGACAGTGCAGTGAGGCACCTACAGTAAGTAGTTGTTTCACATGCAGACAGCAGTCAAAAACCTTACTTCTAATGTCAGTCTTATAAGTAAGATGTCCTGAACTTGTCTACTCTGGGTAGAATAAAGGATTTTGTTAATGTGATTAACCAAATGCTAAAGTACTTACATTTGTCAACACACTCAGCATTTTATATTGTAGATTGCCTGTTAGCTGATTACAGATAACTTTTTTAACATTTCTTTTTTAGACTGTGTAACTTTGGTGTACCATGGGCTTTTAAAATATATTCTAGACCACCTAAATTTTCAGCTAGTAATACTGCAAAGTCCTCTAACAGATGATGTTGATAACTTCCGTATTTAAAGTGATTTCAGTATACTTCCAAGTGATTCTTTCAATATAGCAAGATGTTTTCAGGAGTCCAAGTTGTAAAGCAAAGTTGAGAGATAAATCCTTTCTGCACTATTCTGTATAACTTTAGGTTCTCTGTTATTATCCAGAATAAGAATATTACAGTGGTCCCCCGCCCGTTCACGGTTCATATACTACGGTCCCATATATAGTGGGACCGCAGTATATGAAAAAAGGCCCCCTGGGGTAAGGGGGGAAGGCCTGTTTCAGGCCTCCCGTACTTACTCCAGGACTGGTGCTTCCCCTAACATGCTCTGATTTTGTTCTTCAGATAACACCAACAATTGAGGACCCTAGTGTGTTCACACATGTAGAAGAAGTGTTAAAGATGAAGTTAAAGTGATAATTGGCTATGGAAATCTGAGCTGCCTGGGATACCACGTAAGTCTAATAGCTATGGATTAATGTAAATTCTGCAAATGTATTGACTGAGCTTACATCCCAGTTAAAATTAATTGGTAGTAGGTTGCTGATATAATGTTCTCATTATGAATTTGGTTTTGATGCTCAGATAACTATTAGAACTAAGTAAACAGAAAGAAGTACAGTATCTATAATTGCATGCAGGCCAAACCCTGTATTTAAATAAAAGGCAGAAGATGATGACACAGAGCGCATCCTCCCTTCACTTCTCATCCATATCCGTTTTGAATGCACTTTACACATATGAGCCTGTATCTGTGTTGGCAGCAAATGTGTTGTAGGATTGTCTGTGCTGTGCTTGGTTCCTTTTCTGCTCCTGCTTCTGCAAGGGGGAATCCAGCAAACCCTTGCACTAGCTGTACACTTGTTTAAAGCAATGCAGTGGTATCTGGCTTGCATAATTTCAAGCATAGATCAGAACATGGGTGGAACGTTCTGCCAGTGGACTTGTCACTTCCTTTGGAGAGGAACAGGATAGTATCCCCAGTCATATTGTTAAGAGTCATGATCACAGAAACTGACTTGACTGTACCTAACTGAATGCTTTTTGAAATAAAGCCAATATTGTGGGGCTTATTTTGTACTATGCCACATAATTCTATCACAAACTGGTAGTTTGACCCTTCCAGTTTTATATTTGTACAGGACCCCCCCCCCCGCCGCCCTTTTGTGGTTCATATACTGCAGTCCCGGTATATTATGGGACCACTGTATATGAAAAAAAGCCCCCTGGGATAAGCTGGAGAGGCCTGTATCAGGCATCCTGTACTTACCCCAGGCCTAGTGATGCCCCGAACGGGTTTCCGATGGTCTTCCCAGCAGCATTGGAGGTCCTAAAATTGCTTCTCACCGAACCGGAAGTGACTGGAAAGCGCTTCTCGCCAAACGAGAAAGTCACTTCCTATTCACCGAAACACATTTCTTTGGCCTCTGACATGCCTAGAAAAGCCTTTGGAGGCCCCAAAAGTGCTTTCTAGCAATCCAAACGTCACTTCTGGTTTTCCGGAGGTCACTTCCAGATTGTCGAAAAGCACTTTTGGGGCTCCAACGGGCCCGGTAAGGCTGTCGGAGACCCGTTCGGGGCAGTGTGAGGCCTGGGGTAAGTACAAGAGGCCCCAAATAGGCCCCCCACTCCCGACCTGACCTTGCATCAGAATATTGTGGATTTTCAATTATCGTGGATCGGGTCGGGTCCCTAATGCCTGCAATAGGCAAGGGATTACTGTATTTTGAAGTTAGGGAAAATGTTTAATTTTTTTCAAAGGTCATGAAGCTGTGAGTTGCAGTAACAAACAGTAGTCATAAAGCAAGCTACTGCCACAAAATAGCAGTTTTGGGGTTATTTGATGTTCTCTCTTATCCACTGTTTATGTTATCCATGGGAAGGCCTGGACCTATCTCCAGTAGATACCGGGGTCCTACTGTATTACCCTTTTAATGCCCTCCCAACAAAGATCCATCTGGCGCTGATGCTTTCGGTCTTTTGGCGTCAAGGAGAAACATTCCTGTTTAACTAGCATTTTAATTCATTAATGTTCTTTTAGCTCGGCGCATGAGTAGCAGGATTTTATTATTTGTATTTTAACTGTTTTTTATTTTGATTGTTTTAACATGCTTTATTGTTTTAATATATTTTTGTGTGCTGCCCAGAGACCGCTTGGTAATGGGGCGGCTAAAAAAATCTGTTAAAAAATCTGTTAACAAACAAACAAATAATAGTGAGAAACATTTCTAAATTTGAGGTTACTTCCTAGTAGAGATGGGCACAAAAAGCAAAAATGGCATTTTGTTTTGTTTTTATTTCATTTTTCTCTTTTTTGTTTCATTTTGTTTGAAATGATTTTTTTAAAAAAATTGTTGTATTTTGTTTTGTTTCATTTTTCATTTTTTATCAATTTTTCTTTTTTTGACAACTAGTTGGGACCCTGCTGGCCAATCTGCACTTTTTTTACAAGTGCCGATCAGCTGGTGTGCGGGGCCCTGCCGGCGATCAACGCTTTTTAAATAAGTGCCAATTGGTGCTTTTTTTTTTTTACAAGTGGCCCTGCATACCAGCTTAGAGTACATAGTAGATAAGCGGGATATAAATTTAACAAATAAAATAAATAAATAAATAAAATAAGCTGATCGGCGCTTATTTTTGTTATTTATTTTAACAAGTGCCTAGATCAAAAAACGAAACGGAACAAAACAAAAATTTCCATTTTGCTTCCTTTCATTTTTAAAAGGCACTTCATTTTTCATTTTGTTAGGAAATGAAACAAAAAACAAAAAATTTGTTTCATGCCCATCTCTACTTCCTAGTACTAAAAAAGAAGTTCTTGGCCACAGAAATATGCAGTATTCTTTTAAATAAACAGCTCAGATACCTTGACAAGTAGATTATGAGTATAGTGGTACCTTGCATAAAGGAATTAATTCGTTCCAAATGAAATTATGTTAAGCAAAATTTCCTTTATACAAATTCCCATAGGAATGCATTGAAAATGGAGTAATCCCATTTTATGTTGTATGGATTTTCCCCATAGGCAATTATGTTAAGCAAATTTCCCATATCTCTGGAATTTTTTATGTTGTACAGATTTATGTTGTACAAGCTGTTTGTTATACGAGGGTCCACTGTATAATACTTTTGGGGTTGGTATGGATGTCAGGGCTGATGGCAACATTCCAGAGTTGTAGCTTTTTGAAGTACAAATATTATCCAGCTTTCACCTAAGAAAAGCTCCATGTCTTCCTGCTAAAAGAGTGGATGTAAGTACATTACACGTGTAGAGGGGAATGATAAAAGATGCCTCTCCATCGTGGCCTCCGTGAAGCCACACAGATGGGTTTCCCAAGTGCCCTTGCGTGGAGGTTGGCCTTCCCTAGCAATAGGAAAGTTCGTTAGTCTCCTCCCATTCACACTGTGCATGTGCGAGCGGGCTCCCACCCAAACACCTCAGTTCCCTCATCGCCGTGCTAAGAGGTCACGTTTTGGTTAGTCTCCTCACTTTTTTCTCTTCTGGAATTTTCTCTCGGGTTTTGATTCGGATTTTGGACTCTGGACTATTCTTCTGCATATCCCTTCGGCTTTGGTTTTCCTGACCGTTGTTTATGGCACAACGCCCCCCCTTTAAGAGCTGTGTTGCGTGTAACGCGAAGATTCCCCACACCGATGGCCATCTGAAGTGCCTCTATTGCTTGGGCAAATCTCATCAGCCTGATTCCTGCCTAATTTGTAAGAACTTTGGTGCCCAAACGCTTAAAAACAGGCTTTTTTGTCTTAACGCTTATTTGCTCGAAAAAGCTCTTCGCCCGGCTTCGATGGAATCTCGTGAGTCTTCCACTGCTTCGCCCGCCAAAACTTTGACTTCGAAGAAGCAAGCGAAACTACCCGCTCTGCCCAAGAAAGACACTAAAAAAGACCTTCTAGTGTTTGAACGTCACCAAACATCTAAACTGGACTCCAAACCATCTTCGAAACATGATTCTTCTTTTTCGACTTCGAAACCTACGCCACCTCAGACTTTGGCTTCTTCCAAAGTCATCCTCGTGGAGACGGAGCAGCCATCGCTTTCGCCTCGGCAAAGGGCTGGGTATGAGCCTCTCTTTCCCTCAGACTCTTCTTCTTCTGACTCTGAGACTGAGCACCCTCCGGACATTTCTCTCATGTCCACACAATTTCATTTTGCTCCTTCACTGCCTGAGCTGCTGCATCATGCCCTTTCTCCATTGCCCGACGCTCAATCGGAACCCACTCAATTGCCTTCTGCTGGGTCTTTCCCGATGTCGGAGGGGACTTCAGTTCAGTCCAATTCGGCTGAATTTGTCCCTCAGCCAATACTGGAAAAATTGGCTTTGAAGGAGCTTAAGCATCATGCCCATCGAAAGTTTGATGTTGTTACGGAGCATATAACGCCGCCAACGATTTCGGCTTAGACCAACCTTCGGTCTTCTGCTCCACCTCTTCTTACCGACAGTCGCTCAACTTCGGTTTCCACTGCTGCCTCGTCGACTTCGATGCCTACCGGCCTTTCCATGCCGAATCTTCCGCCCGTTGGCTCTTCCATTCCCGATGCCTCAACTTCAAGTTTCTCTCCACTCCGACGCCTTCTCTGCCTCGGCTTTGCCTGCCGCAACGTCCTTTCCATCTTTGGCTTCTGTTTTTCCCATGTGGTCTCATGCTCTCTTCCAAGAAGTAATGGCGGCCAGTCAGCCTCAGCTTTCTCAGCCTCCTCAATTGCACCCACCTGCGTTACCAGTCTCCACACCGTCTGTACCTCGTACTGTGTTTGACCCACCCTCGGTTTGGACTCTCAGCTTGCTCCATCCACCTCCATTCCGACGACGGTCTCGGCTCCTCCGCTTCACCCTTTGCCGCCTAAGAAGAAAAAGCGTAAGCTCGCTGCAGTGCCTTCAGCGGACCAGGAGGCTCTCACCATGGTACCGACTCAGCAACCGAAGTCTCCTCACTTGGCTTCGATGACTTTGCCCCCGTTGCCGAAGTTTTCCCTTAAATTTGATGGCTCTAGATGGCTTCTACAATCTGACTCGCCTCCTCTACTTCAAGGTCCTCAAACTACTACTTCACCTGCTTCGGAGACTCATTTGTCCTCTCTTTCTGAAGACGAGCATGATGCTGATTCTCTACATTACGCTACCTCCCCTGACTCCGACGTGGAGGAAAAGTCTCCTCCTTCTTCATCTGAGACTATGAGAAACTATGCTGACTTTCTTATCCACATGGCGAGATCCACCGATCTACCTACCCACCACCCAAAGCCTCGGTTCACGGACCACGGATTTGGAAAGATTTCTTTGGATGATGCCTCTCCTATCCATCTGGCCGTCTTCCCTTCCTTCGTGGCTATGATTGAAGAGTCCTTTAAGAACATTGCTTCTTTGTCCGTTTCCAGGGAAATTGAAAACCTTTATCGGGTGCATGATGAGAAGGTACCTTTCCTTGTGGTGAACTTTGTGGTGGTCATTTCTTCTCAAACACAATCTCGATCAAAACCCCCCTGTAGAGAAGGGTGTAAGCTTGATACGTTAGGGAGAAACGTCTACAGTTTTGCCTCACTTCTGAAAATAGCCAACTATCAGGGAGCTATGAGTGCTTATCAACGTGAGCTGTTGGTTCATTTGCACCCTCTTCTTGAATTAATCCCTGAAGACAAGAGGTCCAATGTGACTGTACTCTTTGATGAGGCCATGGCCTTGGCGGCTCAACAAATGCGCTCTTCCTGCCACGCTTTTGACTGCATCTCTGGGTGCTGCTGTTACCCTGCGTTGCCATGCTTGGCTTCTTTCTACCAGTCTCTCTGAGGACCACAAAGCCTACATCGAACATTTGCCCTTCGAGGGAGACAGCTTGTTTCATCCTTCAACAGATACGGTTATGGAGGATCGACACAAGAAGCAAAATGCTGCTAAAAAGTTAAATGTGGTTTCTCAACGTCCCTTTCGTTTCCAAACAAGACGATTCACCTACCACTTTGGTTCCCAGTCCTCCTTTGGTTGGCACCAATCCAGGGACCGTTCTTCCAGTACCTCCAGCTTCTCTGCTTTTGCACCCGGGAAAGGTAAAAAGCCCAAATCCTCCTCTCCTCACTTCCCAAAGTCAAGAGACCGCAAGCTTAAAGAATTCTGACCACCCCACTCCAATCCATCTGGCTCCCTTCTTTCCTCGCTGGCAGTCCATAACCTCAGACAAACTGGTACTCTCCATCATTTCCAACGGCTCCCGCTTGGAGTTTGCAGCCTTCCCCCCGTTGAGTCATGTTCTGCATACCGCTCCAAGCCCCTGTCTTCTTCAGGAACTTGCATCCCTTCTCGAAAAAGGTGCCATCGAACCCGTCCATCCACGACTCTTCCACACGGGGTTCTTCTCCAGGTACTTTACGGTGCCCAAAAAGGACGGAGGTCTTCGTCCCATCATGGACTTATGTGCTCTCAACCTTCATCTGCACGTCCCCAAGTTCCGTATGGTTACCCTCGAAAAGGTGATCCCATTTCTTTGAAGAGGGGATTGGTTCGGCGTGGTAGACCTCAAAGATGCCTATTTTCATGTCTCCATCCACCCGCTGCATCGCCGTTTTCTCATGTTCACTGTCGGCGATCTAGTTTATCAATACACTGCCCTCCCGTTTGGTTTGGCCACCGCTCCCAGAATTTTCATCAAGTGCATAGCGCCCGTGGCGGCATACCTTCGCACTCGAGGAGTGGTTGTGTTCCTTTATTTAGACGACTGGCTGGTCGTGGTGGACTCTCAACATTGAGCCATCAGGGACATTCACTTCATCCTCGAAACGTCAAATCTAGGACTCCAAGTCAACAGGGAGAAGTCTGTCCTCACCCCCTGTCAGGTCGTCCCCTTACATAGGCGCAATTTTAGATTCCATCCAAGCCAAAGCCTTCCCTCCTCAGGACCGTGTCTCAGCCATTCGTTCCCCTTCCCCCGCTTTCAACCGGATGCCTTGGTTTCTGCGTTGACGGTACAGCAACTTCTGGGGTTCATGGCGTCCATGACGTCTGTTCTGCCACTAGTGAGGCTCAAGCTTTGACATCTTCAGGCCTGGTTCTTATCCCAGTTCAATCCCATGGAGGACTCTCCGGACAAGCTACTCCGTGTTCCCTCCCTTCTGCCTTATTTGCTGGCTTGGTGGGATTCTTCCACCAATTTGCTTGTGGGCCGCCCGTTCCGATCTCCCATCTCTACCATCCAAGTCAACACGGATGCCAGCAACCTGAGATGGGGGGTGGTTTGTTTGGATATGACCATTCACGACCTTTGGTCTCCTCAAGAGAAACTGTTTCACATCAATGGCCTGGAGCTCCTTGCCATTTTCAAGGCCTGCCGAGCTTTTCTTCCTCACCTTTCCGGGAACGTGGTACTTCTGGTAACGGAAAACTCCACTGCAATGCACTATATCAACAAGCAGGGAGGGACACACTCTCAACCTCTACTGCAGTTGACTGGACTTTTGGGAGTGGTGCATCGAACACAACATTTGGCCCATTGCCATGCATCTCACGGGAGAGGACAATGTGAGCAGATTCACTCAGCAGGCGTCAAACCGGGTCCCACGAGTGGGAGCTTCATCGTCCCACGTTTCTTCAGCTCTGTCAACGCTGGGGTTCGCCTCAATTGGACCTCTTTGCCACTCGGGACAACACCAAATGTCCCTGTTTTTGCTCGAGGGCCGGGATCGGAGCTGAGTCCATGGGGGATGCTCTAGCACTCCCATGGTCGTCTCTCCTCTCCTATGCGTTTCCACCAATCCCTCTCCTCAACAGGGTGATCGGCAAAATATTCCAGGAGAAGGCGAATGTCATCTTGATAGCTCCCTGGTAGTCTCGCCAACCGTGGTTTGCACCTCTTCTGTGAATGTCCACTTTGTATCGTCGCCTGCCTCTCCTACCCAACCTCCTATTAAGGGACCATGGCAGAATATTTCACCCGGATCTCCATCGTCTCCAGCTGATGGCTTGGAGGATCACGACGACATAGACTCCATTCTCTCCTCTGCTAGGAAGCCCTCCACTGTTCGTCTTTACCGTTATAAGTGGAAGAGGTTTGTGTCCTTTGCTACTCAACACCATTTCTCACCTTTGGATTCCCCCCCCCCCGCAAGCTGTCCTTCAATACCTTCTATCCCTCAAAAAATCCGGACTCACTCTATCCTCTCTGCGGGTGTACCTCTCTGCTATTGTTGCCCATCAGCCAGAATCCTCTCCTGCTGCTGCATTTTTCCGTCACCCTCGTCTAAAGGCTTTCCTTAAGGGCCTCTGTAACACCTACCCAGATAGAAAACCCGTCCCGCCTCAATGGTCCCTTTCCTTGGTTCTGCAAAAACTGATGCATCCACCCTTTGAGCCCTTAGCCACCTGTCACCTCCGGCTCCTCTCCTTCAAAACTGCCTTCCTTTTGGCTATCACCTCTGCCAGACGGGTTAGCGAACTCTGTGTCCTCAGGTGTGATGCACCTTACCTACAGTTATATAAGGACCGTGTCCTGGCTTACCCTGATGTTTCCTTCTTGCCTAAGGTGGTTACTCCGTTTCACCTCTCTCAGCCGCTTTCGCTGCCAACCTTTTTTTACTAACCCATCAACTCCTTTGGAAAAAGACTTGCATACGCTGGATGTGAGACGTGCTCTTGCTTTTTACGTCTCCCGAACAGCTTCTTTCAGGAAAACTTCACGTTTATTTGTTTGTTATGATCCTAGTTCCAAGGGATCCCAAGTTTCGCCCCAGCGACTTTCTCACTCAGTTTCTTCTACCATTGAGTTGGCTTACCAGCTCGCCAAGTTGCCTGTGCCAGCGCCTATTCGCGCCCATTCCACCAGAGCGATGTCTTCGTCTGCTGCTTCTTTGAAAGGCATTCCTTTGGAAGACATCTGTAACTCTGCAACGTGGTCTACTCCGTCCACCTTCGTGAAGCACTACAGGTTGGATGCCCGAGTGTGGTCTACTACATCCTTCGGTAGAGCTGTTCTTTCAGTGGTGCTGGCGTGACGCCCTCCATCCTGTGAGTATGCTTGTAATCACCCATCTGTGTGGCTTCACGAAGGCCACGATGGAGAAGAACCAGTTACTTACCTGTAAAGGTGGTTCTTCGAGTGGACCTTCATGAAGCCACAGAGCACCCGCCCTCCTCCCCTCATGCCGTCACGCCTTGGCTGGTATTTACCTGTCAAGCCGGCGGTACAAGGGAACTGAGGTGTTTGGGTGGGAGCCTGCTCGCACATGCACAGTGCGAGTGGGAGGAGACTTAATGAACTTTCCTATTGCTAGGGAAGGCCGACCTCCGCGCAAGGGCGCTTGGGAAACCCATCTGTGTGGCTTCACGAAGGTCCACTCGAAGAACCACCTTTACAGGTAAGTAACTCGTTCATTTCTCTAACACTTACCACATTTCCTAGAATGGTTAGTAATGCTGCCTGAGTAACATGCATGAACATGTCCTCTTTGATGGTACAAGAGTTCAGTTATGAAGATAGGGATTGCGCATACCTTTGTTCTGTAAAGGGCCATAAATCTACAAAGAACATCAACTAAGGACAGTCTTCTATTCTTACACGTATGTATGCCATCTTTTACCTTCCTTTTTCCGTGCTGCATGGCCAGAAAAACTCCCAGAACCTGATCCTGTGTCTTACTCTGAAATACGCCCCATTTTTGAGATTTTCTGTCTGGAAAACTAGCCTTAGGATTGAAGTCAAGGGGAGACATTTGCTTGCATTCAGCAAATGCTTGCGGCATCACTGTAAGCAGATTCTGCTTAAAGTGCTTACAGCATTTCTATGCATGAATGCTATATCTCATTGGATTTCCCATTCAAAGAAGCACATGTTTGCAAGTAGTACTGCTGCAGGCCTTGGTTGTGAATGGTGTAGGCCTCTAGGGGGCAGGGCCTACCTGCATGTTTATGTCAACACGATGCCCTACTGAGATTCTGTTTCTGTACAAGTTGAGATGGAACATCACTCACAACAACTTTCCTACTATTAAAAAAAAAGAGGCTATTGGTTCATCACGTGTAAGAAGAAAGCCTGCAAACAAGCTGAACTGTGTATAAAAGCTAGATACCAGCCTGTGCCAGGCAGATGGGAGCAGGTCAGATTGCTAGGTGTCTAGCAGGAGGGGACATTTAAAGCATCCAGCTTCAACTATATGCTTATCTAATAAGGAACATGAAAGCAGTGGTTCCAAAACAAATTGGTGTGCCTAGAACTAAGCAACTCTATAACTATTTAGCTATTATTACTATTAAGTAATAACTATTTAGTTATCTTGTATACTGATCAATGGATCAGACTAGTGTCGTGTTAAGTCATATTGTGAATCCACAATCCACTTACAAGAAACTGTATTTTTTTTAAAAAAAAAATCTTTTACACCACAGAAAGCAGCACCTTCAGTGCACCATCTTGTGGCACATTGCATTATTGCCTTCCAGAGGACATGCTAGTTGCTTGTTAATAGAAAATGATGTGTTTATTTGTATTCATCCTTGAAGCAATATTAACCTCTAAAGTTTCTCTTGAAAGTATGACATATGCCGCTCTATCACAGACAGAACACATAAAACAGCACTGATTTTCTTTTATTGACAATAGGGGAGAGAAAAGTTTGTCACCATTTGGTTAACTGAAATCTTGTTTAAATAAATTTAACAATGGAGTATGCAGTAAAACAAATGTACGTGCAGATGGTTTGCTAATCAGCCTGCTGAACAGAATAACCAAAAGACAGGTCTTGAGATAAGATCAGGCAGTGGGAAATTAGCAAATAGTAGGTAAATGACATTATTTAATAGGTCTTACTTTGAAACTTCCCATAGAAACAAAGAATAAACATCAATAACACCACCAAATAAAGCCACAGCGGATAATAGTGTTTCCTCTAAACTTTTATACATTACAGATCAGCTGTTCTGTCTTTCAGTTATTTCCTCTGACAAAGCAGACTTCAGTGAAGTCTCAGCAAGGCCATCTTGGATAAAAGCATGACATTAGACAAGCAGCTGCCTAGTGCCCTATTTATAATGAAGAAAAGGAGGGCATTTTTAAAATAAAACTGGAAGATCAAATTTATTTTCTTTTGATGTTTTCATTTCACACTTGTGCTAGGCTGCCCTGTGAAGAATTTGGGAGGAAAAAAGTGATTCCTAGCAAAGTGAGCTACTTCAAGATCCATAAGCAGCTGTTGAGGAGAATGCTTCTTGCAAAGTTGTTGGTGTGTTTGCAAACATTTTTTCTCCAGGTTGACTTTAAAAAGAGAGCCATCACAGTGCACTCTCTCTCTTTCTCTCTGTGTGTATGTGTGTTTGTGTTTGTTTCAATTCTGTTTTGCCTTTTATAGGTCCATTTTTATTTTCACTTTTGGCTCAGTTTCCATTGTTTCAGTCTTTTTGTTGTAAATCATCAGAGGCAGGTGTTAAGCTTTAGGTATTGACAGATTTCTTTAAAAAGTAGGAACATGTTGAAGCATCTAACAATTTTGCTAAACAGATCCAATTTACTTTGCTACAATTCAAAACTGTAAAAATGGTGGAATGGAAAGATACAAACAGTATTGTTTGACATCATATTGTCAAGCATTTGCACTAAGACCCCATGTACCATAGATTTAATTTGTTTTTTTAAAAAAATCATATTTATATCCATTTACATGAGACTTTCACATATTAAAAGAAATGCAGACACAGTAAATACATAAACTCTAGTATATTACAATAAACAGATGATATAAGTTTAAAAACGAGTGTCTCCCTTTGATAAAGTGTTATTTATTCACTTTGGCCAAATTTATGATGATACATTGGGGTTTATTTTTAAAAACTAATTAGTAACCATTCTTTTATTGAGCTACCCAATGGGTGCATTCTGGCCAGTGCTACTGCTGCATTTTATCTCATTTCAGTGGGATTTGTGTCTAAGCTCTACATGAACTCCACTGAGATTAATGAAAGTTGTGTCGCTGCAGTAGCGCTGGACAGGTTGCACACTGCAACTTAATATGTAAAAAGATAATCACATATTTTAATCTGATAATCATATATATTTTCTTCCCTATTACCCTGTTTGTGGAATAAAAAGCTTCTTTTTCTTAAGATGGTAGTAGTGCACTTCAGGTAAAGTAGAAGAAAAAAAGGTGGTATCTAGGAGGCAAAAAGAAATAGTAAATTCAGTAATAAAAGTCTTGACAACATGCAGTTACAATTCATTTAAGATATCCAATAAGGCTTTTAGGAGTGGCAAACAGAATTATCAGTGGAGACTTACCTGAAGCTGTCAGGAGTTGAGGATTGATGATGAGATCAGTAGAGGAATGGGCCATGGGACACATTGGGTGCATTCCCTATTAAAGGTATGTGGCATTTAAATCTGAATGGACAAGGTGTGTTCCTCTAGATCATGCATTCCCAATTGGGTTTTAGGCCCCCAAGAAGTCACAAAATGTTTATTTCGGGGAGTCACTTAAGTGATGTTTATTTGGAATTATTGTAATAGGAAATTTCAACATGAAAGTTTTCAGCACTTGTTTATTTCCTAGATGCAAGTCCATCTATCACATTAAATATTAGGTTAGAATTAAATTATGAAAAAATATTTTAACATGTTTTCTTTATCCTATTAGAATGTATTGGTGCAGATATGGTGGTGGGATCACAGGTTACTTAGCTATGATAAAATGGGTCACATCTCAAAAATGTGTGGAAAACACTGCTCTAGATGTTGTGGCACTGCAGATCTCCTCTCTCTCTGATGGTCAGGGCTGAAGAAGTTCATAATTACATGACCCTTCCTAAAACAAACAGATTAGTGGTTCTCGATGTTTCGCCCAGAGAATGTTTTTAGCCACCACAGTCCATGGCTACTGACTATGTTGGCATTACATCCAAAACATCTGGAGGACAAATTGAGAGCCATTGATACTGACAATATCTCTTAAGTATGGATCTTCTAAAAATATTCCCGGTACCTCCTTTCTACATTACAAAGTTGAAATATTTCATGTCAGTTACATAGCATCAGATAATTGTTTTTTGTTAAGATTATTTGTGCTGAAAGCTGGTCATAATGGACTAAGATGGCATCTCTATACTTAATCACCCAGAAGTGTCACCCATTGAAGTCAATGGGGCTTCCTTCCGATTAGCTGTATATAAGATTTCACTGGCAACATTCCAGATTAAAAATAAATAAATAACATGGGATGCTTTTTTTTTTGTCCTAGTGATGGCACTGAATATACCCTTTTGCATGTTTCAAATTTAGAATAGGTGAATATTACCAGATAAGAAATTTGAGTGTGATAATATTGGGCTGTAAAATATGGCAGTTGCAATGGTTAAGGAGTTATTAGTGAGGCCACCTATAATAAATCTCATTGGCGTAGAGATCAAGTAGTAGTAATCCTTGAAGATTTATCTGTATCCATGTCCTGCAGTTGTGTTCTACTTTTGTTTAAAGATTTTCTCAATCCATGTATAATAGGAACAGGTTAAGCAATAATAGGTTTCATGCTGGCAAACATCAGTGAACCTCCCCTGTAATTTCAATACGGTCGGGATATATTGCTTTGCCTTCTTGCTATGCCAAGACCTGCCTATATCGTTCTGAACATGTACTACAGATAAAAACCTGCTTGCAGCCCATGTCCTGTTCGGATGTGATTCCTCATATTATCCTGGCTATGGAAAGTGCTGATGTGAGGGCAGCAGCTGAGAGTCTTCACTTGCTTAACTATCAGAGCTGGTTACGGTGGAAGTCACTCCCATTGTTAAGGCCAACAACATTTGAGAACCAAAGGTTTTAACTTGAAATTCTTTTACATTTCATTAGGAATTACTTCCCAGCATTTTACATTTCTCTAGGCATCTGTGATGGTGGTGCAGAACAGAATATGCTTGCTTTTGGGGATCTTTACTAACTCAGAAGTCAACAATGCAGAGACAAATTAGTAGAGACAGTAGTGCCCCCAATGCAAAAGCAACCCAAGTCCACCTGGTCCGAGACCGTTCTCACAGTCCTGAACCGGAAAAGTACCCACAACCCATAACATACAGTATCACTGTATGGAAGAATGTTCCTGTGAATGGAGTGTGAAGAAGTATATCCAAGACACAGATATTACCATCTCAGGGAGAACTAGGTGTAAAAACACCATCTTATCAGGTAATCAACAGAAGCTGGCAGGCACCAAGAAAATTATTACTTAGATAATCCTTTTTCACAAGGAATACTCCTTTTCAATTTTCATATCTGAATACTTACTTCAGTTCAGTGCAGAGCTTTTCTGTCTTAGGCTTGTCAGCACGAATATGTGCGAACTGTAGAACTGTCTAATCTCTGCAGCCGTGCTGAAGCAACTGTAAATTGAGAACCAAAATATCAGTAAGAACTTTTTCATTCAGGGGCAGGCAGAAGAGCCCTCCTTCATTTTCATTTTTGTATGAAAACAATGTACTCCAGTCTGCGAGATAGTGTAATGGACTCCAGAATTCTCCAGATTATTTAAATCCACATATAGGTGCAATGTTCTAAAAAAAGAAAATGCATACAGGTTCTTTGCACCGGACTATTTGGCCCTTATCCAAGATAGAATTCTAAAAATTGCCTGTGTCCTCTGGAACTGTATATATTAATGGCTGAGATGACCATTATATTCACACAAACACATAGATCCAGTGGAGGCACCTGGTGTGGGTGAGAAGGAAAATCTAAATCTGGCAGCGGAGTTTAAGCCATAGTTATCACCCGAGCCAGCATCTGATGATGAGGTAACAGTTGTGAAAAGAGTGAATTAGGTCTTTTTCCTGCCTACTAGATTTTTTTAGAATATACATTCATAAGCAAGAATTCATAAGAAAACCAAAACAAATGATGTCTTTGTAATACAGAAAACATGAAGACACCTAATTTGTATTATATACAATGTGAAAAATGGGGGGGGGGTCATTTTTTCTAGTTGGACATAGCTGTTTGCCATCTCAACCTTCCACAGAATACATACACCACCATCTGATATCTGGCAAAATAGATTTTCTCTACCAGCATCAGTGCTTAACAGATTCCCCTAAAAGGTTGAAACTGACAGTTTGAAGCATAATTGGAAAATTTCAGATCTTATCTCTTTTACAGCACACTATATATATTTCTTCTGTTTACACTGATTTATTTTCTCCTAGCTTATGATTTGTTGAATATAAATGCTTCACACCTATGGAACCAGCAATGAAGCTCATCCACTGTTCCAAGTTGGATTGTTCTGTAGAGACCCTGAACACCCAACCGCAGTCTTTAGTTTTAAAGCACAGATTAACGTCCTACCATCAGATGCCATTTTCCGTGACTGTCCTGATGTTGTAGTTAACCTGAAGCCAGCTGGCAGTGTTTCTGAAGAACCAGGCATCATGCTGATTCCGTGGACCTCACGTGGAGGAAATTGTCTTCGCCAGGAGGAGCCACGCCTGTAATTCTTGTCATCACTCTGTTAATGCACATAGGTTTGGAATTTACTAAAACTGAAGGTTAGACTAATAGCTAACAGACCATTTCCTATTTTTTCTCTCTAGTGACTTAAAAAATATATATATATATATATAACAGTGCTTAAAATATGGCTGTCATTTATCTCTGGTTTGCATTTTCATCCCTTTTTTTAGAATAGCCAAGTAAGATGTCATATATGGTAAACTATATCACTCTTTTTGAGAACTTTCAGTATCATCTCCCTTTTTTGATAATTGATACACCTTATTGTTCTCCACCCTTGTATTATTATCATTCAAACCTATTTTAATAACTCAGTACATAATTTAAAAATACAAATAAACACAAGACACAGTTTTAAAACACTTCTTATTATAAATTGGAAAAAAATACAAATTGCTTTTCTTGCCACAAGTAATTGAAATTTATCATAAGTAATAGAAGAAACAACAACAAAAAACTCTGTATATCTTAGCCTTGTCCCCTGTTTGGAGTTTCTTTGTCCCATAAACAAGCCTTAAAGGGATAATTCCTCTAGTTTGCAAACCCAATGATGTGTTGTGGTGCAGCCAGCTACAAAGTGAAAATGTGGACCAGCTAATCTCTGAGTAACATTGTGATGCATTGTATCCATCAAATAAGAAGGTGATAAAGAACACAGCATATTGTTTGGTGTGGTCCTTACAGAGATTCAAAGGTTAAATACTGTCTAGAGAGTTGATGGGTTATGAGGTTGCTTATTCCTCATCTGGATACCTCATTTATTATCTGCTACTACCTCTCAGAAACGTCAAGAAAAGATAACTCTTTAGGTATGCTTGTCTTTAAATCTCCTAAGAATATAGTAAGGCAAAGAAGATGTAAAAGCAGCTCTTGAAACTGACCTCTATGTATCACCGAGAAGTTGTCTTGTATATTTGTTTACTTCATTACATCCTATATTTTCACTTCATAATAACTGTGGCATTAAGTTTGTAATGCAGTGAAACTACAGGAAATGCTGATGTTTATGTAATTTTAGATCACTACTAATTGTAGATCCTTATTTCTGATAGTATTTTTTATTATATGTTGCTTTCTTCATGTATATGTTATCATTGGTTATGTGCTGAAAACCTAGAGCAACTGAAATATCTGTCAACTTTATTCATTTACCAAATGTTAGGAGGACACCTATTCACAGATAGCAGAGGGATCTACTCAGAAGTGCCCAAATGCATCTTATCTGCCAAGATTCTGTTCTTCAGTAAAGCCGATATAGTGGCAATGTTTAATTCTTTCCCACACTTCTGTACTTCAGGGGATCATACCAGTTATTTTACTCATGCATAGAGGAAAACAGTGCAGAGAACAAGTTTTGTTTACTGGGAAGGAAAGATTTCTAGTCCTCTAGGTCAGGCATACTCAATGTGTTGACTGCGCCCCCCCCCCCGGTCCCCGCCAGCCTCCCAACCTGCTGCGACTGGCAATGTGTTCAGGGATTTTATTATTTTTGCCCGCCTGCCCGGACGTTTGGTCCGGATTTCTACCCCTACCTTACCTTCTGCCGCCACCACATCATGCCCCCTTGCTCGGCTCCTCTGTAGGAGTCCTAATCTGGAGTACCAGTGAAGTGCATGTGCGTATGTGCACATGCACACACTCGTGTAAGTAGACCATGGGGCCTTTGATAGAGATTAAAGGAGACCACAGGGCCATTTGGGGGAGCAAATAGACCGCGGGCTGTTCAAAGTTGGACAGTCCTGCTCTATATAGTTAATCACATTTGAGTACAAATAAAGTTGTATTGGAAGCCTCATATTTACTGGACATAACCCCATTGCTGGTTTACTCTTGTGGAAGGGAAATTGCAGAAGCTGTGGCAGAAAACTGCTGCCCATTAATGAGGAGGCCCTGGCTGCTTTCCTATGTGCGTGCTTAGTCATGTGATCAGGAGCATGTTAAGGAATGCAACCAGTACCTCACAAATGAGTGGCATTTTGCTATAAAACCTGTTATCCTCTGCCAGTAGTCTAGATTTAGGATTACGAAGACTTACTTCATCAAGTCGCCTGTCTGTTCCTAGTGCCAATAGATTGTTGTATTCTCTCTCAAGGATCTGCCGTGCCTGTGATCAACCAAATAAAACAATTGAGTTATAAGACAACAGATACAATCCACAGGAATGAATTACTGTAACCAGTTCAGTTACTCACCTGTGTATTTTGTGTTGGAATCTGCAATAATAAAGCTAAACTGCTATAATCAAAGTTATCATCCAGGGCTATGAGAGCTCCATGCACACCACTTTCTAAAACATTATTTGCATATTCTCGTAATCCAATTGCTTGTATCCAGCGTATCACTCTGTCATTACTCCAAACCAATACATCTGTAGAGAAAAAGGGAGAAAAACATTTTCTCCATGAGTGAGCTTTTGTAAGGGAAAAGATGTGTGGTGATCTGGTAAAGTGGCCACACTTAAAGCTTTACCATTTCACAAGCCGCCACACAGCCTAAGTGCTGAGAAGTAGGGACTGCATCACCTACAGCTTTGTATTGGTAGTATCAGGACCATCCAAGTGAAGATCTTGTCTCCATCCTAACTGAATCCCAAAGAGGCAAGAGAATGAACACAATGGACGCCCAAATGTCCCCCATTCCCTTTCTGCATATGATTCCCTGCTTTGTAGAGGGGTCTGTTTCTTGTTTCTCCCACAGCTAACAGCCTGCCACTCTGCTAGATAAGTAGCGAGGTTTGGAAAGAGGTGGCAGGGGGGAATAAAACTGCAGTGCAAGTCAGGGAAATCATTAACTGTGCTGTTGGTTTGATTTACTCTATTTTATAATGCATGCCATTTTTTACACCATGATGGGATTGGGTACATTTAATTTCTGGACACAACTTTATGTAAAGTACTGACATCTTTTAACAATTTAATTCCCAAAGGATTTTTAGCTCAGATTTCTAAACTCATCATGCAGTCAAATACTGATCTCAAACATTTTAACCTTTTCTATGCTAATATCTGAATGATTAAAGGACATACAAAAGTGAATGCAGGCAAGTACACACCTAGGTTAAGTGTAGCATGGAAGCAGTGAAAGGTGCCTGAGTTCCCCTTAACAGAGTGTGCTGGCTTCTGCAACTACAACCTTGTGAAGCATTGCTGCATGGCAGGATGATGCTTGCTAGTGCAGGAGGTGTATGATAGATGGTGCCATCCCAACAGAAACCTCCCAGAACACATAGCCTACTCCATTTCTTAGACTAGGCTTGACATCAACCTGCTAGTATGAGACTGCCCAACATTTTATAATAAACCCCTGTAGTAAATCAATTTGAGCTTCATGTTAAAATACTTTTGTGTAGGGGGAAAAAGAGATGGCTTTTGTGATGAGCCTTGCTATTGGGAGTATATGCAGATATCTCCATTTAATATATACATAATAAAATTTGCTGCCCCATTAATTAGAGACTCACTTTAAGCCAGGCATGTCCAAACTTCGGCCCTCCTGATGTTTTGGACCACAACTCCCAGAATTCTAAGCTTAGAATGCTAGTGGCAAAGGATTGTGGGAGTTGCTGTCCAAAACATCTGGAGGGCCGAAGTTTGGACATGCCTGCTTTAAGCAGTACTAAAAGCAAAGTGTTTTGCTTATATACTGCCCCATACCACTTCAGGTAGTCTCGGGGTGTTTTGTAGTTTTAATTACAGTATGCAGGCTACCTCAGAAGGATGGAAAGCTGAGTCAACCATGAGCCTGCTACCTGGGATTGAACCCCAGGTTGTGAGCACAGTTTTAGCTGCAGTACAGGCATTTGCTACAGGGCTCCTAATGTGACAGCAAGTTGATTCCAACTTAAAGTGACCCTGTTTGGTTTTTCTAGATAGAAAATACTGATAGGTGGTTTATCGCTCCCTTCTTGGGGTATTGTGAGACTACAACTTGCCCAAGGCTACACAGGCTGCCTCTTCTGTTGGACATAGTGTGACATTTGAACTCCCAACCTCTGGCACCCCAACCAGGAAAGCTGAACCACTGAGCTATCCTGCCAGCATTTAAGTGAAGAGACAATAGATTGAACATAAGAACATAAGAACATCACAGACACATTTTTCATGTTTAGCTAGTCACAGAGTGGCTAGATTCAGACTGTCTGATTATTAATCTGCTGATTGGCCTTTTTCTTGCAGCCTTGTGTTTTGAATCACCTGTTAATTGGCCAGAGGATGCTCTCTTATGAGTAGTTGTCAAATGGATGAAACCACTCCATTAATGGGCCATTGAAGTGTGAATGTGTTTTTCACAAATCTTTTATGTGGGGAAGAGAAAGGAAGGTTAGTGAAAACACAGTGCTCTACAGCTGCTGGCTTGAAAATATCTTCCTTCTTATCTCGTTGTTGATGGAGACAGTTCTGGGAGAGAGCTGTGGGGATGGGGAGCCACCCCTCAAAACGTCTTCTGCTGGCTACCACCTAGTCTCAAGAATTTAGTTTTAATCAAGTCCTTTTCAAACTATACCTATTCAGCCATGTAAAGGATTGTAAATCTTGCAGAGTAACTTTTTGGAAGTATTAAGACTATAGTTGTTCATTAAATAATTACCTTTTATTTCATGCTGACTTGCTTCTCTTCTCCTTTCAAGTTCTTTTCTATCGTAATTCAGTTTCTTTAAACACATGATTCCATACTGCAGACTTGTCCTGTTATTTTAAAAAAGCAATTAAATTTTACAAGGTAGAAATAAAATGTTAAAAAGATAACATAGTGTACTATGTGCTAAAACAATAGTAATCTTAACTTACCGATGAAAGCTATCTACCATTTTTAAGTGTACACGGAGATCTTTTTTCGTTAGGTGATCTAACATCCTTGCGTCTACCAAGCACTCCATGAAATAACTTCGATACTGTGGTAATCCAAGGCTGGGGAGCCATTCATTACCAATCCACTCGTGGTTCATATCACCATAAGCCAATGTCTATTAAAAAGGAAAGGAAAGGAAAAAGCATCAGTAGCCTCTATTGCTAATAAAGTAGAAAAACAAATATCTTAATCTTTTTATTATTCTTCAGATAATACTCTGTATATGCAGGCTGTTAAACCATTTGAATGTCCATAGTCAACGGGGCATACTGCTAACCCAGCAAACAAAATGAGACAAAGAAGTGCATCAAAATAAAAGTTCACTAGGAAGCTGGTTGTGGACAGGAGTTCCTGTAAGAATATTTTCTTTCTATCTTGTTCAGGAGGCAAAGCCTCCAGAAGCTTCTGACAACATTTTCAGTAGATTATATCCAACATAACATGAACAGAGAAAGAACAAAAAAGTTCCATTAGTATGAAGTGCCAGAAGATCAACTAGTGAATTAGCACAAGCACTGTTTATTACACATCAGTCATAAGAGTTTGAAAAAAATTCCACATGTGAAATCAAAGTATCCAATCTGCCACATGCAGACAGATGAAAAATGGAGTCTCAATAGGGAACAGAAGCGCTTTGGTAGAAGACATAAACCAACAACTTTGTACTTTATCCCAATAAAGTTACTTTGATAGCCATATTTTAATACCATGTAACTACCACTGAAAGATTTTAGTTGTCCTCCATGTGGCTGGCTCTGCCCCTGCCACAAATCACAATACATCTGGATTGAACCAAATAGTGCACCTACATAAGAACATAAGAAGAGTCGTGCTGGATCAGGCCAAAGGCCCATCTAGTCCAGCTTCCTGTAACTCACAGTGGCCCCACCAGATGTGTCTTCGAGCGCATGAGACTAGATATCTGTCCCCTGATACCACTCCCCTGCATCTGGTCCTTGAAGTACCCCGGTTCTCCATCATGGCCTTCGTGAAGCCATACAGATGAGAAAAAATGTATTACCGTATGTAAAAAATCTGAAGGGAGTATGCTGCAAGGGGGGGGGGGCTGTCTGTTTGATACCTCATTGGTCCTTAGCCTTCCAATATCACTCCATGCACCAAACCATCATGACTATGGAGTTGGTCATTAACTGGAAAGCATGCATGTTTGCTTCCTCATATACATAAGACTGACATAATGCCAGTCTTACTGATTGAGTACTAATCAGATGGTAAATTAATTTCCTCTCCCCTGACTGTCTGGATCAGAGCTGGCATGAAGCACCCAATCACATTCCTATAGCTGCAGTTGATCATAGTTGTGAGACGTCTGTGAAGATTCTCAGTCATCCAGGTGCGTTTATCTGGGAGTTGAGTCATGGCTACTGGACTTCTTTTTTGAGAGATAGAAACGTTTCGCTGTTCATCCAAACAGCTTCATCGGTCTGAAGTTGTTTGGATGAACAGCGAAACGTTTCTATCTCTCAAAAAAAGAAGTCCAGTAGCCATGACTCAACTCCCAGATAGTTGTGAGACTATAACTAAGCATTTCTATGTATGTAAAGGTCCCCATGGAATGTGAGTTAACCCTTGGAGAAAAGTAGAACATTTTGTTTTGAATCACATGTACTTAGCAGCACACCACAGACACTAGTAGACACCATTAAATTATTCCTTTCTTTTAACTAAGTTAAAAAAAACTGTTAAGAGCCAGCTTTGTATTGTGACCTCTAGGTGGACTAACTTCTCTATAATACTAGGGACTGATATGTTGGTAGTCATACTGGGAAAGTATTCAAGTGAGAAAGGATCGTACCTGAGCCCAACTGCCTTCCTCATTCTCTTTCTGGAATGGTAAGGATAGCCATTAGGGGAGCCAGTTGAGAACACAAAAGAAATGCAGCATGAATTAAAAAGCAAATAATACATAATAGTTCTCAGTTTGAGGGAGAAACATAAGAGCATCAAATAGCGAGGCTAATATTGGGTAAAGAGCAACACTAATAAAAGTCACATCAAACAGAAAAGGTCCACATGGCCCACCCCTCAGAAACCTAGTGTTGGTCTCACTAACCAATAAAAGAACAGATACAAGCCGCCCCCCAAATAGCCAACATGTCTATATATCATAAAATCACAGCTTTCAAATATTGTTTGCCTTTTTGAAGGGGAGGTGGGGTCTATGACAGTCCAAAAAGGATTTATTAATTTGTTGGAAGTATGTAGGCATTAGGGCTGATGGATACAAATCAAGGATGGACATCCAATAGTTTTTCAGTGATCTGGGACACAGTTTAAAATACCATACCTTCCAATGCTTACTTTTACTAGATTTCAAATAGCTACCTATCTTTGTACAGTGGAACCTTGACTTACGTCATTAATCCGTTCCAGAGGTCTAGACTTAAGTCAAACATGACTTAAGTCAAACAAACTTTTCCCATAGAAAGTAATGGGAAAGTGGATTAATCCGTTCCAGACGATGAAAAAGACCCCCCAAAACAGCAATCTGACTAAGCAGACAGCAATAATTCATGCTGTACTATAAAAGAAATAAGACAGCATTGTGGATTTACCTCCTCCAGCATGAACCCACCCACGCACCCATCGTCCTGCCACAGCCAGCCTTGAGGGTGTATGAAAGCCCCACACACCCTTTCTAAGTCCCTGCCCTCCTCTCCCTTCAAGGTTTGCAAGGAGACAGGAGGACCCCCCCATTCAGAACACACACACACACACACACACACACACACACACACACACACACACACACACACACACACACACACACTTCCCTTGCCAAGTGGGCCGGGGGTGGTGAGGGGGGCTCCTCTCCATGGCCCAGTTTCCCTGCCTGCTTGGAGAGGAGGGCGCACACCCCAAGACCCACTCCTGCCTTCCCTCCAGCAGCAAACTGCCCTCTGCACGTTCAGCGACACCCTCAGCAGAAGCAGCAGGAGGAGGAGGGGACAGAAGCGGAGGAGGTGGGGGGCCCTCTGCGGCGGTGGCAGTGCCCACCTGCCCTTCCCCACTGCCCCCCCTTGCAGCTGCCTGGCATCAAGGACTCACCGTTGCGGGTAGGAGGGAAGGGGATGGGAGCCCTGAGCGCCCGGGCGAAGAGCGGCGACGAGCCTGGGAGGTTGGGGCCGGGAGGGAAGGGGGTGGGAGAAGGGAGCCCTGCGCGCCCGGGCGAAGAGCGGCGACGAGCCTGGGAGGTTGGGGCCGGGAGGGAAGGGGGTGGGAGAAGGGAGCCCTGCGCGCCAGGGTGAAGAGCGGCGACGAGCCTGGGAGATTGGGGCGGGAGGGAAGGGGGTGGGGGGAAGCCCACATGAGAGGCGCGGGGCTTCCCCCGGCTTGCCCGCCTCCTGGATCTTCAGCGCCAGCGGCTCCTGATCTTCAGCGCTTCAAAAGAGTGCCAGGGGTCGGGGGAAGGCCATGCAAGCGGCTTCTCCCGGCTTGCCCGCCTCCCGGGTGCTTGGCGCCTGCAGGCACCGGCAAAGGAAGAGAGGCAGGGGCGGGCAGAGGAAGCGCCAGAGGTGCACGGCTTCCACTGGGTGTGTCCATCGCCCGTGTGCAGTGGCAAAGGAGGAGAGGTGGGGCCCTGGGTAGGATTGGAGTGGGCGAGGAGGTGAAAGTGCACTTTGTAAAGAGGTCTCAGGGAAAAAAGGGCTTTTTTTTTTTTTTGCCTTTTTTCCTGGACCTCCGGAACGGATAAGCATAGAAATTTAGCCTGGCCGCCCAATTCCAGGCATTACGCTGGGATTCCGAGACGTAACTCGGAGCCTGGGACGCAAGTCAAACAGACCCCTAGTGGACGTAAGTCAAACATTATGACGCAAGTCAAGCGGGACGTAACTCAAGGTACTACTGTATAGAGAATATTCTATATACATGAATTAGTATGATAAAGAAATAAAGGGTATAATATTGCATTTTCGCATTCAGTTAATAAACTATAAATTCTGCCATTTAACATGCAAGTATATAAGAAAGTTGGTACTAGAGCTAACCGTTTTAGCTGGAGCTGCAAGGGTTTCCATTTCTTCATGGGTGACCCAAACATTGCCTGAGGGCTATGGTCAAGGCCCACAGAGAGGCAGGTAGAATCCACATTAGGTAAGCAGTGTTAAAGAAGAAAGGCAGCAACACTGTAAGTTAACAGCATACACCATCACAATGAGCACAACCATGTCCTTGCCTCAGTTGAGGGACAGCTCGAAACAATTTTAGGCAAATGTTTCCATCTTCCTTCACTTTGGAAAAAAAGAAATCATAGTTGGATTGTTCTCTGAATCTCAGTAAATAAGCATGGTGAAAATCTACTTTGAAGGCAATTTGCAAATATCCTACTATTACTCCTAGTACTACTGCCTATGTTATGCTTTCCTGGTGGAAAGTTTACGTTTTTGTTCCCTTGGAACTTTAAAATCTCTGCTGTTCAGTCCCTCCAACATGCTGAATGCCTGAATCTATTTTATGTCTAGCTCTTAAGTTTTTGCTGTATTCAATAAGCTTGACCTTGAGTTGTGCTTTTAACTACTTGGGGCTTTGTATCTGTTGCATATTTTTACCATACTGGTTTTGTTCTGTTCTTTATATACATCAGGAGAGTCCCTTCTCTCCATCCCGCCACCCTCACGTATACGTCTTGTGGGAACCCATGAAAGGGCCTTCTTAGCCGCTGTGCGCAGACTCTGGAACCCCCTCCCACTAGAGGCCAGGACTGCCTCAGCTCTGTTGTCTTTCCGGGAACAGGCAAAGACCTTTCTCTTCAGGCAAGCTTTCTCTGAATGATGGTCTACCTATTATGTTTCTTTTATATGAATCTACAGGATCACATAGACTTTGTGTTGATAACTACTTATAACCATATGGTTTACACTGACACTATGTTTTCAATGTTAGTTTCCATCACTCATAACTTTATATGGAACTTTATTACCCTTTAACTGCTCGTGTTCTCTTGTAGCTTTAATGTAATGTTGTCTATTAATGCTGTAAGATGTCCCTCATTTCCCTGTTCTCAATACTTGGAACATGTCTTAATTTACTGGACTATATATTATCCCTCCTTACTGTAAGCCACCTTGGGTCCTTTTTCCAAGGAGAAAGGTGGGATAAAATACTCTAAATAAATATAAATAAATAAATAAATAAATTGCTGTCGAAAGAGGGAATGCCTGCTGTGTGCTTGGCACTCTAGGCCAGCTGACTAAATAATGGGGTTTTTTAGTAAAGTGATTTTAACCAGTATAATAAAATATAAGAAAGTATAATAAATAAATAAATAAATGTTTTGCCTTAAACTGTTCTGTTTTCCAATAATTGCATGCTGCCTTGAGAACTTGCTTTGTGTATGTGCTTAATAAACACAGAGTAGTATTCTTAGCACCTGTCCGGATGGCTCTGGTAAAAAAGTGTGCTATTTCAGAGCTTTAGAATCTAAATATGCAGAACATTGTGGTCTGTACCACTGTTATAGCTGACACAGTACCCTACTAAGAAGACCCCATATCAAGCAACAGGAGATACAGAGCACATGCAGGAGTCTTAAATGTTTACAGTAAGCAACCCCTTGGGGATGGCCCTTGCTGATAAGGTATGCTCAGGGTCTGGCTTCCTAAACATTTTTTCCTAAACCTTTTCTTCTTTCTCTTCCTTTCAGAACAGAACACATTACCACAAATGTGTTAACACCCTTATATTATTTAAGGCATTATTCAATAGAGAGAAATGTACTGACGGATGTGTGAATCCAGGCTGGAGTAGCTGTGTGCCTCCTTGGGGAATAAGTATTAAAAAGGTTTTGCCTTTTTACCCTACTTCTATTTCTATTCTAGAAAAACAATTTTAAAAACAACCTCTTGAAGAGGAAAGTGTGAAATTATTTGAGTCAGCACACTTTGTCTAAAGAAATAATTAAGAAAGATAACCTGGGAAAACTCATATAAAAAGTGAAAATTAGGTCACCAAATGAATGGTTCATTTAAAGGAGAAGAAGACATGGCCTGTTTAATTTAACAGTTGGATGGTGAGGGTCTGCTTACTGTGGCTAGATCTCTCTGGAACACATTGTTTACATGTACAGAAGGATTGGATTCAGTCACTTGCTGAAATCATGGGCATTTTTGTAGGACTTGCTTTATTTTTCTATGGTTCTAGGGCCTAGAATCTAGGCCTTCCCAAGCCACTAATGATTGCTGGTACATTTGTGTTGTTTTTACCCTTTATTATATATGGATTAATGTACTTCACTTAGAGATGCTACCACATCATGCTGTCATGTAAGTACTATAAATGGATAAATATGCCTAATAATTGTTTATCTTCAGCAATGTTTTACACAATATTTTACTTGCTGTGTAGTAAAACTCTCCAGAGCAATTTTTTATTTGGTGGAAAGGGTACCAGTAGGCCCAATTCCCCTTTCCCCTATGCAACTCAGTCCATGCCACCCCAAACTTGTTCAGGAGAACGGGTGGATGATCTGGAGTGGAGGGTGCTACTCCCATCAAGGGATCAGAAACAAGGATTCATGATGCTAGATTTAGTTAGTGATGTTCTTAAAGCATGTGGAATCAACATATACTGAAGAGAGTACCCTAGCCCCACCCCATGATCATCTCTTTGATTATGGAAAGAGGACTAAGAGGGAGAGAGACTGCTGTGCTCTGGTAAGTACTTCATGTGAACTTTAACCCCAGCTATGGGGCTCTGGCTCATGTGGTCAGGTTACATAGGTACAGCCTTCTCCCTCTCTTCAGACAGCTATGCTTCTGTGATTAAAGAGACAAGTGTAATTCTAGAATGCTTTCATTAATGTAATGTAACGTAAAATCTGCACACCTTAAAGGACTGCATAGGGTTCTAGTTTCGGCGTTTTGGACTGTGTCTGGCAGACATGCTATAGAAACAAGTATCACCATTGAGAAGCCTCATCTTGGTGATATTATGTGGTGACATTCTACCCAGTGCATCAGTAACAACAAGCAACTCCTCTGTTGTGGATGGCAGGGGTCACTAATATATCTCAGTATATCTGTGAGAAGGTTATACTGTATATTTAACAGTGTTAGCTGTGATGGCTTAGTGGAACCTTCCCCATTTAAAAGCAATAATTCTACTCAATACCTCTTGCCAAACAGCAACAGTGGGTTGTTTCCCCTTCTTCAGCCCTATTTTTTCCTAGAGGCATCTACTCAGCTACTGAGAGAACCATCCAGAAGCAGGATAGACGGAACTTTTGGCCTGGGTCAGCAACACATTTCTTACATTCCTACAAGCTTCATGAATCGGACTCACCGTTCTAGATGTTGGAGGAGCTGAGGGGCTTGTTAGTGATACCATCTCCTGAATTGCTAGTCGGAGCTTTAAGCGATGGAGAGGGTTGCTGATTCCAATTTCTCTTTGGATCTCAGTATCTGACAGTGCAGACATAATCGCACCACTTTTCACGTTGGCACGACATGCAGCAACATACCACGCAGGCATCCCCAGCCATAACTTGGGAAAAGAGAAGCAGTGACAAAAGTTAAGATTCACAGTGATTTAGCCAACTGTCAAACTTGAGTTAAATGAAGGAATTATTTTGTAAATATTGCTGTCCTGGCCCAGTGAAATGTACATGCCTTTCTCAAGTGATGCCAAAGGGTCTGTTAAGTGATTTTTTTAAATGGAGGGACTACTGAAAGAAGGTATGCCTCCTGCCACATTCAGCTCCCATCACTGGGGTTCAGACAATAACACTACCAGCATCCAAATCCAGCATTCAGGGAGCAGTGCACTACCATGACACTTCATTAGGAGCCTTGTAGTGCAAAGGTTAAACTACAGTACTCTGTTCATGGCCTGAGTTCAGTCCCAACAGGTTCAGGAAGCCAGCTCAACATTGACTCAGTCTTCCATCCTTCTGAGGCTGGTAAATTGAGTAGCCAGATTGCTGGGGTGGTGGCGGCAGCAACATGTAGTATGCATAATTAAATTGTACACCACCCAGAGTGTATTTTACATACTATGGGGTAGTATAGAAACAGCACACCTTGTTGTTGCTTTGCTTCATCTTAACTGCACTGCCATCTTTTTTTCATATACAATGAAACCTCTTAAAACAAATTTAATTTGTTCTATGGGTCCATTTGTTTTACAAAAACATTTATTTATTTATTTATTTATTTATTTTTACAACTTATATGCCGCCCACTACCCAAAGGTCTCTGGGCGGCTTACAATCAAGGAATTAAAACAGTTAAAAACATCAAACAGCAATAAATAATTAAAACAATAAAAACCTTATACTAAAACATCACACTAAAATTGCCATCAGAAGACCCACAATCTAAATTGTATCAATTAAAAAACTTCTGGAACAGGAAGGTTTTTACCTGGCGCCGAAATGTCATCAGTGTTGGTGCCAGGCGGATCTCACTTGGGATTGTCTTATGAAATGCAGTTTCCCATGGGAATGCATTGAAAATGGATTAATCCATTCTGGAGGTTATGGGTCGCTTAGTTTTATGAAAATTTTGTCTTATGAAACATGGTTTCGCATAGGAATGCATTGTGAACGGATTACTCTGTTACGGAAGCTAGAACAAAGACTAAAATAACTGGATGTTTTTCCCCTGGATGCATGCAGAATGGTTTTTTTGTCTTGTGAAGCATACCATAGGGAATTTTTGGTCATGCGAAGCATGCGTATTCCTAGAAATTATTTTCTTCCTACAAGTTTTTTTCTTACGAGGCATATGTCTTAAGAGGTACCACTGTATATTCAAAACAGTCCTTTTTCTCATTGGCATCATAACCTTTATCAGCTATGGCGCCATGATGAGATCACAATTTAAGGATGAATACAAGTTATTATTCAAACTAATATGACACATGGGAACAAGGGAGGAAGTGCAACCAACCAGATGCCATTTCAGAAGTCTTTCAGAAAACTTATTGAGAGTCTTCCAATGGCTATCTATGCTCAAAAAACCTTGGTAAATGATACCTTGTTTCATACTGTGGAATGATTCTGATTAGATGGTAGTATTTAGAGATGGGCACAAAATGCCAAAATGGTGTTTCCTTTCATTTTGAGGGTCGTTTTGTTTTGTTTTGTTTTGTTTTATTTTGTTTTGTTTCGTTTGAAACAATTTTTTTTAAAAAAATTCATTATGTTTTTCATTTTGTTTCATTTTTTCTTTTTTCTACTACTGTTTTGGGGCCTTGCTGGTGGGCCAGCACTTTTTTTAAACCACCGACCTGCTGGCCCATGGGGCCCTGTCGGTCAGCACTTTTTTCTTTTCTTTTACCACCGACCAGCTGGCTTGCAGGTCCCGCTGGTTGGCACTTTTTTCTTTTTTACCAGGGCCTCCCTGCTGCCTCGGAAGCCCTCCCCGTTGGTGGTCGGTGGTGGATCCTCTAATTGCAAAGCCCTTTTAAAATTCTTCACGGATCAAGACTATCTCAATTTATTTTTTATATGCTGTCAAGTTGGAACCAATTTACAGCACCGCTAATGGGACTTTCAAGGTGAAATATTTAAGAAGTGGTTTTACAAGTTCCAAACCCCCAGTGAGCTTTCATGGCTGAGCAGGGAGCCAGACTCAGGCCTTATCTGTTTGGACATTTATAAAATGTGTTGGGGAGATCTGCTTAATTAATTATGTTTCAGGTTTCTTTCTTTGAAGGATGTGTTCAGGAAACCAACTTCAGCAACAACATTGCAGATTTTGCATTTGGTCTTGAAGTAAAACATTTTTAAAGGTACAAAAAGCAGCTTTCTGCTGTATAAGAATAATAACTTTTTCTCAAGTGTTTGCATATAAAAACATGTTTTATTGCCACTGTTCTCAAGGATGCAGATTTTGTTGACTCTGAAGCATGTCTGTATGTTTACTATAGCGATTTAGATTCAAATGCTACAGATTAATTCAAAAGTGAATGTGATTTAATTCTGAAAGTACAGTCACCCCCTGCCATTTCGCGGTTCCAGTACCGTGGTCCCGCTACATCGTGGGATCGCAGTACCTGCACTGCAGGGGGGGGGGATCTGGTCGCTCCATTTCTCTCCCCCCCCCACACACACCTCCAAGAAGCCTCCGGAGGGCCTCGTAGCCATGCGGGAGGCCTGTGGGGACGGACGGCGTCCCTCTCCACAGCCCCCCAGGTGCCTACGGAGGGCCTCGTGGCCGTGTGGGAGGGCTGTGGGGACAGACTGCGTCCCTCTCTGCTGCCGCCCCGGGTGCCTACAGAGGGCCTCGTGGCCGCGCGGGAGGGCTGCGGGGATGGATGGCGTCCATCTGTGCCGCCCCCCCCGGGCACCTACGGAGGGCCTTGTGGCCGCGCGGGAGGGCTGCGGGGATGGACAGCGTTCCTCTCTGCCGCCGCCCCGGGCGCTGACGGAGGGCCTCGTAGCCATGCAGGAGGGCTGCGGGGATGGACAGCGTCCCTCTCCGCAGCCCCCCGGGCACCTCCGAAAGGCCTTGGAGCCACGCAGGGAGGCGGCAGGGGGCGATCAGGTTGCTCCACGCCGCCCCCCCCCACTCCTCCGAGGCTTTGGGGACAGGCGCACGATCGCCCCACCCTCCCCCAGGCCCCCCCACCCGCTTCCGCATATCGCGGATTTTTATGGATTGCGGGTGGGGTGGGTCCCTAACCCCCGCAATCGGCGGGGTGTTACTGTAACACAAAAGAATACTGCTCACAGTGACACTGTAATGCATTATGGCAGTCTGCTTGATGTAATTTCTAACAAAGAGCTTAATAAATACAGAACAGAGAGTAAGAGTACTTCAGAATTCTGCAGTGACTCTCCAACACTCAGACAAAAGAGGAAGGAATGATTATACCTTTATGGTATCAGAACAGCTAATCTAATACCAGTGAAAAACATAATGACCCTGTTGAGAACGATGTTCATTGTGATATCAGCTATTGTTAGGAGATGTAAAGGGAAAAGAAGAAGATAAAACTGAGGAAGAAGGGAAAGGCATGACTTTAGAGAAAGAAGCTAATGTCATTCATTTTGACACTAAACAATATTTTCTCAGTTCTAGTAAGGGTTTAAGGTTATAAAGCTGAGCTCTAGAGGAATAACTTTCAGGAATGCTTTGGAACAGAGGAAATGATGGGACAAGATTTCAGAAAGATGTGAGGTGGCAAAATTCAAAGAAAAGACTATGATACACATAGTACTTCCTTTGGGTGCTCAATTTGACAGAGTCTGGAGAAGAACAAGTGGGAGGGAAAATGTAGCAGAAGCCAGTCCTGTAACATTCATCACTATATGAGCTCAAGAACCTAATGGCCAAAATCCAGAGAGATGCAAATTGATTAGAATGTATAGGTAGCTCTTACATTTCTCTCTTTGTCTTCAATACAAAGGCTTATGTGGTGACTTACATCCCCATTCCTTTCTGCTTTAGTTCTGGGGACATTAATCTCTACCCATTCTCTTGTTTGTGAGTCTTCTCTTACTTTAACCACCCAGTTCTCTACAGATCTCTTCCCCACCTTGATTTCCTCCATCCACTCTCCACTTGCCGTTGCTTCTCTCTTTCCACTATTTTCTATTTTCCTTCTCTCCTTTCTTCTTTATACCTTCACTTTCTGCCTATCATCTCTGTCCTCTTTCTTGTATGTTCCCTCCTCCCTTTCCCCACCATTCCCAGGCTTTCTGTTTCCTTTAATAAAGCCAGCACCATTTTCTGCCTTTTCCCTCCACCTGGGAGTTGGTCAATTCTATTTCTCCTCCTTGAGAGTCTTATCCATGACCTCTTTCTCACATATACCCATCCATTCAGAAAGCTTTCAGAAGGCTTACCTCCAGCCATGAAACCACGGTAGGCCCATCCCACTGTGCGAAAGGTAACCCTTTCCTCCGAGCTTCCTCCAGAAGTTCATGCCTAAAAGTACATTAGAGACTATCAAAATGTATTTTGATATTTAGAAATTACATTCAAATACAATGACATTTTGGCATACCACCACAATGGTACTGTATGGTGACCTTTATTCATCTGTCAACCTTGCTGAATGGTTTGTACCTCAGGGAGAAAAAACTGTTAACTTTTTTGTTTGTTTTTTGTTCAGGATATTTATGTTCTTTGGTCAAATATGTTCTCATTCTCCGCTATTTCATTTTATCTTGCCATCCATTTATTGATTCAACAAAAATACTTTACTAACTTTATTTCAATAATCTCTCCCTCTTAAATTACAGATACAAATCTGGAAAAAGACACAATATTTTTCTTTTTAAAAGCCCTGTCTAGAATCCTACTCATGTCTGCAAAAGCCTTGCATAATTTGCTGTAGCCAACTGCAACTGAATGAAAGGGCATTTCAGTTATGTTGTCTGGCTGCTTTACCAGGCACACAACTCTGGCACCTCTCCAATTACCTGCAGCCAGTTATGCAAACCCTAAAAGAATCTCAACATGATTCTGGAAAGTGTATTAAACAATCATTAGGCAGAAATAGCCAAGCTGTCCAAAGGACTATGAAGAGACTTGGATTCTGCAGCTGTTTTGCTGGACAGGTTTTGAAATAATCTCCCAAAAAAACTGAAGTGCTGTGTAGGACTTTCTTTAAAAAAAATCCCACATACACTTGATGCATGCCATTCAAGAAACCACATGGCAGTCCAAGCATCTACCTGGAGATAAATGCCATATATCTTGGAGGAGGTATTCACATACATTATGATGCACAAGAGCTTCAAACTCGAAAATGCTCTGAATTTACAGCTCAGAGATTTAACTATGCCACTACTTCCCAAACTTGTGTCCCCATATGTTCTTGAACTATAGCTCCCAGAAATCCTGCCCAGTACAATTACTGGTGAAGGCTTCTGGGATTTTTAATCTAGGAACATCTGTGGACCCAACGTTGGGAATTATTGAACTGGGCTATACATAATTCTGCTCTTCAGTGTCTTGTTGTAAAGGTGCAAGTTGACTAAAGCACTTAAATCAAATGGGAAACACACATGTTCTACTTTTTCCTTCTGAAATGGTTCATTTGGATTTTCTCCTCATACTGTTTCAAAACATTCCTTCAAAATGAAACTGGCTATACATTTTCAAGTGCTTCCTTTTATCTTCAGGATTAGAGATATATACACACAAACTATTTTCAAAAACAGTTCAATAAGCTAGGCATCATTTTCCATTAATAGAATAGTATATGAGATTTTTCAAATCAAAGCTTTCTACATCCTGCAACTGAATTAGAAAAAATGATACACAGTCACTCAGTGACATGGCATAATCTTAATATTGTAAAACCAATTTTGAATTTCACCATATCAGTGACTATATGTTTACTGATAATGCAGGAGAACTCAAGACCAAGGTTCAGCCTCTTAGTAATATTGTTTTGCCACTGTTCCTAGCCAAATTTACTATTCTGGATATGTTACTGTACATATCTATAGCCTCTACATTAAATTATATTATTTTAAAAAATGAAAGCTACTGGAGCTTGAAAGACTTTCTTGCTCCATTTCCTTAGAGTTTTTAGTAAGTGAAACACAACAGTATGAATGCATTATTGGGTCATACTTTGAATTTTTCAAGTTCTCCTGAAAAATGTATATTTAATATAGAAGAATATGGCACATATTTTTCCACAGTAGGCTATGCAAATTTCAGCTGGCAAGTTCATTGATGGAAGTAGAGATGGGCATGAAACGAAAAATGAAATGCTGTTTCATCATTTTGTTAGGTAACAAAATGAAACAAAACGAAACGAGGAAGCAGCATTTCGATTTAGGCTGGATCGCTCTGAACATGGCCAGGTCTCCACCACAGGAGCTCTGCACTGACAACATGACCATGTTTAAAGGGGTCCAGCTGAGTTGTCATTGGCTGGACCCCTTTAAAAATGGCCCAGTTGCCACTAGGGGGGTCAAACACCCCCTCATATTTAATGGTGTCTGCCCTACACTCTAGCTCATAGACACATAGTGCCCAACAGCATATAAATTAGGGCTGCTAATTGCATGTGTGCATGTTCATGTGGCTAAAACACACAGTAAAGACAGTTATATGTAGAGGTGGAACACTTATATGGTGTTTTAACCCTAGCTACAGTCAGGTATGATGCGAACACCGTTGGATTCATTCTGCTCTACATTGTAGCAGGCTCTTAACACTGACAATGCATTTGCTAATTTTCATACATAGCTACATAGATTGTTTTTACTAGGATTGGAATTTGTTTCTAAACTAATTGTTCATTAATCTGCACAATGTGCTTAAATCTGGTAATTAAGAAATTATATGACTATGTTAAATCAATAGGTAAAAAATGTGGGCCTCAGCTTGTTGGAGAAAGGATAAACAAATTATGTGTATTTGCTTTGATGCTAATCTGATTTTCTATGTTATTTTTTATCATATTATCATTGCAAACTGTCCAGAGTGGCCTTGGCAGCCAGTCAAACAAATGTGTAAAAGAATCACTAAATAAAAATATTAAGCATAACATAGAAATATACACAGAACGCACTAGCAAAAAGTCAGTTGATTCTATTCAAGGTACTAAGTATCTGCTATTCTCAGTAGAGGGATAAGCAGCTGATACATTATGTGAGCTAGAACATTATTTAGAATAAGTTGCTAGAAAAGTTGTGTTGTAAAATTAATATTATATTGTAATTAGTTTTGGCCCCTAAAGGATAGGTTCAATAAACAGGGAATTACAAAACGATTCTTCGCACAAGTTGAAGAAAATTAGGTGGTTAATTCAATTTGAATCATGAAAATAGGAAAGAATAGAGTCGTGGGCAGTGAATATTGGTATGCATGGAAAAGTCCCTTTGATAGCACAGGTGTTTAATGAAGATGCTAAGCTTCATTTGCAGAGCATGTCACAGATTGGCAGCCACATCATGGCAGTAAGCTCCAACCTAGCACCCCTCCCCCCCAAAAATTGAATTATGACTGCCACCCTCCCCTGTTAACAGAATATGATGATGAAAACTGCATTGCAATATTTGTTAGTACCCTACAATTGAAATCTTGTTGCACTTTTACACCCAAATGCATAACTTTTTGAGGTTAACTGCTATGTTAAAATTTCTCCATAGATGATACCTGTTGCATGCCTAGATTCTTCTAAAACTTACACCTTTGGTGTAGCTGCGAAAGAGATTTGAATCAATGTTTTAGCCTTATTAAAGTATGGCAATGCAGAACAGAATTGTGCAAATATAATTGAATGTAGAGCCCTAACAAAAGGTATCTGGTTTTCATGTATGTTTACTCATACATACAGTGTAACCCATAATAAAATATTCATTCAATCATATTAAATGACAGAATATGGATATTTAAAAGATATTCGAATTTCAAGGACTGCTGGCATGAGAGATGGTGCAATCCAACACAGAAGGTTCTTCTGCATCAACTGCTGTGTTCTTACATTGTACTTTTCTACTCTAGCAATGAACTTCCCATCTGAACAAATATGTTTACAGAATTGCTTTCTCTAGCAATTTACTGAGTACCTTTCTTGTGAAGCATGGTTGTCTATATGACAACTGAAATATTATGCTGTATTCCAAAATCAGTGCTAATAGTCCATGAAACCAGATCAATTTAGGCAATGGAACATATTTCTGTTAATCTATCAAAAATAAAATAAATATATATGTTTTAATCACAACTGAACTTGTCTAAACCTTTGCATTATTCATCTTTGTTCATTTTTAATGCTTTTCTGTAGCAAGCAGATTATAAATCACACATTCATCTCTTGTCTACAGCATTTTTTCATGGGTAAATAATTTGGAAAATAAAAAGATCACTAAAATGCTAATTGAAAGTAGATTTAAAAGTTTTCAGACCTACTAGTTAGTTACACTTTAATACAGTATTCTTTTAGCAAAAGCACAGTGTGCTTAAATAATGCTGCAACTGTTTTGTTTAAACATGCCTACTTCAAGTTGATGAATTTTACCTGAAAGCATATGTTACAGAAATAGAAACAAAGGTTGGAATACTATGTAGTCACTAGAAATAAGAATTGCCTTTATATTACAACGAGAAAGAAGTAATGTTCCAAATTTACTTCTTCCACCACCACTAACATGATAATGAAAAAGCAAACTTGCATAATAGATGTATTACAATCTTATAGTAAATGTCCTAGTTAAAATTACAAACTCCTGAAGTTTTCAGGTATGCTAAACAAAACTGATCCATACTTGGTTACAGCTATTATAGTAGTATATACTATTTTAATATAAAATAAGAAAATAATATCTTCAATTTTTAGTCCCCAACAAAGGGGCTTTTTCATAATATCATACTGGTAAAGAAACTCTAGTCAACACATATGTATTTTAAAACAATTTTACATATTTTGGATACTTTACATGTAGCCTCACAAATAAGTTTGTTCTTTTACTAAACTGCCTGAATGATATCCTACAAACACCTACTCAGAATTAAATTCCATTAATTTTTAAATGGGGCTCACTTCAAGGTAACGGTATAGGATTTCAGCCTAAATCATGTAAACAAAACTTGGAAAAGCAATGAAATATATACAGTATTTTTAAATTTGCAAATTAACTGACTTGGAAAGAAATGAAATCAAGAGGTGGAAAATTAATATAAAATTATGTTGTTCTATATGCAACTCATATAGAACAAGCAAATGAATGCACGAATGAGTGAAATACCAGAGCCATACCACAAAGGTACAACAAAGACTTAGTAATTTATTTATTCCAAAATCTAGAATTTCACTCATTTCATTTAAAAATATAGTACTATATCTATATGCTCCAAATAAATAAAATGTTGCAAATTCAGATATTTTAAAATTGAATTTGGGTTCATTTATCAATCTAGAGCTGCAAATTAAAGCAGTTTTATCTGTTTGAGGAAAATAATAATAAGAAAAAAGAATAAAAGAAGAAATTCAAGCATGGTGCTGAAAATGAGTATGATCAGCAACCATAGTGGTTTAACTTACCCAGATGTGCTTTTCATGAGATGAAGAGAGATGAATGGAAAAGAAAAGCACACAAATATTAATGAACATATGTCAGTCCATAAAAGAAATCATAAGATAGAGTAAAAATTAAAGAAGCAGAATAGTAAGCATGATAATTGTTATTCATTTACTAATACTGATCTCCCTCTCTCCCTCTCTTTTGCCAAATCTAGTATGAGTTACCATATTTTACCCGGGATTGACCACTCAATTGAAATGGCTACTGGATTTCCCTGATCAATCTGAATTATTCAAGTTTAATCTCAAATTAAAAGGCAAGGAATGTTCAATGCACAAAATGGGTTATAATTGCAACAGAACAAGCCTATGTCAGTACATAGGACAACATACTTTTGTATTCTGTGCATTAATCATCATTGCAACTGAAGCCCTTGGATCATTTTGTTAAATGGCATGCGAATTTCTCAATGTGCATTTATTTATGAAACTGTTCTATATATGGGATCAGTTCATGTCTTCATTGAATGACTCTCAGTTACACAATAATTCATTTGTTTTAAAGTAAGCACAGTGTTCTTTCAGGAACAGTGGACAAACTGAAGTACAAATCAGGAAGGGGGCACAATACAGGGGGAAATACAACACAACCAAGACCTTCCACAAATATGGAAACAACTCCAACTTTGTAACAGAGATTTTCTGAATCAACCATAGGAATTCAACCACTCATTAACTACTTATTTAACCTTCTCAGCTACCCTTATGAACATCAGAGATTGTGTGTGTGTGTGTGTGTGTGTGTGTGTGTGTGTGTGTGTGTGTGTGTGTGTGTGTGTGTGTGTGTGTGTGTGTGACTGAGTGAGTGACTGAGTGACTGAGTGAGAGAGAGAGAGAGAGAGAGAGAGAGAAAACAGGAATAATGTGGGGGCAAAGAGTAAAATACTGTCTCCTTAACACCAGAGTCCTGATATCCACCAGCCATGCATGCTTTGCTTTTTTTTCATCTCCATCACCACAGGCAAAAATGCAGGAATAATATTTGCATGTTGCTTAGTCCTCCCATTTTATGGTTATCATGAGCAAATGAAACAGGGAACAGTGCATTGCATGTGAAAGGACATTTTGACAGAGGGAACTGGTCTTTAGAGATAAAAGCCGGGGTAGGAGCTAAAGGACAGATCATTACAGACATATCACAACAGCTAATGTTCAGGGGGTATAAAACTGGCAATGAACTACACAGATCAAGAGACAAGATACTGACTATTAGAAGCTGTAGCAGATACCTCTATTCTTGCAAATTCTCTGGCTCCTCACTCAGACACAACTTACTGTTCAACTAGATCAGTGATGGTGAGCCTTTTAGAGACTGAGTGCCCAAACTGCGATTCCAAGCACACTTATTTTTCACAAAGTACCAATATGGCAATTTAACCTGAATACAGTGGTATCCTAGGTTACAAATCCTTTGGGTGTTACCCTTCAGGAAAGTGAGGATCAAAGAGCAGGCTTTTGAATTTCCTGTGACCACAATACCCTCACTCAAAACCTTTTGGGGTGCCCAGAGTGGCATAGCTAGAGAGTAAACTGGGGCCATAAAGGAGCCCACAAGCTGCTGCCTCCCCTTCACCGAGCTCTCTGCATGGAGCACAGTGGCATGCTCTGAGCGGAGGGGGAAGTGCCGTGGCTGTGCCACTGTTAACATATATATTTAAATATTGCAAGGTTCTTGAATCAATATTGTGTGCTTTACAAATAGAACAAACTGATAGGCAAATACATGTAATGTCATAATAATCACTTCATTATTAACTATTATAAGAACACAACAACAGCCTTGCTGGAACAAGCCACAGCCTATCCAGTCCAGCATTCTGTCTCACACAGCGGCTCAACATTTGCTTCAGGGTATTCCCAAGCAAATGTCTTCACCTGCTTACGATTCCCTGCAAATTGCAATGAGATATATCCTGCCTATCTCTCCGACCCGGAGTTGCTATGAATCAATCTGCTGATAGGACATTTAAAATCAGCCTTCACCACTCTGATGCTCTCTGTATGCTTGGGGGTTATGGAAACTGTAGTCCAAAAGTTTAGAGTTTTAAAGATTTTAAAATCTGACCTTGTGTTTGCAAAAACTGCATGAGTGAAAGATTTCCACAACTAATCTATATTCCCAGAAGGCTTTGTTATGTGTGCCTAACTTCTACAAGATATTTAAATCTCATTTTTTTTTCTTTCGAGTGGAGATGGAATGTTATGACAGCTGTATTATACAATAATTATTTGACTGAAGGAGGGTTTTGTACCAAGTTGGAGTGCTATTAATGTATCATGATTTCATATAAGTCTTGATATAAATGAGAAACAAAGGCAAATTTCATGCTACAATAATCTTTGGCCAATCAAGGACAACAGCAAATAATTATGAGTTGCAAGGTAATTAAGCATTCATAATGGATAAATCAAGGCATGTGATCTCATTGGGTATTCTAATGGATTGTATCAGCAATAAAATTATGAGAAAATGTAGATGTTACTATTTGGATATACCCTAATGCAATTACTTCAATTTTATTTAAATTGCACTTAATTATGAGACTCTCTGAAAGCAACATTTTATATACAACAATAGGCAAAATTAGACTTTCTGGGGCTAAAAGATGAACAACCCAAACTAGTATAATTGAACACTCAACTAGAATAGAAGGAACACAACAGGAGGATATTCCTGTTTGGCATGTCTCTATGTATGTGTTGTTTCACTGCTACTGCACATGGCTGCCATTAGGGCTATCCAGGAGCCTTGCATGAAATAGTCCCTACTCCTGACACTGTAAGTTCTGCAGAGCTCCCCACTGTGGGAAAGACTACAGCCATTTTCCTATTCATAGACAATCGATTCAGTCTGGGTGATGAGAGAGCTGGCTCATTGACACATGGAACATGGTGAACAAGCATTTTTTGTTTTCTAATTCTGAGTGGGATGTGTCCTCTTTTTTACCTTCCATGCTATCACTGAAAAAAGGTTTGCCATTTTGGTTTCCACAAGAAAAGTACATGTGTACAATTCCATTAGATGCTAAAGGATTGTTTCTGCTCTAAATATTGTAGTCACTACACTACTGTGCGCAGCAGTAAAGTGCAGTGTGAAATACAAGTCAAGACCTTTGGTTCTATAATGACTACCCTTGGAAAAAATAAGGCCATCTGCTTGTTATGGTTTTCCCTCTGTACCAGTACTTCAAAAAAACCATAGGGTGGGCAACAAATAGTGCCTCCATTTCCCATAAGACTGGGCAGCCCTGCTGACACACAAATTACTCTGATGGACAAATAACCTTGACCCACATGCCATCCCAGTTATGCTTATCATGAGGGTAGGACAGCAGCCTAGGCTATCGAGGATCTCCTGATGTGAAAAATGAAAGACTCAACCTAGTATCCATAGGTAAATTTTCATATGTGGACAAAGAATTCGTGAGATGAGCATAATGTTTAGACTAGACAGTCAAGTTATCCCAGACTGAACTGGGGTAGGTAGGGTTGGTTCAAAGTGCGGTGTGCCATTTAGAGCAATCCTTGCTTCTCTACAGAAGCAGTGAATGTTTTTTGGATGAGAAATCACATTGCAAAGAACCTCATCAGCCCATTCCTCCTTCTATGCCTCAATTCCTCCATGTTGTCTCATATCTCCTATCTCGACAGGGGGCAAAGGAAAGCTGGTTTAAAAAAAGGATAATATAGAGATTGAATTAATTTGCCACCCAAGTGACATAGTGCTGGATTTTATAGAAACAAAGGTCTCCTTTCTCCTTCCATGTCTTCTTCTGCCTTCCCCTCTGAAGGGGCATTGGGGGTGGGGAGCTAAATAAAAAATGCATTGGCACACAGCGTATTGCTGAATTCACCAGAGCCATTTTGGTGTTGGTGTGTTTGTTATTTTTTTCTCCTCTCCTCCCCCCGCCCCCAGCCTCTGGTTTAAGTGTTTTGCCTTACACAACTACATGTTTAAAATTCAGTTTCTAGTTAGTGTACAGTAATACCTTGGTCTGTGAGCATAATCCGTAAACAAAAGCACTTGGGTTTTTATACGTCCAATGAACTGATAATTTGGTTCATTGGTTTGACCAAAAATTACATCAAGTCATGACTCATGATCCTTGACAAACCATGAATCAAGATGAATAACCATTTTATTTATCTTTGCCCATCTCTACAGCCTATGAATCTTTGACAACCACTGTCCTTCATGACTGACTATGTTGGCAAGGTTGGTGGGAGATGTCATCCAACAACTTCTACTCTGGCAATATACAGCTGAATAATTAAGCATCAATTCAAGAATGTCACACTATAATAGGACAAATGTAGAAAAAAGCAAGACTCCCCCTTTTTAATGTGAAAGAGGATGGGGGGGGGATAAATGATAGGGGATATGGTAGCTATGTTTAAATATTTGAAAGGATGTCACATTGAAGAGGGGACTGATTTGTTTTCCATAGTTTCAGAGACTAGGACACGGGCCAATGGTCTCAAACTACAGAAAAAGATATTCAATTTAAACATTAGGTAGAACTTCATGACAGTTAGAGCTGTTTGGCAGTGGAATACGGGTGGTGGTGTCTCCTCCTTTGGAGGTTTTTAAGCAGAGGCTGGATGGCCATCTGTCAGAAATACTGTGATGGGGGTTCCTGAATGGCAGGGGGATGGACTAGAGGGCCCTTGAGGTCTCTTCCAACTCTATGATTCTGTGATTCTCTGATGCTGCAATTGCATTCCAACCTTTAAAAATTGTCTCATGTAACACCTATCAAGCTTTGAATTTTGGTTACGTTCCTATGACTACACTGCAGAAATGTAGAGAACCACAGAGCAGGCTTAGCTACAAGTTTCCCAGAATAGTACACCCCCTTTTACTGGACATCTGTGGCACTTACAACCTCAATAACTCATCCTGAGACATTTGTGAGAGAAAGAGTAAAAACATTTCATACAGTTACAGTTGAACAGATAAAACAGCCGGCTAATAATATGGCTGACTTGTATTTCAGCAACATGGTTCAATAGACTGACTACTCCTAAAAGACAACAGAATGGGGGGGGGAGGAAGAGAAAGAGCAGAGAGGTGGGGCTGTCTTTGAAATTGAGAGGCAGGGAGGAACAGCCACATCTATTAGAGGCAGCATGTGAATGAAGTTCCAATAACTTCCCCCAAAATTATGCAGAGAATACTAGAATACAAACAAGCTGGCAATGACATTGTTTGGATATTCATGGAGAGATGATGCCCCTTTCAGAGTACAGTAAATGACTATTGTGATTTCTCATATAAGAACTTTACAAAAACCCATGGAGTAAAAAAGAACGGAATCCATGCAAGAGTTCTCTCTGACAGCTACTCAGTGTTCTACTTGGTAATAAAAACATGCATAAAGCCACAACTAAAGCCCAATATAACCTTGACTGACAAACTGATCTGGTAGGATATGCTAAGTGGCTGCTTTCAATTAAGGGAAATGCAGCAAGGCTTATAAACAAGGTACTGTACTTATAGAAGGACCTTCCACCCTTGACCCACTAAGGCTTTGTCTGTGAAGATCTTCAAAGTCAGCTTACATGCAGAACTCAAGTTCATGTGTCTATATTTCCCTTGTCAAAGATGAGACTGATGTGATCTCATAAGTTATGCCTGTGTTGCTCAGCAACAATCTGTTATGTAGCGAGACAGCCCTGTTCCACATGTCTTATGCAGAGAAGTTCTATTTCTCAGGAGCATGATATCAATGGTTTGCTTGACCACTTTCTCCATGTAGACATGGTAGGTAGCATTTGAAGACAATAAATATGAATTAATTAATGTAGTCTCGAAGGCTTCCCTGAGCTTTCTGCCCTCTGAAGATGCCAGCCATAAATGTCAGGAATATGAATTAATTAACATTGAACTTAATACTTGAACAAATGCAAGTAAAGATGTTAGTCCTTCCCCTGAGCTTCTGCACTTGATTACTGGAGCAATGCTAGTAGGATTAGTTAAACATGAAAATATCATTGTCACAGATAATACTATACAGCACTGGTGTCCAAAATTTGGCCCTTCAGATGTTTTGGACCACAACTCCCACAGTCCTTTGTCATTGGCAATATAAGCTTGGAATTCTGGGAGTTGTGGTCCAAAACATCTGGAAGGCTGAAGTTTGGACACCCCTGCTATACAGTATGAGCTCTTTCAATACTATAATTGATAAATACAGTATATAGCAGAAGGAATCCACACGTGTTCGTGTGGCAAATCTTCCTAGGGTTAAAACAGATTTTTATAGATATGGCACTTCTAATCTGCAGGACGATTTTTCCTCTCATGGTGCAGTGATGAAAGTGCTGTACTACAGCCCAAAGTGTGCTCACAACCCAGGGTTCAATCCCAAGTAGCCAGTCCATGTTTGACTCAGCCTGCATAGTCTACATAATTAAATTGTTAACCACCCAGAGAGTACATTAAGTGCTATCGGGCAGTGTATAAGCAGCATGCTTTGCTTTGCCTTTGGTTAGAATATCTGCTGAAACAGTGTGTGAAGTTTCTTCCAAACTCAAATTTACAGCATACACCAACAGTTGCTCAGAGCCATCCAGATGTCAGCCAGAAGGCATACATTCACCACAATCTCTGTTTAAATTAACATTTAGGCAGAGGACAACTTTCTGAGAGTTGAATGTGTTCATGTGAACTGAGGTATACATTTCAAGATATACATTTCAAGTTCAAGGTATACATTTGATATACAGTGGTACTTCTGATAAAGAACTTAATTTGTTCTCAGATGCAATTTGTTATCCGAAAAAAATTGTTATCTGAAATGTGGTGTCCCATTGAAATGAATGGGAAACCAATTAATCCATTCTGGAGGTCCAAAAAAGGCAAAAAAGCTGGGGGGGGGGTCCAGACCTCTTTATAAAATGCACTTTAAAGGCTTACACTGCTGGAACACCCTCCAGAACATCTCCCTGCAGTGCAATGCAAAACATGGACAAGAGAAACCAGCAAGATTACCTGGGTCTGTTCCCACCCAAAGTGCAATGAGGAAAAATGCAAAGAAACAAACATAAGCAGGAAGAAAAATCCAGCCCATTTTGCCTGCAGAGGAATGAAAAAAGACTGCAGACATGGAGAAATGAAACCAGCAAGACTACCCCAGCCTCTTCCAGCCAAAACTGCATAGAAAAGCAGTGCAAGGATTAATAAAAGCTAGCTCCCTATCTTTCCAAGTTCAAAAGGTCCAAATCCCTCAGCAAAACATGTCAAGAATGCCTCCAAAACACCATGAAAAACAAACAAATGCTCTAACTCCTCCCACCCCTCCACAAACTATGCATCCTGCAATGCATGTAACCAAGGCAGCCCATAGAGAACATTCGCTATCCGAGGCAGCACTATACCTGGAAATTTCTATTTGTTATCCAAAAAAATTTGTTATCCGAGACATTCTTTATCCGAGGTATTACTGTACATTGGTACCTTGTATAAAGGAATTAATTCGTTACGAATGAAATTATGTTAAGCAAATTTTCCTTTATACAAATTCCTATAGGAATGCATTGAAAATGCAGTGATCCCATTTTATGTTGTATGGATTTCCCCATAGGCAATTATGTTAAGCAAATTTCCCATATCTCCAGAATTTTTATGTTGTACAAATTTTATGTTATGCAAGCTGTTTGTTATACAAGGGTCCACTGTATATTGAAAATTTATGGCTTTCTTGGGCCCCAAAACTATGGATTATCAAAATATGATACCAACATTATAGAAACTACTACAAAGAGGTCCATTCTGGCTGGAGTTGTGGTAAAAAAAGTAAATTCTCCAACTTCTTGATCAGAAGGAACTGCAGAAATATTCTGAACTATTTGCCTTACTGGTTTGATGATAATGTATGTTTGTTGATACTCTTCAAAAGGGGATTGGACAGATTCCTGGAGGAGAAGTCCATGATAGGTTACTAACCATGATGGAGATGTGTAAACTCCAGGCTTAAAGCTGGGGTACTTCAAGGGGCAGATGCAGGGGAGTGGTATCAGGAGACAGATATCTAGTCTCATGCGCTTCCAAACGCATCTGGTGGGGCTGCTGTGAGATACAGGAAGCTGGACTAGATGGGCCTTTGGCCTGATCCAGCATGGCTCTTCTTATGTTCTTATGTTCTTATGTACTACCTTCATATTTCATAGGAGATAAAATAAAATTAAATAAAAAATAAAATTAAACACACTTCAGTAAAAATAAAAATAGAAACTGATTTGGAAAATAAAATTAAACCAGATTCACAATTCTGGATATGGAGAGAATGGGGCAATTCTATAGGCACACTGAACAATTCAAATTAATGTTATTATTGCCTGTTACAAAAATGTAGCATTTGGACTTCATAGCAACAGTATATTGAATTCAGTTAATCCATATTGATCCAGTTTTAAAAATATAATTATGCATTATATTAATAATGTTTTAATTAATAATTAATCTTGCTTGCTTTGTAAAATGTAATAATTGAAGACATGCACTTCAGTCAAAGTATAAATGTGTGAATGATTACATGATGAAACATAAGCAATCCTCTTTTAATATATTCAATCTTGATTTAATTTCTGAAAACCAAATCCATGACAGCTACAATAACTAAATAGGAATCTAACAAATCATGTGAAACCAACCAAAAATATTTTCACATTTATTGGGAACTGCAGAGAAAACAGGTACTGGTACCAAGGGAAAACATCTGCAATTTATAATAAGCTGTTCATAGTTAAGTACAAACAACCTATCCTACATGTGCTCTGTAGTGTAAGCCCTCAAAAGAATTGGAAAATATGCTACATTGTGTTTATCTAAAAAAATATGCACATAGCACATATTTCCCTGAACTCCTATGTAGTTGCCCAAAGCAAACACAATTGCCCTTTTATTTAAAATTCATGCTGTTTTAAAAATTATCCCCCCAAAATATTGTCAGTTTTCTTAATCAAATGTATTTTATGCAGACATGTAGAAAAGTGGGTACCTAATGGGGATGCGAAAGAAACAAAAAACATATCAAGTGTAAATGCAGGATCACAGGATCAAAGTTACATAGTAGTAAGCTACAACATGACAGGTGTGTGACCAAAAACCTACTTTTTCTTTAGCCTTCGGTCTTTCTCTGCCTGCGTTCCAAGTTTGCCGAGTCCCAGAGATTCCTGTGCAGCAGCTTCTGTTTCCATGTAACCTCCTGTGTTGAAAATAGTAAAAAGATGCCCTCCCCTTGATATTTTTTTCCAAAGTACTCTATTCATTAGTCATATATACATTAAGGCTATGAATACTGGATTTAAATCTCTGATTATACTCTGCACTATAATAGAAAGGACCATGTGCAGGTAAACAATTTGCAACATGGTGACTATAGTTACTTGGGGTTGTTGCCCCACAATGGCAGATGTTGGTGCCATAGAGGCTGCCATTTTCAGGGCTTTCCATAGGCCTTTTCCTATGTACTATTCCTCAGCCTATCAGGGTGGTGGGCACAGGGTTTGCTTCTCAGGCGAACAGAAGTAAAAAGGTTTCTGCTCTGAACAAAAGGGGAAGGTTTGAGCAGGTAGTTGACCCTTCCTGGCAGTTTCCCTATAGGCAGTAAGGTGTAGAGCAGTGGTTCTCAACCTGTGGGTCCCCAGATGTTCCTGGACTGCAACTCCCAGAAGTCTTCATTACTAGCTGAGCTAGCCAGGATTTCTGGGAGTTGGATTCCAGAAACATCTGGGGACCCACAGGTTGAGAACCACTGGTGTAGAGTGATGCAGAGGCTTAGCTTAGAAGCAGTCATGCACTCTCGGGGTCCAGGTGGCAGGCGGAGTCAAAAAGTGCCATATGTCAAGCTTGTTTAAACCCGAGATCATAGTGAACATGAGTCAGCAGTGTGACGTGGCGGCCAATGTGATTCTTAATTGCATCCACAGAACGATAGTGTCTAGATCAACAGAAGTGATAGTACCACTATATTCTGCTCTTGTCAGACCCCATCTGGAGTACTGTGTCCAGTTCTGTGCACCTCAATTTAAAAAGGATGTTGACAACCTTGAGCGGGTACAGAGGAGGGCGACCAGGAAGGTTGAAGGTCTGGAAGGAATGTTTTATGAGGAATGGCTTAGGGAGCTGGGAGTGTTTAGCCTTTAAAAAAGAAGGTTGAGAGGGGATACGACAGTTATGATTAAATATTTGAAAGGATGTCATATTGTAGAGGGTACAGGTTTGTTTCCCATGGCTTCAGAGACTAGGATACAGGGCAATGGTTTCAAACTACAGGAAAAGAGATTCCATTTGAACATTAGGAAGAACTTCATGACAGTTAGAGCTGTTTGGCAGTGGAATATGCTGCCACGTCTCCTTCTTTGGAGGTTTTAAGCAGAGGCTAGATGGTGGTGTCTCCTTATTGGAGGTTTTTAAGCAGAGGCTGGATGGCCATCTTTTGGGAGTCCTGTGATGGGGGTTCCTGCATGGCAGGAGGTTAGACTGGATGGCCCTTGAGGTCTCTTCCAACTCTATGATTCTATGATTCACGTTTTAGGTTGATAAAGTTTTGCTCTCTATGCTAGTGCTAAGACTCAGACAGATGAAACCAGTAAAATTCTACCTTTCTTCCAAATGGCTATTTTCTCATGTGGTTATTCCTGTGGTCCAACCTCTGGCATTATTTGAGTTCAGCTGACAAGGAGTTTCAGCAGTTAAGCAGTTCACTTATCTAATTACAAATTATTTGCAACGTATTTTTCAATTTTCAATTTTCTATAATTTACTTTTACTACCGTATTCCTTTGCACCACTAACTAGGCTTTTCTTAAGTGTTTTGCGGGTGGGGGATGAAAAGCTAGATTGGAGAGGAGATAGCAGGAAAGCTTTGTTGTTCGAGTAGCTTTTTGAACACACAATAGGAAGTACAATAGTTTTTAGAAATGTTGGAAGTGATTTTCAAAGAGATGTAACACTCACTGCTATACATCCCCTTCTGTCATAAAAGATGATCAGCTTTTTTGAACAATATAGCATCTGCCAAACTACTCATAAGAGACAAGGGTACTGACATTCCACTCTCTTCTAAAAAGAAAAGTGGTCCATTTCCTGCAATATGGCTGGCTGACACAGACACATGGAGGAGTTATATGTTTGATCAGTGTCTTGAAGGCTAATTGTCCACATATGGCATAAGGTACTCCAGCCTATGGTCTGCACAGTAAATTTCTGGTACATCATTTTACGTTGTGCTGGTGTTTCCCAACCTTGGGGTCACAAAGTGTTTTCTGGGGAGTCTCGAGTCACCTAATATGTGTTGCAACCCTTTTAAAATAATTTCTTCCTTAATCTTTCAGAGCAGGATATTTAAAATATCATTTGTGTATGTATGAGAAACAGGCCTTTCGAGGGATAAAAATTGTTATTTTATGTTTTGGTTTTTTTATACTGTTGTTTTAGCTGACTGTAAACTGCCCAGAGTAGTACATCTGCACTAATTGGATTACATACACATTAAATAAACAAATGAATAAATAAACAGGCCTTTTCATTTTGAGAAGGCATGACTTTATACCATTAAAAATACCTTTTTATGCAAATATGGTAGTGGGAGGCTAGGCTACTTGGGTATTTTAAAAGGAGGGTTGCAACTCAAAAATGTTGGGAATGCATTCAGCCACACCATTATACTACAACATATGATTCAAATACAGTGGTGCCTCTTAAGATGAATTTAATTTGTTCTACGGAGCAATTCGTTTTATGAAAAATTCATCCTGTGAAACACAGTTTAACACTGTTCCCATAGGAATGCATTGAATTTGTCTTTTGAGGCATCCCATAGGAAAAATTATCTTACAAGTTTTTCCTATTCCAGAAATTTCATTCGTCTTATGAGTTTTTCATTTTAAGGGGCATTCGTCTTACAAGATACTACTGTATTCATGTTACCATAGCAAAGTACCATAATTAAGTTCCACACATAAATACTATATTATTAAATACCACTGTACTGTTTTAAATTAAATGTCTAAACACCATCATGTGTCTTCTCAGCTTCCAACCAGAAAGACTTTTACTTTATTACACTGTATTAGCCTATGTGATATTGTATATTGTTTGAATTTAAATACAAACAAAAGAAATGGAAAAAAGAGGGGCAAGGCACAAGAGGGATTTCAAAAAGCATGCTGGAAGAGATGTTCAAATGAGATAACAAAAGGATAGTAAATCCAAATGATGAAGAAAGCAGGGAAATAAGAGAAAAACCTACAATCAGTCTTAATAGATGTATAGTGGATATTTATTTTCACTTTAAGTAAATAAGTTGATATTGAGTGTCACTAGGGTATGAAAAGTAAAAATCCAACACAATCCTGTCTTTTTTTCTCTACCACATTAACTGAGTTGACCTGAGCCAAGCCTGAAGACTTTTTCAGTGACACTGTGTAAAATGAGTGTAGAGAAAAGATTCTTCCTATCCTCAGTATTATTATTCACTATGCTCATTACAGCATTCTGCGATACAAAATCTTCAGCAACCATTTTGGCCAAGAGTGCGTGCAGCAAGCTTTATCAGAAACAACTTCTTTTGTTCAGAGATCAAGAAAGAAGTCCACTGGTGGCAGCAAATGATGTGATTTTCACCCTTAACTACTGGTTTTATTTAAAGACATATGCATCCATGAAATGAACAGCTCACAGGGATCAGGCCAAAGGCTCAACATATCCATCATCCTCTTTCTCATAGAGGCCAGTCAGATACCTCAAGGAAGCCCAGATAAATCATGTTAAAAGACTACACTTTTTACATACTGTTGTATCCCAGCAATCAGAATTCAGAGTCAAATGTAATCTGAATGTGGATGGTTCTAAATAGCCACAGGGCTGTTTTGTCTCTGAAAACAGATAGTACAAATACACATATTTGTATGTTTAATGTGGCACAACTCTTCTCTTACCATTATATATATATAATTGGATTTTATGTCGGGTAAAATTTTATTTCACATTTTCCTTCACAACTACAAATCTATCCTTTTTTTTTTTTTGCAATTAGACTAGTGCTTCCCCCCAAAGGGGTCATGAAGTGTTTTTCTCTCTCTCTGTGTGTGTGTGTGTATTGGTCACCTTATATGTGTTGTAGCCATTGTTTAATAATTTCTTCTTTGACCTTCCAGAGCAGGATGTTAAAGTTAGCACATGTCCTTATGTACAGTATATCATAGGAGTACACCCCCTCACATTTCACATATATTTTAGTACATCTTTTTATATGACAACACTGAAGAAATGACAGCTACAATGTAAACCAGTGAGTTTATAGCTTGCATAACAGCATAAATGTGCTGTCCCCTCAAAGTAATGCAAAACACAGCCATTAATGTCCAAACCTCTGGCAACAAAAGTGAGTACACTCCTAAGTGACAATGTCCAAATTGGGCACAAAGTGTCAATATTTTGTGTAAAGGAAAAGGTAAAGTTTCCCCCCGCATGTGCCTTCTATCATGTCTGACTCTAGGGATCGTGCTCATCTCTGTATTCAAGCTGAAGAACCAGTGTTGTGCAAGTTCGTGGCCACGTGAGCAGCATGGCTGTAAGGAAACACTGTTTTTACCTTCCTGCTTTTTATGGCAGTACCTATTTATCTACTTGCATTTACATGCTTTCAAACTGTTAGGTTGGCAGGAGCTGGGGTTAACAGCGGGAGCTCACTCTACTTAGTGGCACCTGGGATTCGAACCGCTGAGCTGCTGACTTTGTAGCCAACAGTTTTCAATGCTCTACCCCAGGTCTGCCCAAAGTCCGGCTCGGTGGCCAAATCTGGCCCGTCAGGCCATTCTGAGTGGCCCGTGGCTGGCTGGACCACCCCTCCCTCCCCCTCCTTCACCCCATTTTTTTTTTTAAATCTTCTGCCAACACTGACACCGCTGGGAAGCTTGGGCGGCTGGGCGGACGGGCGGTGTGCCGCCACCGGCACCATAGGGGAAGTCAAGTCAAGTTGAGTTTATTGCAGCTCTAAGCCCATAAATTGTTAAAAGAGACACATAAAATACATAAAGCATAATAAGGATGAACAGTGTTCGTACATCAGAGCTAATTGTACATGCATCTGGATATCAGTATTCAGCAATGAGTAGGTTGCCCAGAGTGAGTCATCTTACTCCCTTTTATAGCTGACCTGCCCGTTTTTTATTTTAAAAAAACGTATTGAGAAATCTCGCCACTTGCAAAGTTGTGTGGGAATCAATGTCTTGTAATAATAAGGCCATGTGGTGCTGCACGGGCTTATCAGCTAACTTAAGGATAATAAAACTTAAAAAAAATTCCCTAGCTGTACTATGTAAAGGACAGTAAAATATTATATGCGGGAGGGATTCTACTGACTTCTTGTCACACTCACAAGAAAAAGTGTGGGGGTGGGGGTGGGCAGGCCAGCGGGCCTCTGCCACCGTCAAGGAGCTTTGGGGTGGGCTGGCGGGCGAGCCACCGCCACCGCCAAGGAGCTTGGGGGGGGTGCAAGGTCGCACAGATCACCTCTTCCAAGGGGCGACCTGTGGCCATGGCTCCCTATTGATCCCCACCTCCCTCCCTCCCTCCCTTCCTTGTTTCCCACCTTCCTCCCTCTCTTGGTTTCCACCTTCCTCCATCCCTGCCTTAGTCCCCGCCTTCCTTCCTGCAGGTGGGGTTGCAAGGGGTCAGTGGGTGGGGCTTATGGGTCAGTGGGTGGGGCTTGCAGTGGGGTTTCAGGGTCGGGAGCAACCGGCCCCTGACACATTCTCAGCCACCAAATCTGGCCCTCCTTACAAAAAGTTTGGGCACCCCTGCTCTAGCCCATTGAGCCACCATTATTTTCTAGCAGTGCCTTAACCCTATTCGGCATAGAGTTCACCAGAGCTTCACAGATTGCCATTGGAGTCCTCTTCCACTCCTCCATGATGACATCACAGAGCTGGTGGATGTTAGAGACTTTGCACACCTCCACCTTCCATTTCAGGATGCCCTACAGATGGTCAATAGGGTTTAGGTCTGGAGACACACTTGGCCAGTCCATCACCTTTACCCTCAGCCTCTTGAGCAAGGCAGTGGTCATTTTGGAGGTGCGTTTGGGGTTGTTTTCATCTTGGAATACTGTCTTGCAGCTCAGTCTCTGAAGGAAGGGGATCATGCTCTGCTTTGGTATACCATAGTACATGTTGGCATTCATGGTTCCCTCAATGAAATATAGCTCCCCAGTGCTGGCATCACTCATGCAGCCCCAGACCATGACACCCCCACCACCATGCTGGACTGTAGGCATGATACACTTGTCTTTGTACTCCTCACTTGGTTGCTGCCACACATGCTTGACACCACCTGAATCAAAGAAGTTTATCTTGATCTCATTGGACCACATCATTCGTCTGCTTGTCTGCAGCAAACCATATATGCTTTCTTGTCCATCATCTTTAGAAGAGGCTTCCTTCTGGGATGACAGCTTTGCAGACCAATTTGATGCAGTGTGTGTCATATGGCCTGAGCACTGACAGGGTGACCCTCACCCCACCCCCTTCAGCCTCTGCAGCAATGCTGACAGCACTCATATATCTATTTCCCAAAGCCAACCTCTGGATATGACGCTGAGCACAGGGACTTAACTTATTTGGTTGACCTCCTCAGATAGTTTATTACCATTAGGTACCATTTGGAACTTCAAATGACTAGTATGATAGAGTGAGAGCGTTAACACCAAATATGAGCGTGAGAGTGATAACACCTGCTCCCCCTTCACACTTGAGACCTTGTGACACTAACAGGTCTCATTGCACGAGGGAGTTAAAATGGCTATCTGGGCCCAATTTGGACATTGTAACTTAGGGGTCTACTCACTTTTGTTGCCAGCAGTTTAGACATTAATGGCTGTGTGTTGTGTTATTTTGAGGGGACAGCACATTTACACTGTCATACAAGATGTATGCTCATGGCTTTACATTGTAGTCAAGTGTCATTTCTTCAGTGTTGTCACAACAAAAGTTATACTAAAATATTTATGAAATGTGAGGGGGTGTACTCACTTCTGTGATATACTGTATGAGAAACAGGCCCACATTTGTTTGTGTGGGGGATCTACTTTCTGAGTAGGGATGACTTTACCCCATTAAAATGCCTTTTATGCGATTGTGGGGGGTTGGCACAGGCTATCTGGCTATGGGGTCACAACTCAAAAAATATCAGAAACCACTGAATGAAACAGATATGACATTCTAGCAATTTACCTCAGAAATAAGGTTATCCTTATGATAATTTTACAGGTTGAAATTTCTAATTTGTTTCTTTCAAATCATAATAAATATAAACGAAGATATTATATTTGAATCCCTGGGCCTCTAATTATCATAAAAGGTGTGTATCAATTTCCATAGACAGAACATTTAGCATAAGATGACACGCTCATTGTCAAAACACGTATTTAAATTTACGGAGTATAATTTTAAAATCTCCTGACTTCTCTCCACTAGAAGAAGTTTTAATTTAGGATTTTAACAATGCAATTTTATATCTTTTTTATTAAAGATAATAATGCTGAATTTCTGCTTCACATTTTTGTGTGTGGTGATAATGCTATCGGCAGTGGTAAATTGTCATTGATTAAAGGTTTCTTTTTGGGATTTCAGGATGCATGCTACATTGTTGTGTTGTGTACAAGTTATGTGCACCCTAAAATCATCTTTGAGTGGCCAATTTCTTGTAATTAATGGCAATCTGCTGCTAATGATGAAAATCTCTGCTGTGCATACAAAGCTTCAGAAAAGAATATCAGCCACTGAATGAAACAGGATTCATTTTCAAATAAGTGATCTCAGGACTACAGACTAAATAAGAAATTGATCTCTATTACTGGGTCAATGTTCAACTTTCTCTCCAAGCATCTGAATAATTTAAAGCAAACCATACTAAAACAAGTTTAGAAAATGAAATTTCCATGACCTCAGCAACATGCTTTATATATTAGTTGTTTGTGTCCTTGTAAAGCATAGGGTGTTCACTGATTAAAGAGAAATATTCCTAATACCTAGATCCAGGATAGCCCATTTAGTCAATGGGAAGGATAAGTATCCATATCATTTCTAACAAACAGAAAGCCTGAGAACCTGACTAAAATATGGCCCCTGTTTATATTACAACTATATGAAGATATTCATTGTGAATGGACATATATTATGATACTCTGAATACATATTGTATTCTAACTGCACCGGTGGGGGGCCTATTACACCAATTTCTGTTCCAGTTCATAAACCATTTCTGCAAAAACCATAATGCCAACTCATGTAGGGATGCTGACCATCAATATCAAGCAACAATTACACTAAGAATTTGCAATTTCCTACTATGGCCTTGCCTTTCATGAAATTAGTTTGCTCAGGGCCAAAAATAGACTGATTATTAATCCTAATATATAATATCTGATAATAAGCTAATTGGCCCAAAGTGTTCTGGGAGGTGGGAGTCTCCTTTTTATAGATGAGCCAATGATTGTATAGGTCCAGAATTTGGGAAATATCATAGTACTATCATTGGCTAGAGATGGGCACGAAATGCCAAAATGGCATTTTGTTTTATTTTTGTTTTGTATTTTTGTTTTGTTTAGTTTGGAACGAAATGATTTTTTTTAAAAAAAATTCATTTTGTTCTTCATTTTTGCTTTGGGTTTTTTGTTTGTTTGTTTTCCCTAGCACTAACCAGCTGGCCTGCGGGCTGGCTGGCACTTTTTAATTTTTAAAAATATTTTTATTTTCCCCCCCCCCAGCACCGACCCGCTGGCCAACGGGCTGGTCAGCAGTTTTTTTATTTCCCCTCCCCCCAGCACTGAGCAGCTGGCTCCCAGGCTGGTCGGTACTTTAAAAATATTTTTATTTTTATTTCCACCCCCTCCCAGCACCGACCAGCTGGCTCTCAGGCTGGTTGGTGCTTTTTAATCTTTTTATTTTTATTCTTTAAAAAAATTTTTTTAGTTATTTAATATCTATCATTTGTGTGTATTTTACACAAATTTGTGTGTATTTTATTTTTATTTTTTCCTCTAGCACCGACCAGCTGGATTTCAGGCTGGTCGGCACTTTTTAAAAAAAAGTTTTTATTTTAATTTCCCCCCTTAGTGCCATTGGGTGGGGGGAAAGGAGGAATTTTAAAACTTTTTTTGCCATCCCCAAGCCAGCACTACAGCTGATGGGCACTTGGGGCTCAGCAAAAATAAACAAATAAATAAAAATTTAAAAATCCCACCTTTTCCCTCACTGGATGCAGGAAAAGGCAGGATTTTTTTAAAAAAAATTGGCTGAGCCCCAAGCGCCAATCAGCTGTAGTGCAGGCTGGCTGAGGGTGCCTTGTTTTTTAACAAGCACCGGCCGCACTACAGCTGATCGGCACTGCCGCTTTGGAAGCCCCCTTCTGTGGGGCTGGTTGGAGGCTTGGAGGGAACAAAAAAAATGAAACAAAACAAAACAATTTTTTTGTTTCATTTCATTTCATTTTCCTTTGAGGGGGTGGATTTGTTATTTGTTTTGTTACATAACAAAATGAATTAACAAATAACAAAAAAAAATCAAAAAATCATTTCATACCTATCTCTATTGATGGCAGTAAAATAGGGAGTGAGTTTTTAAGCCCACCAGATTCACATTTCAGTAAATCTGGTGGGATAATATTGGGGCCAGCTATCCTAATAATTGGCTGTTGATGCTCTTTCAATTGGTAACTTACTTTTTTTGATTAACTGTAAGTAATTTTATTAAGGATATCTAAATATGCTCCAAAAATCCTTTTTCAAAAAAAGTAATTTTTGAAAGCTTTTTGTGTACACACCTGTAAAAGACATATATTCTTTATCACTAAAAGATAGCTCGAACACACTGAGTTATTCTAATAAGTATTATTAATATTTATATTAAGATGGCAGAAGGGAATTTTGTGAATAAGTGAAAGGACAGAAACTATCACCATTTGCAAGAAAAGAATGGGGACCAACATTCTGAAATTGAAGTTTTCTGTTATCTTTTATGTTCAGCCTAACCAGGAAGGTGGTTATTGGGGTATGAGGTCTGTTGGCATATGCCAGGCATGTCCAAACTTTGGCCCTCCAGATGTTTTGGACCACAACTCCCACAGTCCTTTCCATTAGAAATACAGGCTTGGAATTCTGGGAGTTGTGGTCCAAAACATCTGGGGGGCCGAAGTTTGGACATGCCTGGCATAGGCTATCAATTTTTTTTTTCATTTATGTCTTTATATACCTACCTGTGAAAGTTTTTCAAAGATGACAAATGTAAGTAAAGCCTTCTTTGTCTACTCTTTCTTGCTTATTTAGGTAAACATAAGAGTCAATACTGATAGGATTGTGTGAAAAAGATTCCACTACTTCAAAAGAAAAATGAATGTTTGGAAAAGCAAAACAGAAATGAAAAAGAAGCCAAACCATTAAAAAAGAGAGAGAAAGATATATATATATATATATATATATAAATGACTGGAAACAGTGACCTGAGCCTGGTACAACTAATTCCTTACTGAGCTGTCCAAGTCGAGCCTTCTCTTTTTTACCGAACAAACGTCCTATTGAAGACTTGATTCCTTTCTTCTTGGGAGCTTTGTGTAGGGAATCCTGGCTGCTACTGACACTGCCAAAACCAATGCTTTCTGGCTCCAAGGATGCAGGCAAGCTACTATAAAATACACACAAAAGATAGATAATACATTATTGTCTTAATGAGGTCCCATCCTTCCTAGGCAGCTGTGCAAACAAATTATCTAGAATCTAATCATGGTGTCTTCATAATAGGACACATTGATCAGATTATTCATGGCTTCTTTTCTGTGTTACAACAATATTTAGAACAGCACAATGGCTAATTTTCATATCTCCCTAATGTTGATCAAGATGAGTCAATCTAACAAAAAGTGACAGAAAGAAGACTAAATTAATCAAAGTCCCATTAAAATTTATTTATTAAAAAGACGTGTTGATAAAAAACAGACAAAATGTATTGGTGATAAAATGTCGCTTAGTCCTCTAAAAGGGAGCTTTTTTTGGTCTTACATGAGATCTGTATTCTGAGCAAAAACAGGTCTAATGAAAGCCAACTCTTTCTTTTAGGTATTGTATGTGAAACATCTCTTCCAAACATATTCAGGCAAGGGACCCTCAAGGTTCCCAAAGCAGTATCACAATGGCCATGATGATGATTAGAGGTAGTAGTGATATTTTCTTATAAAAGATCTCCTGATGTAAAGGTAATTATGCTTACATTTGCTGCAGTTAGTAACAGATCTTGTATATGGGTTCTGAGACACTATGTGAGACAGAATGCTTGACTGGATGGGCTGTGGCTTGTTTCAATAAGGCTGTTCTTATTTTCTTATGACTTATTTTCTTATGAGATCAAAACATTTCGCTAATCATAGAAGCAGCTTCATCACTCTGAAGAAAGTTAGTGGTGAGGCCTCCAATTTATAGTTCACCTTGATTTCATGCCACCCTGGTCTGAATAGGCTCAGGTGGACAATGGCCCAAATAGGGTCATTAGATATTCAATGCCCTGGGGTGTGTGAAAGTTCCAACTATGCAACCTTTGCCAACACCTATTCATCATAGGTCATTAGCTGTGGCCTTCCTGGTGGAGATGTGAAGTGCTTCTAATTTGTCTGGGGGTCGATGAAAGGGGACCATGACAGTAGCAGACAGATTGAACCTCAGAGTCAACAAGCATGTGGATAAGGGAGATACAGTTGACATTTTTTATCTGGACTTTCAGAATGCTTTTGACAAGGTCCCACACCAAAGGTTCTTGAATAAACTTGCCAGTCATGGAATAAAGGAACAGGTCTTGTCCTGGATCAGTAACTGGCTAAGTAACAGGAAAGAGAGGGTAGCACTAAATGGACATTTCTCCAAGTGGAGGGAGATAAAGAGTAGGGTCCTCCAAGGTTCAGTACTGGGACCTCTGCTTTTCAATGTCTTCATAAATGATCTAGAAGTAGGATCATTAGGAAGGGTATAGAAAATAAGACAGCAAGTGTCATTTTGCCTCTTTATAAATCTATGGTGAGGTCCCATCTGGATTATTGTGTAGAGTTCTCTGGATATTATGAAAATGGAAAAAGTGCAGAGGAGGGCAACCAGAATGATCAGGGGATTGGAGCATTCCTTAACATCTGAGGGTGCAATGGCTGAGCATCTTCACTCTTGAATGACGACATCTAATAGGTGACCTGATTGAAGTTTATAAAATCATACATGGTGATTTATAGTAGATAAGGAAAAGCTGTTTTCCCTATCACACAACACTAGAACTAGGGGGCACTCCATGAAACTTTTGGTGCCTGATCTCAAACAAATAAGAGAAAGTACTTTTTCACCCAAAGGATCACTGGTCTATGGAACTCCCTGCAGCTATCAATGGTGACAGCTACCAGCCCTGATAGCTTTAAGAAAGGATTAGACAAGTTCATGGAAAACAAGGGTGTCAATGGCTAACATTATGGATGCCTAAAGACAACCTCCGGGTTGGAGAGATAGGCAGGATATCTCTCAATGCCATTTGTAGGGAATCATAAGCACGTGTAGACATCTGCTAGGGAATACCCTGAAGCAGATGGTGAGCCACTGTGTGAGACAGAATGCTGGACTGGATGGGCTGTGGCCTGTTCCAGCAAGGCTGTTCTTATGTTCTTATGAGTCTCCCACCTCTGTTTAGAAAGGGGTTTTCAATACACACATGAGTGGCATCCCTGATGCCTTTCTCGAGCCCTCTAAACTCTCTGTCTAATATGTGTACATCCTTGTCTTTGAGTGAGTGTCCTTTGTCTTTCAATTAAAAATACACTGCTGATTCTGGTTCTGAGCTATAGGCTCTCTTGTTTTGGGCCATCTACTTGTTTAATGGCTGTTTGGTTTCTCCAATGTAGAGGCCTGCACAATCCTCACTGCATTGGACCGCATATACTATATTGCTCCTCTTGTTTTGGTGTCAGGTCTTTTGGATGAATAAGCCCCCGCCTTAGTGTGTTTGTGGGTTAGAAGTAAATGGGGGTGTGGTGTTTGCCAAGAATTCTTTTAAGATTTTCACACTCCAGCCCTGCAAGGAATGACCAGGTTCTTTGTTGAAGGTCCACTTTGGATATCCACGAACCTTAAGCACTGTCTTCAGATGCATGTCTTCCTACTTCTTGGCTTCTTTGGAGATGGGGCTGCTCTCTGTGGTTTAGAGTCCTGATGACTCCTAATTTGTGTTGTAATGGATGGTGGGAGTCAAACAGTAGGTACAGTGTGGGTGGGTTTCCTGTAAACTTATATTTCCAGGCCATGCCAGGTCCTATGATAGCTACTAATCAAGGAAAACTAGCCTGTTGTCTTGGGTGTCTTTCTTAGTGACACCCAAGACAATGCACTTAATGGGTGTTGAGAAGGGTTGCATAGGTGGAACTTTCACACACCCAAGGCCATTGTACATCTAACGAGCCTATTCAGGTCACTGTCCACCTAATGACAGTATTCAGACCAGGGTGATGTGAAACCAAGGTAAACTATCAATTGGAGGTCTTCTTGCCACCAACTTTCCCCAGAGTGACAAAGCTGCTTGGATTAGTAGCGAAACGTTTTGCTCTCACAAATGAAGTCCAATTGCCATGACTTTCAGATAACCTCACCTGGATGACTGAGAATCTTCACAGACATATGCATGTGTTAATACCACATTTGACTAGCAAATAAGAAGTTGGCTCTCATGGTGGTGATTAGGAAACAGCACTCACTTCATGCAAAATAATGTGTTAATCTCTAGTAAAGTTTATTCTAAAATTCTGAAAGTTGCACTAAAACAACTCCAGGAAGATTGTCTCAATAAAAATTTGGTTTTTCTTACTATAATTTTTAAGAATTCAGGATTAGGTTAAAAACATTTATAATGCTATCAGAAATTGGAGCCCTCCATGGATTTTATTACACAGGTCTGTCAAGAGCCAAATGGTAAATTGTTGCTTGTATGACTGGTCTTTCTTTACAGAAATAATGGATTCCATCACCAGACCACCTTCCTACTTTCCACAGTAGAACTAGCTCAGTTAATTGTTACCAATACTGTACTGTGAATCCATCACTCTGTTCTAATAGAGGAAGCTGACAGCAAACTACTAAAAATAATGCCCCACATAAGCATTTATTTGCATCTAATGGTTAGTCCTAACTAGGTTAGACTCGTTCAGTGAATGCAAATTCATAAGATACTTCCACTGTTTCTACAGGTATACTTTTTCTTGGGACTACTAAAACACCCAACACACTACATCTAAAGCTATAAATTTAGACTGACCAGATTGTAATTCAAGGAGATAAAAGACTTCAGACATGTGTAGTGGTGCACAAATTGCTAAATATTACCAGACAATAATCTCTAAAGAGCTAGTTTCCCATTTTATCCAGCAGCTGGGTAGCATTCATGACACAAGAGTCACTAATAGACTCAATTATTACACAATTTGGAACTCTGATTCGTAATATTTATAGTATTCATGGCATGATTCACATGCCATTTTAGCTTCGTAGTGAAAAACGGTTTAATTATATGTAGTACACTGAAACATTATTTTCATAACATATCCCATTTCATTCATCATTTTGAAATCTGTATCATGCCTAAAACCAAAAACAAAATGAACTTAAGAGTATTTCTAGAGGGACCCATTCCAATGGAGTATAAGTGACAAATCAACATAAGATGTTATGTTTTTTTCTGTGAGGTGATCCCTGCAAGTCCAAACAGGAGACCAAGAACTGCCAGTATTCGACTGTGAAAGTAACTTTTTAACAAAGATCTTGTTCTAATCAATACATCTTTCTGCTCTGGTGTTCTCCCTTCTCATTCAGAAACTATCATTAATTGAATAAAAATGCACACAGATCATCTTGTGAGGCAAAACAGTGGCATACTCTGGAGTTTGTGCGGAAGTTAATATTAAACTCTTAAAATGGAGCATAAGAAAATTGTGGCTGTTTTCAACAATACACTTCTTACCTTCTGGCATCATTATGATATGAAGAAGGTAGTGTGTGAGTCATTCTGATGGCTCTAGGTGTTGAAGGAGGAGAGGTTTCACATTTTATTGTAGCTTTGTCTTCATGCCCATCTTCTTCAACTACTGCAATCTGCAGAAAAAACATTTCCATAATGTGCTACTTAGAAACAAAATTCTGTGTTGTGCTTCAGGGTAAATAACCAGCAAAGCAAATGTGTTTGAAATTCATCAGACTTTCCAAACAAACATACAGCACACCTAAAATGTAGTGTTCAATCCTAAGCCAGGCATGTCCAAATTTCGGCCCTCCAGATGTTTTGGACCGCAACTCCCACAGCCCTTTGTCATTGGCAATCTAAGCTTAGAATTCTGGGAGTTGTGGTGCAAAACATCAGGAGGGCTGAAGTTTGGACATGCCTGTCCTAAGCCTAAGTGTCATTCAGGTTCAATTTTCCTTTGAGGTCTATCCTTTGTGGCCCTTACAAGCTTGCAAAATTCAGCTAATCTACATAACCACTATTTGGACAACAACTATTCTTGCTCACAATAAATTTTTATTCGAAGCTTAAGCTTGCAGAGAAGCTATGGGATAAAACAGTAGTGTACAAAATTACAACGAAAGCAAAATATAAGATTCAAAAAATGAACCATATGAGTAACTTGATGAGCACCAGTAGATTATTAATTGCTTATGTGTACATAAGCAAAGTTACAGATGGATATAAATTTAAGAAGGACCGAGTATGCATTTCAAATTTTGTATCTGTAAAATATTATCAGGGGTCCACTTAACAATTCCGAAGTAGCTTTGTAAAAATTTCTGATAGTTTCTCAGTATGTAGATAGTTGTAAAAGAAACTGCTATAAAATATACGTTCATAATGCAATTAAGAAGAATGAACAACACTCTTATTAACCTAATGTTATCAAACACCCAATTTCAAATGTGACACGACCTTCATTAAAATATTACAAATGCAGAAATTCATTTTGCAGAATTATTAAGAAAAAATACTTGCAAAATTCTAACTGCGCAAGAGCCTAACTATGCCTTTCAAGTGAAAATGGGTGTACAACTTTGAAGTTGTACACATACCTTTCTCCGATGCTTTCTGAGATCACTCGGCTGGAATTGACAAGAAAAGAGAAAGACCCATTATCAGACCAATTTAGATGAAGAAGAAAGCAGTGAAGCATATTCATCTCAATTTCTCATAAGACCAGAAAATAGTACTAGTTGTTATAACAACAGAAGTGAAATTTTAATCCCACAATTTGTCTACAAAGCCTAGGGTGATACAGAATGTTTTCCTCTCTTTTAAGCTTGGAACAAAGCAAAATTCATAGCTGAATGGAGGCTATGATTTCACAGGTCCTCATCTAATACTCTGAGCTCACTACTTCATCCACTAAATCCCACTGGTTCTGTTGAGTTCATACAATTTTAATTTGAAGAACCTATGTTCTTCTGGCTCTGGGGGAACCATACAGATCATTTTCTTGTTGAGGGAGCATTTCCTCAGGAATAATTTGGTATTTAAGGGCTGGTTAAATAATTTGTTGTGATGCGTGGGACAAGAAACCAGGATGGGTGGAATCACTCCATTGTTTTCTGCCTGCCACCCTCTTTTTGGCCTTTTTGTCTTTATTTCTTACCTACTTACATTTAGAGTATGGCATATAGAAAGTTATGCTTAGTGCCATGGGTTCTTCACCCCGTACTAAGGAGAAACAACACACACCTGCTGGCTTTGATGTGGTGTGTACTACTTACCATTGTGTGGCAGTAAAATTGGATAGTCCGAATACAACTAACAGTGAAAAGGCTATGTCTACTTAGAGGGAGGAAAACTCTCCCAAATAAATCAGTGGGCAAACTAGCTTTATACTTTGTTTTAGGGAAGAACTGAGTTTTTAGAGAGTAGCCAAGAGTCCAAATATGGTATGTAGTACAGTGAAAGGCACAAAACGAGAAAGAGTGGAGTCTCTGTGCAGCCTGAGCGGTATGTGTTGCCCACTGGTTTGTTGAACTGCTGTTCAATGGAGTATTCTGCTTCTTTGCAATCTTCTCCCATACCAAAACTGCTCCTTACCAATGTTAGCAGGTACAGTAGAGGCCATAAGGACCTTAACAACAAATTTTTTGTTGTCTTACTTCATGGCAAACAAAAGGCACAGTCAACCAAGAAGTCTCTCTCCTGAGAACAAAACACTTGAGGAAGATTCGTTATCTCAGCAGCTCAAGCACTGACTCAAATACTGTACTAATATTTAATCATTCTTGTGTAACACTGGCAATAAGCTGAGATCAGAGTCGTCTTATGGTCTGTGTTCACAGTTAACAAGATTTTATTACTGACACAAATGGAGTAATAGGTGAATAAATAAATGATCTGAAAAAAAATTCATTATGAACAAATAATCTTTTCTAAAGATAAGTCTTTAGCAGTTAACCTAAGCTAGCAGCACAAAACCATATATTTTCTTACCAATGTCATGACACCCATCCTATCCATCTCTCTGGCTGGGCTGCGTGGAGTGAGTTTAGGAGTTGAGTGTCCACTTGGAGGAGAAGAGCTTGCAAGTGAGGATGCAGTAATTGAGCCTGTAATAGATGTACCAGGGTGTACCCTAGCCAGATTTAAGCCTTCAAGACTTACACTGGCAACTCTGTTCTCTATTTCTTCAGCACGCAATTCAGTTGATTCTTTTTCCTCTTGGATTAACCTATATAAAGACATTGGGAGGCCACAGAAATAAACAGTAGGTGTCATAAGAATAGTAATATGGGTTTTAAGAGTGCATTGATAACCCTACACTATCCTCCCCTTGCCCAACAGATTAATGAAGTGTTTTACACAAGTGACATTGACACCCTGAATAAGATATTGGAGATCCATAAATGTTTCTCTTATCTTTTTAAATAACTTCTAAAAGAACCTGAAAGACAAAAATCAGGTCAGGCACACTGAGCTGGGGCAGAGAGAATTTAATTCTTTACCTCGTGCCATTTCCTGATTTAAATTTCCCCTCAGGCTGTCATTTGGGCTGTGATGGAAAACATACACCTTGTGCATGTTTTTCCTTATGGTGAAAGAGGATGGAGTTGGAAATGATTCTGAGGTTAGGAATATGGCATGGGAAAAAGAGACTTCCCCTATCCCCTTCTCTAATCTTGACCATATGACCTCTATGGTTATCCAACTACATGGCACAGATCTAGTAGAGCTCAGTGGTGAGAAACACCTGGCAGCAGAGACAAGGGTCAGGCATTTGAATCCCCCACTGTACTTCCTGGAATGGAGACCAACCAACATCACATGCAACACATGTAGTTTATGATGTTTTGTACCCATGTCCTCTTCTGTCCTTGAACAAGCAACACAGCCTCAGAGTGCCACCAGAAAGAGGAACTACTTTTGAGTATTTACATCCAGAAAATTCTGGGATGGAGTACTGACATAAGTTTGAGACAATCTGACTGCATATTTTTATTTGCTAGAAACAACTATATGGCATTATTCAGCTGGAGTAACTTTTCCCATGTTATTGCAAGTCTAATGTTAATCCCGAATATGTATATACTGTGGGTCCAGAATCACACGAAGTTTACTCTGCTTAAACTCTGGGCATTTGGCGTTTCTTCTTCTGTTTTCAGAAAGTGAATTCCCAAACCTTTTGTTTCCTAAGAACTATTTTTACATGTGTGTTCCAAATTTGCAAAAGATTTAGAAGAACCCAAAGAAGATCAACAACCTCTTTCTAAGGATGTATTTGTAGTAATTATTAAACTTCTTGTTTTCTAATTGTTTCCTAATTATATGGCCCTCCAGATATTCCTGGATAGCAAAATTCCCAGGAGCCTTAAGCCAGCAATACCGCCAGTTGAGAGGTGTGGGGAAGTAATAACCTGAGGGTTAGATGTTCCCCAACACTACTCTGAGTACTGTACAGCTCTACAGGTATGAATATTAAGCATGGAGAGAAATGATCTAAGGGTATTATACATGTAAACATATATGGATAATATCTAAACTAGAAATCAGGGAATTCCTAAATTCTAGTTTTGCCAGATGAATTCTGAAGATATCTTGGACAGTCAGAGTCATTAATGTGGCCGTATTACAGTGTATGAATAAAAGAAGAACATTACAATATTTGGATCACATAATGTGCAATAAAAATACCATCTCCTGCAAGTTATCCTTCAAGGAAAAACAGATCTTTCAGGGAGGGTAGCTGTGTTAGTTTTTTTCAATAATTTCAGGCAAAAACCAAAGAAAAACCAAAACAAAAGACATAAAACATATGGCACCTTAAAGAGTAATTTTCATATTTTAATGCAACCTTTCATGGACAAGTCCACATCTTCAGCAGCAGAATGAGATGTGCAATATAATATGTGATGGGATATACATTTCATACCAGATATTCATTGGCTGTAGTATATAGAGTTGGTGGAGAGTGGATAGGGGAGGGGGAAGAGGAGGGAGAGTTGATTAGGTTTTTTTTTCTCCCCCCGCCATCCATATTTTCGTTCTTATCAAGTAGCCTCGCCGCAGGGCTTGTACAAATTGCTAGGGTGCTAAGCTGGTTTAAATTGTTGATTTGTTGTGTTTATGGTTTTATTATGTTGCTTTTGTCTTTGTTGTGCATTAGTTGCTTTGTCAACCTTTGTAAGCCGCCCAGAGTTCCTACGGGAAGATGGGTGGGGTATAAATAAATAAATAAATAAATAAATAAATAAATAAATAAATAAAAATGGTGGGAAGGAGGATTTGGCCAGGGTCTATGTTAAATATTGTTTTATGGCTCATTGGCCAGGGTCTGTTGATATGTTAACTGTGGTTTTATGGCTCTGAGGTAAATTCCTCAAGAGACAGAAACCAGAGCAGAGCAGAGCAGGGGGAGGGGGTGGAAGAGAGGGGGGAGAGAATGGGAGCTTTTACCTTAGAGTCCATGAAAAAAGTGGCAATATACTGATATTGCATTTGATAATGATTCAAAAAAAACCTGACTTATTTTTAATCCATTCTGCTGGATGTCCATCATGCATATGAATTTTAGCTCAGCAGCTTCCCTTTGTATTCTTGATCCGTAATGATTCTGTTCCAAAACTGTTACTTTCAAGTCCTTCAAGGAGTGTCCAGGTAAACTGAAATGATTTGAGACAGGTTTCGTGGTTTCTTATGCCAAACCTTTGTCCATTGATGCATTTTCTTAGAGATTGTCCTGTTTGTCCAATACTGAACAGCAGGTGAAGTTGCCCTTGATACTGTATGTGACATTGTTGGATCCTGTGATTGTGTTGCCAGAGTAGATGTGTGGGCAGAGTTGGCATTGGGGTTTGTGGCAAGGTTTAGTCCCATTGTCCATGTTGCTGTTTTCTAATCTTGTGTGAATTAGTACTTGTTTGAAGTTAAGAGGTTGTCTGTGGGCAAACATGGGTCTCCCACCACCCCCACCACGAGCTTTGGAGACTGATGTGTTCTTGTCAAGGATGGGCTGGAGAGTGGATGTGTCCATGAAATGCTACATTAAAATATTAACATTAGTCTTTAAGGTGCCACGTTTTATGTCTTTTATTTTGTTTGGTTTTTCTTTTATTTTTTGCCAGAAAAATAGATGGGAAGCATGGCCCTGGGCATAGAAGAACACTCTAGCTTAAGAATTTAAGTCATTGGTTCTCAGTGGGCACAGCTTCTATATTTAGAATAGCTTTAGATAAAAACCAGATGGTGAAGAAGAAGTTTTGCCATGACCTCACCAGGCGGGCTTTAACAAACCAGTTTCTCTCAGCATCAGTATTCCACATCTGCTAATGTGGGGATAAGAATGACCTACTGACCTACTTTGCAGGATTGTCAGAAGTAGAGATGGGCACAACTCAAAAAATGGTGTTTCGTTTGTCGTTTAGGGGGTCCGTTTCGGTTCATTTTTGTTTTTCGTGAATTTTTTGCAAAAAAATTCGTTTTTGTTTTGTTACATAACAAAATGAAAAAACAAAAATGAAAACAAAAAATTGCTGTTTTGTTAGCATTCATTACAGTTCAATGTATTTGCCGCAACAAAAATGAAACGCACGACAAAATTTCTGTTGTTTCGTTTCATTTCGTTTCATTTTGGAGACAAAATTTGTTTTTCGTTTCGTTACGTAACGAAATGAAAAAACAAAAATGAAAATGAAAAATTGCTCGTTTCGTGCCCATCTCTAGTCAGAAGGATAACTCTGCTTTTAGGGGAAGCAAAAAGCACCTGATTTCTTTATTGATTGCATCTAGCTGCTCCTGAAGCATCATGGCAAGAGTTTGGGCATCAGAATGCCCACTTGGTGACAGAAGGTCCATGGAACTAAAAATGGTATCTCTATCATCATCATCAATATCAGACATTTCAGTGTCACTCTCAAAGTGATGGCTGCCCAGTACTCCGATTGGCTGACTTCTGTTCCACTCATGATCTCCAAGGGATTTCACCTAATTAGAAATTGCAGAAATGCATAATAATTAGCTTAACACAAAATGTTAATTTTCACAGAAATTAAAAACTGAACATCCAGCTATTGCAGTGATTAACACCTCTCTGTTTTCTCAGGCCACTTGTGCAAGAGAGACACTCATTTTTGCTAATTTTGTATGGCTGTATTATGACATCACACAGCCTGTATTTTATCCCATTAGAAAAATACCAGGCAAACAATTATACTGTCTTTTCAATCCTGTCCTTAAATCTTGGATCCATCCAGATGTGTTTAACCATACTTCTCATTATCCCGAACCAGCATGGTTGAAGATGATGGGGCTTGTTGTTCAACACTGGAAGGGCAACAGTTTGGGTGAAAGCTGCTACAAGAGAATATAGTCTAAATTTGTTTAGATATACTAGCATCACTGATAACAAAAGATGACAATTTGTGAACATAAATGCACTTTCAACAATAGATACTGTTCACTGGAACAGAATAATGTGCCGCTCAAGAGGATCTGAATTTAAGGGGAATACTTCTAAGGACTGTTGTTTTGTGTTTTCAAAAATCCCAGGAACTCTAAACGTCATGTAGAATCACAAAGCCATCACTGTTGCTCATCTGTGGCATGTTGCTGAAAAAGTGGAAAGGGCATGAGGCAAGATTGACACTGGTTTCTCATCAATCAGAATTGATTAGGTGGAGTGGATGCCGTAACACTACGAGTCACACTCCCTCAGACTACTATGGCTAAAACATAATACTTTGTTTTATTGAAACTTTAATGGTACTATTTTTATAACACAATTGTATGCATGTGTACTCAAAAGCAAGCACTACTGAGTTCAGTAGACTTTATTATCAGGTATGTCTAAAGATTCAATGAGAAAAAGGACAACAAAATAAACAGACAAACCTTTGGCTCATCCATTCGGATTCCCATGCGGCCTCTTCTAGGTCTTCTAATTACTTTTGTAGACCTATAATCTGTCTGAGCATCAACTAGGGAGCCCACAGAGTATCTCAGTTCTGCTGATGAATCAAGATGGGGTCTGGAAAATAATTGGGGCATATGAATAAGAAGGTTCCCCCCTCTTCCCCCCCCAATTCACAGAAGCAAAACAAAATATAAGCATAAATAAATTATTAATCAAGTGTTGACAATATCCATAGAACTTCTGCATCAGATTCTATAAACAAAGAAAGCAGTGTGGTTGACAGTCCAAAGCATTGTGAAGGTAATAAATACAATAAATACAAAGTGGTCTGCTAAACTGCAAGTGAGACACATTTTCCTGAAGGCCAACATAGTACAGTGAAGTAGAGTGATGTAACAATGGAATTTGAAAGATAAGGAGTACAATCCTCAAAAATATCTCTCATTCCTTCACTTATTCCCCTTTATTCTGCATCACAAACAAATATCTACCTGAGTGTTTGTAAATTTTGATGGGCACATCCAGGAGTGGGCCTTCTCATTTAGCTAAATGAGGCAATTGCCTCAAACAGAGGGAAAGAGAAACAAGGCTGTTTTTACCTGTCATGGCAACAGATACGGCTATGCCATAATCAGTGGCAACATAGACAAAAAGTAGGCTTTCATGTTACAAGGTGGTACTGTGCCAGGAACAGCTTAGGAGGATGGTATAGGTGACATTAGCAATGACATCATTAATTTAGCCAATCAAGCATTTTCAGGAATCTTTGAAGCAGCAGGGAAGTTTCCTATGTACACTTGAAGTGCCAAGGTTAAAAATTGTTAGTACGGTGTTAGTTTTCATTAGAGGTGTATTGGTGACATCCATCTAGGAAGGGGGGGCTGTAAGTACACAATCTAACCTAAATAATGATTATAACACAGAGAAATGTGTTGGTATGACTTTTAAAGCATTATTTCTATATTGTTAGCCCAAGTACAGTACTTTCTCTAGTTCAGTGGAAAGAATGGAACATATACTGTGTGCTAGCACATGTTTTCCAAGTACAAAGACAGACCCATGGAGTATGTTTATTTTGTTGACATGAATAAGATTTATGTTACTTCTCCTCATGAAAAAATGGCCCTAATCACAATTGACATCTCACCTGCTTATATGAGAATAACTGAAAAGTAGTGGAGCAGTGGCATGCCATAATTTGAACTTAATATATTCTTAGATCTTACCTGTAAATGTCAGAAAAGATATTCCATGAATTTTTATTGCTAAGTACAGATTTAAGTAGCCAGTTTGGTACAACACACACACTTGTAGAGTGGATTTTGGTTGACATTTAACCTTGCAAACAAGGACACTTTCTCTTGGATTACCCTTTCACCTTTTATAATTATTTTCCTATATCAAAGACTTCCCAAGGCTCTCAAACACTTCTCCATGTCAAAAGGGTTCCCTTGATAGCCTCAGAACAGGAAAACGGGCTCAGGTGTGGAGCTTTAAACGACATTGACTTAAAGGGTAATGTTGCAAGTTTTCCCTGTGTCTTTTATATAAATCTACCATACATGATTACATAGACTTTGTGTTTATAACCACTTATAACTTTGTGTTTGTATCTCCCCTAGTATGATTGCATTGACTCTATGTTTTCAATGTTAGTTTCCATCCTTCATAACTTTTGGATGGTCTACCATGCATGATTACATGGAATTTTTACTCTCTTCAACTGCTCATGTTCTCTTTTAGCTATAATGTTGTCTTCTAATGCTGTAAGATACTCCTAAATTCCCTGTTCTCAAACTTGAATATGTCTTAATTGTACTGGACTGTATATTGTCCCTCATTACTGTAATCCACCTTGAATCCTTTTCCAAGGAGAAAGGCAGGGTACAAATAGTCCAACTAAATAAAATAAAATGGTGCTATCACAAAGTACTTGGATGGGTGACCACCAGGGAACACCAGGTGCTGTAGGCACCTGGAGTAGGAACTGGCAAACCACTCCAGTACTTCTGCCAAGAAAACTCCATAGATGTGGAATCATGAAGGGTCGGTTACGACTGTAATGACACAACACACATGCACAGTTGCTCAACAGATTTTCTAGCCAGTCTTTTATATTTTTCAGCTGTCATAACTGTCCCCTTGGTCAACATCCCTCACACAACTGTTAGTCAATCCCTATCACTTACCATTTAAGCAAATGCAAACCTATATTGCAGGACCTTATTTATTTAGAGTATTTTTACCCCGCCTTTCTCCTTGGAGAAGGACCCAAGGTGGCTTACAGTAATAAGGTGCAATATACTTTCCATCCCTGTTGGGGATTGGTTCCAAGACTTACTGTGGATGCATGAAACCATGGACACAAGGGAACCCTATGTATAATATAAAAAGATGGGAGACGAAGGTCACAATGGAGTTGTATATAGGGCTGTGGCCAACCACAGATAAGTTAAACTGCAGATGTCAATCCCACAGATACAGGCACCTTACTATATACGAACATCCTTGCAGTGCGAATTTACCATTTAGGTCCATCAAGGGTTTGTAATAAACTAAACAAGATAATAAAGTAATGATAATAAGTAACAGAATAAAGATAAGAAGCCAATATGGATCAACTTAATTTTGTAGCTTACCCATTGCCCCTAACTACAAAGGTTCAGGGTAGCAAAATACTGAGGTTGTGAAAGATGTTTTTGAAGGCAGTTTCCATATTTTTAAAGTAATCAAGTATGGATTTTTCTCTAGCTTTATTTAAAGGCTCTGAAAAATGCTAATGATTCTGCTGAGAACAAAGTAGGATCTAAATACAACATTTTAACAATTGTAGTTACATACAGGACTTTGAGAAATGTCCCCCCCCCCAGTAAGACTTCAAAGTAAAAAGTCTGGAAATAGCTGTTTGGCTAATTTAACAATCTTAAAAGCACCAGACCACCAAGGGCACACTTCACTCAACATCAAATGCAAATACTCACAGCAAAACCAGGAATTCTATTACTCAGAGGGCATCATTACATGAAACATGAACATTATAAAGCTGTTTGTGATTTACTATTCTCAGGCATTTTCTCCTAATATTCTTTGCCCTGGGCCCAGCCACTACTCCTCTGTTCTTCACAGTCTCATTCTAGCCTTTTCCTCATAACACGAAGAATTAGACCTTTGTAAATGTCAAGATGAAGTAATCTGATTAATACAAGCTGGGCTAATGTATTGAATGAAATTCAATTATGTGTTGTCTTTGGAACTTCCCAAAGGTTTAGATACAATCCTAAGCTCAAAAAGATGTTGTCAAATTATGGAATAAAATTTGTGTTTGGGGAGATAATACCTTTTAATAAATGTATTTAAATGGAAATACACTTAAAGGTTAATGTTAAATGTGCAAATTAATACAGACTCAAAGCAGAATGTATTAATGAGTGGACTACGCAAAAGCAATAGAGATTTTCAATGCGAAGAACCTAACTGTAGCCTATAACCACAAACACAGTCAGTAGCTAACTGCTGTAGCATTCATTCCTGACTGAGTTATATGTCAACTAAAGAGGTAGATGAGCAGATACTGAATGTGCAGAAGAAGAAACACTGATTTGCAAATTTTATGTTTATCACCGTTGGACCTAATAACCAAGGGATATTCTGCAACCCATGGTAGAAACAGATTTTAAAGACAGACATAATTAGAAGAGGATTATTTATAACTAATGAAAGCATCTGATTTTCAGAGTGGAAGCTTATCTGTCAGTGCATTACCTTTGATTGGTGATTGGTCTTTAGGACTGTGAAGTTTGATTTCACAGACCTGGAAAGACTGCTTCCATCACCTTTCTCCCACATTAACATGCTTCCAATTTTCATCAAGGGCCATATCTAATGTCTGTTTCTGGCCTGATCATGGGGAAAGTAGAAGGTTCTTATTTTCAGTAATTGGATGACATGCACAAACTATAACTTAAGTGATGCAATTTTCAAAAGCTATTTGCAACCCATTGTGTAAATCAAACTGTGAGCACTGAGTCTACATACTAGGGTTGAAATATGCTACCTGGACAATGTGGTATCAATTAAAGATCCTGCTCTTAGTTTCATTTGGTCTAGTTCAATTCTCAGCTTGTCTATTTCTTCTGCCAACCTTTCCTGAAAATTTGAAAAAAAAAAAAAACAAAGAGATAAGAAGAAGAAGAAGGAGGAGGAGGAGGAGGAGGAGGAGGAGGAGGAGGAGGAGGAGGAGGAGAAGAAGAAGAAGAAGAAGAGATTATTAGTATGCATAGTTTGATTATAAATAAGTATTAAAAGTGAAAAAATAATACTCAGGCTCTTTATAACAAAAGAAAAGGTTGTACTGTAATTTCTGAGAGGCTGAACAATAAATACTCAGTAAAACCATGGGATTAATTACTTATAATTATTATATAAATCAGGGTAGATCTCAACAACAAACTATTTACCATTAACAAAACTTGCCTACACATATTTTATGATACTGGAAATCAATAACTGTTGAAAGACTTGTGGACAAAGTGTTGGGGGTTAGGGAGAGGTGACTAAATTATTCCCATAAGTGATCCTGATAATTTCTGATATATCAAATTAAGACTACTCTGTTCTCACTGATTTTATATATGTCTTCCACCTTGAGTAGAGGATTTTTACTTTAGTAGATATCAGTTTGGTTAAATGGAGCAGACTCAGTAAGTAAGGTTAAAGGAAAAGCTATTTTCTTCATTTATAAATGTTCTTAGCTCAGCTTTGTAACATTGCATGTAGTTATTTTTCCCTAGCAGTTTCAATGCACAGACAGAAAAGAGGACATACACTCATGGAACAAGGTCTTCCTGAATCATTTGTGTGTCCCCACCCCCTCCCATTATTTCTGAATATGAAAATCATCTCAGGAGTAGCGGAGGGTACAGAATAGGGGGCTTCATAAGGAACAAGAAATTGGGAAAATTTGGTAGGTCTTCCTTGTGAAAGTAGGAGAAAAGCAGGATAAAAATATTCTAAATAAATAAATAATAAATTAATTAGTGGAAGTGCCACTCTGTTCATGTAAGGCATCCTAGATACAAGCCTATACATTCTAAATAGGACACTGATTTCTTTTTTTGTCAGATTCTGTAGGCATACATAATACAAATTTATCTCCTTCTGACAACAAAAATAGACAAATTGGGGGTATAAGTATAATTGGAAGGAAGCTCAGTGCTTCAGTTACCATTCCTTGGAAGAGTATTTGACTTGCAAGTTACTAAAGTAAACAAACCACATAATAAGAAACTCATGAGTCATGGCCAGATGTCTAACCACATTCACTTCTGGTAAATATTTTCTCTTTTTAGTAACAAAATATCAGCTGAATTAAAATGTTTATTTGTCTAAATTTTACCCCCTTCTTATTGTGCTGTGATATCAAATATTAATGGTTATTTTGCCTCAAGTTCTGGGCTTTAGCCACATTACTTTCACATTCCACTCCCTTATGTCAATTTCATTCAATGCCCAACAAAATAAATAGTTTCTATTAAAGATTAAAGCAACTAGTTGTACTTGTGCTTTCTGTAGCTTTAAGGCAACAAGACGGTTAAAGAACAGAACAAATGACATTGCTAGATATATTTATAATGTGTTTGACTGATTCATTAAGCCAAAGTTAAATGGGTGCTACGAAAGACAATTCTAAGCTATTTTAGCACAACCATTGGGATTTTGTAGATCTAAGTATGAAAGTCCATTCTGAAAGCTCACATTCTCAGAATGAACAGTAACAGATCACCCAGAAAACACAATTCTAAAAGATAACCAAAATCTACACCTAGACAGCATATCTAGTGTTGCCAAAATGCAAAAGCAGTATCTAAATAATGATGTGGTAATTCAGAGGAAAATCTTGGTCCAGGTTCCATTGTTTCAAATGGGTCTATTCTAATTTTGACTTATTTTAGCATAGTAAATTGTTGTTAGAGTATGCCCATTTGAGGTTACAGAGGAATTGACTCATCAAATCCTCATTGATTCAGTGCCTGCTCTACAGCAATGTACTATATTAAGAATGTTTTGAGCTATACGTAGCAGGAATAATTAACTCAACTATAGGATTTGGACAACTTTTTTGTAAGAATAAATCATGCTTGTAAGAACAAATGATGCTTGCATTGGGGTTCATAAATCCTCTTGGGAGGATGAACAGTCCTTCTTAGCCCTTTGCATGTCACACCTGAAAATGAGTTCAGTGACGTTCAGTGGGACTTGCTTTTCAAAGACATGTGCATGGGGTTGCAGCCTGCAATTGATTCCAATCTGACTAGATTTGATGGTCTCAGATGTTGATCAGGTTGATATTGACCTCAGTTTTTTGAACAGAATGGCCATAAGGAGGAAAGCAAGGGTTGGACTATTGCTGAATATTGGCTGTAAACCAGAGATGATAGCCATCAAAAGTAAGTATTCTAGCTAATACAATACAGAACTTTATCCATGCCCTGTGTGTGTTGTGTACCATTAGTTGAAACTAATTTACTGTATGAATAGTGTCTCTAATAGGGCTTTCAAGGTAAGTGAGACAAAGGGTTTCCCAATGTTATCTCCTGTCACGCAGCCTTCATGGCCAAGGAGGAATTCAAATTTGAGTTCTACCTGTGGTTTTATCAACTCATCATGCTTGGTATATCTATTTGCATCCCAGTAATTGTTTATTCTCACGGCAGATCAACTGCATTAGTCAAGTTCTGGTCTGTTCATTCTGTACCTTTTTGTGAGGTCAATATCATGCTGTGGCTTAAGAGTACCATATTCCAGTGATATGACTCTAGTTTTTTTTTGTCTTAGCATGTGAATGCATAAGAATGTTCATTCTAATTAACTGAATTAAAATATTTTAACACTATAGTTTTTTAATATTTTAAAGATGTATTTTTAAAATAGTACCTTATCATGTAATGATTCTTCCAAGTTCTTCCTGAAGCTTTCGGATTCTTGTATCAAAACATTCTAACACAGAGAAGAAATATCAAAATAAAATACCGGTACTGATAAAAATAATTACAGGGAAATCCAGGTAGAAACACAAAGCAAATGCAGAATATTCATGTATTTCACACTTCCTTATGTATTAGCAGTAACAAATGCTTACCGTTTCAATCAAATAGGTCAGTTGCTAACAGTTTATTATTAATTCACCTCTGTGAATACAGTATATTAAAAGTGATTACAATTAATATTTGAGTCAAAACATATGTTAATCTTGTTGAATATATGACTGGAATTTTAGAAGTTAATTAGGATGACCCAATTTATATCCTATGGACACTACTGTTTTGGCATTAGAAACGTGCACGGCTGGGCTTCTGGCCAAGGGCTGAGGAGCTAAGAAACACCTGTAATCAATCTTGGTTATCATACCAGTTTTTCCCCTCCTCTTCCTGCAGAGTTAGTGGCCCTGCCATCCTTGGTACCACTGGTCAACTAGGAATTGTTTCATGAGCAATCTAAGATTGCAGTTACCCACTCATTGCCTCCCCCCCAAAAAAGGACCAAGAATGGAATAACCAAATAATAGATAAGAATGGAATAAGAAGCCATGAATCCAAATTAATTCAATTGCTGTGATAGGTTGCCCTTTGCATGTAAATTTATTTTGCTAATTTTTGTTTTACCTTTTCTTCCAGTGCTGCCATTCTTTCTTTCAAGTGCAGCTGCAAGCGCTCATTGGATTCTGTCAAAAGCCTGTCCACAGTGTCTGATAACCTCTTGTTGTGCTCTTCATTCATTTTTTCTCTTTGCCTAGCCTTTGGTTAAAAAAGCACAAGGAAACAAAAAGGGCAGTCACCAAGTTAATAAAACAGTTAGTCAAAGATATGTGTTGGTTTATGGCAACTGAAATCATACTAATGATACTGAGATATGGCAAAACAAATACCACTGAAAGATCAAACATTACTGGCACTATCGATGAAGCACGGAAGTGCACAAGCACAACATTTGACATCCTAATGCATTTTTCACATTTGCTGCCATAGGCGAGACTCTTCAGGACAAAGGAAGGGGAAGGGAAACTTTACAAGCAATTCCTGCTCTCCAGCAAACTCTGCTTTACATGATTAGACATGCAACAGCTCTAGAATAGGAACTGCAGCCAATCATGCAAAGAACGAATCTGCCCAGGGACTTTCTTACTGCATGGCCCTTCTATATATGGAAGCTCTCCAAATGATTCCGGCCTTGCCTATCTCCTTTCCCTACTTCTTTGCATTCACAAGTGGAGGGGAAAGGGAGATTGCCTGTGTGTGCATGAATACCCAATTTTGCCCATGGATCCTGCCTGTCATTTCTGGCTCTGCCCATCACCTTTTAGTATGCTACCAGCCTACTATTATCTTAAAGCCGAACTTCTCAGCTACAAAAAATCATTTGCTGAAGTAAATTAGAAGTTTAGAAAAGGAGTTCCAACATAATGTTGCAGCATGGTGTATACATGTTCAGGCTTCCATTTCCTTTTGCCGTTTTAAAATCCTCTACTATGGTCAGCATCAGCTTACTTACAGACTAAGACTAATGGTGCAACTCTCAGGGTCAAGTTGCTACTCAGTAAGTGTGTATTTCTTGTCATGAATGAAATCAGAGAAATTCAAAAGTTAGTTTCCTAACCAGATGCAATTTTCAGTTGCTCATCTGAATTATTCTGGTGTGCATTATTCCAGCTCATATCACACACACACACACACTTAAAACAAAGTGTGCTGCTTTTATACCCGCATAGCAGTTAAAACACTCACTGGATGGTTTACAATGTAGTTATGCAGGCTATATAGTCCCCTAAATGTCTAGTTCGCTGTACCTGTAAGTTAGCGTACTTATGATCTTGTGAGCTAGCTCAGACTGTTCTCAAGGCCTCTGATGCTGCTTCAACAAGAGCTACTTCAGTAGGAACCCCTGTACCCGCAGATGCATTTATCCATGATTTAAAAATATTATACACAGCATAGGGATCCTACTCTGTTGTGATCTGTGATAAACTGAACAAGGGCATTTGGCTCCATGCCCACATCTTATGCTGTGGTTTAATATGAGAGGCACATCGAATGATCTCAATTGACTGTATGCATCAGCTTATTTCTTTCTCCTTTTTCAGCATGAAAGGAGTAAATAATTTGATGCTGGTTAATCAAACCATCAATGAAACTACTGGTATGCACTTACTCTCTGAAGTTCCTGATTCTTCTCTTCCAGTTGAGCCTCCAAGTGTCTCATGCGTTCTTCAATGTTTCCATGTCTCTCTTCTGCCTATAAAAAATGTACCCGATTAAAACTTAGAGGTCTTTGCGAGTCCAAATTCTGGGGTTTTTTTTTGGTTTAAAAAAATAAAATGTAAAGCAAGCTACTACTAACTGCAAACTTAGTTTCCAAAAATAAATTTTGTTCAAACAGGCAGCTGAACAGCATTGCTTGAAATGTGTCAGCTACAAAGGCCTGTTACATCCAAGCATCCAGCAAAACATTGGAGTAATTTATGAGCAATGAAATCAGCCAAATGTAACATGCAGACTGTGCATGGTTTGAACACAAACCTGCCATCATAAAATTGTAAGCTCTTTAAGCACAATGCTTGATTATCAATAAAATAAATACATAAATAAATAAAAACAAAGGATCCTTAAAATAATAAAAAACAAAACCAGGTGGATTCTATTTAGCAACAGAAAGTAAAGTCCAGTAGGACTACCTTCCTACGTATGGAGATCATTTCTTGTAGCTTAGCTTCCATAACATATTGATAATCATCAGATGAGGTAGAAGAGGTTGGATCAGACTAACAATTCAAGGAAAAGGAGAGGGACAAAATTGAAAAATCAGAACTAAAGACACCAACACCAAACAGAACACAGCACAGAATGCTTAAAACAAAAGTATGATAACAAATTTAATACTTTAACTGACAGAACTTTATGTTGAATAAACAACACTTACAATAGGGTGACATGAGGCAGTTGATGCAGATGAACTAAAACAATGGAATGCTAAAAAAAAACCACTAACAACCTAAGTATGGAAATTCCATGTTAGTGATGGCTGGCTGATGAGAAATTATCTGTCCTCTGTAGAGGAATCTATAATCTGTATTCTAAATTTTGGTAAATTCGATATCTGAGTGGAATTTTGGGGAACTAACACCCAAATATGTTTTTTCTCTTAACAGGTTATCCTTTAATTTCACAATAATGAAAATAATGGAAATAATGTTGCTAAAATACAGTATATATATATATAATGAGTTAGTCACTAACAGAGCAATGTTACTGTATGCATCTTTTTAAGGTTCAAAAGCAAAAATTAAGGCACATTAACAGAACAATTGAAACTTTCAATGGAAAGGATTAGAGCTATTGTGAATGCAAGGGATTTGTCCATGTACTCTGGTTTCTCAAGTCACAACTGGCTACACCACTACAGTACTTTTCTTGATGCAGTGTGGTGTACCGCAGTCCACCCAAATGATCAATCAACAATGCATCATCACAGACTTAACAATTGTCACAAACTGCAGATGTGAATTTGTGCTTGTCAAACAAAATAAATTACTGAGATTCAGCTTTTTATCAACACCTTTCACCCAGTAAAAAACTAAATAAAATTGTTGGGGAACATTTTAAACCAAATGTATCCTTCCTTAACCTTGTGCCCTCTAAAGAATATGCTGCCCCCAGACGGTTGAATGCTGCAATCCAGTACAACTGGAAGAATCCTGTTGCAGGAGGTGAGACTAGAATGGACTGACAATTCCATCTGTTCTTCCAGTTTCAGGTAGGAAACCAGAACATCTAATGAACATCTAACAAGTCAAAGGACCAGAGTCAGAATTAAGAAAAGGCAGTATTAAAAATGGTTAAGTAAACAACTCTTGTGGATTAAAAAAAGATAAATACCTGACCAACAATTCAACACTTGTCAGAGAGCAAAAATAAATGCTTTTTTTCAGATATAAAATATATATTCTTGCCTTACCTTGCCCCCACCCCCCTCATCTATACACTCAAATTTTTTAAACACAGTGGAAACAGTTGACACAATGTGAAAGATTGCAGCTTGGAAGGTTACTTTAAATAATAATCACATACTATTATAATTCAAAGGAGTTAAATGTAGCTGCTTAACAACTATAGTTGCAGCTATGGAAAGTAACAGTTTACTGTCCCATTATTAAAAGCTAGAAAGAACTGATTTCTGGTTATTTTTTAAAAAGCAGAATGCCATATGCTACTGGTGTATAGCACAAAACAATTTTAATAGTGAAACCGCACTTTCCCAATACTATTAAAATAATTGTAAACCCGGTTACTCTAGTAAAACCAAAGTCCTCTGTCATTGTCCAGAATCATACCAGCCAATTATGCTAGTGCCCCTGTATGTGCTTATGATGCAACTTGAAACAGTGATTAGCCACTAATTATCAGATTACCTGCCGAAGTTTTAGTTATGAACCAAATGACTGGAAATTGCTGCTCCATACCTCTGGCATTTGTATATTCCAATGGATTCTGGCATTTATCTTATAAACCTACAATAATTTAACTGTCATTTAGAGAATGCAAAAAAGAACTGAATAAATATCAACTTGTGATTTAGTCACTTCTAAACTTTGTGTAAAATAGCACCTTATCTTGGCCACAGGTGGGATCCAACTGCTAGGCTATCAAGGAGGGCCTATCTAGCTTCAAGCTAAGAGTTTCCAGTCGTGCTAAAACTTATCAACCACAGTACCTTGTGAAACAAAACACTCAAAAGAAAGTGAGTGGAGGGCATGAGAAAAGGACTAATCTAAAATGGAAACTTCTCAGAACTGAATTGTAGGATTCAAAAAAATAGGTTAGATGAATTGTCTCTCCATCTTACTCCAAAAAATGGGAAATTTAAAGACAAGATCCCTTGCTTCCTTTCAAGACCAGGTGGAAAGCACTTATAGCATGTGAGATATACAAAACTACAAATGCTTATTTATCTGCCCCCTACAACTAAAAAGAGATTTAAACAAGACCAGACAGTCCATATTGTATGTCCATACAATAATGATGCGGTTAAGACCTTAGCACACATTTCAATTACAATTTTTATTGTAATACAAAACAGAATATTGCACCCCATTACAGTTTCCTGACAGACCTGATAGAGACCTAGTAAAATTATCTTTCATTGGGAACAGTCCTATTCCCACTATTGCTAAATTACTATTGTTTTAATTGAAATCAGACCCCAAATGCAACAAGATTTAGTCTGTGGTATACAAAACAAAAGGAGTAGAACAAAACTGTTCCAATGGTGGATCTTGCTTTCAACTTAGACAAGATAGGCAAAACACTGTGCCAGCTAAGAAGCAGATGTTTACTTTATTTTATATGGCAAAAACTTCTTGACATGACTAGTTGCGCTTCCCTACATGTACCACTTGCTTTAGACGTGAATCGAGGTTCCCTGAGCAACCTCTGACAACAGCAGTGCATCAGCCTATGCACTCTGTTTTGGTGTTTTGCAGTGTTGAGTTTTATTATGTGCTTTTATTAAATGGAAAGAAAGAATATGAGCACCCCCTACATCTATTTGAATAAAACACGAGGGTTCCACAAGGCTATAATTGCCTCATTCAAACAAATTCCTAAGCTATGATTTAGATTTACTTTAAGAAACCTTTGCACAGACTTCTGTAAATCATGCTCTCTTTTCCTCCTCCTTAGAAACCTTTCATTTTTGTTTTCTATTAATCAGAATTTAGTTCTGCTTCTGAACCTTAAACTATGGTCAAGCTTGCTATGTTACAGTATGTGCTGTCAAGTGAGAACCAACCTATAGTGACTCCAACAGGACTTTCAAGGTAAGTGAGAGACTTATGGAACAGTTTTAACAGTTCCACCCTGTTCCCTATTGGGTTTCCATGATAATGCGGGAATTCAGACCCAGTTCTCCTTATAAATCTATGGTGAAACCCCATCTGGAGTATTGTGTACAATTCTGGTCACCATATCTCCAGGAGGATATTATGGAAATGGAAAAAGTGCAGAGGAGGGCAACCAGAATGATTAGGGGACTGGAACACATTCCTTACTATCTTGGGCTGCAACAGTTGGGCCTCTTCACTCTTGAACGACGGGGCTTAAGAGTTGACTTGATTGAAGTTTATAAAATCATACACGGTGTGGACAAATTAGATAAGGAAAAGCTGTTTTCCCTATCACACAACACTAAAACTAGGGGACACTCCATGAAACTTTTGGGTGCTAGATCTCAAACAAATAAGAGAAAGTACTTTTTTACCCAGAGGATCACTGGTCTGTGGAATTCCCTGCCAGAAGAAGTGGTGACAGTTGTCAGCCTTGACAGCTTTAAGAAAGGATTAGACAAGTTCATGGAGAACAAGGGTATCAATGGTTATCTTTATTGATGCTTAAAGACAACCTCTGGGTTGGAGAGATAGGCAGGATATCTCTCAATGCCATTTGTGGGGAATCGTTATCTGGTGAAGACATCTGCTTGGAAATACCCTGAAGCAAATGGTGAGCCACTGTGTGAGACAGAATGCTGGACTGGATGGGCTGTGGCAAGGCTGTTCTTAAGTTCTTATGTTCTCCTGAATCTTAGTCCATTACACATTGGGTATTGATGTGTTCAAACTTAATTCTTTTATTACATGCTGTTCTTGTTATATTCTTCATATTCTTTCTTTCCATTTAATAAAAGCCCATAATAAAACTCAACACTGCAAAACACCAAAGCAGAGTGCCTAGGCTGATGCACTGCTATTGTCAGAGGTTGTTCAGGGAACCTCGATTCACGTCTAAAACAAGTGGTACATGTAGGGAAGCACAACTGCAATGTTAACAACAATAACAACACAATTTTCACTGGTGGAAATGGAATGCTCACTTGCTGCATACTGTGAGATGGAGCATCTACTCTGGCAGGCTGCAGACCTGCTGAATACCAGAGCCAGGTTGCTAAGTAATTTCACTTCCACTAGACAAATATGCTGCTGCCTGAGGCAAATGACAAGATAGCATCCTCTCCGTATTTCATGCATAGAAATGGATTAGGACTGGAAGCTAAATCCTACTTCAGCAGTAACTAGGCAGATGCAAACACACCCCTGCCCCTATATTAAATGACAGCAGAGTAGTTGGAAAGGGTGTGTGTGTGTGTGTGTGTGTAAAGACTATATGATATTTCTGTCTTTCAGGTATTCAATACTTTTTATCTCCCAACTTTTGCCACCTCAGGCGGCTGCCTGAATATGCCAAATGGGACGATTCAACATGAAAGAACTGCTTAAAATTTATCTCTACTTGGACAATAAATTTGCTGGCCACTTACTGGAATAAAAAGGATCCCCAAGTATCTCTTGGGTGTCTGGCTGGCACTGCAGTCCAAAAATCTGGAGGGCACTCTTACAAAAAACTGCTCAATACCTATATGTCATGTGGGGCAAAAGGATACTGCTGAATAGAATATCTCTGATAGAAGGAAAAGTCCAGATACTACAATACAGAATGTGATGATGGTGGTGCTTCAGAGACTTCCTGGATTGATGTTTTATTTTTAATAATAAATAATTACATCCTAACAAGTTGTTTCTGATTTATGGTGACCGTTTCCAGCATTTCCTTGGTAACTTTAGGCCCCTTCTGGTAAAGTTCACTCTATAGCTGGGAAGGAGGAGAAAGCTTTGAGCATGGAACTAGAACTTAGCAAAGCAACTTTTCCAGGGCACCACATTCAGAATCTATCAGCTGATATGACCTTGGCCAAACTAGCTAGGCAAACTTTTTTTCATCCCACTTAAAAAATTACATAGCCAGACACCTTTTTAATATGTTTGTGAAGATTCTCAGTCATCCACGTGAGTTTACCTGAAATATGAATCATGGCAACTGGACTTCTTTTCCTGAGAGATTGAAACGTTTCTTTACTCATCCAAGCAGCTTTGCCAGACTTACAAAGCTGCTTGTATAAGTAGCAAACATTTCAACCTTTTAAAGGTATATTTTTATTATAATCCAATAGTGTTTGTTTTATATGCTATTTGCTGTATAAGAGTTTAATTGACCAATCTTGCTTTTTCTGATAATAATGTCAGAATTCTATTCGTGCTTATATAAGGTTTACATAACTGCTCATGGTGAATTGTGGCTAATTGACAGGGTGACAGGACAAATTTCAATTGGGTACATGGTCACATGATCAATTGTGTAAATGAATTGTGCCTCAGCACCTTGTCAATTAGCTATAATCTTGTTGCAGAAAGCTATGCAAGCCTTATACAAACCGCAGTAAGATTCCAGTGTAGTTTTGCAGAGTACAAGATACAAAGATTTACAAAAAAAGTGTACCTAGGTATGGAGTCTAGAATACCTTATGAAATAAAGTGGTTTATGACATCTTAAAGAGGAACTAGCAGAGGATGTATAAATGACCTCTGCCTCTTTTTGCTTTGGGGTGGATTGGCTTTCATGTAAAACATCCAAACTGGCAGTTTCCACATCTCACCTTGTGAAAGATCTGCAAGATTCAGTCATGTAGCTGCATATAACTTTGTGCAATTTAACAAGCAACCTCTTCTCTCAAAGGTTACACTTCCATAAAACAACAATTCATTTGGTAAGGGCCAAAAAAAGAAAATAGATACAGCCTTGGTTTTATTTATATGGAAGCAATCACTGTGTTTCTCTGAATTAATGTGATGTAGAAAATCATGGAAAAAATCAATGACAAATCAAGATCATGAATTTTAGTTGAATTGGATTAATCATTAATTTTTATAATACAATGTATTATAAAATAAATCTCTTTTGGGATATTGGGAGAAATGTACTCAAGCCAGACAAGAAACACAAAGCAATCCTTTTGCCATCAAACTAAGCTAAAGCAAACAATGTTGTATGTGTAATTAATATTTATTTACGGTGCCATTAAGGAGAAGCATCATGTCCTCCACTCCCAAACAGGCTTTTATTTCTGCGAATTGTGCTGGAGGAAGGAAAAGGGAATTAAGATCAATGTTAAAGGAAAACATTTTACAGAGATTACCCATGTTTCAGAATATACTACCTTTGTTAGTGCTGCAATTCTCTGAGCCAGTTCAGCTTCCACTTCAGGCAATGTCTCAGCTTTTCTCATTGTCTGTTGCAGCTTTTGTTCAGCTAGTTCAAGGCGTTCTTGTAACTGTCTGTTTTTTTCTTCCATCTGAAAACCAGGTATTATATATTTTTAAAAGCTATTAGAAGGCCAAATTTATAACAATTCTCAGGTAATTGGGGGTGGGTGGGAGAAGGGATGAAAAGAAATAGTAAACCATAATATGAAGAATACTGTAAATTATTCAAATAAAAATAAACAAACAACAATCCCAAAACAAAGTAAAAGAGAAAAGGAAAATAACTAAATTTATACAGTGCAGTTTTATTAAACGTGATCCTTGGCTGCAACTGATGAATTTACCAAATGGATCTATGTATAGATACAGTATACCATAGAAGTGAGTAAATATCTTTTCATGTGACAACACTGAAGAAATGACACTTGACTACAATGTAAAACAGTGAGTATACAGCTTGTACAGCAGTGTAAATGTGCTGCTCCCTCAAAATAACGCAACACACAGCCATTAATGTCTAAACCACTAGCAAAAAAGTGAGTACAGCCCTAAGTGACAATGTCCAAATTGGGCCCAGCTAACCATTTTCTGCCCCTGGTGTCATGATACATATTAGTGTCACAGGGTCTCAGGTGTGAAGGGGGAGCAGGTGGTATTGCACCCACTCTCACAGCTGCTTTCACTCTCATACTGGTCACTTAAAGTTCCAAATGGCACCTCATGGTAATGAACTAGCTGAGGATCTAAAAAGAATGAATTGTTGCTCTTCATAAAGATGGCCTAGGCTATAAGTAGATTGCCAGGACCCTGAAATGAAGCTAGAGCACAGTGGCCAAGACCATACAATGGTTTAACAGGACAGGTTCAACTCAAAACAGGCATCACCATAGTCGACCAAATAAGTTGAGTGCCCACATGCAGCGTCATATCCAGAAGTTGGCTTTGGGAAATAGACGTATGAGTGCTGCCAGCATTGCTGCAGAGGTTGAAGCAGTGGTGGTGGTGGTGGTGGGGGGTCAGCCTTTCAGTGCTCAGACCATAAGCTGCACACTCCATCAAATTGGTCTGCAGGGCTGTCATCCCAGAAGGAAGTCTCTTCTAAAGATGATGCACAAGACAGCCCACTTACAGTTTGCTGCAGACAGGCAGACTAAGGACATGGATTTCTGGAACCTGTGTTCCAATGTGACCAAGATGAACTTATTTGGTTCAGGTTGTAGCAACTAAATGAGGAGTACAAAGACTAGTGTGTCATGCTTACAGTCAAGCATGGTGGTGGGAGTGTCATAGTCTGGGGCTGCATGAGTGCTACCAAAATAGGGAGCTACAGTTCATTGAGGGAACCATGAACACCAACATGTACTGTGACATTCTGCCCTCCCTTTGAAGACTGGGCCGCAGGCCAATATTCCAACATGATGACAACCCCAAACATACCTCTAGAATGACCACTGCCTTGCTAAAGAAGCTGAGGGTAAAGGTGATGGATTGGCCAAGCGTGTCTCCAGACCTGAACCCTATTGAGCATCTGTGCAGGATCCTGAAATGGAAGGTGGAGGTGTGCAAGGTCCGTAACATCTACCGCAGTGGTTCTCAACCTGTGGGTCCCCAGAGGTTCCTGGACTGCAACTCCCAGAAATCCTGGCCAGCTCAGCTAGTGACGAAGACTTCTGGGAGTTGCAGTCCAGGAACATCTGGGGACCTACAGGTTGAGAACCACTGATTTACCGCCTTCAAACCCCTGACACTGATAGGATAAAGAGAAGCCTACTAACTTTCCATTGTATGGATCATTTGCTTTGCTGTCCACCCCCACTCCCACCCTGCTTTCTTTTTGTTCCTTGTCCATGATGCCTTTACCTAATCTTGATTCATTTATTATTTATTTATTTATTTTTATATTTATATACCGCGCCTTCTTCCCAGGACGGGAACTCAGGGCGGTTAACATAAATGATTAAAAAGATAAAAAGATAAAAAGATAAAAGGCTAAAGGCGGACAGACGACAGGGGCAGTCACAGCAGCAGTCCAAACATATGTAAGTGAGCTGGGGCAGAAAAAGGAAGCTAGTTGTTGTTAAAAGCGTCCCTAAAGAGTAGCGTCTTCAGCCCTTTCTTAAATGATGCCAAGGAGGGGGCCTGCCGCAGGTCGCTCGGTAGGCTGTTCCAAACGGACGGCCCCACCACCGAGAAGGCGCGCCCACGCGTGCTCATCTTGCGGGCCTGCCTCGGGGGGGACAGTCCGGAGCGAAAGGGCCAGGGATGCACGGGATTCCCAGCCTCTTACTATCCTGATTTGGCAGGAGCCAGGTAAGTCAGTGCTTTTTTTTAAAAAAAAGAGCACAGGGCTTTATTATGACAATTTTCTGCAGCTTAATTGTGGATAGAATTAAACCCAGCCTAAAATCGATCCAATATAGTCTCTTTTTCAACTTCAAAGGAAAAAAATCTTAATACCCTTTTGACCCAAATCCATCAAACACTGGGGAGGCCAAGCAAGATCATAAAGGTCTATTTTCAAAATCACAATAGCAAAGTGAAAAATCCCCTCTAGCTCAGAGGCACTGGATTATCATGTTTCCCACCACTCTTGAGAAAGTCATGCCTGGGAAGGTTGACAAGAGGCCTTGCCTCAACCCCTAATTATTTACTGCTACAGATACTGCCATCCAGATACTGAACCTGACGAAGGAGGGCCTCCTTATTTGCCAGCTCATTTTCCAGCTTGTCGTTCATGTCATGTATGGAAGTGGACTCCCTTTGTGCACTTAGGTAACGTTTCTCAAGGGTAGTTATTCTTTCTTCCATGTCTTCTTTCTGCGCCATAGCCTTAAAAGAACAAGCAGTACATCAAGAAGTTGGTAGCCATTGCCAAACTTATATTACGAACAGAGCTTTTTTCTTTTTATCTGAACATTTTAAAGCTTATGGTATCAAGCTATATTCACAAGGATAATTTTTAAACCACTAATTTGCCATGTTGAAGAAAGCTGGAGAGTACTGTATATTGCCTCTTTGTTTTAGGGAGCAATTGCCATTAACATCCCTGGTGGTTTACTGGTGGTGCTTTGAATTTGATACTAGCTACGTGCCTGACGCTGCATCTCTGTTATAGTGAGTCACAGTATACATTTTCAAATAACATTCATTACAAAACATTATCTGGGATTGTGTAAAGAAATATGAGTTACTTGACTCCTAACCACTTTCCTGGATTTGTCAGTTTTCATCTAGTAGGAAGATGAGATTATTTCTACATAGTTTCCCAAGATAGGAAATTGTTTGTACTTGCATGGGGATGAGGAAGCACCTGTCATTTGCTATGTCCTCAACTTCATAGAATTCATAATCAAGGCCATGATGTGTGTTGTGTGTATCGGGGGGGGGGGAGATGAGCTGACACTTAGGACATTGTGAATAAGTGTGTATCCTTTTCACATAAGTCTAAACATCCAAATTAATACTTAAGACCATCTGCTCAAACTATGCCCCTGAATGCTTAACTTACAAATACTGAAATACAAATTCTGATAGTAGTTGTGAGTTTTTCGGGCTGTTTGGCCATGATCTGGAAGAAAAACTTCCAGAACATGGCCAAACAGCCAAAAAAACTCACAACAGATATCAGATCCCACATGTGAAAGCCTTCGAGAATAAATTCTGATAGCTTTCTTCTTCAAGTTATTTGCCCATAATACTCAAAATGACAAACACAAGTCCCAAGAGCCTATGAGCTATTGGTTTAAATGTAAAAAGGACATCACTGCAGTTTAATCAGTCTGATTGTAAAATAAAATGGGGATTTAAGGCAGACATAAGAGTCTATTTGTGTTTTTCCATGGACAGAATGATACTGACAGAAAGGAAACAGGAGGGGATTATTCCATTTCCTACTGCAACTCCCCATCAACTTGACCCCAGAGGACTGGGAAACTTTTTGAGCAGGTAAAAAGTGCTGTGGCGAGATCATCATGTTGCACTAGTCTAAAATCTGCTGGTGTGACCATTGGATTCTAGTGTATAAATTTTTGATCAATAGGTTCTGTGTAGTGTTAGTGAAGAGACTGGTTACTTACTTGCTCTTTTGTGAGAACCACTACATGCTGTGAGAAAGATTTCCGGAGATTTCAGTCCTTTAGAAAAAACGTCCCAAAGATCTCATCTTGTATAATACGCCTGTGGAGAAATACCAATTGTGTGCAGAGGTCACTCTAAGGTAGTCTTGGTCATGGCTTGACCCCACATTGCTGTGAAAATTATTTATCAATATTGCTTACCATGGGGAACATTTTTCCCCACAGCCCCACAAATTTGGTTCCTTCGATTCTTTTTCTTTCTTTAGATACACATAACAAAGATGAAACATTTTAGTTCATCTGATGAACCTTAAGTAAAAAGTGCTTAAACTGAAATCTTCAAATAAGAGAAGGTGCAAATATGCAGCATATTTGCATACTGATAAAAAGTCTGAATTTGGAATGAAATATAGGGAAAATATTTTTCCTTATAATTTCCCAGGTTTACTTCCTCAGGCCAGCAGGGACTTCGAGAGAGCCAAATTGAGGGTGGGCAAGGGGGTGGGCAAGGACTATGCTGCTTTGTTTGATAGGCTGGGTGTTAAACCGTATCCGGGACTTTGAAGCAGTCTTAACATTTGCCCTGCCTCCTGATGCCATCATCTGGTATATTCCATCTCACCAAAAAAGATTCTCAGCACGTTATAGACTACATCCTCTACCAAGATTGCATATTTGGTACAATGCTTTGATAAAGATAGCAAGTTGCTATCGAAAGCTTAGCTTACATGTTTTGTTTTAGTAGTCATCCTTAAAGGTATCACCTAGCCTACTTTTGAATTTATTTTTCTGGTCACATAGCCCAACCCACTTTTTTTACTTCTATCAATGATACTAAGACTTCATTTTTTAAGAATAGAGATGGCAGCATTCTAGAACTTGACTCAATGTTTCATGCAGTCTTACAGTAAATGGATGAATCAATGAAAAGATAGATGACTATATAAATGGAGAAGGTGTACCTCTCTAATGTCTCTTTGATATTTGGTGTTCAGTTCTTCAGTTTTAAGGAGTTCCTTCCTGGCTGACTCTGCATCTTGCTCTACCTCCCCAACTCTGACAGACAGACGAACAGGAATGCTGCCCTGAGCACCAGAGATTACACCCCGAAACTCTGTGTCCCGTGTGTGATTATTTCTACATAGTTTCCCAAGATAGGAAATTGTTTGTACTTGCAATGGGATAGGAAGCATTGTCATTTGCTATGTCCTACAACTTCATAATTGGATGATGGGGATCGGGGGGGGGGGAAACTCTGCTAGTGTGAAGACAACCCAGCCAAGCGCTCCTTCATCTGTGCCATTTCATAATTCTGTTTTTCAAGGAGTTCCTGTAGTTCCCCCAACTGACTGTTGTCATCATTTGAATCAATGGAGCCATTTGAAAGACGCTGTTTAGGAAACAAAAAACAAAAACTTGACGTTAAAATTACCTTCAACAACATAATGAAAGAATAATGCAAAGAATACAAATAAAAAAACCTTATGAAATCAACATTGATATGAATTTGAAACCTTAGATATAAACCAATGTCCTGATTTTACATTAATTAAGCTTTCTGAAACCAACTGCAAAACTTATCAAAATGTACTCTAATCTAGCATGTCAAATAAATATTAACAATCACATTGCACAAGTACATTCAATGCCTAATTTTAATATTTGACTGTATTTGTTCAAGGCTCTATCCAGCATTTTTCATTGTGTCCTTTTGCAGAAAGATATCACTGGAGATTGGCGAGACAGAGCACACATTGGGATCCAGGGTCTTCACATATTGCCTATACACATCTTTTGAAAAGGGGAAACAGAGAAATGTATTACCTATCACCTGTGTTCATGATGAAGCAGTGATACTATCAGAGCAGGTGCTGGGGGTGCCACCCCAGAATATGTAGGGCATTTCCCATGCATTTACCCAACATGGAAGTATCTCATCTAAAGAGAGCTACCTCAAGACCATTAAGTACAGAGTTTCAAATGACCTCACTACATCACTATGCATGAAATACAAGTGTGTAATCAATGTTCTCTCAAACAATTTTAAGCATGAATTATTAGTTTTCTTTTTACTATATAAGCCTTTAAATGAGAAAACAAATATTTGATGTGGCATGCAAAAGGCACCTAATCACTTGTAGGAGGACTACATAAAACAAGAAACATGTACAAACAAGAATATTTCAATACATCCCTATGGTGTTGTTTTGTTTGTTTGCTTTCTTGTTTCCTCAAGGGCATTTGAGCCTGGGTGTGAATCCAAGCAGAGCTACTGCTGAGAGAGAGAAGAAGACAGCACTGGTAAGTTTCTGGGTTTGAACAGTTCAGCTAGGGCTGTTTATTTTTCACTTAAAAAGAGGAACATTGGTACTAGATTATTATTTCTAGAGTAGTAGCTAGTAACACTAAAAATATTCAAGGCCCAGAATACTGCACTCATTAAAATGGAGTCTGAGGTAGCAGCTGTAGTTGTTACCTGTAACACTTGTGCCATGTTTGTCATCTTGACAAATCGCACCGAGAACTACACTTGCTGCAAGTGCAAGCTGGTTGCACTATTAGAAGAGAAGGTCCAGGAGCTAGAGGCCCGCATATCGAACCAGCAACATATTAAGGAGCTTGAGCGGTTCTTGGACAGAGCAGAACAGACTATCCAGGTCCAAGAAGAGACAGAGCACACTTTTGAGGATGTAATCACTTCCCCAACCCAGGAGGTAGATGTGTGGAGGAATGTGACTCAAAGGAGTAGAAGGCCAAGGGATCGCTCAGAGAGTCTCATATTGCACAATCAATTTGAGGCTCTTTCCCTCATCACACCTTATGAGGCACAAACCGAGGAACAACTGGTTCCATCTGAGGATCTCTCCCTCATCACAATTGATGAGATACAGGATCAGGTACATGTAGAAGAACAGGCTGCAGGAGAGAAGCAAGGTGAAAGGACTGGAGCATCCACAGACAATCGCAGTGTGGGAGAGAACACTCTCAGGATGCTGATAGGAAATTTATTAAAAGTTTATTAAAATAGCCCAACGCGTTTCGGCCCAAATGGCCTTCTTCAGGGACTTTTTCACTATAAAAAAGGTGGGCTATTTTAATAAACTTTTAATAAATTTCCTATCAGCATCCTGAGAGTGTTCTCTCCCACACTGCGATTGCAGGAGAGAAGCTCCTTCTGCTAGGGGATTCTATAATTAGAAATACGGAGGGATGGATTTGTGATGAGCATGATAACCGTATGGTCACTTGCCTGCCAGGTGCAAAGATTGCAGACATCACGAGAAATCTAGATAGCTTGTTAGAGAGAACCGGGAAGGAGCCAGTGGTCATGGTACATGTTGGTACCAATGATGTCGGGAAGGCCAAGCGGTCAGTCTTGGAAGCCAAGTTCAGGTTGTTAGGAAGAAGATTGAAGTCCAGGACTTCCAAGGTAGCATTTTCAGAAGTGCTACCTGTTCCTCGTGCAGGACCCGCCAGGCAGGCAGAGCTCAGAAGCCTCAATGCGTGGATAAGGCGATGGTGTTGAGAGGAGGGCTTTAGATTTGTCAGGAACTGGAGAACATTTTGGGACAAGCCAAACCTGTTCAGGAGGGATGGGTTGCTCTTGAATCATGATGGGACCAGATTGCTGGCACTCAACCTCAAAAAGGCTGCAGAGCAACTTTTAAACTGATAACTGGGGGAAAGCCGACAGGAGCTGTGTGGCATCCGGTTCGGAACACCTCATCCACAGGGAATGAGGTTGGAAAGGGTAGAGAATCACATAGAGATGACATAGCAGGTATTAGTACTGGGAGAATAATGGAATGTGATAGTTCATCTACTAAAAATAATAGCTGTGGGGGGGAAAGAACAAAGCAGCAGCTGTTGTTGCAGAACCCACTGTACAGGTGCTTCTACGCCAATGCTCGAAGCCTCCGACCAAAAATGGGAGAACTTGAACATTTGGCAGCTAGGGATAACATTGATGTAATAGCCATAACAGAAACCTGGTGGAATGCAGAGAACCAGTGGGATACAGCAATCCTAGGCTATAAACTCTATAGAAGGGATAGAGAGGGGCGGGTTGGAGGGGGAGTGGCCATCTACGTTAAAGAAGGGGTAAAATCCAGCAGAATGGAGATTGACAGAGGGTCTGAGTCCACCATAGAATCACTGTGGGTTAAACTACCAGGTCCAAGGTGATGTGATAGTTGGGGTATGCTATCGCCCACCAGATCAAAAACTTGAGGGGGACCTTGAAATGAGGAGAAAAATGATGGAGGTGTCTCAGAAGCACAGGATAGTAATCGTGGGGGACTTCAATTATCTCCACATCGACTGGGCCAATGCGAGCTCCGGGCAAGAAAGAGAAACTGGGTTTCTCGACTTGCTGAATGACTGTGAGCAACTTGTCATGGAGCCCACCCGAGAACAAGCAACTCTGGATCTAATACTGTCTGATACTCAGGATCTGGTCAGGAATGTGAATGTCCCTGAGCCTCTGGGGAACAGTGACCATGCTGCAATCTCCTTTGCCATGCATGTTGGAGGAAGAGTGTCAAGCAAATCAGACATAAAAATCCTTGATTTTCGAAGGGCAAACTTCCCTCAGATGAGGAAACTAGTTAGAAAGAAATTGAAGGGGAAGGTTGGAAGAATCCAATCTCTTCAGAGTGCATGGAACCTGTTTAAAACAACGGTAACAGAGGCCCAGCACAAGTGCATACCACAAAGAAAGAAGAGCTCATTTAAGTCCAAGAGGGCACCAGCATGGTTAACGAGTGGAGTTAGAGAGGCTCTAAAGCACAAGGAGAGGTCTTTCTGTAAATGGAAATCCTCCCCAAATGAGGAAAATAAAAAGGAACACAAACTCTGGCAAAAGAAATGTAAGAAGATGATAAGAGAGGCAAAGAAAGATTTTGAGGAACGCATGGCTAGCAATATAAAGGGTAATAATAAAAGCTTCTTTAAATATGTTAGAAGTAGAAAACCTGCCAGAGAACCAGTTGGCCCTCTGGATGGTGAGGGAGGAAAAGGGGAGATTAAGGAGGACTTGGAAGTTGCAGAGAAATTAAATGAGTTCTTTGCATCTGTCTTCACGACAGAAGACCTTGAGCAGATTCCGCTGCCTGAACGGCCCCTCTTGACTAAAGAATTAAATCAAATACAGGTTAAAAGAAGATGTTTTAGGACTAATTGATAAATTGAAGATTAACAAGTCCCCGGGCCCAGATGGCATCCACCCAAGGGTTATTAGGGAACTGAGAAATGAAATTGCAGATCTCTTAACGGTAATATGCAACTTGTCTCTTAAAACGGCCATAGTGCCGGGGGACTGGAGGATAGCAGATGTCACACCAATTTTTTAAAAAGGAAGGAGGGGGGACCTGGGAAACTACAGGCCAGTTAGCCTTACATCTGTCCCAGGGAAGATGGTGGAAAGCCTCATCCAAGAGAAAATCTAAAAAAAACATAGAAGAACAAACTTTGCTGAGAGAAAATCAGCATGGCTTCTGCAAGGGTAAGTCTTGTCTGACAAATCTTGTAGAATTTTTTGAAAAGGTCAGCAGGCATGTAGATTTGGGTGAACCGGTGGATATAGTCTATCTGGATTTTCAAAAGGCCTTTGACACAGTCCGTCACCAGAGGCTGCTGAGAAAATTGCACAGTCAGGGATAAGAGGGCAGGTCCTCTTATGGATTGAGAACTGGTTGAGATCCAGGAAACAAAGAGTAGGTGCCAATGGGAAATTTTAACAATGGAGAGAGGTGAAAAGTGGTGTGCCCCAGGGGTTTGGTCGAGATGGCCACAAAACGCCAAAATGGTGTTTCATTTCCTTTTTTGTTTCTTTTTTTCTGTTTCATTTCGTTAGGAATAAAATGATTTTTTTTTAAAAAACCCACTTTGTTCTTCATTTTGTTTCTTTTTTATTTTTATTATTTTTCCTAGCGCCAACCAGCTGGCATGCTTTTTAATTTTTTAAAAAATTAATAATTTTCCCTTCCCTAGTGCTGACCAGCCAGTTTTCTGGTTGGGGAACACTTTAAAAAAAATACCCCCCCCAGCACTGACCAGCTGGTCTGCGGGCTGGTCGGCACTTTTTAATTATTATTATTTTACATGTCCCCTCCCTAGCATTGACCTATGGTGATTTTTGCCCACTTTTCCTTCAGAGACTCTGTTCTCATTTAGGACATTGTAATGGTGTGTCCATCAGTGTGTTTTAAAGACGTAGAAATGCAAAACCAAGTAGTATATAACAGCAAATATAGCAAAAGTCTACATTAACTCTGATCCTGTGAATATGCCCGTAAACATAACTTACAAGAATTGGGGCTAATGATCGGGAGTTGTGAAGCCCCAGTGATTAAAAGGGGCTACTCTAGGTGGAGCAAAGAGTTGAATTTAATCCTTTGTATCTACAAAATTCTATAGATACAAAAATTGAAGTAGAATTGAGTTGCTGTGGTTGACTGATATGATTTCAGAGTAAGCCCAAGGAGGTGGATGGATCCCATTTACTGGAGTCTTGTGGCACAGTGAAATGGCTGCACTGCAGCTATAACTGTGCTCACAAGCTGGGATTCAGTCCCAGGTAGCCAGCTCATGTTTGACTCAGCCTTCTATCCTTCCAAGGTTGGTAATATGACTACCCAGTTTGCTGGGGGTGGGGGCAATGTGTAGCTTGCATAAATACATTCCAAAATGCCCAGAGAGTGCTTTAAGAGGTGGTATATAAGAACACTAGTGCATGCTTGCCAACAATATTTATGTCACCTATTCTGATACAACAGAGCCTGATTTTATGTTGGTTAACATGACCATTCACTAAAGGAAAGTGTGAGCAATGCTAGGTTATTAATGTATCATCATATTATGGCACACCAGACAGTAAATTTATGATACACAAATTAACAAGCTAGATCAGGATGAAAGGCAGATGAAGTAGCATTAATGTTTCTTGAAATAAAAAAATATGTGATGCTACTACTATATACATTTAAAAAGGTGATTTGAGCTTATTGGGGAAAAATTATCCTTGACATCCTACTATTATATATGACAAAGCATTTATATTTTGAGCATCTTAGGTTTTTAACTAGATATGTATGCTGTTGTACAACACAGGTGCTGTATTCTTATCAGCATGGTATAACTGATTCCTTTCTCTAATCATAATTATAATGTTTACACAGCATGTGTACCTCTTCCTTCAGAGTCACCCAATGGTGTTGGGAAAAATCACAGGTTACCAATGCCTCTGAGTAAACATACCTTTTTACTTATGTTTTAAGATAATCATATCCTCTCTCTCCTGAAAATGTGAAAGGAAGCCCATAATGCATCATTTAAACTTATAATAATAGACTGCAATATCAGCATTCTAACAAATCTTAACAATGGGAGTTGCAGGCAGTGAAAAGCTGGAAGTTGAGTCATGGCAACTTGACTTCTTTTCTTGAGAGATTGAGATGTTTTGCTGCTCATTCAAACAGCTTCATCAGTCTGAGGAAAGCTAGTTGTGAGTCCTCCATTTTATAGTTCACTTTGACCTCATGTCATCCTGGTCTGAAATAGGCTCATAAGAAGAACAATGGCCTAAATAGGCTCATTAGGTGGACAATAGCCTCAATAAATAGGCCATTAGGTGGAAAGTGGCCTAAAGGTGCGGAAACCCATAAAGTATGGGTCATTAGGTATGGCTTTAGAGGTGGAGGTGTGAAGTATTTTTGATTTGTCTGGCAATTGCTGAAATCACTGCCTGATAAGCAGCAGATAAACTGTGCCTGAGACCCCTACCTCTGTTGAGAGAGGGGTAACGTGTGTAACATATCAGCAATTGGATGGATAATACATATATGGAAATATAGAGCTAACAGTTCCTTTGTAGACTCTAACCCTCTATTAAATGCAAAAGTCATTGAAATAAAAAATGATCGTTTAGGAAATATCAATCTGTTGAAAAATGTAGAATATTAATGATGAAAAATGTTAAGCATGCTGATATCAAATGCTGAAACACTGTTCTTTCTATCTATCTATCTATCTATCTATCTATCTATCTATCTATCTATCTATCTATCATCATCATCATCATCATCATCATCATAATATGCAATTGTTTTATAAATTTATTGTGCATGAATTTTTGTCATAGGATAGTAACAGTACACATGAATTATAACTTTTGAACACAGCAGGATTTACTTCTGAGTAAAAATAAGCGATATACTATATATGTATGTTTCTTTACAGATGGTTGGCCTACCTAAAGCCTCCTGAATATTTCTTGCCAAATTTCCTAAACTATAAAGTCCATAAATATCAAGAGATGCTAGCCAACAGAAGTCAAACATCATACAGTACGTCAATTGTTATTGTTATGTGTTGGTGAGTTGCCTCCAACTCATAGCAACCCTATAAATATGAACTTGCCAAAACGTCCTGTTCTCAGCTGCCCTGCACAGCTCTTGCAGACTCTAGCCTGTAGGGTTTTTAAAGACGTCAGTCCATTTCATATTTGGTCTTACTCTTTTTGTGCTGCTTTCCATCTTGCCATCATTATTATCTTTTCCAGGGAATCCTGTCTTCTCATAATGTTCCCAAAGTTGCAACATTATTACCTACAGAGATCGTTCAGGCTTGATTGATATAGGATAGTGGTTCTGAAACTTGAGTTCCCCAAAGTTCTTGGACCAGAGCACCTAGAAATCCTGGCTAGCCCAGTGAAGGGTTCTGGGACTTTTAGTCCAAGAATATCTGGGACCCCAAGTTTGAGAACCACTGATCTAGGTTCCACTAGTTCATCTTCCTTGCAATCCAAGGAATCCACAAAACTCTCCTCTAGCATATTTCAAACAAATCAGTTTTTTTTCCTGTCAGCCTTCTTAATTGTTCAGCTATCACGGCCCATGCATAATGACTGGAAATACAATAACGTGGATGATCTTGGTCTCCAATGGCACATCCTTACACTTGATGGTCTTTTATAGTTGCTTCATTGCTGCCCTTCTCGGTCATATTCATCTTCTAATTTTTATTTTATTTTATTCTATTTACATCTGCATTCTGTGTTTGAATTAATGGCTGAATCAAAGTATACAAAATCTCTATTTCAATTTCTTCATTGTCAAGGTTTAAGGTGTGTAATTCTTCTGTAGTCGTGTGATTTTTATCTTCTTAATAGAGATGGGCACGACTAGGGAAAATGACGTTTTCGAGTTGTCGTGTGTCGGAGGCAGTCCGTTTCAGCTCGTTTACGTTTTTTGCGAAATTTCGCAAAAATTAGTCGGTTCATTTTTTCGTTTTTTCGTTGTCGTTAGTACTGGTTTGGGGGGGTAGCGGGCTCCTGGAGGGAGCTGCAGGAGTCAGCCAGAGCCACAAGTGACGGACTGGCAGACTCTTTGCACCCGCTGTGTCTCACGTACTTGCATGTAGTGCAATGCAAGTAGATCTGGCTTAGGGTTAAGACGGGTTAGTGCAACGGCTAGGGTTAGGCTAGTTACGGGTGAGGTTACGGTGAGTATTGGGGTGCACCTCTGGGTGCCTCTCTGACCCACTTAGAAGGACAGTGTACTGGCGTATGGGTTAGGCTTAGGGTTCGGGTTTGGGCTACGATTAGTGGGCTGTTTATGCCCGATTGGCACATCCCAGAAGTCTCTGTGGTCAACCTGGCCAAGTGGCCATGCGATTGGTGGAAAGTTTGCATGGTCCACTCCCATGGGCGAGCCCATCATTGCGAATGTGCAGGTGTAAAAAAATAAAATAAAATAAAATAAAATAAAATAAAATAAAATCAACGGAGACTTTTTTTTGCAAGAAAAACCCACTACTGCTACTGTAAAAATTCAAGCATTTAAAATAGCTAATTTTCGCATGTTTCTGTGGTGCTTTGGTGGGGTTTTGGGCAACGATTTCAAAAAAAATATTGCGGTCGCCATTTTGGATCCCCCGCACTGCATGGCAAATGGATGCGCCCTCCCAGCCTGGTACCAGCAGTGCAGCAGTAGCAATAGCCAATGAGAGGGGGGCGGGGAACCCCCCCCCAAATAAAACACCCTTCTGGCCTGGTAGGTGCCCTCAGACAGTTTTTGCCTACTTTTAGGGCCGGGAATCGTTTTTTTTTTTTTTTACTTTTAAAAACTTGCTTTCTGTGCCGCTTGGCATTGCGCGATGCAAGTAACGAGCACGACAAATCAGACCAAATTGTTCGTTCGTCGGTTCGAGCTCGAATTCTGGTGGAGTAATTCCCGTTACCGTTTCTGTAGAGTAACGGATACGAGTAACGGAAACGGAAACGGGAATACTGCTAAGTCGTGCCCATCTCTACTTCTTAACATTCAGCTGCAGTCCTGCTTTGGCACTTTCTACTTTCACTTTCTCTAATACATGTTTAAAGTCATTGCTGTTTTCTTCCAGTAAGATGGTCTCAATCACCTATCTCAAATTATTTATGTTTCTTCCATCAATAATTTAGGATCTATATCTATGTCTATATCTGAGAGGGGTGGCCTAGCACTGTGGTGTCAAAACAAACACCTTAGTCTATTTAATCTTCAAAATGGTTGAACTTTATGATCAATATGTAAAAAACTGATCTTATAAAAAGCTAAATATCTTGTTTTTAGAACATCTGCACAGTAATTTTTTCACTTGTTTTATTTCCCATAATTCAAAAGTTTTAGGTAACTATCAATGAAAACATTAGAAGTTGCCACAATGCAAATAAGGTAAATGAAAATTTATCTTGTTCAAGACATGCACACAAACCACTTTTTCACTCTGACTGAAGGCTGTGGATAATGAAGCAGACCACTATTTATGTGGTTTAAAAAATACTTTCAGTGTCTTCACAGTCTCCTATAAATACTAAGTCTAAATTCTGGCATTACCACCAGACCTCCTTGCATGTGCTCCCTGCCCACCTTTTAAAATTCACACATCCACACAGCTAATGCCTCCCTTATTCTTGCACACATATCTCTCTTGGTCTTATGAGCCATTCCAATTACTTTTAGAATCTCCAGTGATATGGGAAGCTCCGATCCCCACCCCGTTGGGGGAGGGGCGCGTTTGCCTCCCCAGCCCCGGTTCGGGCGCGCTATCTTCGCGCCCATCCGGGTCTTTTGCCCGGGGACGGGAGCCTATAAGAGGGCTCCCGTCCCTCGCCGCCATTTCGTCAGCGGCGAGAATTTTGGCTGCGTGGACCCGCGGATTTTTGCCCCAGCCGGTTCCCTCCCCACCCTCCAAGGCTCTTACCAGGGGAGGGCTCCCGGCTCCGTCCACGCAGCCGAGGATCGGGGCCTTCCGGAAACCGCCCTTGGCCGGCTCCAGCAGCGGCGGAGGCTCGCTGCTTCGCTGCTGCCCCGGCAGCCTGTCTCCGTTTGACAGGCCGCCCGTCAGCTGAGCGCTCCGATCGGAGCCCTGATAAGGGCTCCGGCATCGGGAGCGCTCCCGGCGCTTGTGGCCTCGCTGCACTTTGCCGGTTTTTTCTTTTACAGCCCGCCTGCCAGCTGGGCTTCCTGATCGGAGCCCTGATAAGGGCTCCAGCAGTGGGAGCAGCAACGGCGGCGGCGGCGAGGTTTGCGGCCTCGCGGCGCGCGGTCCGGAGCGTTTTGGCAGGCTGCCTGCCAGCTGGGTTTTCTTTGATTGGAGCCCGTCAGGGCTCCGGCTCCAGGAGCGGCGGCGGCGGCGGCGCAAGAGGTTCGCGAGGCGGCGGCGGCGGCGGTCGGACTACTATTCGCCTGCGGCCCGGTTTACACTGGGTCGCCTGGTTTGCTCTGGGGCCTGGGAAAGGGCGAGTTTAGGGGGCGGGTTAGCTAGGGCCCCGGGCGGGGGGGTGCTTGGTTCCCGGGTGGGTGCAATAGTCAGGATGTAGGGACGGTCCCCGGAGCCTGCAAAGGGTTTTGTTAACGCGGCCCACCCGGCTGGGTTTGCCCGGGCGGCGAGCTTTTCTCTTTACCGTGGAGGGCTGCGATTCGCGTCATTTGGAGGCTTGCCGCCTCGCTGTGCTGGGGCCGGTTTACACGTTTTGACAGGCCGCCCATCAGTCCTTGGGCCGCTGCGGCCGGCCTTTGGGGCCTGTGGGGCGGCTCCTCCTGGCCGGGCACCTGTTAGGGGGGTGGCGGCCGCCATTTTGGGCATGCCAGTGGCGCCATTTTGCGCTTCCCTGTCCGGCGGCGCCTTGGGCTTCCTCAGTGGTTGGTGTCCTGGGGTTTTGGAGCCTGCCTGTCTTGGTTGGCTCCATCCCCACAGTCTCTCTTAAATAGGACTAAGCAGTACAGGCACACTTGCGCTTTGGGTTATGAACATAAGAACGTAGAAGTGCCACGCTGGATTGGGCCAATGGCCCGTCTAGTCCAGCTTCTTGTGTCTCGCGGTGGCCCCATCGGATGCATATGGGAGCCCATGAGACTGGATGTTTGTCTCTTGGTATAATTCTCTTGCATCTGGACCTTGCGGTGCCCTGGTTCTTCATCTGGAGATTGCACGTCTCCACCATGGTTTGTGACCTGAGGTGGACTTTTCCTCCAGGAATCTGTCCAGTCCGTTTTTTATGGCTGCTGGGCCGGATGCCATCGCCACATCCTGTGGCAGGGAGTTCCTTGGACTGGCAACGTGCTGGGTGGACGATATTCTCCTTTTCAGTTCTTGCTCTCCCAGCCCTCAATTTGAGGGTGTGTCCCCTGGTCCTGTTTTTTTTTTTTTTTTTTTTTTTTTTTTTTTGGAGAGGGGGTTGAACTTCCTTCTATCCTTTTTGCTCCTGCCCCTGCATTGTTGGGCATCTTACCCATGCCTACCAGCAGGCGCCTTTTTTGCAGTCTGAAGTGGCCCAATATGTTTTGACCTTTCCTCATGGGGGAGGTGCCGCAGTCCAGTGGTCCTCGTGGTCGCTTCCTTCTGCACCTTTTCCAGTTCCACTGTGTCTTTCTTGAGATGCGGTGATCGGAATTTTACACAATACTCCAGGTGAGCGGGTGGCTACTACGCTCCAAGGCGCGTCAGCGGCCGCCCAGCTTCAGCAGACGTCCCCCCCCTTTATGAGACGTACTCTGCGGGTGCCTTATCTGCTGACGGATGGACCGGCGCAGGACCCAGGCAGGTCACCCCAGGGGCGCAGATGGCCCAGGACCTGGCCCTTGATCTTTCCTTTGCTGGCCATGATTGTCCGGCAGCTCAGGCATCATCCTCTGGGACATTGGCACCGGCAGTGGTGTCTCCAAAGGACTGGCCTGTGGGTGCTGAGTGCCTTCTCCTGGGGATCACCTTTCGCTAGCGACCATTGGAAAAATTCCCAGTGGTGGCTATGTTGATGTATTTGACCTGTCGCACTGGGACACTGACGGGGAGTCTTTTAGGAGGCCCGATGAGATAGGGCGAGAGACACTTTGCAAACGCTAGTCCATAAAAGGCTTGACCAACAGACTCCCAACAATTTTTATCTACGCGGGGATCATTCTCAGGGTTTGGGGTTTTCACTTCCCACTTCCGTGCATCGCCCCCCGGCATTGTGCCGAAGAAGGTCCCGGGTGAATACAGGCTTATCCCTCACCTGTCCTCCTGGAGGGATCATCAGTCAATGATATGATCCCCCATTAGTGGTGTATGGTCAGGTACATGTCCCTTGATGCTGCCATTGCAATGATTAAGACCTGTGGTTCTGGCGCAGAGACCGGTAAGAGTGATAGTAAATCCGCGTTTAGGCGGTTGCTTGTTTTCCTGGGAGATTTTGAATTGTGGGGTTTTCCCTGGAGGGTCAGTTTTATATTGACTGGGCACCCCCTTTTGGCTGCTCCATTTCATGTGCAGCCTTTGAGTCCTTCAGTTCCTTTTTGGAGTGGGCCTTGGTGGATTGAACAGGCAGTCATCGGGTAGTCCTACTTTGAGGACTTCCTGTTTTGCGGCCCTGCCAGCGCGGGCCCTTGTGCCTTTCTTATGGCGGAGTTTTACCGCCTGGCAGCCGAGTTGGGTGTTCCTTTGGCCTGGGAGCAGACTGAAGGCTCTTCCACCTGTCTTACATATTTGGGCATTGAGTTGGATACTGTACAGCAGTCCGGCTGATTACCGGAGGCCAAACTAGGGGATCTTCGGGTCCTCTTACATGGCCTTATGGGCAAGCTAGGCTTCCCTTGTGAGAGCTTCAGGTGGTCATGGGCCATCTTAATTTCGCCTGTAGGGTAATTGCGCCTGGCAGGGCCTTTTGTCCGGCGGCTCTGTGAAGCCACGGCCGGGCTGCTTAAGCCTCATCACCGTAGGAGCATTTCTGCCAAAATGCTAGAAGATCTCAGCGTTGGGCTAAGGTTCTCGGCTCATTTCAACGGGGTTTCCTGTGGCGAGCAAAGCTACTCTTTGGGGTGGAGCTGCAGGTCCAGACGGACGCGTCTGGGTCTTACGGCTATGGCATCTTTCACCAGAACCAGTGGTGCGCAGGCCTATGGCTGGCCCATTGGGCGGCAGCCGGCATTGCCTGGGACCTGACCCCTTTTGGAATCGTTTCCCATTGCAGGTGCCGCCTGGCTATTGGCTGTGGCGTGGGCGAACGCGGCCGTCCGTTTCTGGCGTCACAACCAGGCGGTCGTCCGCGTGCTTGTCACCTTATCTTCCCGTTCGCCTCGCTTCATGAAGTTGGTGCGTTCTCTGACCCTTAAATGTTTCAACCGTAATATAGTCTTCCGGGCTTGCCATGTGCCAGGGGTCGGGAATGAGATGGCCGATGCCCTCTCATGTCTACAGATTGAGCACTTTCGGCTGCTGGCCCATCTGTCACCTCTCGATTCTGTGATCCTCCCCGATGAGGTATGGTCCCTTGGCGGGTGGTAGCCCATCGAGCTGTAACACTTGCACTCGCCCTTAGGTCACGGCGGGCCTATGCGGCCGCCTGCATTGAATATGCCCTATTTTGTGCCCAGGAAGGGTTTACTTCTTTGTGGCCGGCTGACCCAATTTGCAATCTACCTGCATTTTAAGGGCTTGGCCCCTCGGACTCTCCAGGGCATATTGTCTGTGCTTGCATTTTATGCCAAGGCTCGGCGCTTTGAGCACCCGTCTGATGATTTTCTCCTTCAGTGGATGCTGGATGGCTGGTCTGAGGAGCGGGTGAGAACCAAGATTATGAGTGCCCCATTTACTCCTGAGATTTTGGCTCGGCTTACCATGCGGTGGCCGGCAGTTTGTAGGGGCTCTTTTGAGGCGGCTCTTTTTGGGCTGCTGCCCTGGTTGCTTTTCTTTGCCTTCCTCCGCATCAGCGAGTTGCTGGCATCTTCCAGTTTTGATGTTTTGTACACGGCCCTTCTCCTGTCAGTCCTCAGTTTATTGCCAGATGGCATTTTGTTGTGTGTGCAGTGGTCCATAACTGACCAGAGGGCCAGGGGGCAGCAGCTATTTTTGGGCCCTGGCCATCTCCCAGTGTTATGCCCCTTTCGCGCTCTGAGCGCTTATCTTGCCCTGCGGGGTAATGCTCCTGGGTATTTGTTTTCTCACCAGGATGGGACCCCTCTTTCTCGTTACCAGTTTTGGACCGTTACTGTTGCGGCCCTTGACAGGGCCGGTATTGTGGGATGGCATTTTGGCTCCCATCCATTCAGAATCGGGGCAGCCTCCATGGCAGCAGCCCTGGGCTATGGTGTGGAGGACATTCAACGTATTGGACATTGGAGGTCCTTGAAGTTTCATGTTTATGTGCGGCCGTTGCCGAAATGTTAACTGTGGCCCGAACTTTTTAATCTGTCTCTCGTTCCAGGACCTGTTACGAAGACACGAGCCAGAGTGGTCATCTTCGGCTATAGCCTTGTCTTCTGGGCAGCCGTGTATGCTGCATCTTCCCAGCGTGGCCGAGATGTGGGCCTGGGCGCGTGTGCCACCATTGACTGTTTGGGCCGAACGTTTTAATCTTTCTCTATCGTTCCAGGACCTGTTATGAAGACAAGAGCCAGGGTGGTCATCTGCGGCCATAGCCTGGTCTTCTGGGCAGCCGTGTATGCTGCATGTTCCCAGTGGGGCTGAGATGTGGGCCTGGGTGCGTGTGCCACCACCGACTGGTTGGGCCGCAGCGGCATGCGATGGGCGGAGTTCCGCAGCTGGGCATGCCGTCTTTCCCTGCATAACCGTCTGGATGTCTTGTTGCTGCACTTGTGTGGCAATGACCTGGATTGAGCGCATGGCGCTGTTTTGCTCCTCAAGATCCTGCGGGACTTGAGTGAATTTTTGTTTGATTTCCCTGGCACTCGCATCTTGTGGTCCGCGTTGATTCCACGCCTTGCGTGGCGGTCAGCCCATGACCCCCCTTTTTGATTAATGACGACCCTCGTTGGGTCAATCGCGAGGTTGCCTGTTTTCTTCGGCGTGGTGCCGGGTTGGTTATATTCCACCCTGATATTTTGGAATGTACCCCCCCCGTCTCTATCGGAAGGATGGAGTTCACTTAGCTACCCCGGGCCTGGATAATTTTCTGTCTGACATGCAAGGGGGCCTGAGGGCCGAGCTGCTCGGCATGTTGGGGTAAGAGCCCTAGTCTCTTATGGTGGCGGGTAGTGCAGCTGGTAACCGTATTCTAGTGGAGAGCTAATTTGACGCCATTACGGCGCTTCACAGCCCTCGTTATCAGTCTATCCACATTGGCTATGTCAGCGGACAAATTAAGCTATTTATGACTGGAGGCCTCCCGAGGGCTGTGCTGAGCTCCAGAGTTAACTCGTTTGCCTAATTGAATACAGAGCTTCTTGGCTGTGGAATTTCATTCCATCCTGTTACCAGCTTGCACTACGGCGTCAGGTCCCCTTCAGTGATCCTGACTTTATCAGTTAAGAAGTTGAAGAGTTATTAATAAAGTTGTGGCCCGTTTGTACCAAACCAGAAGTTGTCTCGCCTCTTTATTTCGGGGCTTGGGGGCAAGGGAAGCTCCGATCCCCACCCCGTTGGGGGAGGGGCGCGTTTGCCTCCCCAGCCCCGGTTCGGGCGCGCTATCTTCGCGCCCATCCGGGTCTTTTGCCCGGGGACGGGAGCCTATAAGAGGGCTCCCGTCCCTCGCCGCCATTTTGTCAGCGGCGAGAATTTTGGCCCCACCCCCCCTATGGTTGGAGAATGAGTATATCTGGTCGCCTTTTGGGGCCGGATGGGAATTTTTGGTGGTTACTCTGATTGGCCGTGAGTAGCCATGCGTTTTCGCCCATCCCATTCTCTTCACCGCGGGGGCGGGCTCCCCTTTTAATTGGCCACTAACTTGGCGGGTAGTGCAGCTGGTAACCGTATTCTAGTGGAGAGCTAATTTGACGCCATTACGGCGCTTCACAGCCCTCGTTATCAGTCTATCCACATTGGCTATGTCAGTGGACAAATTAAGCTATTTATGACTGGAGGCCTCCCGAGGGCTGTGCTGAGCTCCAGAGTTAACTCGTTTGCCTAATTGAATACAGAGCTTCTTGGCTGTGGAATTTCATTCCATCCTGTTACCAGCTTGCACTACGGCGTCAGGTCCCCTTCAGTGATCCTGACTTTATCAGTTAAGAAGTTGAAGAGTTATTAATAAAGTTGTGGCCCGTTTGTACCAAACCAGAAGTTGTCTCGCCTCTTTATTTCGGGGCTTGGGGGCAAAACACATGCTGTTATTTCACCTTCATTCTCTCTGACCAACTGTACATTACTTTATATTCAAAACACCTTACCTCTCCTTTCTCCATTTAGCATTCTCCATAAGTTCCTCTGCCCCTTTTCAGTGCCAAAGAAAGAACCATTATGATCAAGTCCGGTGCCCACATGATTTTTTTTCGTTAAAGTATTTCAGTAATGAGCCAACAAATTAAAGTAAAGAAATTCAAAATGAATCCAGTGTCAGCACTGCTTCATAGAGTCATCCATACTATTATGAATAGAGATGGGCACGACTTGAAATTTTTTTTCTCGAGTTGTCGTTAGTTGGGCCGGTTCCGTTTTCGGGTCGGTTCCGTTTTTCGCGAAAATTCGCAAAAATTAGATGGTTCATTTTTTCATTTTCGTTAGTACTGGTTTTTTTTGGGGGGGTAGCGGGCTCCTGGAGGCACCTCTGTGGGGTGGGTGCCTCCTCTGGCCCGCTATAAAGGGAAAGCGGGCTCCTGGAGGCACCCGTGGGTGCCTCCTATCCTCAATCACTAGGAAGGGGAAGCAGGCTCCAAGAGACCCCTCAACATGGGGGTCTCCCCTCCTCACCTGCTGCTGCAAAATGGCATGCATAGCCATATGGATATGCATTGCATACCAGTTGCAGACAGTGAGACCAGTGAGTGAACCCAGAGCCATAGGGTGATGCCTAAGGCTCTCGCACCGCCATGTCTCACAAAGAAGGGAATCATACTTGCGTGTAGTGCAATGCAAGTAGATCTGGCTTAGGTTTAAGGTGGGTTAGTGCAAGGGCTAGGGTTAGGCTAGTGACGGGTAAGGTTACGGTGGGCTAGTGGGTTGCACCTCTGGGTGCCTCTCTGACCCACTAAGAAGACAGTCTGTGACGTATGGGTAAGGAGTCAAGGATTAGGGTTAGGGTTAGGGGGCTAGGGCAGGTTTTAGGGGGCTTTTTGGCACATCCCAGAAGTCTCCATGGCCAAGTGGCCATGCGATTGGTGGGATGGCTCCAAAAATTTGCATGGTCGTCCACTCCCACATGGCTGGCCACGCGGCCAGCCCATCATTGCGCAGGTGAAAAAAAAAATCAATGGAGGACAGAGGAGGAGAGGAGAGACATTTTGTTGCAAGAAAAAACCCACTGCTACTGTGAAAAATCTGGCAGTTTATAAATTTTCGCGTGTTTCTGTTGTGCTTGTGTGTTTTTGGACCACGATTTCAAAAACAATATTGCGTTCGCCGCCCCATTTTGGATCCCCCGCCCGCACCGCATGGCATGGCGAGTCCGGCTGCCCAGGACGGGGGGGAGGCGGGACCCCCACTCCATAAACCATCCCTCCGGTAGGTGCCCTGCGCCCTTAGTCAAGCAGGCATTTTTCCGCCTGCTTTTTTGGCCTGGGAATGGGTGGGGGGAGAGTTTAAAAGTTTTTTCCTGTGCCGTCCGTGCCGCTTGCTTGCGCTTTAATTGCGGCGGCCGGCGGCAAGACTGGGCTTTTTGCTGGCTGCGAGCCTGTGGCGAGTCCCACCAGAGCAGCCCAGGACGGGGGATGGGGGGGAGGCCGGGGACCTCCAGAAACAACCCCTCTGGTAGGTGCCCTGAGGCACGGCAGGCATTTTTCCTCCTGCTTTTTGGCCGGGAACCGGGTTTTTTTAACTTTTAAAAACTTTTTTTCTGTGCCGCGTGGCATCGCGCGATTGCGCGATGCAAGGAACGAGCACGACAAATCAGGCCAAAATTGTTCATTCGTCGGTTCGAGCTCGAAGTCTGGCGGAGTAATTCCCGTTACCGTTTCCGTAGAGTAACGGAACTGAGTAACGGAAATGGAAACGGGAATACCGCTAAGTCGTGCCCATCTCTAATTATGAAAAGTTGTATTTTCAGCTAAGATTGTACTGATTTTCTCATTTAGAATGTGAATCCTTTTGAGACCAAGAACCATGCCTTAACGTGTGTTTTATACATCAAGCATAATGATTACTTTGAATAAAGTGCAAAATTATAGCATCCAATTCCTTGAAGCAAATTTTCTCCAAGTTATAATCAACCTCTGAAGGTCAGTGATAGCTCTCTGTATGTCCTTTCCATGAACTGCCTCACTCTGAGGGGAAGATGCTATTATTTACAATATACTGTAAAGAACACATAACTAAGAATTTAAAAACTTGCTTTTGTTAATATATAAGGCTGATAAAACTTGAAAACAAGAAGGTTCTAAACAACATATATATTATTCAAAGTCAAATACTATTTTTAAAGTACAGTATTATTGTTGTTGTGTCATTACTGTTGTGACTGACTCTTCGTGACCCCATGTCCATGGAGTTTTCTTGGCAGGAATACTGGAGTGGGTTGCCAGGTCCTAGTCCAGGCACCTATAGCACCTGGTATTCCCTGGTAGTCACCCATCCAAGTACTCGCCAGGGCCTATTCTGCTTAGCTTCTGAGCTCAGGCAAGATCATGACCAAATATGGATTGGAAACCAGGTCTCCTAACCTTGAAGTTAGTGAGTAATGCTACAAACCTGCTATCTACTAATGTAAATTGTCCTGAGATGATCAAATGGGTTTTAATATTTTTAATTTCAAGGTAGCGACAGTGTCTATTGTATTATATTATACTTTTATGTTTTATATAGTGCTTTAGTCCATCATTTTCTTGTACAGTATATTGTGAACTGTCTGGAGAGTGGCTATACTAATGGTGCAGTACAAAGGAAGGAAGGAAGGAAGGAAGGAAGGGAGGGAGGGAGGGAGGGAGGGAGGGAGGGAGGGACGAGGGAAGGAACAAAATTTCTTTACTGAGATTTCTAAAATAATGATTAGGTGCTTCTAGATGAAGCTTTCTTGTGGAATCCTCCTAACTAAAAATTAGAATTTTATGTATATTCTGGCATTGGTTACTGAAAAGGGAAAGTATTTTTCCTTCTTAACACATATGCATACACTTCTTACCATAGTATCAAAAATTTACCATAATTTTGTCCTTTACTTCCTGCCTACCCACCTAGCCTCTATTAATCTATTCTGTCTATCTGTCTGTCCATCCTTCTACTGTATCTCCTTTTCTCAAAATGTCTGTGAAGGGAAGTGCTTTGCTTATTGCCACAAGCAAAAAAACAAAAAAACAACAACAAAAAAAACCATGTTCTTCTATCACAAGAAAGTTGGCATTTAACCAAAAGCTTTTATCAACAATTTCAATTTTTAACCACATAAAATTTAGTGTGATCCTTCTGAGTAAGCAAAATAATGAAAGAAGGAAATACTTCATTTGATTGCTGGCACTAGAAACAACCTGTCTGGAAATCCACTGTGTCTCAACATTTCTGGTTTTCAATATAAAAATAATCAGAGTGCCTTAATGTTATGAAGTTCATTTATAAATGAAGGTCCTTTAGACTTGATGAAAGATCTTTATGATTGCTTGCATTAGACAAAGGACAATATAGTGTTAACTTCAGTCTATAGGAAGGCACAAACAAGGTATTGGTGCTGTCTAGCATCTCTGGAAACATATTAGCAGTGCATTCTGTGCTAGACTGATTTAGTCATATTACATTTTTCTGGGAAGGCAAAGATGGATTGAATATTTTAATGAGAGCAATGGGATTTGAAATGAATTTTTATAACAATCGTTCCAAATGGAAATCTAGGACTCTTACCTTTTCATAAACTTTTTGACCGGGCTCCATTCCTTTGATATGCTCAGAATCTGGAGGGGCCTCTCCTGAGACCATTTTCCTTTGAATGTGTGCATTTTGTTCACGCAAAGCTAATATCTAGAAAAGAATTAACACTGTAAGAGCTTTTGTGTCAAAAGAAGCAGAAAGAGAAGCATATGGCATATTCAGCATAAAGTGATAAAAGGGTAAGGAGTAATATATTGTCTGGAGTCATACTGCACACCTTATGCCATGTAAAGCTTATGCTGCAATCAGCCATGGCATTTTCCCAGAAACTAAGCATTTTTGATCCCACCATCACCATCATCAAAGGTCTGAGACTTCCTTGGAACGTCTTTCATCATGGGAAAGCTGTTGCAGGATCATGAAATATTGGGAATACCTCATATCTAGTAATCACCACCATGAATAAAATCACGGTGCCAATTATTTTCAGAAATCAATGACTTCCTCCTATCCATGGCCTCCAACAGCTTTCCCACAAAGAAAAAGATCCCAAAGAAGTCTCATTTGAAATATTTAATTTCAGAAAAAATTCCTATCGTTAGTGACGTCAAACCATGTATGGGACTTAGCATAAGTTAATTTTTGCTGTATTATATATCAATATGCTAGAAATCAGTTAAGCTTTTTCATGTTTCTGTCAACATCAGGAATACATCTAGAAGATGTAGTTGATGTCTACGGTTAACTTGCCTTCATGGCAGTTCCTGGGATATCTCAAAAGGATATTTCACTTTCCTTAATAGCAGGGCAGGGAGTATCATCGATTATATTTTCTGCCCCCCAAGGTTGGTATTTCAGAAAACTGAATATAATGTACTAGATCGTCCTGATAGTGACCACCTACCTATTTGTCTTCAAATCCCCATGGTCATTCCACAATTACCTCCTCCACCAGCTGACTGGGCCGAGAGAACTATGGTCATTCCACAATTACCTCATCCACCAGCTGACTGGGCCGAGAGAACTATGGTCATGGGGAAATGTTTAAAATAGTCCCCACTGGTTGACCTGACCATTCGGAAACAGTTAAGTAAACCATACCTGATGAATGCCCATAGGGGCATTGTGAGTGGTGAGTTAGACCCTGTAGAGGGCATAAACTATATTACCACAAATTTAAGGCCACTCTTAGCCAAAAAGACACAGGGGTGAAGCTCTGCCACTCATAGGGAAAGCTGGTATGATAAAGAATATAGATTAGTCAAAAAACACCTAGCTCACCTAACGAGAAGGACAAGACGGTCAAAGTCAAGTTCTGACCCAAAGGAGCTGGCCTGCCTCCTCACATCCTCTCAACAGCTCTGTCTTATCTGCCTCTTTTTCAGACAACATTATGATTGTTTTGAGGCTGTGTATGACATTATACTCTATCTGTTTGAGACTGTATGGTAAACCATGTCCTTTGCTGATGTTCTCTACCAATGTGCAATGGTGGAAGCAATCAATATAGAAGTCAAATTCTTTGTTCCCACACTCAGGAGGAGTCCACATAGAGAATGTTTTAGCTTTTATTTGATCTGGAACCCTCTTGCTCATCCTTCCGGCAGTCCTTGGTATCCAGAAAAGTCTTTCAAGTGCCTTATTTGGAATGAATATTTTTCCTGCAGGATTTCTTTCTGATCCAACTTTCTCATTCATACACTGGAGTGCATTGGTCCTGAGATTCTCTTCAGAAGAACTAGAATCAATCTGATCTCTGAATTATGTTTGTTTTAGTTTTTTCATTTTCCTTTGTTGGAACAAATCATTCGGTGTCTACAATCTCATATTTACAGGCAGAAATTTTTAAAAAGATGTAAGGGGTCTTTTATATAGCATAAATCCAGTATATTTAGTAAAGCAGAAGCAACAGTAATGCTTTATTTCCTGCTATATTTTCTTAATGTTCTTTCTATTTAAATTATATTTAAAACAATTTGTCAGTCAAATATTAAATTATGTCAGTTTAATTATGTTGACTGAAATTTGCTTTCAATTAAACCTGTTGCCTAGTGTGTACTAAAATGACTTAATCAGTAGTATATAGCAAAAATGTAAAGAAGTCATGACCTAGACTCAGCATGAGATGTTTATAATATTTTAAAAGATTTGATATTGTATTTGGTCTAAATAAAACTGATTTTTCCACTCCCCCAATTAATTGCTTTCATCTTATTACTTTGTATACCATTGTTTTCCATTTCTGCCCATCTTTTCCATTTAGCTTGTTTTCCTGGCAAAATTTCAATGTTTTATATGCAGATGCCCAAAATCCTATTAGAACTGCAAGGGAAGCTATTTTATTTAGGTACAACTAACAATCCTCAGAATCATACTTCCTTTTAAACCTACATTAGCAGGAATTTCTTTGAAACTGATGTTCATGTTAAATGAAATATTTTGTGTCATCCATCCTGCATCAAAAAGCCTTGCAAATCTACTTACTGAAGATACACAATCATCTATCCACATTATTACAAAAATTTTAAACAAAAATTCTGGGAGGTTGCCCTGGTACAAAGGATCTTTCCTTAGACTTAGAATACCAGCTTGCCTACCTTACAATCACTACGTGCTAAGCAAATAACATCAAAGTATTAAAAGATTAAGATGTTGAAATGGTGAAAGATATAAAAAGTAATGATTGTGCACTTTCCAGTCACTTCTGACTGTTGACAACTCTTTCCAGTGTTTCCTTAATAGACTTAGAAGTGATTTACCATTCCGTTCTTCTGGGGGCACCCAAACATCTTGCGCAGGGCTACACAGACTGGATCTTCACCTAAGACACACTATGGGGATTTGAACTCCCAACCTAACTCATTATGCTTTCTAGTGAGCTAAAAGTGAAAAGCCAAGGATGAAATGTTTCCTGAAAGAGTAATAATTTAGCCTACCATAAATGCATCTACTGAAGACAACATATGGAATGAGGACATTCCACAGATGTGTGTGTGTGTTGTGTCATTACAGTCGTGACCAACTCTTCGTGACTCTATGTCCATGGAGTTTTCCTGGCAGGAATACTGGAGTGGTTTGCTAGTTCCTACTCCAGGCACCTACATCACCTGGTATTCCATGGTGGTGTCCCATGCAAGTACTAACCAGGGCCGGCCCTGCTTAGCTTCCGAAATCAGGCAAGATCGGATGTGCTTAGGGCATCTAGGCAGCTATTCCACAGACAGCATTCCATAATGTCAGTGCTGAAAACTGCCTCCCTAGTTCAACCACTGAGACAATGGAACATACAGCTGAAATACGTACTTAAGGTAGAGTTGTCTTGATGTAAACTCAAATGTACCATACATGAGTTATAACTGGACTGTCTTGCTTCAAACTTCTAGATGCCTCCCCCACCCCATCCCAGGTGGCAATAGAGCATGATCAGAGAACTCTATTTTATTAAATATACATGATTCTCTTTCTGTCTCTTTTCCCCATTTCCTGCATTTCTTGAACTTTCTCGTCCAGTTCCTTGACAACCGTAATGTAAATTAATGCAGTGTTAATGAAACATAATATGTTGTTTTAGTGTGATAGGAGATAAAAGCAAGAAAACTCTGAACCATTTTAAAATTCTGATCTGGCTATCCAAACATGTAGTACCTCTTTAGGAACCATATTAAAGGACAAATGGGTAAATGCCATTTTAAAGACGAAGACATAGTTCTAATGCTAAAATACCCTGCATTTCCCTTTCTCATCTCTAGCTTTTGACACCTACAATACAGAATGTTTTAATGGCAGAAATACAGTATCTAAGTCATGAAAAGGCAATCAAAATATTTTCAGCCAGCGGCAGACAGGGCATTTCAGTAATGATAGCCTAGACAGCATTTATCCCTAGTAAAAGCTGTACTTTGAGGGGACAAAAGATGGAAGAAGAAAAGCCTTTCAAAAACCGGTTTGGAATATTTCTTTCAACAACTTCAGTTCTTTTCATCCTCTCTTTGGGTGCAATATAACAAGTACATTTTCTATGAAACAGATTTCTTCATCTTTAGTCTAGCCATTTAAAAACAAAGGACTTCATCTCATACAGAGTTCCAGTAATGGCTTTTCTTAGCAGAAATGCAAAATGAGATCCTATTTTAAAAAAATCTCTTGTACACAACTGGCAAGTTCATCACCAGGTGGGGGAAGTTTTACAGATGCAGGAAGTCTTGGTCAAAGGTAATGTCATGAACTGGTATTAACTGCAGTGCAGACATAATGTTGGAGCATGCCAAATGTTGACAAAGCAAACAAAAGCAAAGTGCTCTGACAAGAGTAGAGAAAGACATATCTGTAAGAGGGAAAGGACAATAAATGCAGCCCACTTTGAAAAGCAATCCTTTATATTCAAAAGAATTTATAAAAGTTGAAACTGGTGCACCAAACTCAGGGTGTAACTAGATGGCTGAATTATCCTGGCCTTGATCACTCCAGGTCATGCTAAATGGGGTCCCTTTGGCATAAAGTAAGCCATTTGGGGCATTCCTTGATCCACATGCAAGCGCTACCATACTGCACTTTAACTGGCCCTGTTAAGTATGATCAAAGCTTCTTTCGCATTAAAGGGAAAGCTTCACATTTCTCAAGATCAATATGTGGCTTAAGCAAAGCACAGCAGGGGAAGCCACTTAATAATGATATTGAGAAACAGAAATCTTCCTTGTTACTCACTTTGGAGGGGAAGGAAGATGAAGTTTTGCATTTCTTTTTAATTGTTGCTAACTCATGTGGCATATCAGCAATGCTTTAACAGGACTTTTGGAAAAAAAAAAGCTTTTTCGAAGCATTGCAGTTGTGTTAACAATAATTAAAAATAAATGAAAACTTTTTCTCTCTTGCCCTCCAAAGGCAAGGAAGTTCTCTATATCTGAAGATTGTTAAGTAACTTGAGCAAAGGAACAAGGCAAGGAATTTAGTTCAATCACACAGATCACAGATGCTGGAACCAAATCAAAATGGGCTAAATAAAAGAGTAGACCTGAATGGGAACAAGAAAGTTTTGGGTAGGAATACTCTGGGAATGGGCTGGTTTGTACTGACATTTATGTTGAGCAGTTGATGGGAGAAGGAGAGAATAGGCTATATCCAGAGTGGACAAAACTGTGAGACAGATCCCAATGTATAACGGGGGATACTGGGCTAAACCCAGCTGCTAATCTCAACTGGAGTAGAGCCGCTGAATAAATCAGACTTTCCACAAGTCAGTACTTATAAGACCCATTGAGTGAATATGTCTACTCTGGTTAGAAATAACCATTTGATATTAAAGATATTATGACCTTTCTTCTCTAATAAATAGCCCAAAGAGGAAAAAGTAGAAGTATGCTTTTGTGCAGGGGAAAGGTGGTGTGTCCGGTAGTATAATTTATTATACAAACAGGTTTAACACCCAATTACTTTTTCAGGGAAGACATGGATTACTTTTCAACATCCAAAGAATATTTAGATAGTTAATTAGGGTTCTTTAGATTTATTTCAAACTGGACTATAAGTTGTTATAAACTTGTGGACCTAATATAACTTCGTTGTTTATGACTCATAGATCTTGCTGGAGAGATGCATGCAATATTGCATATTCTAGTCTGCACTCAACCCTCCTTGTTCTGCTATTTTTGTTTTCTTAGCTGACTCTGGGGCTTTAACTTGGCAAACCTTGACCCCATTGTACTACTGGTTTTTGGACTATGTTTTTTGGGGGCAGATTTGCTCCAGTAATTTTCTTTCAAAATAATTATATTTTACTGTACTTCTGCAAATCCTGGGATTTACTTTATGTAGTAATGGTACATTTTTTGCTCCTTTTCTTTTCACATTCAACATATTTTTGTTACTATTAGAGAACATGATGTATGCATAGGTGAAAATGTGCAGAACCAACACTGCAAAACTAAGAAGAGAAAGAAAATGTTTAAATTGTAGCAGAATAGATTTTGTCTTGCAGAAAAAGACAGCTTTTCCATGAGCAGCACCACTGCCCTTAGAGAAAATCAAAAAGATCTAAGCTCCCCACCCCCACCTTGATCATGGAGATAACACATTAGTATGAATGACACAATCCACTAAAATGTCAAAAGGGATAATTTCCCCCGCTACAAATGGTGAATGTTATTCTTCAGTAGTCAAACTGATTCTTTTACTATAATTATTACCTGTACAAAATAAAGGAAGAGAAGGAGGGGAAGAAGGAAAAAAATTCCATGAGAGTAGTGCAAAATGAAGGAACATTAACATTTAAATCACTATAATGCCATCTATTTAGTTGTGCCAGTGGTGGGAGGGGGCTGAACATATATATGAAGATCATGTTCCAATGAATGTGTGGAAACAGCAACTCATATTCTTCAAATGTAATAACAGTGTCATAACTACCGGCACTTCTTTGGATTTCCTGCCACTGTGTAGAATCAAGAGTATTTACAGCAAAGGGCAACTCCTCCAATCCTGATCAATCAAAATCAAAATCAATTCCTGTCAATCAAATTATTTATGGATTTCACAATACCAAAATGTGACTTCCTCCATACAACAACAAATGATCTAATTGTAATCCATTGACTATTCAAGTTGCTTTGCTTTCTTTAAAAAAGTTCATATCATATAAGAGGGAGGAAATGATTACTTTACCTCCTGATTAGCAGCTGTTAGTTCTTCTTCAAGAGCTGAGACTCTTTCTAAAGAAACTCTCAGTCGTTCTCTGACCTAAAAGAAAAATAAATTAAGCAGCAATATAATTCTGGTCTTTGTAGTTTATATAAAAATTTAGATGATCTCAGTGAATGCAATATGACATTAATTTTAAATTTCACATTACATAATATTGGTGACTGATGAAACACACAAGACAAATATAGTCTTTCTAGAGTCCCAATACTTATTTATATAGCTTGTATGCTGCCCACTACCCAAAGGTCTCTGGGCAGCTTACAATCAAAATAAATAATTAAAACAATTAAAACATTAAAATTGCAATAAAATTAAAACAATAAAAACATTTAAATGCAATAAATAAAATAAATTAAAACACAACACTAAAATTGCCATCAGGACCCACAATCATCAGTTTAAAACTGTTATATGTTATAACTGCCTCATGACAGTTACACATGAACTGGTAACATCCAACATTGATTACTGCAATGTGCTTCCTGAACAGGAAGGTTTTTACCTGGCACCGAAATGTCATCAACATCTGAGCCAGGCAGGTCTCACTCGGGAGGGCATTCCATAATCTGGGGGCAGCTGCCAAAAAGGCCCTAGACCTACAAGCTATCCCTTTCACCTCCTTGAGGGATGGCTCTTTCAGGAGGGCTCCCCGGCTACATCTTAATTGCCTGGTAGGTTCATATGGAAGGAGGCGGTCCTTTAGTTATCTAGGTCCTAAGCCATTTAGGGCTTTATATGTCAAAACAACCATTTTGAATTGGGTTCAGGCAGCAACTGGTAACCAATTAAGGTTATACAGCATTGGTGTGATATGTTCCTTGGCGGCCCTGCCACTCACCAGCCACGCAGCACAATTCTGAACCAGTTGCAGTTGCTGGACCATCTTCAGAGTCTGCCCCATGTAAAGGACATTGCAGTAATCAATACGGGATGTTACCAATGCATGCATAACTGTCATGAGGCTCCATTTATCCAGGTAGGGGCACAGATGGTATATTTTACACAGCTGTAGAAAGGTACCCCTGGACAAAGAGTCTACCTGGGCTTCCAGAATTAGACCGGGGTCCAGAACCACCCACAAGCTATGGACCTTGCCCCTTAGGGGGGAGTGCATCCCCATCCAGGACGAAGATGGCTCTCTAACCTGTCCAGCAAAGCACACACTAACAGCACTTCCGTCTTGTCTGGATTGAGTTTCAATTTATTAACCCTCATCCAGTCAATTATCTGGTTCAGACACAAGTTCAGTACAGAAACCACCTCACCTGGATTGGTGGAAAATGAGAGGTAGAGCTGAGTATCCTCAGCATATGGCGGACTCCTCAGCCCAGACCTCCTGATGACCTTCTATGTAGATGTTAAACAGCATGGGAGATAGTACTGAACCCTGTGGAACCCCATGGCATAAACACCACAGGTTAGAGCAGGCTTGTCCAAATTTCAGCCCTCCAGATGTTTTGGACCACAACTCCCACAGTCCTTTGCCATTGGAAATACAGGCTTGGAATTCTGGGAGTTGTGGTCCAAAACATCTGGAGGGCTGAAGTTTGGACATGCCTGGGATAGAGCTACTATCCTCCAGCACCACCTTGTAGACACAGTCAGGAGCAGAACCACTGCAAAACAGTGCCTCCAACTCTCAACCTGGCCAGCCTATCCAGAAGGGCACCATGGTCAACGGTGTTCAAAGCAGCCAAGAAGTCCAGGAATATCAACAGGGTAGCACACACACACCCTGTCTTGCTCCTGGCAAAAGTCATTGTACAGGGTGACCCAGGCGGTCTCTGTCCCAAAACCCAGCTGAAACCTGATTGTAATGGATCCAGAAAATCCATTTTATCCAGCAGTGCCTGGAGCTGATGAGTGGTTGAGGATCTCCACCATATCTCCCAGCTGAAGAAGTTCCCAGACCAATCAAAACAGCTCAGCTAGACGACACTCTGAGGAAGCAATGTGGTTGGTGAAATGTTGCCTTTCTGCCAACCTTATGGCCATGGAATAGGGCTTCTGAGAATTGCAATTCAAGAACATTTGTAAACCCAAGGTTGGGAAACTCTGTGCTACAATTTCCAGAATTTGCCCCTCATCCTGGCCACTGATCTTTCAAATACTGACAAAAATAATATTTATAGGCAGGCATTTCTTTTGTCAAATAGAGCAGATATATTTCTTTATTCAGCTGGAAATCCTCGTTTGAAGTGCCCCTGTTTTATTTAGCTTTTAAAGACTATACTGTGACTTGCTCTAGATCCCTGAATTCATTTGGCTTCAGACATAAAAATGCCTGAAAACTCACAATCAGTTATTTTTTACTATTTAAAATTTTTCATTTTCATTTGCTACCCATTTTGTTAATTGCTTGTTTTCACCACATACAAATCATAACATTAAATTTAACTGTAAGCCATGCTACTTTTTGAAGGCTATGGACACCAGTGCTTCATTATTTGTTCTAGCTACTATTGTTAACTCTAGAAACAAAGGGAAGCTAAAAGGTTTCAGGGGCTTTTGACATATTGTGTAAATAGTTTTTTCCTCTGGAAAACATGATTCATCTCTTGCTAAGCTTGGCGAAGAACTTCCTCTCATAAAGTACAGTCAATGATTTCACATCACTTAGATCAGTCATGTCAAAAATCTTACAATACCATGATGATTCAGGAGTAATTTCTCCAAATAATTATTGATTGTATTCTTTTAAGACTGTGATGTTTTTCTCTCATTACGATTCCCTCCCAAATTAACATGGAGCAGTTGATGACTTCATGGAAGATTTATAATTCAGACAGTTGGATCCAAATATGAGTGTAGGGGCAGCTTTTGAAGTGATTATTCCCCAGTAGGTGGTGGATTGCATTTGTAAATAGACATATCATATGTATCCCCCATATCAATAGTGAGAGCTGTGGACATAGAACCCATATCTGCAAACTGTCTCTACTGATCACAGATAATTATCTCTTTGGCCACATTGAACCCCTACATGCACTGAAATTTTATATTAGACTCCATTAAAAAGACATAGATAAATATATTTTATCTATTTATTCCATGTATATCACATTTTCCTCTCATAGGAGTGAAGGCTTCTAGCCATAAAATTAATCTACCTTGGTCTGGACTACATAGCATGCAGTGTGTAATCTACTCCTTCCTGCGCAAGGTATATTATGAACTCCTGATAATTTATTGCATGATAATGCTATATTTTTCATAAATCCTTCTATGGCTGTTAACTCCATGATTCTTACAGAGTAAATAAATGAAAGCAGGACAGGGCCTCTTTACTTAATGTGTAATAATCAAAATGAACTATGTGATGAAAATGGGGATACAGTAATTCAAATTTATCCCTTCTTTTAGTTCATAGAATCATAGAATAAGTTGGAAGGGGCATATACAGCTATTGAGTCCAACTCCCTGCTCAATGTAGGAACATACTGTAAATCAAGGGATATCTACAGGCGATTGTCTAATTTTCTCTCTAATGCCTCCAGTGTTGGGGAACTCACTACTTCTTAAGGTAATTGGTTCCATTGCCATACTGTTCTAACACAATGCTTTTCCTGATAAGTGAAATCTGGCTTCCTGTAACTTCAGCCCATTGTTCCTGTAACTTCTGCTCCTCCTTGAACTTGGAGATGGTTGAGAACAGATCCTTCCCCCTCCTCTGTATGACATCCATTCAAGTATTTGTATCTCCCCTCAGTCTTCTTTTCTCTAGGCTAAACATGAGGATTTTAAGGTAAGCCTTATAAGTTACCTTACAGGACTGGACAACAATATCATAGAAAAACAATAATATATGCATTGCCAGAAGGATAGAAAAAAATATCTATGTATAGTAAACATTTTATAGATCAAAATACCCAAGCCCATTGTACAGATTGTACTGAGTAAGTAAGCTTGTATTTTCGTACTGTACCTTTTCATCTAAAGCCTTGTGGTGCTCAAACAAAGATTTCAATGCTTTCAGAACCTCTACTTCACTAGAAACGCCTGAGGGGGACTGTGCTTGACGTTTCACCACGGTCATTCTCAGTGACCTTTCATGTCTTGAAACAAGGCACTCCAAGTGTTCCAGTAACAGCTGTTGGGTTCAACGTAAAAAAGAAGGTCAGCTCATTCGTAGCCTAAAGTTCGCTGGCATTGTGATTCTCTGTAGAAAAAAATGATAACAACACTGGCAGTTTGCTTGAAGCCTTATGATGACTCTGGACTTCCCACCCCTCTAGTCTTATTGAAAATAATGTGGCAGGAAATGAAATATATACAGTATATAAGCACAGTGGTACCCCGACTTAAGAGCATAAAACTGTTGGCATTTTCATTGCCGCCTTACAAATTTTAGATATGGTCTGCTCGACTTACAATTTTTTTTCAGTTATTTGATTTTTTAACTTATTATTTCAATTTTTTAAACAGGTGCCCCAACTTAAGAGTAATTCAACTTAAGAGCATGCATCTGGAATGGATTAAATTCGTAAGTCATGGTACCACTGTAATATCCTTTTGAACTCTCATGCAAACTTCATAAAATAGAAAAAAAAATCCATTCATCTTTGTAATATCCCAATAAAGAATGATTTTAGACATTATTATATTGGTAAAGGAGCCTCGTGGTGCAGTGGTTAAATGCCTGTACTGCAGGTAAAACTGTGCTCACGACCCGGAGTTCAATCCGAGGGAGCAAGCTCAAGGTTCACTCAGCCTTCCATCCTTCCGAGGTTGGTAAAATGAGTACCCAGCTTGCGGGGAGGGGGGAATGTGTAGCCTGCATACTATAATTAAAACTGTAAACCACTCAGAGACTACTTGAAGTGGTATGGGGCGGTATATAAGCAGAACACTTTGCTTGTTGCTTTGCTTTTAGTCAAACTAAATCAACAAACTACTGTACATTGCACAGTAAACAGCTTATCACACAGTCATAGAATGGTGAAATTTAAAGGGTCCTACAATGCCATCAAGTCCAGCCCCCTGCTCGATGTAGGAGTAGAAGGGAAGAAAGACCACACACAAATGTACAGGTTTGTACACAGAATTCTGCCTGAGGAATTATTGGGGAATGCTAGAATTTGAAATACCTTCAAATATTTCCCCAGTGACATATCCTTATCTGTTAAACAAGTTACATTTTGTTGTTATTTGTCACATTATTTATTTCCCAAGCAGTGAGTAGATATTAGGTAACCAGTTTCTTCCAAGCGCTTCTTGAAAACATGCACTACTTCTTTCACATGCCAGCAAATAGACCATGACATTAGAAACAGGATATATACAAAATGATCAGCTGAAATCCTGTTACAATTAGAGTAGGTACACTGAATCAGTGGACACTGAGTGAGTCAGCTCCTCCATAGGTTCCACTGATTCTATGTGCTTGCTCTAGCTGTAACTTACTATGATAAGCAACAGGATTTCACACTCTGGAGTGCAAGTCTGGAGCTGAGGAGAGGTGAACAAAGGATAGTGTTTCATTATCTCTTCTTCCAGAGTATCTCCCAGGTATGCAGGAAACAAAACTTCCCCACTCCTGCAGCTGCTCTCATGATAAAGCAGAGAGAGACTGGATGTTCCACTTGTTTTTTTCCGTACCAACACCAGGCTGCTTCATTAGAAAACATTGTAGTGTCCACCAGTGATTAATATGTTTTAAAGTAATCCCCACACACATTTAAACCTGATCTGAATAACTAGTCTTAGCTAAATTTTAGCTACCAGAACTCTTCAGTTAAAGTTAATGAACAAGGAAATAGCTTAACGGTGTCTTTAGGTTGGGAATCTCAGTGCTTAATTGAGTTGTCTCAATTAAGAAGAGAATTGGATCTGTGCACTGTAGAGTGTCAACCCAAGTTAAGCAAACATCACTGTAATGTTCACAGCCAACTTGAACATATGTTCACTTATTTATATTACTCATTCAGGGTACGCAAACTATGTTAGAGTGTTACACTTCCTCTTGCTTGATCCAAAATGTAGAGATGTGGCATTTAGCTCTCCCACACACAGAAATACCTATATAGCATATATTTTGGAAGTGAATTGCCATAGGCTGAGAAGTATTTGCAGGCATGGCACACCTTTTGTATAACTGCACAATAAAATGAAGGTTTTACATTGTAGTGTTTTGCCGTAAAAAACAGGATACTCTGCTGCAAGGTTAAAAATGTGGAGCCTTTCAACAATATTCACAAACACAATGCTGTCATTTAGTCAAGATTTTTTTCTAAATGGCTTCACAATTCTTTTACACAACAATGATCTGTGATAAGTCATAACAGACTAAATTGCCCAAAGGTACCCTATGAGCTTTTAAGACCCAACAGAAATTCAAAGCTGAACCTCCCACTTCAAATCTTATTGCACTCCCCATAACATATTTGCTCTTGTGTAAATAGTGAACCAATGCAGGAGATAAGCTCACTTTCAACTGTTGAAAGTGTGTGCTAGACAGTGCATTTATCTTCAACAAGTATACAGAGGGAGTAACAGCACCCTCCTTCAATAATACATATTGTTCTATATTTCATATTATGTCCAGAATGCAGGCTGAAGTGAAAATTCACAAGTGGAGGAAATAATTATTTTGCTATATAAAAAAGAATAAAATAAAGTTTTTTAAAAAGTATAGGAAGAGTTTTAACTTAATTTAAAAGGGAGATGCATTACTCAACATACATTACCTGAAAAATTTACTCAATTGAAAAAAGCAATTCAGAGGTACTCTGAAAAAAAATACTGTAAATCTAAGTACTGTAAATGTAATCTAAGGCTTGCTAATTATCTGTGACTACCAGGGAAAATAACACCTATTCTCTTATACTTTAAAGTGGCATTTACATTGTGATGCTCAGAGCTGTGGCCTTGTTAGGGACCAACCATGTTGATCTATTGAATCCTCAGGGATACTATAGGTCAGGACCTCTATTTGACCTTGTTACTTCCATGAGTGACCTGACCGAAACAGCATTGAAAAATCCATGACTCCTGGTCTTAGGGTCTAGGCTATTCATGTTGAAGACACACATGCTGCAATGTCATCTGTGCTAGATCTGTGATGCTGGCCAATCAGGAGCTGTGCAGGGACAGGCATTGTGGGTGCGAGCAGGTATGCACGCATCACCCCCATCCTGGCTCGCCTGCATTGGTTGCCCGTTGCCTCCCGGGTAAGGTTCAAGGTCATGGTTTTGGTTTACAAAACCCTCCATGGCTTGGGACATATCTATCTGGCAGAGCGGATCTCCCAGAGACTAACCTCGTCCCGGCCAACCAGAGCTTCGTCCACTCTTTTTTAAAGAGTACCAACACCAAGAGAGGCCCATAGAGTGTCCACCAAGAATCGGGCCTTTTCGGTGGTTGGCCCTGCCTCTTGGAATAAGCTGCCAGCTGAAATCAGGCAGGCGGAGACACTGCCTTCCTTTAGAAGGGCCTTAAAGACCTGGCTCTTCAGGCAATGCTTCAGGGCCCTCTGAGCATACTGTGATATTGTTGGTTTTCCCCTTCTGTGGATTAGTTTCTTGCCGGATCTAACCTCGCCGTTAATTTTGTATTGGTTAATTGGCATGATTGCTTATTCTATCAGTTATTTCTGTATGAGTGTTTTATGTAGTATTTTTATATTATTGTATTTTGTTAGGTTTTGATTGGTTTAGGCTGTGGGGTTTTTGTATTTGGGGAGTCACCTTTGGGTGACGTCTGTACACCGCCCTGAGTTCCCTATGGGGAAAATCGGGTGGTTAATAAGTGTAATAAATAAATAAATAAATAAATAAATAAAATCCCACTTCCCTCTCTGATTAGCTAGCATCACAAAGCAGGAAAGATGACAGCACAGCGTGCTTCCTCATTGGATTTTAACCATGCGTGAGACAGAGAAAGGTAAAACAATTGGATCTACATGTATTAGCCAGTTCTGAGGACCACCTGGGAGTGTATGGCTTGTTTACTAATCTACTGGTTGCGAAATGAAATGCTCATCCCTAATAAGAACTCCCTGGCTCCTAGTGACAGTGCTCTGGCTAGCACCACACTTGGAGCCACAGGAGAAGCTGCAGGCACTCCTATATAACATGGGTCCACAACTGGATATAGAGAATGTGTTTTTAAGCAAAACAGAGACTAATGGAGACAATAAGGGAATACCCAGTGGAATTGCTCAGAGTAGGGGAAGATATGGCAGGCATAAGGTGCCTTAACATTATATAAGAAGGAAGGGTAAAAGGGTATTGGTAGCTTCCAAGCTGTCTGTAAATTTAAATTGTTCAGGGAGCCATGGTGATTAGGGTCCCTGGGTTGGAAAAACTGCTGTTAAATGCTAGGTTAGTGAATGGGAAATGAATAGCCTACATGAGCATGTGAACCTCACTTGCATTTCAGAGACTTGGCTAGATGAGTCTGGGGTTATTAACCTCACTCATCTCTGTCCTCCAGGGTAATCTCTGCAACAGCAGGCAAGACCAGGGGAGAGAAGAGGTGAAGTAGCAGTTGTCTATCACAACTCCATCCCTTTCACTAGATATCATATTCCTCAGATCACTAGATCTGAATATATGTTTCTGAAAGCTGGAGTCTAGAAGAAGATAGAGATTTTCTTGGTGTACTGCCCACCCCATGACATAACAACCTCTCTTCTTCAGCTAACTGAGCCAATATCAGGGGTGGTGTTGGAGTCCCCTTGGCTCTTCATGCTGGGGGATTTTAACATCCATGCTAAGGCAGCACTGTCAGGGGTGTCACAACAATTCATGCCCTCCATGACAACCAGTGCTCTGTCTCAAATGGTGTCTGCCCATACCCATACTGCAGACCACACTTTAGACCTGATCTTCTACTGTAAATGTTGGTAAACTTGGTGTAGAGAAACACTGTAGTTCCATTGACTTGGACAGATCATTATCTGGTGTGATTTAGGCTCACTGGAACTTTGCTGGGGTGATGATCAGACAAACAATATGCATGCACCCATGTAGGTTGATGGATTCAGATGGTGTCATGGCTGTTCTCAGGACAGTGCTGGTTTTAATGTATAAACCTTTAAATTGTCTGGGACCAAATTACCTCAAAGATCATATCTCCCAGTATAAGCTGGCCTGGGTTTTAAGGTCATCAGTAGAGGTCTTTCAGTACTGCCACCTTCACAAGTGCATCTGATGAGAACACAGGAGAAAACCTTCTGTGTTGCTGCTTCCAGACTTTGGGGCTCCCTCCCACAGGATGCCAGGTTTTCCCATATTTGCTATCCTTCCACAGACAGGGGAAGATCATTCTCTTCAGGCAAGCTTTCTCTAAATGAATGACTACCCATTTAGATGGATGGTTATGCATTATTGCTTGGACTAAATTTGTAGTACCGTACTTGCATTTTCCATTCTTAGCTTTCCATCTCTGCCAGTTTTATAGGTGAAGTACAAAAGCACATTTTCCCCAGGACAGGCACATGACATGAATAATAGAAATGGCAAGGGTGTATGCCTCATACTTTTCTGCTCTAAATACCTATAACCTGGTCCATTTGACATCAATGCAATCCCATTTAAGCCCATCTGCCCTCCCAAACATATGCCTAAAACCCTATGGTAGTTGCTCTGGATGTGATGATGGAAGAATGGTTAAGCAGCCCTGCATAAACACATTGCTGCTTTTGAAAACTTCTCCTGCAGAAGTGGCTGTTCTTGGCTGTTGAGGGGGTTAATTATGTCATCATCTGAAATTTTGAAGCTTTGTACAGATTGTGCCACTGTTAACATATATTTAAATATTTAAATGTTGCAAGGTTCTTGTATTGTGTGCTTTACAAATAGAACAAACTGATAGGCAAGTACATGTAATGTCATAATAATCACTTCATTATAAACTATAAGAACATCAGAACAGCCTTGCTAGAACAGGCCACAACCCATTCAGTCCAGCATTCTGTCTCACACAGCAGCTCACCATTTGCTTCAGGGTATTTCCAAGCAGATGTACGTATTTACCCGCTTACAATTCCCCGAAAATGGCATTGAGAGATATCCTGCCTATCTCTCCAACTCGGAGGTTGTCCTTAGGCATCCACAATGATAGCCATTGATACTCTTGTTCTCCATGAACTTGTCCAATCCTTTCTTAAAGCTGTCAAGGCTGAAATCTGTCACCACTTCTTCTGGTAGGGAGTTCAATAGACCAGTAATCCTCTGGGAGAAAAAGTAATTTCTCTCATTTGTTTGAGATCTAGCACACAGAAGTTTCATGGAGTGCCCCCTAGTTCTAGTGTAGTGTGATAGGGAAAACAGTTTTTCCTTATCTACTTTGTCCACATGGTTTATGGTTTTATAAACTTCAATCAGGTAACCTCTTAGGCGCTGTCATTTGTAAAGATAGGATTTATTGCATAATATAATAAAATGGAATAGGCAAACTTAAGCATATATTGAAGCAAGAGAGCACTTTATTACGCTGAGTAACACAAAGGCAAAGAGACTGACAAACATACCTGATGCATTAGAGGTGTTAGGACAGAGAGAGAGAGACTAACGCTGTCTACTCCTCACATCCTAAGACGAAAGACTGAAACCTCACATAGCCTTTTATACTGTCTTGAAGTATAAAATCCAGTGTCAGCAGTTTTCAGGCATTAAGGGCTGTGGTGGAAAGCTACCTGCTACTCTATTTTTTAACTCTCACACAGTAACATGTCATTATGACCCTTTCCTAATTTCTTTCTCGGAAGCACACACACCCAAGAAGACCAGATAGCAAATTGACTTTTGTTCCAGTTAACTCTGGTCACCTCATCCTGCATTGTTGCAAATGCATTCATTTTGACAATTTAGCATAGAAAATACAAAATACAGCATTTTCAATTCAATGCCTTAAATCTAATCTTCACACATTCAAGTGTGAAGAGGCTCAGCCATTGCATCCTCAGACGGTAAGGAAGGTGTTCCAGTCCCCTAATCATTATGTTGCCCTCCCATGCACTTTTTCCCAATTCCATAATATCCTTCTGGGGTATGGTGACCAGAAATACGATACTCCAGATGGGGCCTCACCATAGATTCATAAAGAGGCAAAAAATGACACTTGCTGACTTATTTTCTATACCCTTCCTAATGATCCCTAGCATTGTGTTTGCTTTTTTCACTGCTGTGGCACACTGGATTGACACCTTCATTGAGCTGTCCACTAGGACACCAAGGTCCCTTTCCTGGTTTGTTGCAGAGAGTTCTGACCCCGTCAGTTTATAAATGTAATTGGGCTTTTTTTGCCCCAATGTGCATCATTCTGCACTTGCTAATGCTTAAGCTCATTTGCCACTGGTTTACCCACTCCCCCAGTGTCAAGAGAAAGGTGGGGTAAAAATATTCAAATTATAATAAACATCAAAATTTCCCCAGCCATAAAGATTTTAATGTAGTTCCTGCACAGAAGAAATTTTGGGAAACGGAGAAAAGAAACCATAGGGAAATAGCGAGAGCCACCAAAAATCACAGTGAAAAATTTCCCAGGAAATCATCATATCCCTAACAAAAACCCATCAATTCCCAAAGAAGGTCATTTTCTGCAAGTCTTATAAAGATATAATAATGTTGACATCGGGCCCATCTGAATGTTGTAGCCTTCTATGGATTCTTTCAAAATGATCCCCATGACCCTGTCTCCATACTTATAAAGTCGCATTTCTGTCTACCATGTAGGTACTTCCAGAGCATCTTCCAGGGTTTCTGTTCTGCTGGGGGTATTCCACAGCATCTACAGTGTCTACATTTCATTCAGCTACCAGCAAACACCAAGAACACAGGAGAAACTTTTTACCAAGAAGGTTTTCCTCTAACAGTTCTTACTTTTGTGAAAAAGGAGAAGACAACAAATAGGCTTTCTTGCTATGTATAATACTATTGACTGCACTCATTTCTAGCCATGGCCAGTCTCTATGAAAGGATGAGACTGCAGTACACGAGTGCAAGCCATTTTTCAAGATGTTCAGATTCCATAATCTAAAACATAATGTTTCCCCCCAGAATGGTAGGTACAAAATTGCCCAGAATTCAGAGCTTCCTATGATATGAGCCAGTTACACATTTATATCCCTTGGCATATATCTCTTCCCTGGACAGGTGAAACTGCTCAAGGATTATCAAAGGAATGCTCATCAGTCTGTACATTCCTGGCAGTGCTGCTTTAAAATAATTGAGAACAATTACCACTAAAAAGATCTAAAAGGAATCAATAGGATAGCAGCCAAATTTTCTCTGTCAATCTTTTAATGTTAGTTTATTATTCAGTTTCACACCTGAGTCAAGAGCCAAAGAGGAAGTTAATAAGTCCAGATGCTCCTGAATCAATGAATGTTTATTTTCTAACCCCCCTAAAGAGGAGGATTAAACAAAGTAAAGGGCCAGGGAATCAACATTAAATTTGAATTTCTGAACAAACAAAATATTTAGACATTCAAGCAAATGATTTTAAAAGACTGACAACAATATAAGTGTAGGATGTATTCTGTATTCTGTCACTTTGACAGTTCTAATTTATGATATTTATTACACATTTCTTCCTACAACATAAAAAACTAATGCTAAAAGTTATTTGATAACATTGCTGTGCAATAAAAATTGCTTCTATACTTACTCTTGTATTATTTCTTTCAGCTTTCAGTTCAGAAATCTCTTCTTCTTTTTCCAGTAGTTGTTCCCTGCATGCATTTAATTCTTTTGTAAGTGCAGCAAACTCCTGCAAAGACAAAAATGTATCATTAATTTGAACATTTCATTTTCTCAATTTCATATTTAATTACTGAATCCATTAGCATTATTGCAGCTACTAGAGTATTCATTAAGTTTTTCTCTCTTTCTGTGTGACTATGTATATTCACACACAATGTAGGGAAAATACTTTTTAATTCTTATTTTTTATTAAATGTTCATGTTTCTGAGTACATTCTGAAACACATAAACCTTTTCCAGCCCAGCCCTGAAATAAAGAGATGAGACACGAATTGTGGAGTTCGAATTGGGCCACAATTTATTGATTAGCTGTCTTAAGTAAACTGTGAAGGATGGAAATCCAAGGGGACCCTCAGAATAGTGCAAGTGGCATAAATTACAGGGTCTAGCTAAATTTAGGCAGGTGCTGTCCACTAACACCACACTCATCCCAAAGAAACAGTCTGGCCAGCCCTCATCTAACCTCTAGGGGCCAATTTTTAATGCTCTAACTAATATTCTTAATATCTTAGACTATTAATATAGAGGGCTGCCGGGTAAATTACGGACACTCAACTTTCTAATACTAACTTGAGTTGTCACTTGCACTAACCACCAATTGTGACCAGTAGAATAGTAAATGACCACACCTCACCTGAGGAGAATGGGATGGGAGAAAACTCACTGCCATTCTTGGCCAATCTGAGTAGCAGTCAAAAAATTCCCATCCGGCCCCAGCGCAACCAGCTAATCTCATTCTCCTAATAAGGTGGGCAGATAGGAGAATGGCATGAGGCAAAAGAGGTAAGGAAACCTTCACCAGAACCTTATATATAGCCTGATGGACCATATGGTCCACAATTTGCATGTCATGGCTGGTGCAGGAAGGTAAAGGAGCCCCTGCCAGCACTGAAAGGCTGACCGGAGCAGCCATTTGTCCTGTTACTTAATTTCATTCCATTTTTGAAACTTTACTGTTGCCACAGACAAATTGAATAATGTTTTGAATCAATGAATAAAAACAGGGTGCTCTCATATCCCTGGATAGCCTTCCAATAGTGAACCTAATTCTGAGTACGGAAGTATGAAAGAGTTGCAGACTTTCTTTCCCATTTTCAACAATAAAGGGTGTCTTGATACACCGATCCACTGAACGTATGATTGAATTAATGATGGTAAAAGACCAGCACCAAACAAACTGAACAATACAAAACATGCAACATGGATTATGCCAAACAGTACAACTCAAGATGTATAAAATTTATGTCAAAATTGTTGAAAAAACTATCATCTGCTTAGATTTTTCTCTCCTGTACAAGGGTGAAAAACCACTGCTTTCATAATCAGCAGTGTTAGGAAAAGATATGGAGGGCAAATTCTGTAAGTTAAAACGAACAAATAAACCTTATTGTATATTTACATGGTCATATGGCCACTCTGAGCAGCTAACAACATCACAATATTATAAAATTAGAATTAAACACAGCAAATAAATGATATAAAAATTGAAATCAAACTGTTACAATTAAAAAGACATGGAAAAATCACATTAATATTAAATATTAAATATTAAAATTAGATGGTTTGGCAAGTAGTTTCCCTAAGTTGACCTTGCAACTACAGTATAGCAATCCATGTGTATCAGAGGCTTTGGTTGAATTGTTTCCTATTCTGTGCAAAACCTATTCAGGCTAAATTAGTGCTGAATATTGGGGGGGGGGGGCTTGCAAAATTCATCCCCTATGTCCCATCCATACAAGAATATGATAATGCCTTTGCATGTTTAATGCAAAAAGGTCTTTAGCAGAACCTGCAAGTCCATCTAACCTATGGTTTTTCCATGATCAGAAGTTCTTTTTCAGAGCTTCAGATCACAGAAGCAGTGTAAGCATACACAGCTAAATGCCCTCACAGACACTTTGCATTGAACATGTAAGAGGTCTGTGACACATGCCCTCCATTCCGACCACTGTTCCAGAGATGAAGCTGAATGCTATGACATCCAGAATCCCTTATCAAGCATGGGTTACTGGGTATGTTGGCTTGGGGTTCTAAAAACTGTAGTCAAACCAAATTAAACCACGAATATTTCCAAGCATAGTCTACAACAAATTGTTTCCACATTCTTCCATCTTTCAAACATCTTTTATTCTACTGCATGCTGCTAATTCCATGATCATTAAATGTGCATATTTCTTAAGATGAGACATGGCCACCATTTATGTGCCTTTACACATCCACTACTATATTGTTCTATAAAAACCTCCTCCAATATGATTACTTATGACTGTAATTACTCAGTTTCTCATTGTTAAAATGTGAACCAGATCAATGTAGCCACTAGAGAATATTAAAGCTTAGCGATGTATGGTTTCTGTTGAGAATACTTGACACTTTTGTTTTGTCTTTTTTAAATTAAAAAAGGTTAAGCTTTTGGCAAACTAGTAAACTGCAGATTTGATTATATATAATATTGAGAGAGGGAAATTGTTCATCACTCTGATGCACTAACCATTTAAATGAGAATAGCTGGATTTAAGCCAACTTCATCTCATCAAGGAACTAATTAGAGTTTTGATTTAAGTGCTTTTAGTTTATAGACAGCTCATTATTAGAAAGAACATGATTTACACGATAAATGAATTACACTATTACATTTTGCTTGAAATTTGTGTTTGAATGAGAGCTTCATTTATGCAGTATTGTTATTTCATTTTTACAAAATTAATTGAAACCCTGCATGGGAGATATAAATAATAAAGAATGTTTTATTTGTGATCTTAGAACAGGGGCCTGGACCAGGTGACCTCCAAGGCCCATTCCAATATGCTATGTGGATGGTATGGATAGACAGACAGTTGGCTACCTGCAACATTCATTTGCATTAATGGTTCATTTGCATGAACTCCATGTGTTAATAGCAGTCATTAGCAGTAAAATCTTTTAAGAAGTGGTATAACTATATCTTGCAATGTCAGTGCTCACCATGATAGTCCCAACAGCCACGCCACAAAGGTAGCCACACTACACAATGAGATCTTGAAAAAAACAAGTACTAACAGGTTTTATTTAATGTATACTTTCTGGTTCTGTAACCCAGTTGTTCTGAAAAAGAGGACTATGGTACATGAAAACTTATGCAGAAATGAAACCTCTTCCCACAAGACTCATTGTCACTTTTGCTTTCAAAATACAGTTGGGCTGATCATGTGAATGAAACATTTCAAGCATTTTTCATTTCAACAATGAGAAGGCTTTTTGTAATTCAAGTAGATTTTAGTTCCTAAACACAGTCAAAAATATTTTGCTTTACATTACAAGGACAGAATGCAACAACCTATTGATGCTAGGAAAATCCATTCCCACAGAGCTGGTGTAAGTAGAGATGGGCATGAAGCCATTCATGCATCTTCATCAAAATTTGTACGTGTGGCACCTGGAGGGGGTCCACACCCCAACCATCTGCCTCTGAGTGGGCAGCTGACAGAAGAGGCAGGGAAGAGAAGCCTCTGCTTCCTGAAGTGGACAGCTGGCTGAGAAGATGGACCCAGCAGCATGCACTGGCTTTTGTTTACAGTATACATTTTGATGAAGAAGTACAACTTGCTTCATGCCCTCTCCCTCTGTAAGGATTGCAGCTAAGCTCAAAGGTAATAGGGAACCCATACAGATGTGGCAGACGGCCTTGCTCTCTTGACTTGTAAGCTCTATCTCCATTACACCATAGTTTTTAAACAGAGGGCCCTGAACAGTTGCAGTTCCTGGCATTCTAAAGCATGAGTGACCACAGAAACTCCATCACAACATAGTACCAAAAGCAGTTTTGTTAATTACATATGCTGCTGCTGTTGTTTTTGTCACAGATCAATAAAAGAAAATACAGAATCAATGCAGAATACGAATACTATTAAAATCACAGAGAAACCAATGGAAGCGTTTCCTAACCTGTTCTAAAACTAAAAAGGATTTTGCTAACTCTCCAGGAATATGAACAGAAATATCCTTTAAACAGAGTTAGTGTTTGGATAAATTTGCTGAGTCGACACCTTAATACAGAGATAAATGATTGCTACCAGTGATCTATGTAGAAATGAAAACAGAATCTGCCAAATATTGCTTTTCCAATTACAAAGAGATCAAGTCACACACTAAGCAAAATCTTTCCATTCAAAGAGGGCACCACATTAAGCTAAACAGACATGAATAAAGCCATTCAAAATTAACGTTTAGTCATATAAAAATATTCAGATTGAAATCCATTAATTTATTTCAAAAAATGCAATTTCCTCTAGCAAGATCTAATTAACCTCACAACAGTTTTAATTATTTCATAGTCTGGCTGAAATCCACTAGTAAGTCACAAATACAAGAGACCTGTTAAATCAACAAAATTTACATATGTATTGACTCACCAGATCCCAAGTGATTCAGTGGGCGTACTCTGGTTGTGACATATTATTACTGGATTTCAGTCAATGTTTTTAAAACAACATTTTTAAATATTTGTTGTTGACTTTTTTTAAAAAAATGTATAAATTTATCATAGTGGAAGATGTATTTGAAATTTTAATTTTTTTTCGTTTCTTAACCCAATTGCATAAAAACATTTTGAATGCTTTGCTCTAAAGAGAACAGATGATCTTTCCAAAGAGTTATATCAACATGTTTTCTGCTTAAAATAACCCACAAGTTTTTTTAAAAAAAAATTTTTTTTGCTGAAAGAACATGAAAACAACAGTTTGCCTTTCAGCTTTAGAATTATATTATTTCTGTCATGCTTGGCTTTTGAGGGATCAGTTAATAAAAGGATAAGATGTCTGTTTTGAGTTTCTGTTTAATAACAATACCGGTAAATGTCATTTGTTGACAGGAATTTTTTCTGAAGTTATTTAGGTAGCTTGACACTTGCACACAGTATAACAAAAAAATTGAAATATAAATATGTTAGCTCAAAATTTAAAGCCAAGGAATGAAGGCTTTTGTTTCACCCACTTACATAATATTTTGTGATGATAATGACCTCTGCTCTGCATTCGCCTCATAGATGCACAGAAACCAAAGGGATACTGTCATTTAGAATTATTGTTTGCAGCAGAAATGTTGCATGGTCAGTCAAAGTTTAGCAAGCCTCAAGGTAGAAACTGCTGCAGAACTAACACAGCATGACAGACCAAACTGCACTCTTAAAGTTTATAAAGAACCTTTTGGGTTACAATATCAATTAAAAACAAAGCATGGAGATGATTAGATGTATATTCCCACTTTTATACTCACATGTGCAGCGTTATGTTGCTACACATAATACTTACACATAACCATTTTATTCTTTTTGCATAAAATGCCTTAAAGTTTAGAAATATTTTAAATACATATATAAATAGACTACTAGAATTCTACACAGTTCTTATGCTTAAGGATCCCACGTTGTGTGAGTAGAGATCAGTGTTTGGGCAAAGAGGCATTCAGTACGTATTTGTACCAATAGGCTCCAAGATATGGCAGCTACAGTTCTATACCCTTAAAAGCTAACTTGACCTCCCAGATTAACTAACTTGACCTTCCAGATTCCAACTCATTTTATGCAGGTTCAGTATACATGGTTTCAGAGAGTGTGAGACAAAATTAAACACTCTCATTTAAAAAAAAAATGAAAGACAGGTCTACCATGTGTCCTAATTCTTATGGAAAACATCAGTCATATCCTAAGTGTACTGAAGCATTGTTTCCCTCTAACAATGCAAGGGGTAGGAAAGCTGAGCAGACCATGGTAGCACTGTTGCCTTATGTTCAAATTGGTTAGGCCAGTTTACAACTTTGAAGTGTACTGTTGGCAGCAAAGTCCAAACCTCTGAATCACACCTCCTGTGGCTTTATATACTGTAGATTAGAGATGGGCACGACTTGAAAAAATTTTTTTTCGAGTTGTCGTTAGTCGGGCCGGTTCCGTTTCGGCTCGTTTCCGTTTTTCGCGAAAATTTGCAAAAATTAGTCGGTTCGTTTTTTCGTTTTTTCGTTGTCGTTAGTACTGGTTTGGGGAGGGGGTAGCGGGCTCCTGGAGGGAGCTGCAGGAGTCAGCCAGAGCCACAAGTGACGGACTGGCAGACTCTTTGCACCCGCTGTGTCTCACGTACTTGCATGTAGTGCAATGCAAGTAGATCTGGCTTAGGGTTAAGACGGCTTAGCGCAACGGCTAGGGTTAGGCTAGTTATGGGTGAGGTTACGGTGAGTATTGGGGTGCATCTGGGTGCCTCTCTGACCCACTTAGAAGGACAGTGTACTGGCGTATGGGTTAGGCTTAGGGTTCGGGTTTGGGCTACGATTAGTGGGCTGTTTATGCCCGATTGGCACATCCCAGAAGTCTCTGTGGTCAACCTGGCCAAGTGGCCATGCGATTGGTGGAAAATTTGCATGGTCTACTCCCATGGGAGAGCCCATCATTGCAAATGTGCAGGTGTAAAAAATAAAATAAAATAAAATAAAATAAAATAAAATCAACGGAGACTTTTTTTTTTTGCAAGAAAAACCCACTGCTGCTACTGTAAAAATTCAAGCATTTAAAATAGCTAATTTTCGCATGTTTCTGTGGTGCTTTGGTGGGGTTTGGGGCAACAATTTCAAAAAAAATATTGCGGTCGCCATTTTGGATCCCCCCCCACCGCATGGCAAATGGATGCGCCCTCCCAGCCTGGTACAGTCAGCAAAACCTGGCCATGCGATGGTGGAATGGCTCCAAAACTTTGCATGGTCCACTCCCATGGGCGAGCCCATCATTGCGAATGCGCAGTGTGTAAAAAAAAATAAAATAAAATAAAATAAAATAAAATAAAATCAACGGAGACTTTTTTGCAAGAAAAACCCACTGCTGCTACTGTAAAAATTCAAGCATTTAAAATAGCTAATTTTCGCATGTTTCTGTGGTGCTTTGGTGGGGTTTTGGGCAACGATTTCAAAAAAAATATTGCGGTCGCCATTTTGGATCCCCCGCACTGCATGGCAAATGGATGCGCCCTCCCAGCCTGGTACCAGCAGCGCAGCAGTAGCAATAGCCAAGGAGAGGGGGGCAGGGAACCCCCCCCCAAATAAAACACCCTTCTGGCCTGGTAGGTGCCCTCAGACAGTTTTCGCCTACTTTTAGGGCCGGGAATCGGGTTTTTTTTTAACTTTTAAAAACTTTTTTTCTGTGCCGCTTGGCATTGCGCGATGCAAGTAACGAGCATGACAAATCAGACCAAATTGTTCGTTCGTCGGTTCGAGCTCGAAGTCTGGGGCAGTGATTCCCGTTACCGTTTCCGTAGAGTAACGGAAACGAGTAACGGAAACGGAAACGGGAATACCGCTAAGTCGTGCCCATCTCTACTGTAGATGTTTAAAAAGCATTGAAGAGATAATAGACCCTGTGGGACCACTAGCAGAGGTCCCAAGAGATTTAGACAGCATCCACAAACTGTACTGGCGACCAAGGAAGGACCAGAACCTGGAAACAGCTGTCCCCCAAACCCTTAAACTTGATCGTCTTTCCAGAAATATATGGTGGTCAGTGGTGTCAGAAACTGCAGAAAGAGACAGAAGCATCAGCATTGGTATGCTCACTCTGTTAGTTTCTCTTAGGAGATGGCCTTGCAGAGTGACCTGTGTTGTTTCAGTATTGTGACACAGCCTAAACTCTTATTGATCAGTGCTTCCCAACATTGGGTCCTCAATTATTCTTGGACTACAACTCCGCTAGCAGTGCTAGTGGTGAAGGCTTCTGAAAATTTTAGTCTAAGAACATCCGGGACACAAGGTTGGGGACTACTGACTTAGTTGATAGCACATCAGACTTATATGAACCCGGCTGCACATTTCCTATTTAATTGGAAATAACTGTTTTGGTTCCGCTGAGTCCACTGTTACAAGCAACATGAAGAGTATTCCTAGAAGATTCTAGCTAATGGCTGAAACACAGAGGCCCTTGTTATTCATTCCCTACCCAGGGATACCAAATGAGAGATGATTAAAGATGACTAGAGCAACAAATTACACAATAGGAAGAATGTAGTAAGTATGTCAATCCCTTTACTTTGCAAAATAGGCAGATGATACCCACAATTTCCCACTAATGCAATCTGAGCATAGTACATGCATATATCATTTAGCTTTTTGTCCCTTTGTACACTGACGTCTTTTGGGAAATACTCCGGATTTATCCTTTCCCCCCCTCTATTTGACTGTCTTGTAGTTGTTCATGTAGCCAGATGTTGCACATTATCACCTTTCAAATTAACACGCAGCATTCTATGCAACGTGCTTTCCCTTTTTCATCAAAATAATGGCCAAATGTCAGCACTGCAGATGACCTATTTTATACAGACTTCTTACAATGGGAAGCAGTTTTAATGGTTAGCATATGGCACTTCAATAGGAATATGCAAAGAGAGGAAGAAAGTATAATTTTAGTAAACTTCATGAAGGGCTTATGAACTGTGCAAGGAAGATGTGCCCTTCCCCAAATTACAGTGCTACTCCTTAAGACAAAATTATGTCATTCTACAGGTCGCTATAATTTTATCTTGCAAAGTGTGCTTTCCCATAGGAATCTTTTTTTTTTAGTTTTTAAATGGATTTTCATCTTGCGAAGCATCCCATAGGAAATTTCTGTTATGCAAAGCACCCCTATTCCTGGATTTTTTTTCCATCTTGCGTTTTTTTCATCATGTGATGCTTTCGTCTTGTGGGGTATTATATAAGCCACTTTTAATCAATGTATAAAGCTGTATTAGGCTCATTTTCCCTTCATGTGTCTCATGCCAGTCTCAAGAAAGGTACAGATTCAGAATATTCAGTTTGCCACTAGAGATGGGCACGATTTAGCGGTATTCCCGTTTCCGTTTCCGTTACTCATTTCCGTTCCTCTACGGAAACGGTAACGGGAATTACTCCGCCAGAATTCGAGCTCGAACCGACGAACGAACAATTTGGTCTGATTTGTTGTGTTCGTTACTTGCATCGCGGCGATCGCGCAATGCCAAGCGGCACAGAAAAAAAGTTTTTAAAAGTTAAAAAAAAACCGATCCCCGGCCCTAAAAGTGGGCGAAAACTGTCTGAGGGCACCTACCAGGCCAGAAGGGTGTTTTATTTGGGGGGGTTCCCCGCCCCCCTCTCCTTGGCTATTGATACTGCTGCGCTGCTGGTACCAGGCTGGGAGGGCGCATCCATTTGCCATGCAGTGCGGGGGATCCAAAATGGCGACCGCAATTTTTTTTTGAAATCGTTGCCCAAAACCCCACCAAAGCACCACAGAAACATGCGAAAATTAGCTATTTTAAATGCTTGAATTTTTACAGTATCAGCATTGGGTTTTTCTTGCAAAAAAGTCTCCGTTGATTTTATTTTATTTTATTTTATTTTATTTTTTTACACCTGCGCATTCACAATGATGGGCTCGCCCATGGGATTGGACCATGCAAAGTTTTGGAGCCATTCCACCAATCGCATGGCCAGGTTTTGCTGACTGTACCAGGCTGGGAGGGCGCATCCATTTGCCATGCAGTGCGGGGGATCCAAAATGGCGACCGCAATATTTTTTTTGAAATCGTTGCCCAAAACCCCACCAAAGCACCACAGAAACATGCGGAAATTAGCTATTTTAAATGCTTGAATTTTTACAGTAGCAGCAGTGGGTTTTTCTTGCAAAAAAAGTCTCCGTTGATTTTATTTTATTTTATTTTATTTTATTTTATTTTTTTACACCTGCGCATTCGCAATGATGGGCTCGCCCATGGGAGTGGACCATGCAAAGTTTTGGAGCCATTCCACCAATCGCATGGCCAGGTTTTGCTGACTGTACCAGGCTGGGAGGGCGCATCCATTTGCCAAGCGGTGGGGGGGGGATCCAAAATGACGACCGCAATATTTTTTTGGAAATCGTTGCCCAAAACCCCACCAAAGCACCACAGAAACATGCGAAAATTAGCTATTTTAAATGCTTGAATTTTTACAGTAGCAGCAGTGGGTTTTTCTTGCAAAAAAAAAGTCTCCGTTGATTTTATTTTATTTTATTTTATTTTATTTTATTTTTTTTATTTTTTTTACACCTGCACATTTGCAATGATGGGCTCTCCCATGGGAGTAGACCATGCAAATTTTCCACCAATCGCATGGCCACTTGGCCAGGTTGACCAAAGAGACTTCTGGGATGTGCCAATCGGGCATAAACAGCCCACTAATCGTAGCCCAAACCCGAACCCTAAGCCTAACCCATATGCCAGTACACTGTCCTTCTAAGTGGGTCAGAGAGGCACCCAGAGGTGCACCCCAATACTCACCCTAACCTCTCCCGTAACTAGCCTAACCCTAGCCCTTGCGCTAACCCGTCTTAACCCTAAGCCAGATCTACTTGCATTGCACTACATGCAAGTACGTGAGACACAGCGGGTGCAAAGAGTCTGCCAGTTCGTCACTTGTGGCTCTGGCTGACTCCTGCAGCTCCCTCCAGGAGCCCGCTACCCCCCCAAACCAGTACTAACGACAACGAAAAAACGAACTGACTAATTTTTGCAAATTTTCGTGAAAAACGGAAACGAGCCAAAACGGAACCGGCCCGACTAACGACAACTCGAAAAAATTTTTTTTTCAAGTCGTGCCCATCTCTATTTGCCACCATGTTTTTATTTTTATTCCACATCAGGCATTTTCATCTTTTAACCACATAATATGGAACTGAATTAGTTCAATATCTCCTCCTTCCTTCCTTCCTTCCTTCCTTCCTTCCTTCCTTCCTTCCTTCCTTCCTTCTGTGTCCCAGCCAATGAAACTCTACAGTATTTTGAGATGTAAGTTCTCTCTTTCTTGTCCCCCACTCCCCTCATCCTGTTTGCTTTGCTTGAATCCAAACCTAGATGTGAGATCTTCCAAAACTGGTTCCAACTAGACAAAATAATGGTGGAGGAACGCATCCTTCCATTGGGTTAGCTTAGGTTTACAGTTACCACATGCTCAGGAAATTTATGATCATGTTGTAAAGATGCTAAAGAAACTCTGGGTCCAGTCACACTCAGGATACTTGAATCTATAGCTACATCTATTATCTGTATCTATATCTATAGCTGAGCACACTATGCCTCATTTATGTATTATATGTGCCATCAAGTTGGAAATAATAACAAACCTAATGAGACTTTAAAGTTAAGATATAAAGTAATAAAGGAATACATCAATACCTTGGTTTAAGAGAAACTTGGCTTAAGAGCATTTTGCAAGACAAGCAAATGGGTCTTCTAAATTTTGCCTTGATCAACAAGCAATGTCTTGATATACAAGCACTGGAGCAAGTCACATGATCACAAATGAGCCTATGATGGCTCTCTCTCCTTCCCTCTGCTGGACTGTGGGTGATTGTCTGGAATGTTCCTTCTCAGGCAGCTTCCAAAACAGAAGGAGAAAAGAGGAATAGAGGTCTCCCTTGCACCAGCCAGGAACATTTTCAAAGTGCAGTGAAAGTTAGGGGTTTGTTTTATTTTTATTTATGTTTTTATTTAATTTGTTCTCCCTTCAATCTGTTTTCCCTTCACCAACCTGTGATTTAACAGGTATCTTTATCACTTCTGCCATATTATACAAACATTTTCATAGGCCTGAGTCACCTTAACATGATTTGAGAGTCATGCTGTGTTTAATCCAAACTATATTCTCAGAGGTAAAAATAGTCACTTTCAAAAAGGTGTTATTTAAATTTTATTTTATATGGTGTTTCAAAAACACAAATTGATTATCCCAGCAGGTGCCATTTTGGTTATTTTTCACCTTGAAGGACACCCAAGATGTTGGATCTAGAGATTAAAAGTGGAATTGGTAGCTCTTGATACTCAACAGGCCAACAAAATAAAGAATCTGTTCTACACCAAGGTGAAAGTTTTCAGCAATAACATGTAAACATGGATGGATAGCTTCCAGTTTCCAAAGGAAACATTTCCTCATCAAACAGGAAGTCTAAAGCAAGTATTTGTAATCTTTAGAGATTAGAGATGGGCACGACCAGAATTTTTTTTCGAGTTGTCGTTTTTCGGGACGGGTCCGTTTCGGGTCGTTTCCGTTTTTCGTGATTTTTTAAAAAAATTTGTTGTTTCGTCGTGTCGTTTGTCGTTTGTCGTTACCGCTGCCGCGATTTCATGCGATTTGAGGTCCCAGCGAGTGGCGTCCCGCCGGCGCTAGGTGTTTTTGCGCCCTAGGCGGCAGGTGGGGTGGCGGGGGGTCATAGGCGGGTGGCGGCAGTGGCAGGGGGAGGGGCAGGTGCGAGGGTGCGAGGGCGCGCGGGCGGCGGGTGCGGGTCCCGCAATGACCCAGAGCAGGCGGAAAACACTTTAAACTGACTTGCTGCACAAGACTGCATCGAATAAAGCAATTGCAATTTTTGCAAACAAAGTGGGCAGTGCACCCACAGCAGAGCTGCAGGCAGGGTATGAAAGGACCTTGGCTTGCCACCAAGCAAATGAAATTTATAAAATAAATCCACACCTCCCCTCCCACTCAAACCTCCCCCCCCCCCTTTGAAGCAGTATCAGAAAAGAAATCCTAACAAACTGCAGGAGAATAAAAAAGAATAAACTGCATTGCTATTCCCCACAGCAGACAGAGAATGAAAGGAATTATTATTATTTCCTAAAAATTCTATTGAATGAATTCCCTCCCTGCCTGCCTAACTGAAATCTAAAGGCTCCGTGAAATCGAAACAAGTCTAGCACAGCAGCCAGCTACACACAGCCCTCTCCCTCCCACATCCAAGCCTGGACTGTGACTCTTCTGGGAGTGCCTTGGCTTTTTATGCCCTCTTGCACATCCAGAAGTGTCAGTCAAAACCTGGCCATGGGATTGGTAGAATGGGTCCAAAAATTTGCATGGTCCCATCCCATGGTTGCGCAGGTGTAAAAAAATAAAAATAAAAATAAAATAAAATAAAATCAGTGCGACCTTTTATTATTAATAATAATAATAATAATAATAATAATAATAATAATAATAATAATAATAATAATAATAATAATTTATTGTCATTGTGTGTATATACACAGTATACACATACAACGAAATTCAGACACCCAGAGACCAGATTCAACACGCACACACACAAATCTCCAAACACTCTCACACACATTTAAAAAAAAAAACCTTCAACACACACACATAAAAATCCCTGAACACTCCCCCACCCACCAACCCCCCCCCCCTTAAAAACACAAGCATCTACACAACAGGCTAGGTAATCCTGTCCAAGTGCTCACTACTGGTGGTTCTTGAGTTCATTATTAAGTGCAATTATAGCTCTGGGATAAAAACTGTTCAGAAGACGTGTGGTCCGAGTTTTAATTGTTCTGTATCTTCTGCCAGAAGGCAACAGTTCAAAGAAATTGTGAGCAGGATGAGTAGAGTCCCTCAGAATGTTGTGTGACTTCCTCAAACAGCGAGATGTGAAGATGTCATCCAGGGTTGGTAGCTGGAGCCCGGTAACATTCTGGGCAATTTTAATTATTCTCTGTAGAGCTTTTTTGTCCGCTACAGAGCTGCTCCCATACCATGATAGCATGCCATAAGTTAGGACACTCTCAATGGTGCTGTGATAGTAAGACAGAAGTAGATGCTGAGATAAATTCATCTTCCTGAGCATTCTCAGGAAATACAGCCTCTTCTGTCCCTTCTTCACAACCATATTGGTGTTTGCAGTCCATGAGAGGTCCTCTGAGATGTAAGTGCCCAGATATTTAAAGCCACCAACCCTCTCCACCTCCTCACCATTTATGTACAATGGTAAACGTACCTCTTTCTTCCTCCTGAAATCAATTATAAGTTCTTTAGTTTTTTTGGTGTTAAGTATAAGATTGTTTTCTTTACACCACTGAGTCAACCCTTGTACTTCTTTCCTATAAGCAGACTCATCGTTCTTACTAATGAGCCCCACCACTGTTGTATCATCTGCAAATTTGATGATTGTGTTGGAGTTATACAGTGGGGTGCAATCATGTGTGTACAAGGAGTAGAGGAAGGGGCTTAGCACACAACCCTGAGGAGCTCCTGTACTTAATACAAGAGTAGAAGAATGGTGGAGTCCCATCCTTACTGACTGTGTCCTATCAGTCAGAAAATTCCTTACCCACAAACAAATCTTCTGATGTATACCCAAACTGGCCATTTTAAAAAACAACAACCTATTAGGTAGAATTGAATTAAAAGCAGAGCTATAATCCACAAATAACAGCCTTGCATATGTTCCCTGTTGCTCTAAATGGCTCAGTACAGTATGGACAACAATGGATATAGCATCATCAGTGGATCTGTTACTCCTGTATGCAAACTGGAACGGGTCCAGAGTAGATGGAAGTCTAGCCTTAATATAATCTAGCACCAATCTCTCAAAACATTTCATAATAACAGATGTTAAAGCTATTGGTCTATAGTCATTGAGAGATACTACTACTGGCTGCTTAGGGACTGGCACTATAATAGATGTCTTCAGGCAAGTAGGGACAAAGCACTGCAACAAAGATAGATTAAAAATGTCTGTAAATACTCCAGCTAATTCTGCAGCACAGTCCCTAACAACTCGTCCCATGATTCCATCCGGTCCAGCTGCCTTCCTAGCATTAATATTCTGGAAAGCGCGTTGCACATCAGAAATCTGCAGTAGAAGTGGTTGTCTGTCGGTAGTAGTAGATTCTGATGGTGTGCTATTGATGGTCGATGCTGTAGTGATAGTGGTTCCAGCTTCCACCTCAAAACGGCTGAAGAATTGATTCAGCTGATCAGCCAAAAACTCACTACTGCTAGACAGATTATTTTTAATATTCTGCCCCGTGATTTGTCGCAGACCTTGCCATACCCGACGAGGATCAGAGCTCTCAAAATGATGTTCAATCCTCCGACAGTACATAGCTTTGGCATCCCTGATGCCCTTTTTCAATTTAGCTCTGGCCTCTCTGTACTGTAGTGCATCACCAGAGTGGAAAGCAGCATTTCTGGCCTTTAACAGAAGGCGCACATCTCTATTTAGCCAGGGCTTGTTGTTAGGAAACACCCGTACTTGTCTGGTGATAGTGACAACATCAATGCAGCTTTTAATATAGAACAGTACTGTCGAGGCATATGTATCAACATTGTCCTCCTCAAACAGTGCCCATTCAGTGCTCCTAAAGCAGTCTTGAAAAAGTTGCTCAGATGCACCTGCTGGCCACACTCGTATTTCTCTGGTTGATTGTCTGATTCTATTAACGAGAGGTCTGTATGATGGAATCATAAACAGGGATATATGATCTGACTGTCCTATATTGGGCAAAGGCTTAGTCTTGTATCCATGCATGATGTTACTATATACTTGGTCCAAGGTATTTTTCCCTCTGGTGGGACAGTCAACATACTGATAGAACTTAGGGAGAACAGTCTTTAAATTGGCTTGATTAAAATCACCTGCAACCACCAGCGCTCCATCTGGGTAAGCCTGCTGCTGTTTGCTAATAGTAGTTAGCAGGTGACCCATAGCTGTAGTAGTGTTTGCATCAGGAGGTATATATACTGCAGTTATTATAACAACATTAAACTCACGTGGCAAATAAAAGGGGCGGCATTTCACTGCTAGATATTCCAAATCAGGAGAACAATGAATATCCATTATTTTAACATCTGTGCTCCAGTTGTTGTTTATGTAAACACAAATCCCTCCACCTCTGCTCTTCCCGGATTCAATAGTTCTATCTGCTCTAAATGCTGAGCGTCCCTGTAGATGTAGAAGCTCCTGTGGAAAGGCAGGACCCAGCCATGTCTCCAAAAGGACCATAACACAGCAATCCCGGATATTTTTCTGCAGAGAGATAGTAAGTTCCAACTCCTCGATCTTATTAGGAAGAGATCTCACATTTGAAACAAAAAGACTTGGCAATGCAGGCTTGTAAGGATTTTTACTTAGCCTCACTTGAAGTCCGGCTCTGCAGCCCCGCTTCTGCTTGCGTTTCCTCCGTTTTCTTTTCTTTCTGGCAGGGAAAGCAGGGGGAGTAGCCCAAGGATATGCAGGCCCTCTGATAAGCTCAGCTGGAATGTTGTAAATTGTAACCTCCTGGCTGCAGCCTTCTCTGCCGATAGTTAAAAGCTCTTGTCGACTGTAAATTACTTGCGCCTGAATGTGCAGAGTCCGTAGTAAAATGTACATAAATAAAACATTAATTAAAAGATACCGATCTCTGGAGTATCTTTTACTGCTATAAAAAACCCACTGCTGCTACTGTAAAAATTCAAGCATTTAAAATAGCTAATTTTTGCATGTTTCTGTGGTGCTTTGGTGGTTTTTTGGACCACGATTTCAAAAAAAATATTGCAGACGCCATTTTGGATCCCCCTGCACCGCATGGCAAATGGAGACGCCGAGGATGCCCCCTCCCAGCCCGGTACCAGCAGCCCAGGACAGGAGGGGGGGAGGCTGGGGACCCCCCCCAGAAACCACCCCTCTGGTAGATGCCCTCAGGCAGGCATATTTTCGCCTGCTTTTTTGGCCGGGAATCGGGTTTTTTTATTTATTTTCAAAACTTTTTTTCTGTGCCGCTTGGCATTGCGCGATCACCGCGCGATGCTGGGAACGACAACGACAAATCAGACCCAATTTTTCTTTTTTCGGTTCGAGTTCGAGTTCTGACAGCTTAATTGTCGTTACCGTTTCCGTTACGTAACGGAAACGATATCCGAAAATGGAAACGACAATTTCGCCAAGTCGTGCCCATGTCTATTAGAGATCCATAGAATAGTCTTTATTGACACAGACTAAAAAGGATTTCTCATCTTGCTGCCCTTCAGATGTTCTGCACTATAGTGCCATCATTCCTGTTGATTGTCCCTGCTGACTGGGGATGATGGGGTTTGTCATTCAAAGCATCTGGACTGGTGAATACTGGTTTACATTATTTACATCATTTAAATCAGTACCCTAAGGCTGCTTTTCACACACAGCCCACTCTTTGTTTACAAAAAGGTCTAAGCAGTTTTGGTCTGTTGATCGTCTCTAGACTGAACACAAAAAATAAATAGATGCAGAGCCACCAGTGTGGTCCACGTTAAATAGGACTGTAACCCACTTGGGAGGTGCAACCTAGGAGTTAGAGCAGTGGTATAGAACCAGTGCAAATGATAATCTATCATAGGAAAAATCCCAGTTCTTTAGGTACTTAATCACTAGTTTTAAAAATGAACTAGAGCAGTAAATATAGCAGTGTTTTAAATGCTTCACCCTGGATAGAGGGAAATAGGTCACAGCAGTAGTGAAAAAACAGAACATAGTTGAGTGGTTGCCTCTGGACAGGTTCTAATAGCAAACAAATTATTCACTGCCTGGTGATATTGTTGCTCAGTCTATCAAAATGAAGGATGGCAGAGGGAAATTATTCAATCACATAACCCAATAAAACCAGGAGAAGGTCAAAATACAGATGGCAAGTACTGTCGCTGTTTCCATTTCTTTAGCACAGCTCTCTCAGGGCTATAACATGAACAAACATATAATTCACCATGATATATATTGATTTAATAAAGTGCTTAATATTAATAATCATCTGCAGAACAAAGTAGTTAGAATGTCTCTTTGACATAGAACATCCTACTTCCATGTTTTCAACCACAACAATCCACCTTCCAAAAAACTTAATACTGGTAACAAAAGCTGATAGTCTGATTTTTTAAAAGAATACAGTAAATAAATGAATTGTGGCTATGTAGGAGTTTATATCCACATTTTGAAAGGGTATTTTACAATATTATATTGAAGCAATTTCTGAAAATATTTTATGAGCATTGCTTAGTTCAAGGTTGAATTGAAATGAATTTGAATTCTTTTATTTATGGTTGTTAACCAAGTCCTACATGATATTAAAATACTAAGTTTCATACAATAAGACCTTGTAGTGATACATTTAGTAAAAAGATACACAATTTAAAACCATATAGTATTTAAATACATCAAGGGAATCCATATGTCAGTATTGTAGTATATCAATCATTAATAATCAGCTCTAGGGTAAACAGCTAGCAAGAGATTAAAACAGTTAAACCAACATTACACCCCTGAGAGATAACTACACTCTATACGAGTTCAAGGTTGATGCTTTTTTGCAAGAATAGGGAACCAGCTGTTGCTTGGTGGCATCTCCCATCCCTCACCATTAGCTATGCTGGCTAGAACTAGAAATGAGCACAAAGCACAAAAACAATGAATCGTGGTGGTTCATGGTTCATGGCTATGCAAAAACCACCCCTGAACCCCAGAAAAATGAACCAGTTCATTATTAATTTTTCTAAAGTGGAAGGAGGAAAACCTAACACCTCTACCTCTTCTGCCACCCATTCGTTCCCTTCCTCTCTTCCTTCTCATCCACTGCTACCCTCTTCGGAGACAGTGGCCTCCTGGCTTCCCTTCCAGCAGCTGGGCTTGCTGTCTCTGTGCATGCACCCATCTATCAAGCTGAAGATGGGTAATAGGAGGGGGCGTTGGTGGCATCTGAAGCAAAACAAAGTGGGAGAAAAAAATAGTGCTTTGCTTCATTTTGGCAAATAAACCACAAACAGAACCACAAACCAGCCCAGTTCTTCTTCTTTTTGAGGGGGGTTGTTTAGTTCATGCCCATTTCTAGGTCTGATTGATCATAGCTGCAGACCAACTTTATCCGAACTGCATGGGTTGTCATCCATTTAAAAAAAAAAGACTTTAAAAATGAAGACCATAGATAAATCCAATCTTCCCCCATCCATTGTCAAGCCCATCTTTTAACATCACTAGCCACTGACCATGATGGTTAAGTACAAGCCATCTTGAGGAGCCCACATCATGGATAGCTATCCTGCATAGCCTAATTAAATGTGACCCATATTTTCTGAAAAAAATATGTACTGTATCTTGATTCACCTTTATATAACCCACATTGTCACAATGATCTTATCTGGAAACAAAGGCCTGTGCGGGAACATCCATGTCTGAAGCTCGGCTTCTGCAGCTCCACATTCTGATCACAGTTCCCTGGTCTACTGAAGGATCATAAAAAACTGTTGCATAACAAAAATGTATATAACAGAAGCAGAAGCACTGGCATAAAAATAATTCCAGACACCTTTAGTAGCAAATGCCCTCTGGCAGGCAGCATGAGAGATATTTCACCTCCTTAATACTATTACCACAGCTCATGGGGTTCCTTTCCTCCTCTGATTTTCACCCAGACCATTTTTATGCCCTCAGCAGAGGAGCCCTTTTGTAAGGACCAGCCTGAGGAATTGGATACCATAGCCCAAAAGGTCATGCTACTATTTTATGTTTCTTTTCGCTAGTATCCCATCTGGAAGCTTGAAGAGGATGGGTGACTTTACAGAGCAAGGAGAGAAACATAATGCCTGGCAGTTAATGGTTCATTTTCTGCTGAGATGGGCTCCTATGTAGTTGCTTAGATATCAGGCCCTGATTACACCCCTGCCCACCAACCTGCAAGATATTCTGGGTCACAGACAAAAGCAACAGCATAATGACAGGCAACATCAAAACTATTGCTGCATTCATACTTCTTAGAGTGGTTAGTTCTGAAAAGCAGAAGTTTAATCCAGTCCCGAACTGCTTTCCAGAAATAAGAGCAGCCAGAACGGACCTGTGAAGGATTGCTGTAGAAAACCCTAACAATAATGATCACTTGATCAGCTAGACACAATATATGCAAATTACCACAAACTACATATTGGTAACTATCAGTAGTTAATTCCAAGGACTGAATTTGATCCCTGTTTTTTCCACAAATTCACCTATGAATTCCTCAGTCCATAAGTTCCTTGCAGGAAAGATACAAAACTGAATTGCTAGAACTTGATGTACAGTAATATTTCTGTTTCCGAGTGCCCTGGTCTATGATGATTATGCAGGCTGAGCAAAAATTTCAGAACATTTTTGTTCTGTTTTACAGTCTCAGAAAATGAGCACTGAGTAGCCCTTTGCCTGCTGTGGCTGCACACCCACTCCCGGATGCAGCACAGATGCAGCCGCTGCTGCCACTGTGCCTGGGCAGGGGACAATTGCCACTGCCATGCCTGGACATAGCAGTAGCGACTGTGTGCATGCACCCATGGGGAGGGCATGGTGGCAGAAAGGGCATCATTGCTGCTGCCGCTGTGCCTCAGCAGACCTTCCCTGACACTGCAGGCACCCTTCTGTGGCAAAGGGGTGACAGTGAAGGTGGTGTCCACGCCATGGGGAGTGCGGCTGCATTATATGTGGTCATGATATGCAGCCCTATGAACTAGATGTACACCCCAGGTTTTTTGTGGCTCCTGGAGCACCTGCTATCCATAATGAATTTGTGGATGCAATGGTGCAACATTAATGTTTTCCCACAATTTTCTTGGGAATGCCAGTGCTTGTAAATTATTCCAGGATACACAGACCAAAACACACCGTATTCAAGCTCCCAGTAAAACATGGCAAGCACTTCTTCCACATCTACTTTTAATGAGAACAAATGGTTTCCACATAACTTTTTTCCAACACTGTGTTTCAAATAAATAATCTTTCTACTGTCCAGTTTTCATACTGAAACATAGTAATCTAGAATACAATAGTACAGAAGATCTTAGTTGTCTTGAGTGATGGTAAGTCCTTACATCTGATTATCTTTTCTAGTTCTTTAGTTGCTGTCCTTCAGAGTCTCACTCTTCTGATTTTTTTGGCTGCAGTATCCATTTCATTCAATAAGTGAACTAATGTATACAAAATCTACCACCAATTTTCACTTTGCCTTCATCCGAATCTAGGCAAGTTTTTTATATGACATATTTTACAAGCAGATGGGAACATAAAATACATATTAGTCTGATACCTTTGCTCATGGAAACTAATCTATTTCTCTATCCTAATGCTAGCTTCTTGACCAGAATATAGGTTACACATCAGGCCAAACAAGAGTTGGGACACCTCATTTAAAAAAAAATCATAGCTTTTCATGATGCACATAGTCAAAGGCTTGGCTGTATCTATAAAGCATAATATGATTTGAAATTATTTTAATACTCCAGTAGCCAATGCATATTTGTTATGTGATCTCTAGTGCTGTTTCTTTTTTTGAATCTAGCTTCAACATGAGGCATTTCACATTCCATATAGGGTAAAATTCTTTGTTGCAGCTGTTGGAACAGTTCTGACCTGTATTATTTAGCTGCTATTGCTACAGTATATCTTTCCTCTACATTAGAGTGATTCCATTCCTTCTGAGTCTGTCGTTTCCTGACTAAAACACTTTGCAGGTGTCTTACTAAAATGTTTCAGTTCAGTCCACATTAGTCCCCTTAAACCAAGAATCATAGAATAGTGAAGTTGGAAAGGATGTACAAGGTCATGAAGTCCAACTCCTGCTCCATGCAGGAATACATGAAATAGAATGTTTAACTGTTCTATTTCTTGCTTTCCTGTTTCCAGTTTAGATGACTCATGCTTCTCATGTTTTGTATTCCAGGTGTATGTGTTGTTCAGCATCAGACTTCCCTTCTTTTTCTGTTCACTTAGACATTCTTTTGGCTTTAACCTAGTTGTGAGTGACATTAGTGACAGCAGCTGTCTGTTACGCTTTCCAAATAGCCAAGTGTCTCCCAACCTGACAATTATGTCCACTTCTTTAGACTTGTCAATGAAAGCTCACATTAAAATATGGCAGTCAGTCTTTAAGGTGCTCCAACATTTTTTTCTTCTTTAATTTTTTTCATTTTTTTATGCTTTTGCCCAACAGCCAAGGCTGAGGATGATTCTCTGCTCCAGTCTACTCCCCACAGGGCACAAACACAGGAAACTAAGATTATCTGGAAGCCTTGCTTACATCATGTACTATGTAAAATTCTCTCATTTTGCTTTACAAGGGAGGAGAACCTTTTATCCTTGTCTCCTATTGAAGACAAAACTTATAAAGGGTATTTGAAAAGCTACTTGGGCAATAGGAAGAGGCTAGTTTGAGACTAGAGTGTTTTCCCTTTAAACGGTTTATTCTTCTGTCCTATTACGGTTAGTCATTCATTCATTCATTCATTGACATCCTTCAGTCTCGAAAGACTATGGTATAATGCCTGGAGCAGAGATCCTAGTGTGACTAAATAGACCAATTCGGGAATGGCAGTCTCTACCACACTGGGGATAGATCTATTCTGTTTCTTGCCCGGTCCTTGAGTTTCGTTCTTTCCGTGCCTGCCTCTTTCCCTCTGCCTGTTGGACAAATGCCTCTTCAAATTTATGTAGACCATGCTGTATCTCTTGCCTCCAGACAGTGTGATCGGAGGTCAGGGTTTCCCATATGCTGAGGTCCATTCCCAAGGCCTTCAGGTCCCTCTTACAGAGATCCTTATACCGCAGCTCTGGTTTCCCTCTGGGGCGCTTTCCCTGCATTAGTTCTCCATATAGAAGATCTTTTGGGATCCAGCCATCATCCATTCTCACAACATGTCCAAGCCAGTGTAGGCGTCGCTGTTTCAATAAAGTGTACATGCTAGAGATTAGTATTGAGTTGGTTAAAACCCACTTGCCGTGAGGCACAGGAAAAGGAACTTGAGGTAGAAGGAAGTCTAAAGCCTATACCCTGTAGTTCATCCATGATTTTTGGGATTCCAGATCCCAAAATGTATTTATTTATTTATTTATTTATTTATTTATTTATTTATTTATTTATTTATTTATTTATACATACAAGTATATACTGCTAGTCTTCCAAAAGGAACTCTGGGCAGTTTACAATAAACACAACTATAAAATATTAATTATTAAAATGAACAACTAGAACAAATATAATGAATATATAAGCTGACCAGCAAGAGCAACATAACAAGCCCCAGGGAAAAATTATGATATAGGACTATTTAGTTCATTTGCTGCTATATAAATGTTGCATGCTGTATATTCATGTTATTTGCTTGGCAGTTAGTTTATTTTTGCAATATACTCAACAACTGTTTAATAACAGATGCTGAAAATGGAGTGCTCTGAGTGAAACATTTACAGTGAAAAACAAAACAGAAGAAAGAATCAGAGGTAAAGAAGCTTATAAACATAATTTAAAATAAGATGGCATGGCATTATAAATTTAAAATCCCTCCTTGTCATCATTCATGTCACTTAGACCAAGCCTGAAAAGGACTTGACAACTTTTGTCCAGTAAGAGATGAAATGTTAAATGTTATACAAATAGAGAATTCACAACTCAATGTTTGTCTAAATAAATGTTTGTCTAGTGACTTACAACTTAGAAATACAGAAAGAATTTTCTACAATACAGTTTACCAAATGCATTTCTCCACACACTTATTTAAAATTAGTACCTAGCTGAAAATTTTTGCATCCAGATGTTGCCTAATTAACTTGCTATTAATGAAAATATTCACATGATTGATATTTATTTAAGATTATGCCATAAGATCTAATCTAAGGCATAAATCTAGTATGTTTAATGTGTGCACACGAGAATCTGTTACTATTCGTAACTACCGTATTATTTATATGTCCCTAGCCATGTGTTTTTAAATTAATATATAATTCTGTTTCATGCTCTGCTCTTGAGGAAGGCTTTGGTGAAAATGTGTAGAAGTTGAGTTTTTTTAGTAGAAGACCTCTGAATAAATCTACGTCTTTATTTTCTACATCCTGAGACTCATTCTTTTTTTTTTTTTTGCACCTTTGCCACTTGTGGATGTACCTGTTTCTTTTGTTTTGTTCCATAACATGCTTAAGCAAGAAATAAAAAACCCAACAGAGAAAAGAATCTGATTTCAGCAGATGTTCATGAACAAGAATAGCAAAGAAATTAAAATTGGTGGCATTCTATAGACACAAATGTTAGCAACAATCTGTCTCATGTCTTCAGATCAATCATGCCATTAGGAAAGTGTTAAAAGCATAGCAGAGAATAAGCATCCAACTATTAATTAAACACCCTTGTCATCAGTTAGAGGCAAAGTCATCTTCAGAGCAAAACTGTCAGCAACTGCTAAATTATAATGATAAATTTGGAATAAAGGTGTAAATGATAAAGGTGGAATAAAACCTTGGAATAAAGGAATAAATGATAAAAGTGGAATAAAACTTCTCATTTTTATGTACCAATTTTAAGTACTCATTGAAATACTATCATGGAATACACATTGATGCTATGTATTTTGTTGCTATATCTGTCCAGTTTGGCCATTGGCCGTAAATAAATAAATAAATAAAAACTTCTCATTCTCATATGCTTGAGAGGATTGATGGAAGGTAGAGTTAAATAGTTTCCTAATGCTACATATTCTGCAATGCCTAGGATTAAAGATGGGTGTCTTTATCATAGCTCAAGCTGAAGGACCCCAAGTGACTGCAAAATAGAGCCTTTTACACTTCATATTTTTTTCCAACAAAACCAGAGAAGGAGCAACATGCACATGGAGCTCACTGAATCAAGAGAAATAATCAAAAAACAAAAGAAAGCAATTGCTGTGTAACAAAAGCACTGAAGGGCTAGGAAGAATTTGTTACCAAATAGATCTTTACATAAAAATGATTAAAACTAACCCATTTAATTTGTCTTTTCCCAGTTGATGTATATTCTTGGCCATGACAAATTACAATGAGTAGCTCAAGTATATACAATGAAATCTTGCCAATATAAACTGATACTACTCAATAATTAAGATTCGCCCATTTAGGTCACATTATATTTTCTCTCTATGAATTCAGGCAGACACTCTATCACAGTGTTGGCGAACCTATGGCACGGGTGCCAAAGGTTGCACTTGGAGCCCTTTCTGTGGGCACCCAACATCGCCCCTTCACAGCCACCGGTATTCAGGTTAAATTGCTGCATGGGTACTTTGCGAAACATTAGTGGGTTTTGAGTTGCAGTTTGGGCACTCGGTCTCTAAAGGGTCTGCCATCACTGCTCTATGACTACATGGATATTCAAACTGCCTTGCAGGTCTAAATTCTGACAAGTCTTGTGTATATATGGGGCTAACACCAATTAAAAGAGGAAGTCACAGCATGCACGAACATACTTTTTTCTCATCTTTGAACATTCTGATAATGCTCTTCTGAATGATGCAAGGGACATTAGGCTCAAATATTGGCTTGAATTTCTGAGAATTACTTATGCAGCTAAGCATAAGCAATACTCCAGAAACTATTTTTAATTTCATTTGCTTTATTAGGATCAGGATTATTTATTGTACAGCAAAGCAGATATTTGCTCAGAATTAACTGAGTGAGCGAACTTGCTTAAAAATGGAACAAGACTGTTCTACTTTCTCAGTTTTAGAAGACTTAGCAGGAACCAAAGGAACCTGAAATATTTTTAACATTAAATTACGTAATCACCTTTTGTCACAGAATAAATCCTTCAACTACTAGAATATGTTTATGTGTCTCCAAAAGTTATTTTTTCCTTCTGACTAAGCCAATCCATGCTTAAAATTGCAATTCATATTTTGCCCCAGGGAACCACTGCAATTTGATAGGTCTCAGTTTTAACAAAAAACAAGCAAGGCTTTTATAACTGTTCTAAATTGGCCTTGGATGCAATAACACTATTTTGGATTATGAATATAAATTATGCACATATAAAGGAAACACACACACGTCTTATATGCATAATTTAGAACAGCTGGACAATTCAATATAGGCAACTTAATCTTCCTTCTCAGACCTAATAAACTACTTGAAAAAGGATTATTCAAAGTGGATTTTATCATTGCCACATCTTTGTGTAATTCCCCTAGGATCCATTGGTGTTATTATCAGGCAAACTTAGTGGGGGGTAGGGACTTGGGAGACCTTCATAGGATAGGATATGCATGAAAATATCTTTGCAACTTGTGTTGGCTGCGATTACTAGCCATTTAAAATTATATCCTTGTATTTCCACATCTGTCTCCAAAACATTAAGTTTCTACATCTTCACTTTCATTACCTTGATAACATGACTTGTTGCTGTTGTTGTTGTTGTTGCTAAAATCTATTTTATCAAGTATCTGGACATACTGCCAGCTTTTGAAGTATATTTCACCTATGACACTATAGAACTGGAAGCACCATATGATAATGATGGGAAACTGTATCCATTTTATACCAGGCCTCTTGAATGATTCTGTTAAAACAAAAGTGTTCTTCATAACCTCTAATAATTTATATAGTATTTCTGTCTGTCTGTCTGTCTGTCTGTCTGTCTGTCTGTCCGTCCCTCCGTCCCTGCAATGCAGTCCATCCATACTATACAACAACATCTATAGACGCGGAACCATTCCACAGGACTGGCTGAAATCCACTTTTATACCACTTCCAAAGAAACCTAATGCGAAAAGTCATAATGAATACCAGACAATCAGTTTTATGAGTCACACCCTGAAGTTATTTTTAAACGTCCTGCATTTAAGAATATATTGGAAGTGTGAAGGGAGAATTTGAGATACCCAATTGGGATTCAGGAATGGATTTGGAACTTGGGAGGCATTATTTAGTCCAAAAATACTAGTTCAGCAATGTTTCAATGTCAATACTGACGTTTTGTTTGTTTCATTGATTATGAAAAAGCATTTGACTCAGTTAAACATGATAAACTTATTAATATTCTTAAAGAACTGCACTTGGAAAATTATGACATCAGATTGATTGTGAATTTGTATTGGAATCAGTGTGCTGGTGTCCAGATAGATGGTCAGATATCAGAAGAGGTGTCAGTTACAAAAGGTGTGCATCAAGGTTGTATTCTCTCACCTCTACTTTTTAATATCTATTCAGAAAGAATTTTCTGGGATGCCCTCGAAGGAAAGAACCAAGTGAATTGACTTCTTGTTAATAACAAAAGACACACTGATGACACTGTCCTGCTTGCAACATGTCTGGCAGATTTGCAAGGATTCTTGGATTCTGTTGCTGCAGAAAGCAGTGCCATGGGATTGTGATTTAATGTGAAAAAGACAAAATGGGTGTTTATAAGTAAAAATATGATTCACAGAACTTCTCAAGATTGGCAGTGATATAATTGAAAGAGTATCATCTTATAAATATTTGGGATATTTTTTCAAAGATAACTGGGATCCTTCATGTGAAATTCGTTGTAGAATTGAACAAGCTAGAAACTCCTTCCAGAACATGAGGAAATTCCTGACAATCCGGGACTTATCTAACAGACTTTGTACTTGAATACTTTGATCCTATGTATTCAGCATACTTCTCTATGGTGTTGAAACTTGGACCCTTAACAGAAACATTATGCAGAAAGCTGGGAGCATTCGAAATGTGGACGTAGAGACAAATTCTGAAGATACCTTGGACAGTCAGAGTCACTAATGTGGCTGTATTACAACACATGAATAAAAAGTTAGAAATCATCAATACTGTAAAGAGAAGAAAATTGCAGAATTTCAGACACATAAGGTGCAATAAGAAATACCATCTATTGCAAGTTATCCTTCAAGGAAAAATAGACGGGAAGTGTGGCCGGGATGTAGAAACATTTTGGCTTAAGAACTTAAGCCAATGGTCCACATTGAGCACAGTTGCTTTGTTTACAATAGCTTTAGATAGAAACCAGTTCACGCTACTGATCACCAATGTTCTACGAGGATATGGCACTTGAAAAGTCCACACTCTGGGTTTGGACCTCAAAGAGAACAAGGCCCATGTTTCAGATCACATATAATTATTTTTCAAGCATCATAGCTATGTCCTCCCAAGAGAGCAAATAAAATGCAGTCATGCCAAATGTTCCTAAAGTAAAATACTATTCATATGTTTAATCCTTTATACTGTGCACCTAAGAGCAGATATTTGAATGTTACCTTTGAAGTTTTGTTCTCTACTGAAACACCAAAGCAGCACTGACTTAATGTGCCTGTGTTGGAAATTCCCAGTATAGTTAAGAAAATAAAATAGAGGGGGAAAGCATCTGAAACACTTGTTCTCTTGCCACTCACACCTATCAGTTTGTAAGGTCTGCAGAAAGTTCACCAGTGAGATCCTGGCAAATTTGGAAGTGGAGACAGAAATGATATATATTCTCACAGGAAAAGATGAGAGTGATAATTATTTTTGTTGAGAGAAAATGAAGTAAAATAACTTGTTGATGGAAATTACATTGTAATGTGTTCCAAGAACCTTTAAGGATAAATGGGTCATCTGCATCTTTTAATAATCCAGTCATCCTATTTTTTGCACAGAGACAGTCGCTGAAATCTGGCTGTAAGACACAACTAGAGTAGGCTCATTGCGTTAATAGAACCTATACTTATCAAATCACCATTAATTCAATGACCCACTCTAGAAAAAATTGTACTCTTTGTCCCTGGGTGCAAGTACACAAGACAGTAGAATCAGAGTGATTTGGCTTTGCCACGTTTTGATTTACAGTGGGAGAGGGGGAGGGGGAGGGGAAGGAGAAAAGAAGAAAAGAAGAAGAAGAACCACACAGGGAAAATCCTATCTGAAACATTATGGCTTGAAAAAGTAGAAACCCCAAAGGCAATAAAAAAAGCTGCCTTGAAGTAGCAAGGGGCTGAAATTTAAATAGGCCTTTGCATCAGGTGGTGAGTAAAAATTAATTGAATTCATCAGTTTTATAAGCAGCATTTGACCATGTAGAAAGCAGTGTTATTCTTGCCAAGGCACAAAGGAATCTCATGGTTCGACATGTTCTCATCAAAGTGTCTTGTCAAGCTGAGATGGCTTGAATCAATAAGAACAAACAACTGACATTCCTTTTACACGACAGCCTCAGTATCAGCTTCCCTGAGAGAGTCCAAAAATGCAAGCAGCTTTCTTGAATTATATCAACAAACCAGTTCTAGCAATTTTCAAATCTACCATGAGTAATTCTTTTGTACAATTAATGAATCACCAAGCCATCAAAACATACTTTGTATTACGCCAGTTATAGCAACAAAATGATCATAATCATGCCCTGTCAAGTCAATTCTGATTTATGGTGATCCTTTGCAGGATTTTCCAAGTAGAGAATACTCAGAGGTGATTTACCATCCCTTTCTTCTGTGGGTTTCCTGGGACTGTGCAGTGTGCCCAAGGCCACACAGACTGACTGTTCTTCCAGGAGGCCTAGTGGAGGAGTTAACTCTCAGGAGCTAGGTACCTAAATCACTGGGCTATCCACCAGATATAGCACATACTGTTGTTAAGAAAACCCATCCTATACAAAAACTACTGGGAAAATGGCATGTACACTCAGGGAACAGAGAAGATGGAAGTCGCAAGCTATAGCCTCCAGAGATGATTGTCAATGTCTGAAATAAATAAATAGTATTATTGGAAGTGTAAAACATTTCACTGGCCTTCTTTGTTGCTTTATGTGGGACTGCCATCATTTAAAACTGCCCTATTAAATGATGGAGTGTCTTTGCAGGGCTAGCAACAATGGGATATATTTAAAAATCAATCTGGCATGAATGAATGCCAAACATATTTAAAAAATCTGCCTGCCTAATTGTCCAGAAAGTCTCAAGAAGCATAAAAGACATCTTAATCTTTGTATCTAAACATTTCTCTTTTGATAGTTTAAAATTTCACACTTCTCTTCACACCATCAATGTGACTTGATTCATTAAACTGTGACATTTTCAAGGTATGGGTATGAATTCAGAAACTAACTGAAAGATTTGTTTTTTTTAAAAAAAAATATTAATTGATGGCTGGAGGATTGAGTTGGGACAGATAATTCTTGAAAAGAATCAGAAATCTCACATACGCAACAATAAATGAAGCCCTACTGAATCAGCTATACATAAAGTACAGTTTTAATAAGCTAGTTAACAGACATTATACCCGTTACCAGAAACTCATAAATATAACTTGATGGAATGGCAGCTTCAGAGCTCATAAAACATTGATCTGCAAAAGGTCTGGACTGGGAAACTGGGAAACAGCTCCATTGGGATCAATCTGGGAATTGGGCAAATTCATGGGTATAAGAAATGGCATTAAGATGCAATGGTAGAGCCCAAAAGCAGGTAGCTGGAGAAACAGAGTGTCTGGAACTTCTTAAAGTGCATGATCTGAGAGCTAATTCTCCAGGTCAGCTTCTTACAAGAACCCCATCAAAAAGCAGATGGGTAAAAAAAGGAGAGGCATGAGTGATTCCTTGCTGAATCCTAATCATACATTCCCAATGATTAAAAAAAATTTAAAGGGAAGCTTAAGTATGCTTACAAGATAAAGATAATTGAACTGAAGAAACAGAAAATCTACTTGGAGATATAGCTGCGGGTCTTTTGTTGCTATTGAATCCCTAACCAGCAAGAACCTTTCAGAGATTGCTATGAAAAAAAGAAAAATAAATTCCTGAGTACAGTCTCTTATTTTTCACAGGTGTGTGCTCAATATTGTTCAAGAAAAGAAGGTACTTTATTGCACATAATTTTCATTTCATAGTTTTCACAGGAAAAGCCTCCAGTAATGATGAGGAAGACTAAACAATATTAAAATGAACAATGCCTCAGGAATTGATTGCTTGAATATGTAGAGTTTGCAGATTTACTCTAGGATAATAAGTATGCTTTACTTTTTTTTGTTCCTTTTCTGAACTTCAGTCCTTAAAAACACATGGCTTTTTAGGCTCATTTAATTTCAGGTTTTATACAGTGGTACCTCGGTTTACAAGTACTGTGGCTTGGCCCAGGGTGAGCTCTGGAGGCTACTGTGGCTCTAGGCCAAGGCAAGTTTCCCCATAGGAAATAATGGAATCTGGGAGCCCAGAATGGATTGGGCAAGTTTCCATTATTTCCTAAGGGGAAATTTGCTTTGATACATGAGTATTTTGGTTTACGAGCATTTGCCTATATTTTGCTTATTAATACTCAAAAACACAGATTGAAATATGCAGATTTGTGCATTTTGACTATATCACTCAGCATTGCTGTTGGAAGTTTTGGTCCAAGACCACAAGTTTGTACATCTCTTGTCTTCCTGTGCACAAAGCTTTTGCTACTCTATTTATGGTGTCAGCCTCCCCAACAGGAAGTCTTCAATTAGCAATATATTTTCATTTCACCAAATCCAGGAAACCATGTTTACCAGTTTTGGAACATGTATGAATATTGAAACATGGTTTGGAGTTGGTTTAACATCCTGGTTTGTACCAAAGCTGGTAATAATTGCATCCTGAAGTAAAGGAAATGGGAGACCATTAGAATTCTCCTGCTTAGTTTGATATGAACAAAGGGTTGTCTGCCTACACAGGAGGCTAATTCCTGCTGTGGTCTGTTAAACTGCAACAACATTATCCTGATTAGTTCATTGGATAATCTGCATCAACAATATGCAATTTGGGCAAAGCCAGGGGAGACAACTTTGCCACAAGAATCTTCTGGGGGCCAGACACAAAAACACCCAGCACAAGCACAAGTCCACTTGCAATGGGAAGAATGGGTGTGTGAGTGTTACAGTGAAGGGAAGAAGAGTTTGTAGGCTATATAAAATGAAGTGTGACTGTTGCTGACTCTAGGGGGGGGGGGTTTCCAGAAACTGCAATGTACTGTCTTTTGTCAGAAAAGGCAGGGACTGACTGAAGAGCTGTAAGAGGGACCACACTGATTACTCCATGTGGCTTCTGAGACACGCTTTGCCCTCCCTCCTCTGCTATTCTATTTCATACTGGCAGTAATTAAAGGATTTCATTGAAAGATGAACTCTATTTCACTGAATAAGCAACAGATCAGAAGTGGAAGAGAAAAGCATAAAACTTTAAACCAACAAAACTTTAAAGTCACAGCACATTCTACCATTGACCTTTGATAGCATGCTAGCATTGAGCTATCAGAAAGGAAATGCACCTTAGTTCCCTAAAAAATAAAAAAATAAAGGATCAATGGCTTATTATTTTTGGTTACAGGAGAAGAGAATATTTAACATTTTGTTGTGCCATTCAGGAGAATGATTCATAGTAGACCTCTAACCTGGTTTCCTATCACCTGCCCTGTCTTGACGTAAAGGTACACTACTTCTATTTCAGCATAAAGTTCATTTAGACAACAAATAGAGGAAAAATATCCTACTACCCCTCACAGGGTTGCTGAGACAGAATGTTTTAAAATGAGACATCTCACATGAACCTAATTATATATTTCACTAATTTATTCTATAAACATGTCTGTTTATGGAATAACCTTTGTTCTCTATTGTACTTTTAGCATATGAACCAAATAGGCCCACGAAACATTTTAATCCTGTAATTATCATTATCATCGGAAACTTGACTAATATCTGTACCAGACACCTGCATCTGTAGCTTCCTCCTTCTAGCATCTATATTTCTTCTGTAATAATGATTCATACAGTAATGTATACCTAAATGTGGAACTTTGTGCATTACAAGTGTTACCCCACACTAGACTTAGAAGGGTGGTTAAATTATGAAGTTATCATCATTCCTCATTCCCAGGTCTGTTTGGCTGCAATATTGGTCCAGAGCTCCCTTTTTAAAAAACTCTATTTCTCTCAAGTATTAAGAAATTTTAAATAACCCACTAGTCTACAGTAAGCTTACAAAACCCAGAGTAACCAGTCATAAACCATTACTATTGTTCAGACAATAGTTTCACATAGGTTTAAGCACAATCTTATGTAAAGCAAGTCAAAGACTTGCAAACCAGATGGAATTAAAAATATACAGAGAAAAAGGGATTTAGTCCACATGTTCTGCTTACAATGTAAACACAATACTCACACTGCCAACATTAGAGCCTTATATATGTAACTAGTCCTTCCATATCATCTTATACATCAAAATAAGATTGAAAATATAGTGCTTTCTAAAAACAAAACAAAACAAAAAGACAGGTAACAAGTTATCTAAGCTACTGTGGGCCACAGCAAAAACATCCTGAACCCTTCAAACACACCTGCTTTGTGCAAAATAAAAAAGGCCAGACAGTTGACTGTCATGCTGCCCCCAAACACAAGGCTGAGGATGTACACTGGCAGGTCATATGGAGCAGCTTGTGGGCTAGCTCCTAGTTATAGAATCAGAGAATGGTTGAGTTGGAAGGGGCCTGTAAAGCCATTGAGAACCACCCCCTGCTTCAATGGAAGGATCCAAATCAAAGCAGATCTGACTGATGGTTGTCCAATTTTCTCTTGAATACTTCCAGCAATGCAATGTTCACCACCTTCTGAAGTAACTGCTTCCATTGTTTTACTGCTCTAACAGTTAAGAGATTTCCCCTGATATTCACACAAATTCTTTCTTCTTGTAACTTGAATCCACTATTATATGAATAGATCCTGCATGACTATCTTTTCTCATTTGCATGACTAGCTTTCTAGTATTTCTTATTACTCCCTGAGAATTGGTGAGGCCTCGAAACGCCAGGCGGAACTTTTCCGGCTGGTCCGAGACCTCACCAATCCTAGTCTGGAGAGGCCTCCTCCTACTGAGTTCAGTAGCGAGAATTTTGCAGTCTTCTTTAGATCAAAATAGAGGCCATCCGGACTGGCTTCGAATCTGGTTGCACTAGCCCTCCCTCGCCACCCCCTGTTCCTGCACCCCCTCGCTCTCCTCGATTGGTTGAGTTTGGGCCTGTTTCTTCTTCAGAGGCCTCCAGGGCAATTGCCCATTGCCAGCCCACGTCAACCCCCTTTGATCCTTGCCCTGTTTGGCTCATAAAAGCTGCCGGGGGGGAATATGCCTGAATGGGCGTCCACCATTGCCACCACCTCCTTCAGCGAGGGAGTTTTTCCCTCCCATTTGAAGGAGACGGTAATAAAGCCCAACCTTAAAAAACCAGGCTTGGCATCGGACCAATTGGCAAGCTATCGTCCAATCATCAATGACCCCTTCATGGGCAAGGTCAGCAAGAAGGTGGCCGCGGTCCGGATACAATCATTTTTGGAGGAACAGCATTGCCTTGACCCATGCCAGTCCAGGTTCAGGCCTGGCCGGGGGACTGAGACAGCTCTGTTCGCGCTGCAAGATGACCTAATCCGGGTGACTGACAGGGGTTGCTCTACCCTGTTGGTTCTCTTGGATTTGTCATCGGCCTTCGATACCATCGACCACGGTATCTTACTGGATCGGCTCTCCGAGGTAGGTATTGGAGGCACTGTTCGCAGTTGGCTCCACTCCTTCTTGGAGGCTCAACCCCAGCATGTGCAACATGGCGGAGAGTTGTCGGCCCCGTGGACACTCCCTTGTGGGGTGCCGCAGGGCTCGTCTCTCTCCCCCATGATGTTCAACATCTATGTAAGACCGCTGGCTGGGGTCATTTGGAGATTTGGAGTCTGCTGTCAGTATGCTGATGACACGCAGCTCTATCTCTCTTTTTCCACCTCTGCAGTGGAAGCTGTCGGGACTCTCGACCAGTGTATGGAAGCAGTCATGGCATGGACCAGGGCAAACAGGCTTAAACTCAACCCCGAGAAGACTGAGGTTATGTTCTTCGGGAGTTCTCCGTCTGGTTATGGAAGCCCTCTCCCCTGCTTGGAGGGTGTTTCCCTTCAACTGGCGGATAGGGTTAGGAATCTGATTGTGGTTCTGGATCCGGCGCTATCCTTGGATGGCCAGGTGGCTGCCGTGACCCGAACCTCTTTTTTCCATCTGCATCAAATCATCCAGATCCGCCCATATTTTAACGGCGACTCCCTGAGAACAGTAGTGCAGGCACTGGTGATCTCGAGGTTGGACTACTGCAACGCTCTTTACATGGGGTTGCCCTTGACTCTCCTCCGGTGTTTACAGCGGGTACAAATTGCAGCAGCCAGGCTGGTGGCTGGTGTGCTTCGTTATGACCACATCACCCCAGTCCTGGCTTGCTTGCATTGGCTGCCCATTGCACACCGGATCAGATTCAAGGTCCTGGTTTTAGTTTATAAAACCCTCCATGGCTTGGGCCTGGACTACCTGGCAGAGCAGATCGCCCAGCGATCAACCTCGGCCCGACCAATTCGGCAGTCACGAGCGCACTCGCTCCAGGTTGCCACCCCTAGAGAGGCCCGGAAAACTACCACCCGTAACAGGGCCTTCTCCATGGTGGCCCCCTCGCTGTGGAACAGTCTTCCTAGTGATGTGCGCTCTGCAGAGTCCCTGCTGGCCTTCCGTAGAGCTTTGAAAACTCTGTTCTATCGTGAGGCCTTTGGTGACCAAGTTTAATTCATTCTGTTATTTAAGTTAATTAAGTTAAATCCCCCCCGCCATCTGCTATTACTGTTTACTGTTTATTTAATTAGTAAGATGTTGGGCTGTTGAGCCACATCTGGTCGTATGCCAAGGGTGCTACTAGTGTTTTTAATTTTAATTTGTTGTCTGTTTCATTGTATTAATATTTTAAATTGAATCTGTTACATTGTACTGTGTTGAATACTGCTGCATTGGTCAGCTTGTTGATAGCCGCCTAGAGTTCCCCCGGGAAGATGGGCGAGGTACAAATTTAATAATGATAAATAAAACAAAATAAATAGTATTTGAAAAATGCTGTCATGTCACCCCTAAGTCTTCTTTTCCTTAGGCTAAACATGCCTAGTTCTGTCTGTTTTTCCTCAAAGGACTTCATTTCTATGCCCTTGATAATCCTTGTTGCCTCCCTCTGAATTTGTTCCAGCTTTTTGGCATCCTTCTTTAAGAGTGATATTCAGAATGGACAATCAGCAAGCTGCTCAAAGGTGAAAAAAGACTAGAATGATGACAAATCTACTTAAGTGCAGGCTAAGTATCCTTTCAGACATCATCTCTTCCTGCAAAATAAAATGCCAAGTTTCTGGTCAGGAATGTAACAAAGCTGCAGTACTCCAAAGGTTCATATTAGTTGCTTTGCCAGTTTTGGCACTTGTAGATATTAGCCATCTTTGGAGCTGTGTGTAATGGAGTTAAGAGTTGTAGGTTCAGACTCAATGACCTCCAGTTCTTCTAGATTCCTGATTTCTGGTGCTTCTTCTGTTGGCACCACTGCTTCCAAAGCTTATACAGTCACCACCCCCCCCCGCCATTTCGCGGTTCAGGTACTGCGGTCCCGCTATATTGTGGGATCACAGTACCTGCATCTTGGAGCCGTGCAGAGGGGCAGTGGGGAGCGATTGTGTCGCTCCCCGCCGCCCCCGGGCCCCTCCGAAAGGCCTCGAAGCCGCACGGGGGGGGTGGCAGGGAGTGATTGGATCACTCCCCGCTGCCCCCAGGCCCCTCCAAAAGGCCTCGGAGCCACGCAGGGGGTGGGTGGGGTACGATCAGGTCGCTCCCCGCCACCCCCGGGCCCTCTGAGAAGTCTTGGGCAGTGCGGGTGGGCAGCGGTGGGAGGTCAGATCCTGCAACACCGCCTGTGCGCACAGCGCCAAGACTTCTCGGACAGGCACGCAATCACCCCCCGCCCACCCACCCACTTCCGCATATCACAGATTTTCATGCATTGTGGGTGGAGTGGGTCCCTAACCCCTGCAATCGGCGGGGGGTTACTGTAATCTGTTGTCAATGGCATACGACCTTTCATAATGATCATAATGTATCCAGCTCATCCTAGCACAATTGTAAGTCAGTGGTTGTTCTTCATTTGAGACATATTTAGAACATGGTTGATTTTTGAATTTCAGGATGCAAATTAGCAGATACTGACAATTGTTTTAAATTGGGAATGATAAATTTTGGAATGATTCCAACTATGAAAATTAGTATATGGAGGATGATGATCTGATCTTGCTTCCCTACTATTTAATTCCTTGCCTTATTGTTAGCTATAGGTGGTTCTAAATCATGTATACAATAGCTAAAAGTATAAGGTTTCCAAAATCCTTGTGTGGGAAGCCTCAAGTACAGCACATTCCCAGGTTGGTACTGCATACCAACTTGGAACCAAGTTGGCAAACAGAAAAGGTGCATATTATATCTTATTTATGCTTTTATTCCATTATCTTGAAGTGTACTACTGATTACTATACCTTTATGCTTTGCACCATCTTGTTCTGCTATAATATCATCTTACTATTCTTCATTTTTGTGCAATTTTTCTACCATGATTTTTTTTCCTATTTCATTGCCTCTTAGTTTTGTCATATTTCCTCACTGATGTGCTTACTGTCTCTGAAATCCAAAATAACATACTACCACATAGGCAGAGCATAATGTGATACAGAAGAGACAATGTTTGCTCTCCACTGGATATTTTGGACTTAAAAATTCGGAAGGTCCAACCGATAAGTCTACAATTAAGACTATGGGACTTATAGGGAAAAACATAAGAGCACAAGCTTTTTCATTTCATTTCAACAGGGTGCTCACATAGCATTATTCAAAGTACCCGCTATAATAACTGACTTGTGATTACATAGGTCACATAACTATATGGCAACATACTTTCTTGTTTCTGTTCTTGTGGATATTTTGACCACTTTTCATTCTATATTGCGTGAGATGCACTTGTACATAGGTGTACAAAATCCCCAAAGTCACATTTCTTATTGGTAAAAGACACTTTTCAACATATAGGAAAAATAATGTATATCCCTGCAGAGTGTTTTAAATAAAATCTGTTTAGGCAGCAGTAGACTGTATGGAAGGCAAAAGCTGCTGTTGTACTACAGGCATAGGAATTAAGATTTACAACCAGTGTTCAGACTCAATTTAGAGGTTAAACAAACATGATATCAACACCTTGCATTCTTTAATTCATTGAAGTATAACTGGGAGGAAGCCACCCAGAAAGATCTGTTACAGTTTAGCAAAATCATCTAATTATATAATGAAATTATTCAGTGGCCAGACCTTGAGATACTTTTTAAACAATTTAATTTGTTACTCATTACTTTGGGAAGTATAAAAACATTGACATTATATGTTACTACAATAGTAAAATGTTACTAACATATTCCAAATTTACTTTTAGAATTTTTAAATAAAATAAAATAAAATATAAAAATAGCCACTTTCCATACTGCAGCTGCCTAATTAAAATTTTGGGATTTATTACAGAACCTTATATATTACACCAAGTAGTCTTGAAAACTTACAGTATTTATACTGATGTCCAAGTAGTCTTGAAAACTTACAGTATTTATACTGATTTTACTAAAAATGTAAAACATATAATGTTTCTACTGGTGACATGTTACTTTCAAGCTCTTTCCATGGCCACCACCAGTTTTTAACCTTTACTTGTAGCATAATATGCAGTATGCTTGAAATGAACATGATATTGTAAATGACAAGAGCAAATTCATATAATGAAATTTTGCATTTAAATGAGACAAAAATCCAAGATATGTAGAACATACATTAGGGCAGGATATGGTCCTTTGAATGTTATTCTCAATGCTCGTACCAGCAGCAACCGTCATCTGAAAAAGTGTGCAACAGAGAGTCTACTGAATTCAAAGGTTTTTTTGGTAAAATAACATATCAAATATACAATCATTTGTATTGTAAAGTTTGACTTATAAAGTCTTTGCTTTGTAAATCAAAAATGTGGAACATGCAGAATTGTATGTCAATTGCCAAGGTAGTGATATATTACACATTGAAAACCACTGGAATAATCAAAATATGTCGGATGACCTCTGGTAGTCCTGATAGTGGAAAAGGACATAATACACAAGAGGTGTAGTGATCACAAATCTTGCTGTGCTGAAGTTTTGGGAGCTTTGGTTGACAGGAACATCATCTACTACGAGAATAAAACTTCCCTGAGAGCACTGAAAACTTCACAATAGTTGTGTGCATATACAGTATGTGGAGATTTTCTTGGCAACAGCCTATTGTTAGAAGTCCTCTTCCTATAATGCCAAGTATTAGGAACTTGGATTACCCTGAACGAACAATTAAGACCTGTTCCAGTTTATATCATAATGTTCATAAATACCTGAATCAGCAAATACTACATATCGAACTGATGTGATTAAAAATACAAGCTGACCTAAATGTGGGCACAGCCTAATCCTAGATATTCTGTTTTGCAAACACCATTAAAACAAATGAAAGTTGTGCAGTAACATAGTACTGCTATTGTATATTTCTCATTTCTGTCATTTGAAAGGCATCTTCAGACAAACCATATTCCTTTTATTTCATGTAAATATTCAGTTTTCATAAACTCAAAATACTAATTTTCACATAGAGATTTAAAAGTGGTATTACTGATAAATTATGCAATTATTTGCAGTGTTTTAGTAGAATTAGTCCTAGTTGCCTGCAACTGGTTAGTAGGCAACCGCTGCATGTAGACAGACAAAGCATATGCAGGGCTGGGGATCTTGGCCCTATTGTTGCTATGTGTCACAAAGACTCAGTCACAACTGTAATGACACAACACACAACACCATCAAGTTGCTTCAGACTTATGGTGACCCTGTGTGTGAATTTCCCAGTGCAATTTCCTATGCAGTCAGGGGATAAGAGGGCAGGTCCTCTTATGGATTGAGAACTGGTTGAGATCCCGGAAACAAAGAGTAGGTGTCAATGGGAAATTTTCACAATGGAGAGAAGTGAAAAGCGGCGTGCCCCAGGGATCTGTCCTGGGACCGGTGCTTTTCAATCTGTTCATAAATGACCTGGAGACAGGGATAAACAGTGAGGTGGCCAAGTTTGCCGATGACACAAAACTTTTCCGTGTGGTAAAAACCAGAGAAGATTGTGAAGAGCTCCAGAAGGATCTCTCCAAACTGGGGGAATGGGCTGAGAAATGGCAAATGCGTTTTAATGTAACCAAATGTAAAGTAATGCATATTGGGGCAAAAAAATCCAAACTTCATCTATCAACTCATGGGCTCTGAGTTATCCGTGACGGATCAGGAAAGAGATCTTGGTATGTTGGTGGACAGCTCCATGAAGGTGTCTCCCCAATGTGTGGCAGCGGTGAAGAAGGCCAATTCCATGCTAGGGATTATCAAAAAGGGGATTGAAAATAAAACAGCCAACATTATAATGCCATTATACAAAACAATAGTAAGGCCCCACCTGGAGTATTGTGTACAATTCTGGTCACCGCATCTCAAGAAAGACATAGTGGAACTGGAAAAGGTGCAGAAGAGAGCGACTAAAATGATTACTGGGCTGGGGCACCTCCCTTATGAAGAAAGGCTAAAACATTTGGGCCTCTTTAGTCTGGAAAAAAGGCGATTGAGGGGGGATATGATTGAGACATACAAAATAATGCAGGGTATGAGTAAAGTGGATAGAGGGAAGCTCTTCTCCCTCTCCCAAAATACCAGAACTAGGGGACATACACTCAAATTGAGGGCTGGGAGAGTAAGAACTGACAAAAGAAAGTATTTTTTCACCCAGCGCGTTGTAAGTCTATGGAACTCCCTGCCACACAATGTGGTGATGGCATCTGACCTGGATGCCTTCAAAAGGGGATTGGACAGATTCCTGGAGGAAAAGTCCATCACAGGTTACAAACCATGATGGAGATGTGTACCTCCAGGGTTTAAACCAGGGTACTTCAAGGGCCAGATGCAGGAGAGTGGTATCAGGAGACAGATATCTAGTCTCATGCTCTCCCAAACACATCTGGTGGGGCCGCTGTGAGATACAGGAAGCTGGACTAGATGGGCCTTTGGCCTGATCCAGCATGGCTCTTCTTATATTCTTATGTTCTTATGTTATGAACTAGGTCAAGCGACAGGCTAGGACTCTGGAGAATAAGGTTTGAACCTGCACTTGGCCATGAAACTCACTGGGGAGTGGAACTGGTAACACCACTTCTTCAATATCTCACCGATCTTGAAAGCCCTGTTAGCGTCATCATGATAAATCAGTTCAATGTCCTCTCTCCAACTGGAAAGCCCCCAAAGTGTTACAGATGCACCCGATCAGTAACTTCTTTAGAATCAGAGTGTTATGCCCCATGGGTATTGCACAGCATAATATCCCTGACTTGCCCAACTCCTCCAAATAGAAGAGGGCTTTATGTGTGCCCAGGAAGGTAGAAGATATCATTCAGCAGAAGCTTGGTAGAAGTCCAACTGCTTGCATAATTAGCTGTTGTGCAAGTGGAACTGAATAAAGAGCAAATGGAAATCTGGTTTTCCTAAACGAGATTTTCAGGATGAAGTAAAATAGTGACATGATAACTGAAGTTTCAAAGAGGGGTAGCCGTGTTAGTCTTTTCAAGAATTTCAGGCAAAATTCAAAGAAAAACAAAATAAAATAAAATAAAAGACACAAACATGTGGCACCTTAAAGACTAACTTTCATATTTTAATTAAATGTTTCGTTCACATGTGAACTTCTTCAGACATATATAGCAGCAGAATGAGGTGTAAGATATAATATGAGCAAATATTCATGGGCTGTAGATGATATGATAGGCTGTAGCAAATAGAGGTGGGGGTGTATGGTTGAGGGGAGGGAGGAGGGACGGTTAGTTTGTAGAACTGGTGAGAATCTTCATTCTGCTGCTATATATGTCTGAAGAAGTTCACATGTGAACGAAACGTTACATTAAAATATGATAACTGAAGAACATCTTTGTATTATCTCTGTCTCAAACACTATCTGCAAATTCTGCATACAATCAGATCTAAGTTTCCTTCATATACATCATAGCACATGTAACGTAAATTGAGAGTGAGGAAAGCCTGTCTCAAAGGCCAAACGTAAGCATCTTTAATATTGAGCTGAAGGCCTGAACTGTCATAGATCTGAGATCGCGAAAGAATGTAAGCAAAGGCTGAAGATGCATTCCATCCATGAAGCCAAGTGAACTTTGATGGGCCTAAAAGGGCATGTGACTATTTTTTCCATTCTGTGAAGAGAGACAGATACAGAGAGAGAAGGAGAAGGATTCTTTCTAGACTGGTTTCTGCATATAGAATAATGGACTATGATTAATCATGTAGTTTGCATAAGGGATTTTAGAAGGCTATGCCTCTGAAGCTTGCTTTAGACATTATAATGTAAGGAAAGGAAATCATGTATTATCATTTGCCAGGTAGCTAATATTCCTGTGAAATTTCATGTTTTCAATAAAGGTCTTTACTTAATATTCATATGAAGGTGCCTGCCTAGGGTGAGTACTTGCTGAAAAATTGTTTTAATAATCAAATACAGCAAAGCTGGGTGATCAATAAAGGACCCACTTGGAAGCATTTAAGGGTAATTCACTCCTCCATATAGTAGTTCTGGGCAGAGGAGAAAAAACTCCTGTTAAGCAATTTCCGTACAGTGCACACAAAGCTTCCTTATGTATGGAAATCATTAACTTCAAAATAAGGTGGGAAGAAAGTAGGCTTTTACTTGTATTTACCTGCACAGAGTAATCAGCTGCCTTCAAGGAAATGAATGAGCAGGTCTCTTTGGGTTCAGAGTTCCCCCATTCCTAAGTAATTATTGAATTGGAAGGTAGTGGCCTGGTAGCAGATTAATAATGATATAACATCTCTTGCTGCACAGCAAGCCAAACATAGATCTCATATCTCCTTCTCTCTTTGTTCTTTTCTTCAAATAAAGGTCTGAATGACTAGATTCCACATAAATCCCCAAATTTAGATGGCTTCCAGATGGCTAAGAGACACTTAGTCACTTCTTATGAGATGTTCGTTGTTAAACCTGGTGCTCAAATGTGACAAAAATAAAAATCCATGAACAATTGTACAGTCTGGTGAAAGAAAACAGATTTTTTAGTCTCAACAATTTCAGTGGGAGTCATTTACGTTGTTCAACAGGCTTCCTGAAATCAGTGAGAATTAAAGGTGGCTGGAGATTGTCTACGGTGTTCCATCAAGATAAAAAGGAGAATTTTCAAATTCTATTGATTTAAATGGGAAACAGACAGCACACATGTTTAACTTTCCTGCCAGAATCACCGGTGCATAAAATGCACTTTGGCTGAGTCAGATATATTTAGCAGCCTATGCTACAAATACAGTGTGAAAATCTCTCATTATTTTATTTTGGCTGAACCTAATCTTTCCCCTCTAAGCTATTTCTGCGAATTATTCTATTTTAAATGTCAAAGTGCTTTAGCAATCTGTGACGTGTGCAAGGAAGAACTGAGTCCCCTTTGCATAAACTGTATGTAAGAACATGTTGAGACAGAGACTGTGGGGATGGCACACGTCTACTCAGACCCATGATGACCATATGATAGGAATGAATGTACACAGGTGAACAGTCTATATAGCTACTCTTTCCATATGCTAGAGAATCTTGGCATAACCAGAATTCCAAAATGCACAGAAAAGTACATGCAACAAGTCTGGTGCACACGGGCTTTTTCTTGGAGATATTCAAACCTAGCGTGAGCAATACATACAGCCAAAGAGCTATTATACTTGGAAGGTGGGAGACACATTGGGGGACACTTGTCAGTATGAAGTAATGACTAGAGGTATGGATTACATTTATGAGACATGGGTTTGAATCCTTGATTGGTCATGGAAGCTCACAGGCCCTTTCTTATCTACCTCAGTCACTGTGAAAATCCTATTGGGGTTACCATTCGGGGCAGCACCAGGACTCAGGTAAGTGTAGGAGGCTCCATTTAGCCCCCCCCCCGACCCCAACTGACCTAGCATTCTCATACCACGGATTTTCAATTATCCTGGGTTTGTTCAGGTCCCTAACCCCTGCGATAGGCAGGGGGTTACTGTATCTTCAGTTTTTCAGTGCAGACTATTTATTGATTGATTGATTGATTGATTTTAGAGTATTTTTACCCTGCCTTTCACCTTGGAAAAGGACCCGAGGTGGCTTACAGAGAGATGGGCATGAAATGGAAATATAGCACTTCATTTCATTTCATTTCTTTAGTAGTTTCATTTTGTTAGTAACAAATTTTAAGTAGTTTTGCTAAGAATGAAATGAAACGAAATGAAATGCTCTCCTGGGTCCTAGCGGCACCAAAATCACAGGGGAGCATATTTGGACTTTCCTTTTAAGCCCCCCAAATTTGGAGAGGTTTGGCATACTTATTAAACTCCAAAGGGGCTCCTCCTAGGAAAAAATCATTCTAATTGAATCGGGAAGCTGCAATAGTCCCCCCCCCACACACAGGCAAGTGGCTAGTGGTTTCCTGAGTCAATTAGAATTATTTTTTCCTAAGGGGACCCTTATTGGAGCTTAATAATTCAGCCCCCTGAGCCCCAAACCTCTTCAAATTTCAGGGGTTTACAGGGAAGAACTTTAAGAAGCTCCTCAGCAGTTTTGGTGGTAAATATACATGGCTGCAATAAGTATTTTGGAGTACATGTTTTATTTCTGTAAGAGGGGGATGGGAACCTGTTTATCTAAGCTCAATTAATACTATGGTGGAAATACAGGAATAAGTCATAATGAGAATAGGCCTATTGAACCAGTAGAACTTAGGAGAAACTGACTTACCAAATCACCATCGATTTAATGGGCCTTACTCTAATGATGTACTCTTTGTAGATGCTCACACTATCCCAGCTTGTGCTTCAAATTGAGCACTTTAACCCCATTAGTGGTATGCTATTGTTCATGGGGGTTATACCATCTCACTGAATTAGGTATTGGTTTGAGAAATCAGAGGCCAGGGATTAGATTTCCCACCATGCCTTCTAAGAAAAGAGACAGTCTTTGTATGCTTGTGCAAGCTATAGAGTCCCTGTTGGGGGGGGGGTTATACAGAGCTGCAGTGGTTGTTTATTTTGAGAAGACAGAATTTATTTATAAATAGGTTTGAGAACAGTTCACTTCACTGCCTTACAAAATAAAGTGTGCTATCTCTATATTTACAAGTCCTTCAGCAATTTGGAAGTCTCTCACCCTTCTTAGTTGCACTAGGCCATTCATCCAGCAGAGCCTCTTTCTTCCAGGCTTCTTGGAGGGGGGGAGAAAACTTACTGATGCTAAGCCCTCCTCAATGCATGCCTGCCACCCTCCAGAGGGGTGGGGACTTAAGAAGACCCACCTGGCCAACCACCCTTTGAAATTCCCACTTGGGTCCTGGGTGGAGGACCAGAAGTCTGAGCTTGAGTGGGAAGTTCAAAACTTCCAGTCCTCCACCCGGGACCCGAGTGAGAAGTTCAAAAGTTGGTTGGCCAGGCTTGTCCTCTTAAGTCCCCACCCCTCTGGAGGGTGGCTGACATACAGAGGCAGTGGTGGTGGTGGTGGTGGTGGGGAGAAAATTTACCATGCCAGCAGCCCTCCGGAGGGATTGGGTGGGAACTTAAGAGGACCCACCTAGCCAACCAGCCTTTGCTGCTCAGGTCCTGGGCGGTGGATTGGAAGTTTTGAACTTCCTGCTCAAGCTCAAACTTCTGGTCCTATACCTGGGACCTGAGCAGGAGGGTCAAAAGCCAGTTGGCCAGGCAGGTCCTCATAAGTCCCCACCCAACCCCTCCAGAGGGCAGCTGGCATGCTGCAGCAGCAGCAAGGAGGGCTTGGCATCAGTAACTTTTACTTTCTTTTTCTTTTCCATCCTCGGCCTCACTGCTAGGCTTGGAACTACCCTGCACCCACTAATCACCAGCCATGGATAACTGAATTCATGGTTGGTGATTCAGCGGATGCGGGGGCTGTACTGTAACATAATTATTATTATAAAGTGGAAATAGTATGACTGGTGGTATCATGCTTAAGTGCATATTTGGGATGGAAGCTAAGGTATAAGAAGAGGGAATCAAAGTGCTTACATGAGCAAGAAAAGTTAGGACATTTTATTATTTGAGAGAAGTTGCATGGATGGATGTTGATCTGTCATCTGCTCATAGATTTCCATCACCACCTGGAAGCTATTTTCTTTTACATAAAATTGTACAAATCAAAATACTTGAGTTTTTATTTTATATATTCCTTTTACAATGCTTAGCACTTCCCCTCTTTCACTGTCATTTATATTGCCCACTCATCTCAGTTCCGTCAAATTTGCCTTTGTGGCAGTCATCTTATCTATAACAGTCAGCTTGTTCTATGCAGCATTAATCTTTTGTTTTTACTGCCTTCAATAATCATTCAGTCATTCCCTGGGCATTTGGCTTTCCCCCTATCATCCCTACTCAGCCAAGTTTACTTTATGCCTACATCCTCAGACTATTTACTTGGGAGGAACACTAAGCAAACCTATCTTGTTGGTGGTATCTGCACCTTAGTCTTGGAAGCCTTCCATATAATATATCATCAATAATATTTTATCTATTGCTCTATCACATGCTTTTTTGCCAGTGTGGTATAGAACTAGGACTCAGGAACTTGTAAAACCATTTCTTAAACTTCTCACCTTGGAAGCCCTAAGTTGATTCCAACTTTACACCGTATATAACATGGAGAGGTAGCCACTATTATGTTAACAATCAATCAGAAATCAAATAACTGTGCAGCATTTTAAGAACATGAACTCTTCAAACTCCTTATCAAGAATTGTCTAATAGAATTATCAGACTAATCCCTTTCTCCCACCCCAACTTCTGGAAAGAAAAAAGGCACAGTAATGTAAAGAAAAAATAAATGCTATTGAATCCATCCATTTGAGAGTACTGCGAAAGTCATTACTAATCCCCTTTCCTCAATATAGTATATGCAGGCTTTTTATACTGCACTGTCAACTGCACTGTAAGCAAATGGTGATCATCCACCCACAGCTATTAAAAGGGAATTCCTGATTAGTAGTGCATCACAGGTATGCTTCTGTAGTAAGTAATAACATGACCAGATATACACAGCAGGAAGCAGAAATTCATTGTGGGTTTGATACCACCACATTATCGTGTAAAGAAAATGCACATTCTCAACTGCTCGCTTACCCACCCACTGCTACAGGAAGAACTATAGATGCGCTCACCCCACCCGCACACCATGTGCATCTCTCTGAGAGGCAGTTTTTGGTTTAATATGCAGATATAGCAGCCTGGGGAATGGGGCAGATACATGATGATTTGGGACTACCATTCCAATGCCTGCTGGTATTCTTGGAGGTCTATTCATCTGGGGGAGGAGCACAGCACAAGACATGCTGATTTATTGACTATGCTCACGCTGCTTGATCACTTCTATTTGCAAATACACAGTATAAAGGTTTTAGAAGAGCTCACCATGTTGGTCTGTTGAAGCATATCAGGCAAAACAAAAGAAAGGCAAAAACATGTGGCAGCCTAACAACTATTATATTTTAATGTGAGCTTACAATAAATAGTCTTGAAGGTGGCATGTTTTTGTCTTCCATAGAACAGTGAAGCTGGAAGAAGCCTATAAGACCATCAAGTCCAACCTCTACTCAAAGCAGGAATACAAATATTTCTTTAGCTTTATTTCTTTACTTTTTGCCTGGTATATAATATAAAGGTGTTTTTCAAAACATATATAGTGGAGAATTGGTGGCAAGGAAAAGGCCTATGCTTGCTTTGCCTCTCAGCCATATGCATCCTGTCACAGAAATGTGTAACTATCCACTGAATCACCAAGATTCAATAAAGGACACATTCATTTGTTGGGATCTCTCTCTCTCTCTCTCTCTCTCTCTCTCTCTCTCTCTCTCTCTCTCTCTCTCTCTCTCTCTGTGTGTGTGTGTGTGTGTGTGTGTGTGTGTTTGTTTCTTGTTACATACAGTAGTAGCAAGAAAACTACTAAACTTCCTCATCTGCACAGTATTGTCCCAATACCACATGTCCTCCCCCACTGTGAGGAAGGAAAGAAGAACAAATGGAGGTGTAGCTGCCAGCAAAATATTTAAGTTAACATGTTTAATGAGTGTCCAGGTGGTACACGGTGGCCTTTACTAACAAAGCAGAGGCACCAGAACCCAGCCAGAAGAACAGGCTGACTAGTTCAAGACTACAACCAGACCAACCTGCCCAAACAGAAGCACAGGAACTGAAGTCAGCACACCAGCAGTTCAGGAGGACTCCATCAGAGCAAGAGAGTGGCATCCAGGGTGCAAGAGGCTAAGTAGGAACAGGAGTCCAACATCTGAAACTGGAACAACACAGCCAAAAACTATGCAGTTGAGGCAGCTTCCCAGAGGAAGATCCACTCAGGATTCTCAGGTGAACCTCATGAGAGCCTTGACAGATGCTTGATCCACAGGGTGTCTTCTAGGACCAAGCTGGACCTGATCCCACAACTACTAGGGCTATGCTGCAAAGAAAGCTTTGCTGCTGGCCAGATCCTGACACTTAGTAGCTTTTTCCTTCTGTTGCTCAGAGTGTTACAGACATTTTGGAATACAGACAACGGAATTAATGGCTCCTGTCCAGTTCCACTGACATTGCCTGTTTTTTTAGTGATGTGGAACACTGCCATCCTCCTTCTGCTGAATGATAAGAGGAGCAAAGTCATCCAATGAGTGTTGTCAGAACTGCACATGCTACTTATTTTGTTCTAATTCAAGATGCTTGATGGCCTGAGCAGACCTTGACAGTCTAAAACCCATATCTCTTTCCAAATATTTGCCTTCTTGAAGTAATCAGCCAATTAACCATGAAGGGCAGAAGGAGACATAGTGCTGTTATTTCTCTGCTCCTTCTATCTGACCTGTGCACTTTGACTGGGGAAATATACAACAACTGCTTGTTAGCCTGTGGTTCTTCAACTTTTTTTAAAAATATATTTTTCCTACAAAAAAAATACATACAATGCTTGTCAGACGTCATGTTACATGGGTTTCAGTTTTGTTTATTTTAGAGCCAATTCAACCCTTTATTTTGTATCTCCTTTTTTAACCTTTAAATATACAAATTCCATGTTTAATTTTCCCTTTTATTTCATCATCTTACTCAAAAGAATAAGAAATCATATTTCTGATTCTAGTATACATCAAAAATATTTTATTCTTGTTTCCTCTATCAGGATCTCCTTATTTTAAATTAATTCTAATTTAACACCATATCTACTTCAAATGTTTGACAAGTCAGATATCTACCTTACATCAACACCAAAAAGAAAAAAGAAAAAAGAAAAAATCTATTACATATTTATCATACATAATAGTCCTTATTGTTAAAACACAGTAAGTATATTTAAATATCTTAAAGCTTATCTACCAAGTGGCAGATGTCATCTATATGTCCCTTTCCCTAGTTTTTTAAAAATCATATCACTATTGTAATTTTCACATTTCTTATCATAAATTTTATGCTTTGTATAAAATCACAGCATTTCTAGTCTCTTTTATCTCTGGGCTACTTTTGCTTTATGGGTTGCCCTAAAAGACCATATCCTGGCCTATAAAGTCTTTCTTTCCTTTTGTTTTCTTTTAATTTCACATCTATAAACTGACATATCCCTAAACCTTGCAATTCTCTTAAGGTTTAAAATAGACAGAAAAGAAGAGAAAAAGAAGAAAAGTTCACAATATAACTGCCTCCATGTGTAAGCTCCCTCTTAGAATTTCTACAAGTAGTTCACCTTGATCTTCTTCCAGAAAAAGAAAGAGAATGGAGAGAGAAAGAGAAAGTCATATTATATTTTCATCACATTTTTACACCCTTTCATATTTCCATAGTTTAAATGCCAAATTTCCAAAACAGCAATTTTAAATTTCCAATTTCATATAATTAGAAGTAACAAAGTTTTATACTAAGTGATTTATCACAAGTTTATATGCTATCTCATCGTCATTTTTACAATGCCCTATCGTTAAATAAATGTTAATTAGCTTTCTCATTTCATCATTGTGTTCTGATTCAGATCATCCATCTTTCCCATCCAGATAACACTGTCCCCAAGTCTACATGATCCCTCCTGGTAGATAAAAATCTCCCTTTTGTTCTATCAAACAGGGACTGAGACCTGGCAGTTCTCTCTCTTTTTCACGAAATAGCTCTGCAACAACTATAAAGTCTTCTTCCACTGTCCCACAGGAATTGAAGTCTAGCCACTTTTTTTCTCTCTTATGGAACAAATCTGGAGCAGTTGTGTCCAAATATTTTTTTAAAAAAAAAAATTCTTCTTCTGTAAAGTAGGAGCTAAGGTTTGGCAGGTCTCTCTTCCTCTCTTGAAAAGGAACTACAGCTTTTATGTCCTGCCCTTAGCACATCCGATCTTGCCTGATTTCAGAAGCAGTAGGGTCTGGGACTGGCTAGTACTTGGATGGGTGACCACCAGGGAATACCAGGCGCCTGGAGTAGGCACTGGCAAGCCACTCCAGTGTTCCTGCCAAGAAAACTTCATGGACATGGGGGAACGAAGAGTCGGCCATGACTGTAACACAACAACAACAACAACAACAAACAATCTCTTCTTGTCTTGTTCTCATATTTAATTACTTGCTCATTTATGAGCATCTCCTCCCTTGGTTTCTGTTGTACTGTGTTGTAATGGCAGACCTCTTTCTCTCTGATCTCCATTTCTTTATGTGATGTAAGGACCTCCAAAATTTGCTGCAGCTTATACAGAACAAGTTTCTGGAAATCTGCTGTCTGCATAATTTTGCAGTTATTTCAAAATCAGGGACAGTTCAAGTCAAATGATGTTTTTTTCCCTTTATTTCTCCCAGGTAGAAAGAAAGAATGGCCTATTTTTTATTTATTTTATTTATTTTCAAACTTGTATACCACAACCTATTTCCCAAAGGGAACTCAGGGCGGTTTACACAAAATTAAAAAAACAATAGCAATTATAACAGATAAAAACAGTATTGGCAAGAGGCGGAAGAAAAAAAAACCTTCTGTTTACCTCTTCCCTAGCAGTTACCGAAGGCGTCCTTGAATAGCCAGGTCTTGAGCGCTATTCTGAAGGACGCCAACGAGGGTGCCTGCCGTATCTCGCTCGGTAGAGAGTTCCAAACTGCAGGGCCAACCACCGAGAATGCCAGTGATGGCAAACCTTTTAGAGACCGAGTGCCCAAACTGCAATTCAAAACCCACTATTTTTTTTTTGCAAAGTGCCAATACAGTAATTTAACCTGTATACAGGTTGCTATGAAGGGGCAATGTCGGGTGCCCACAGAAAGGGCTCCAAGTGCCACCTTTGGCACCTGTGCCATAGGTTCGCCATCACTGGCCTATACAGTTCTCATTTAATTGACACTTAACATATGAAAAGAAAGAAGTTAACATCTTTTCCCTTGAGAATGAAAAAGAACACTGTTGTTCAAGGCCAAGTTTTTTTCTCTCTCTCTCTTCTGTCCCTTGATATCCCCACCTCTATGCAAATGCTAAGATAATTTCCCATAATTCCCAGTTTGATCCTTCAGTAATCCACCAAAGAAAAGGGATATATCAAAAAAAAAAAAAACACCAGGAAAAAACAAGGAAAAAAGCAAGGAAAGCTAGATCCGATGCTTTCACCTCTTTAGAGTTCTTTTCCGTCAATAGAACAAAAAACACAGTAAGTGAAAAAGCCAAAAAGGATTCTCCCCCCCCACACACACACACACCTTAACTGCTTGAAAGCCACCTTTCTCAGCTGTGGAGTGTAATTCTGCTTCGAGAGATTCAAAACTTAGATCCAGGGTATTGGTTCATATAGGAGAGAAGAAAAATAGTCTCACCCATGATTTCCAGCACAGCATCTGTCAACTACTGTATCAACTACATCAATGTCTGGTTTGTCGACATCTTGATGGGGCACCATTAACTGGAGCCCGTTTCCCCCTGCAGGAGAAAAAAGGCAATCCCATTGCAGCAGAGCCAGACGCCGCCAACTCCATGACCAGAGAGGAGCCACCCTATCTCACCTCCTCTACATGGAGGTTTAACCCCTTCTTAGGGGTGCAGGTAGGGAGAAAATCAGCATGGCCAATGGAGAGATCCGTTTGCCTGATGTCTCACAGCGAGACGTCAAAACCAGAAGTCCTGTGGTTCTTAAACTTTTTGCAGACAGAGTTACCTGTTACATAAAGCACTGCCAATCACTTTTGGCATTACTGTGGATACTCCAGTCCTTCCCAGTCAATACAAGAAGTCAAAACTGGGGTCAGAAGAAGGCACATCTTCATATATCTTCAGCCAATCATAGTTTGCTGTGCAGATCTTCATTTCAAAAATTAAGAATATTGGCTGCCAGAAGGAAGCCCTGGATTACAGATACCAGGAGATTACAGAATGAGTTTTTGCTGTAAAGTTTCCATTAGAGATGGGCACGACTTGAAAAAAAATTTTTTTCGAGTTGTCGTTAGTCGGGCCGGTCCCGTTTCGGGTCGTCTCCGTTTTTCACGAAAATTCGCAAAAATTAGTCGGTTCATTTTTTCGTTTTTTCGTTTTCGTTAGCACTGTTTTTTGGGGGGGAGCGGGCTCCTGGAGGCACCTCTGTGGGGTGGGTGCCTCCTCTGGCCCGCTATAAGGGAAAGTGGGCTCCTGGAGGCACCCGTGGGTGCCTCCTATCCTCACCCACTAGGAAAGGGGAAGCAGGCTCCAAGAGACCCCTCAACATGGGGATCTCCCCTCCTCACCTGCTGCTGCTGCAAAATGCTATGCAATAGCCATATGGATATTGCATAACAGAATGTGCAGACAGTGACTGTGAAGACTAGTGGATGGCACTGAACCCAGAGCCATAGTGAGATGCCTAACTAAGGCTCTCGCACCACCATGTCTCACACAGAAGGGAATTGTACTTGCTGCGTGTAGTGCAATGCAAGCAAGTAGATCTGGCTTTAAGGTGGCTTAGTGCAAGGGCTAGGGTTAGGCTAGTGACGGGTAAGGTTACGGTGGGCTAGTGGGTTGCACCTCTGGGTGCCTCTCTGACCCACTAAGAAGACAGTCTGTGACGTATGGGTACAGAGTCAAGGGTTAGGGTTAGGGTTAGGGGGGCTAGGGCAGGTTTTAGGGGGCTTTTTGGCACATCCCAGAAGTCTCCATGGCCAAGTGGCCATGCGATTGGTGGGATGGCTCCAAAAATTTGCATGGTCGTCCACTCCACTCCCACATGGCTGGCCACTCGGCCAGCCCATCATTGCGCAGGTGTAAAAAAAAAATAAAAAAAAATAAAATCAATGGAGGACAGAGGAGGAGAGGAGAGACATTTTGTTGCAAGAAAAAAACCCACTGCTACTGTGAAAAATCTGGCAGTTTATAAATTTTCGCGTGTTTCTGTTGTGCTTGTGTGTTTTTGGACCACGATTTCAAAAACAATATTGCGTTCGCCGCCCCATTTTGGATCCCCTGCCCGCACCGCATGGCATGGCGATGGCGACTCGCAAGTCCGGCTGCCCAGGACGGGGGGGAGGTGGGACCCCCCTCCAGAAACCATCCCTCCGGTAGGTGCCCTGCGCCTTTAGTCAAGCAGGCATTTTTCCGCCTGCTTTTTTGGCCCGGGAATGGGTGGGGGGAGAGTTTAAAAGTTTTTTCCTGTGCCGTCCGTGCCGCTTGCTTGCGCTTTAATTGCGGCGGCCGGCGGCCGGCGAGACTGGGCTTTTTGCTGGCTGGCTGCGAGCCTGCGGCGAGTCCCACAGAGCAGTCCACTAGGATGGGGGATGGGGGGGAGGCCGGGGACCTCCAGAAACAACCCCTCTGGTAGGTGCCCTGAGGCACGGCTGGCATTTTTCCGCCTGCTTTTCGGACGGGAACTGGGTTTTTTTTAACTTTTAAAAATTTTTTTTCTGTGCCGCGTGGCATCGCGCGATTGCGCGATGCAAGTAACGAGCACGACAAATCAGACCAAAATTGTTCGTTCGCCGGTTCGAGCTCGAAGTCTGGCGGAGTAATTCCCGTTACCGTTTCCGTAGAGTAACGGAAACGAGTAACGGAAACGGAAACGGGAATACCGCTAAGTCGTGCCCATCTCTAGTTTCCATAATACCCCACACTCCTTCCCCCAATACTGTATTCTTGAGGCTTGCACTCTTTCTCTCTCTTATCTAACATTCTGCTTAGTTGTTATCTTTTCATAATAGATGCAGTTGCTTTAATTTACATTTGAGTAGTATTGTAGTTACTCAAATGTAAACAAAAGCAACTGCACCCATTATGAAAAGATGATAACAGCTAAGCAGAATGTCTGATAAGAGAGAGATATTAGAAATCCTCAATACTGTAAAGAGAAGAAAATTGCAATATTTCAGACACATAATGCGCAATAAGAAATACCATCTGTTGCAAGTTATCCTTCAAGGAAAAAATAGACGGGAAGCATGGCCGGGACGTAGAAGAACATTCTGGCTTAAGAATTTAAGCCAATGGTCTGCAGTGAACACAGGTGCTCTGTTTAGAATAGCCTTAGATAGAAACCAGTTCAGGCTACTGATCGACAATGTTCTACAAGGACATGGCACTTGAAGAAGTATTGTGGTTATGTTTCTTAGTTTTACATTTGCTTCAATTTGCTTTTTAAGTTGCATTGAATGAAAAGAGAAAAGCAACAAAAAATAATCTGAGTTACTGGGTCTTTGCCCAGTGCTAACTGCTAAATTTTACGTATGACCATATATATAATCACAGAAGACTTTTGCATGCATCCTGCCCATACTTTCAACATCATAAGATTTCATGTCAATACTTAATCATAGGTAAAATGTCACATGCTGAATCATAAGTGACAATTTTATAAGAAAACAGAATTTTCTTGGAAATCTCCCAGCAAACTATCAACACTTGTGCCCACATAGAAAATGATATACAAAAAGACTTACTGCATTAATTAGTCAACAGTACTTCTATTTTCATAAGAGAAAAAACACACAGAATGGACACGAGAATCCACAGCAACATATTTCTGAGAAAATGTCTTTGAAAGGAATAAAAAAAGTTGTAGTACATAATAGTTTCATTATGTTATGATTGAGCATGGAACATTTTGAAACATAATTTCCCAATTTGATGCCCTTTATATCAACATGCTCTATAACTTTGAGTTTCCAATTAAATGGAGATCCTCCACACATTGCAGAGTCTCTTCTCTTCAGACTACCACTTCATGAGTGTGACGAGTACCAATACAGCTGGAGTGGAGCTACTGAGGTTGCTTCTCTAGATACTTATTTTAAGATTTACTGTCCTTTTGAACACTTAAATAGGCTTTACGTTAGTCATGTTTTAAGATTTTGAAAATGGCTTCAGAATCTAAATATAATGGGCAAAATCTTGTGTAAATTTATGCCATGGAAACTGGATGAAAAGGAAATATTTAATTCAAATATAATGAAAGCTTCCCCTCCCCCTAATTTATGTTCTGAGACTTCCTTGGGGTCCCCTTTGTGCCAGGGAAACATTTGGGGACCTCCAGATAGGGAAGATAATCCTTGAATGGTGGGACTCAGGTACATGTACAGTTAAGAGTGACATAGCAACTTAAAATATCTACATTTAACAGTCATAGGAGATTGTTGCCAGATCACTGCTGCTGGGATTGGGACTGCCAAAAGCCATCCAACAGAAATTTCTGGATATAATACACCACCCCTCCCCCAACAAGCTTGAGGCTTCCAAAGGATTGCCCTGGACAATTGAGCATGTACTACTAAACTGATGCATTTTCTTTACATCTGGTGTGTAGCCCCACCTTCCCTGCCTACTGTCATTCAGCTCCTTTCCTTTTTAATATACTGTATAGAGATGGGCACGAAATGAAAAATTTGTCGTTTCCGTTTTTGTTTTTTGTTTCATTATGTAACGAAATGACAACCGAATTTTGTCTCTAAAATGAAACGAAACGAACAGAAACACCGGAATTTTTGTTGTGCGTTTCGTTTCTGTTACTGCAATATGAGTGAATTGCTTAAAATCCTAAAAAAAAAATCACAAAAATTTGAAATAAATGGTAACGAAATGGTAATGAAACGAACAAAAATGAAAACATTTTTTTTCAAAAATTCGCAAAAAACGGAAACGAACCAAAACAGACCCAAACGACAAATGACAAACGAAATGCCATTTTTCTGATTTGTGCCCATCTCGATTACTGTATATTAATTTTCAAATGAGAATGCTATCACATTGCTATGTTTCTGTCAAATAGGGCTGGATGTACCACAGTGTCTTTGGTACTACTGCAGTGGCCCACAAGGATGTTTTGCTGGCACAGCAATGTACCCACACATGTTTTTAAAGTAGGGGGAAGGGGGCAGAGAAAAAGAAAATAAAATAAAATACAATTGGAGGGGATATGTTCTGCTTGAGATGTATAGATGAGCATACCACATCTAATTTCTGCCCACCCCCCCCCAAAAAAAAATCAGAATGGTTAAAAGGGTATGAACTGCTGTTGATGGATATCTGCCACATCTGACCACAAAGCACAATTCCACAGGAAGCAGAAGATGCAAGAAAAAAAGGGGGGGTATCTGTAGTGTGATCATGGCTTTGGTGTCTGAGTTCACTAGCACTACCTTCAGTGAAATGTTGAACCTCCCTAGGTTGCAAGGAAGGCAGACATACAGTATGTCACAGAAGGCAGCACTGGACAATTTTTGTGCATGGGATGGCTTCAAATTCTTGGCACTCATTTTCCCCACAAACGTGTATGCATGTGTTGGTTTTATTCTGGCACATTCAGAAAGAAGGGAGAAGGCTTGTGGGGGGAATTAAGTGACAGTGACTCACTCCCTTGACTGAGAGAATTCAAGGTTGTTTATCAACTGTGTTGAGCTTTGATTCAGACTCTCAGTGTGCTGGGGACTTTAATGTTTCCCAGCTTTTTGTCTTTCCCTGCAAAACAGTTCCTTCATACAGTACAACCCATCTTTTAAAAATGCAGAGAAAACTTCAAAAGCAGTTGCAGGAAGGTGAACACTTACTAACTGAACGCTTACTAACCTTCTAGCTCCTTATAAAGGCACACCAAGGAATAAGATTTCCATGAAAACAAGATCAATATTAACAAGCCAAAATCTCATTGATTTGCTTTTGGTCCCTTTGACTAGGAAGCTGAAGTCTTAAACATTCTTAAGACTACATCCAGTTGCTAATCCCAAATAGAGTAAAACTATTAAATCAAAGGGATAAAAAAGTGGAAAAATGCAAATGACAAGACAAGGCCTATTATTCCTATTATTGTTTGCCTTATTTTGTTCACCATCCAGAGTTCCTTTGGGAAAGTTGGGCAGCATATGAATGAATGAACGAACGAACGAACGAACGAACGAACAAACAAACAAACAAAAACAAACAAACAAACAAACAAACAAACAAACAAACAAACAAAGCTGTTGATGTGCCATTCAAAATTTGATTTAGTGGGCCTACTCCAGTTCATACTAGAACAGTAGTACTTCTTCTTACAAATTTAATCCATTCCAAATGCATGCTCAAAAAACTCTTAAGTAGAGGTACTGTATCTAAAAAATAAATAAAAAAAACATGAATAAAAAATTGAAAAAAAAAAAAATTTGTAAGTAGAGCAGACCACATCTAAAATTTGTAAGAGCAGTTAAAACACCAATGGTTTTCTGCCTTTAAGTTAAATTGCTCTTAAGTGTGTGTGTAGAACCACTTAAATAGCGGTACCACTGTACATGCCTTTAAGGCTTACAATTTATGTTTAAAATATGTGTAAATTGTCTTTTCCCCCAAAGGCCCTCCAAGACAGTATAAAACATAGAGGAAGCCCCTTAAACATAACAAATTTATTGTTTAATAAATGAGTATATGTTTGTGCTGTCACTAAGAAGTACCCAAGTCCATCTGAAATATGTGTTAGAAACATATCAACTTAAGACACTAGAGAGGGTTTGCTTCATATTCAAAACAGGTTTACTTTCTGTGGGCACCCAACATTGCCCCTTCACAGCCACCTGTACTCAGGTTAAATTGCTGAATTTGCACTTTACAAAAAATTAGTGGATTTTGAATAGCAGTTTGGGCACTCGGACTCTGAAAGGTTCACAAATCACAATCACTGGCCTAAAGCAAATACAGTGGTATCTCTACTTATGAGCAGCTCTACATATTGGCAATTCAACTTAAGAGCAGAAAACAGTTGGCATTTTAACTGCTGCCTTACAAATTTTAGATGTGGCCTCTTCTACTTACAAATTTTTATTTTTTCAATTTTTTATTATTATTATTTTTAGATATGGCTGCTCTACTTATGAGTTGTTTGATTTATGAGCATGCATTTGGAATTGATTAAACTCATAAATGGAGGTACCACTGTATGGGGAAATAGGATTGTAAACCTAGGCTGGGATTAAAGTAAAGCACAACCATCAATATGTTGTATTGCAGTCCCCATCAGCCCATGCCCCCATAGGCAATAGCAAGAAGTGGTGGAAGTACACCCCAACCTTAAAAGATCATCCTAATTTAACATTTTCTTGAATATTTTTTGCAGTAAATGCCTATCTGCTCACACTCAAAGAAACAACGAACGCAAGCATGAACTGACTTACTGGTTGCGCAATACAGGTGTCGTAAAACTAGTAAAACCATAAAAGAACACAAACATTACTGCAGAAAATGTAGTACAATTGTTAAGTTGTAATTCTACACATTTTTCAAACAAGTAGTTGTGTTTGCCCTAGGTAGTCCTATACATCAGAAATGAATCCCACGAAATTCATTGACGCTCACTCCCACTTAAGCAGGTGTGGGACTGGAGTCTTAAATCATATAAAACCTAGATTGGCCCTGTTTTCTAGCTTTTACTTCTAGCTTGGGAAAACTCACTACTTTAAATCACTTGGGGACTTTCTATTACTCATGAGACCTCCTTTCTTCTGTGTTGGCATGATATATTAGTTCTGTTAGAGGAGTCATCCATCTCTTCTTCATTTCACTTAATGCACTTTGTGATTTAGTTTTATACCACCTAAAGTAATAAAATAACATTTAATCTTTCAACCATACTACTACAGGAGTCAGATGATGCAATCTTTTTTGCTAGGCTTGAAACTCTCACACTTACGTTAAACTTTATTTTGTCTCATTAGAGCTGCTTTGTTTCGCTTATTCCTCATATGTTTGTGTAAGTTTCAAAAAGAAATTACATAACTAATCAATTAACAACATAAATACATTTGGACAATACAATAAAACACACATTGCTCCCCACCCCCACTGGTACCATTTGGAAATATAAACAATTTTCCTCCCCATATGGAGTCCCCTACTCATTCCAGAACTGCAATGATTCTTGTAAATGTGTGCAACCTTTCTCCTTTACTCATACATAGTTAACAAATGCTCCACAGGTATGTACAAAAATCTTCTTATTTAACAAGCCTTTCTTAACTTTAAGGTTGCACATCAGCTTATCATTATGGCTATATTCCAAATTTCTTCATACCATTCATTTAATTGGAAATCATATTTAACTTTTCCTTGCTATTATTGTTATTATTGTTATTGCTATTATTAATTTTGATGCTCTTAATTAATCTGACAACAATCTTTTGTAATGCTTTCCCACTGTTCCGTATCAAATATCAGCAAAAATGCTATTTTAGGAAGTGGTTCTATATTTAATTTAGCTGTTTAATTTATTTCCTTAAAAACTAACTCTCAGAATTTCAATGCCTTTCTACATTCCAACTCCATAAGAAAATTGAGTTTGCATCTCTCTGTCAGCCAGGAACAGACATAGGAAGCTGCCTTGGACTGAAAGAGATCATTGATCCAGCTAGTGTATTATCAACACAAGACTGGCTACAACTCTTTGGAGTTCCAGGAATGTGTTTTCCCAGCATTACATGCATGGACCTCAAATCTTGCACATGCAAAACACATGTTCCTGTCAAGGTATGTAAAAGTTGATAAAATATATGTTATGTATATTTAACAGATAGTGGAAAGAGAATTGTAAAATGGAGGCAGTTAGATTCTACAGACTCATGATGTTAATTCACAAGTGTAAGAGATAAGTAATCACAGGCATGTTATGTGATGAAGCACAGGTGAAAGAATTTATAGCATCATGATTGTATCAGATTGCATCAGATTGTAATTAGTGATGACTCACATCTGATGGGTACTGAACTGTATAAAAAGCACTAGCTTTCCATTTGTTAGGTGGGTCTGTTATGGTGAGAACAGAACCCCAAACTCTGTTTGTCTGTTGTAAATATTGCTTGGTTGTTATGCTGTATATATTTTTGATGTATATATGAATATATGAGTTTTTACTCTACCCATTGTCATTGTCTCTTCATAACCTAACTCTGCAATACTTTATATCAATACTGACATTTTATCTGCATGCTACTGCTGCACTGCTCTGTGTCAAGCACAAGTAAATATTATATTTGTTGCTTAATTGCTGATAGGGTTATGGGCCCAGCTGGGTCAGCTGCCTGATGCGTTTTGTTGTACCTGTATAGATAAAGTGTGTGTTGTATAAAGTTGTGTTTTTGCAGAGGAAAAGCGGTTTGGAGTTGGAACGGAGACAAAAGAGGAGCTGCAAAGGATTTTTCTCTCTGAGGCTTGGAAGTGAACAGAGGAGATAAGCAGCTGATAAGGGCAAGCCAAGCAAAACAGAGTGTTGTGAATGAAAGAGATCCTTTGCTGAAGGCTGAATGAAGTCAGACGTGGATGAAGAAGCTGAATTAAGTGTTGCAGATAACGGCGGAGTCAAGCCGGCACTATCAGCGAAGATGGCAAGTATAAATTTATCTTCAATGCCTCTAATTAAGCTGTCTGACAATAATTACCTGAACTGGTGTCTGGTATGAAGCATTATTTAATTTTCCATGAGCTGTATCAGTATGTAGAACAAGAGCTGGAAGAAGATTCAGATGAGCAATGTATCAAAGAGGATGCAAAAGCCTTGGCGATTTTGATGTTATCCTTGGAGGAGTCACAGTTTGTTTATGTAAAAGAAGCTAAAATGGCACGTGAAGCATGGTTAGCTTTGAGAACTGCTCACATCAAGGACTCAGCTGGAAGTAAGATATCACTAATGAAGCAGCTTTTCCGGACAAGGCAAAGCCCAGGTGAAACTATTTCTGATCATGTAAGGAAAGTAAATAATATTTTTCACCAGTTATCTGAAATAGGCATTCAACATGAAGAAGAGTATAAAGGTCTTGTGATATTGTCAAGCCTGGATGAGTCCTATGACAATTTAGTAATGGGGATGGAAGCTTTGAAAAGTGATGATTTGTCTGTCTCATATATCCAGTCAAGACTGCAGCAGGAGGAACAGAGAAGAGCTGATTCTAAAATAAATAAGAAGCCTGTTCAAGTTTCTGGAGAGACAATCCAGGTAGTAAGAAAATGCCACAATTGTGGGAGTGACAAATATATTTTGCATTTCTGTGATAAGGTAAACAAGCGGCAAAAGCAAAAAAGAGTTGCCGGCACACGCTCGAAGAATGAAGGACACCAGCTGTCTGTAATTAATGGTAACAATGAACAAGAGTGCTCAAGGCAAGAGTTATTTGTGGTAGACTCTGGAGCCAGTATTCATTGTATAAACAAGAAATGTTTGTTTGAAAAACTAACTTTGTTTAATTCTAGAACAGTAACCTTGGCAGATGGAACTCAGGCGGAAATTTGTGGAGAAGGTAAAATATTTTTTAAGCCTCTCAAGTGTGTTTTTGATAAGGTCCTGTACATACCGTCTCTAAAAAATAATTTATTGAGTGTGCCTATGCTTGTGAAGGAAGGATTTAATGTACAGTTCAATGAGAGCAGTTGCAAAATTGTAAAAAATGGGAAAACAGTTGCAACTGGACGGCTGCAAAACAATTTGTTTGTGATTAGCACAGCAGAGAAATCTTTGAATATGGTTGATAATAAGCCTCTACATGACAAATACATTCATTTAATACATAGAAGATTGGGGCATCTAGGTTTTGAGAACATTAGAAAAACTCTGCAACATGTGGAACATGGGTCTGTGCAAAGCTGTGACAAGTATTTAGATTGCCATGTTTGCAAAAATACGAAAATTAAATCTGCTCCCATTGCAAGAAAGTGTTTGAGAAAGTCACATCATCCTCTACAGTTGGTACATATTGATGTGATTGGACCCATGGCAAATTCATTTGGTGGTGCCAGATTCTGTTTAGTAATAACAGATGATTTTTCTCGTTATTCTTGGGTCTACATAATGAAGCACAAAAGTGAAGTGAGTGCTATGTTTAAGAAATGGTTTCAAATGGCAGAGCGTCAGTACAAGCAGAAGATTGTCGCTGTACAGAGTGATAGAGGAAGTGAATTTTTATCTAAACAGTTTGTTGACTATTTGGAGAAAAGAGGGGTGAAACACAGACTGACTAACCCTGCAGCTTCTGCTGAACATGGTCTAGCTGAAAGGAAGAATGGGATTCTTTAAAACATAATGAATGCAATGTTGGCTGATTCGAAACTTCCCAGAGGTTATTGGGCTGAGGCAATGAAATATGCAAATTATGTGTCTAATAGAGTATGGAGTTCAGCTGTTAATGAAGTTCCTTATACTCTGCTACATGGTAAGAGACCTACAATCAAATATCTTCGTTTATTTGGCTCTGAAGCCTGGATATTGGTTCCAAAGAAATACAGACACAAGAATAGCCCAAAGTCAAGGAAACTTATGTTTATTGGTTTTCAACCTGCTGCAAAATCCTGGCGTTTTTGCGATAATCATGGGAAAGTTTATATTAGCAGATCTGCAACGTTTTGTGAACAAAGAAACTGGGAAGATCTACATGCAAACAATGAAGTGTTTTTGCCAAGTATTTGTCCCCACACTGAGCCTGCTGAGGAAGATTCCAGTGATGGAGGGGAGTCGACATCATTGCATGATGAAAAGGTTGATGAGGAGCCAGTGTTGCACAGAAAGTCTACTAGATCCAATTTTGGAGTGCCACCTGAAAGGTTTGTTGTTAAGTTTGTATCCCATGAGCCACAGATTTGTGAAGATGTACTGCAAGTGCCTGGAGATGACAAGAAAGCAGTGGATGATGGCTATGGAAGAAGAGCATGTGTCTCTGAAGGATCGGCGAGTGGATGCACCAGGAGATGGCGCCAGAGAGCAATGGACATTTTGCATGAGAAATAGGTTTTTCTCAAAGTAGGGCAGATCCATGCTTGTATACAAAGGTTTTTTTGATATTGATTGTTTTTGTTGATGATTTATGTTTAATGGTGCCTGATATCTCACATGTGAAGTGGTTTATGTCTTCATTAGGCAAAGAAGTAAAATGAAGCATCTTGGTGAGATACAACATTATTTAGGGGTTGATGTCACAACTGATCCTGAAGGTAATTTCTATCTGTGTCAAAGTGACAAGATAGAGCAGCTAATACAGAAGTGTAAGATGGGAGACTGCAACATAGTCTCGACACCCATGGAGGTGGGGTTCAACAGAGATCCAGATGATGAGGATTTTGGAAATGTTGAACTATACCAATCTGTATTGGGCTCATTAATGTATTTGTGTTCATGGTCTAGGCCTGATATTGCAGCAACTACAAACATATTGTCTCAACATGCTGCAAAGCCATTGATGAAGCATTGGAAAGGTATAAAGCGTGTTTTGAGATACCTTAAAGGAACAATGCATGAAAAGTTGAAAATATTCAAGTGTGATAATCTTGATTTAATTAGCTATGCAGATGCTGACTGGGGTTCAAGTCCAGAAAGGAGGTCATTGTCTGGATATGCCATTTTCTTAGGTAACTCACTAATTGTATGGAAGGCCCGAAGGCAAAGGTACATTTCGTGCTCTACTACGGAGGCAGAGTATGGGGCTGTGAGTTAACCTGGGTGGTGCAGTTGTTAAAGGATGTAAATGTAAATGTTAAACTACCAGTCAAAGTGTATAATGATTCTTTTTGATGTATCCAATTAACACAGAATCAGAAGGTCGGATCCAGAAGCAAGCATATTGGTATCCATTACCAGAATGTGAAGGACTGCATAGAACAACATTTGATTGTATTAGAATATTGTACTAGTGTTGACAATTATGCAGATATATTTACAAAGCCTTTATGTAAAGAAAAACATGTATGTTTTAAGAAAAGGCTAGGAGTTGAAATCTGTTAAATATAGGAGGGGTGTCAAGATATGTAAAAGTTGATAAAATATATGTTATGTATATTTAACAGATAGTGGAAAGAAAATTGTAAAATGGAGGCAGTTAGATTCTGCAGACTCATGATGTTAATTCACAAGTGTAAGAGATAAGTAATCACAGGCATGTTATGTGATGAAGCACAGGTGAAAGAATTTATAGCATCATGATTGTATCAGATTGCATCAGATTGTAATTAGTGATGACTCACATCTGATGGGTACTGAACTGTATAAAAAGCACTAGCTTTCCATTTGTTAGGTGGGTCTGTTATGGTGAGAACAGAACCCCACACTCTGTTTGTCTGTTGTAAATATTGCTTGGTTGTTATGCTGTATATATTTTTTGATGTATATATGAATATATGAGTTTTTACTCTACCCATTGTCATCGTCTCTTCATAACCTAACTCTGCAATACTTTATATCAATACTGACATTTTATCTGCATGCTACTGCTGCACTGCTCTGTGTCAAGCACAAGTAAATATTATATTTGTTGCTTAATTGCTGATAGTTCCAACACAGAATTATTGCCCATCCCTAAGTACAGTGTCATTTCTCTATCATCCCCTATTTATACACCACTTGGAGTTGTTCTTTGAATTAAATTTGGTGGTATATAAATCCAAATAAATAAATATTCTATAAGAATTCAGCTTAGTTTTTCTTAATTTGCATCATTCTTGCTAGCAACCTGGAGTTTCTATTGTTATGCTCATAATATTCTCTCTTTAAGTACATTAAATTTCGTTGGACTCTTTCTAAGTGAATTCCTTCCAAATCCCTCCTTTTAGCTTGTAACTCCAATAACGCTCTATTATCTCTAGTTGAAATATAGTTTCTAGTTTTTTAATATCATTTTCCAAATCTTGAATTTTTTTGAATGCAATTTGCTTTAGAATATAACCCTCTTGCTACTGCCTTCATTGTGTCCCAAATCATGCTTGTTACACCTACCCCTGCCTCATTTATTTTTATGCATTTTATCTATTATCGACTTATTGGAAATCTAATAATCAATTAGTAATGGAAGAATGGTATAAGGAGTTATGGAATTTAGCTATTAATGATAAATTGACTTGTGAAATTAAAATTAGGAAAGGGCTGATCAAATCTAATGACTTTAATGGAATATGGGATAAATTATTGGTATATGTATTTCAAAAAGGCAAGGGGTATACACCTGGAGAAGACTCAATGTACTTCTAGAGAGAAATGGGCTGGTCAATACCATGAAAGTTGTAATTTTGTTTAGGACCCGAGGGGGGGTGGGTTGCACTGGGTTTATGTCTGTATATTGTTATATTTTTGTTATATTGTTGTTTTGTTATTTTCTATCCTTATGTTATTTTGCTGTTTTATCTGTTCTTTTATAAAAGAAAAAAAGAAAAAAAAGAATTCAGCTTAGTTGTATCTAGAGCCACCTTCTGATCTGTCTTTCAGGGACACTATGGAGAAGTGACAGAACTAGGGGGTTCACAAACAGTCAGTGAACTATTACCATTATTGCCATTATTATGCTTGTATTTTCCAATGTAATCTGTGACACAACATAAACCAATGTGATAAAGGATAATAGGATATATATGCACCTGTACTAGTTTGTTTGTTTAATTTGCTCAGTCAATCAAGGTTCTACACAGGACCAGCCACATTATGAATTTGTTTATTTATTATTTTATTTATTTCAGAGTATTTTACCCCATCTTTCTTCTTGGAAAAGGACACAAGGCGGCTTACAGTAATGAGGGACAATATACAGTCTAATACACTTAAGACATATTCAAGTAATTGAGAGCAGGGAACTGAGGGACATCTTACAGCATTAAATTGTCAATGAAATCACAAAATATATAAACACAATGTCTATGTGATCATGTATGGTAGATTCATATAAAGGTTACATAATAGGTAGTCCATCGTTCAGGGAAAGCTTGCCTGAAGACAAAGGTCTTTGCCTGTTTCCAGAAAGACATCAGAGATGGAGCAGTCCTCACTAGAGATGGGCACGACTTAGCGGTATTCCCGTTTCCATTACTCGTATCCATTACTCTACGGAAACGGTAACGGGAATTACTCTGCCAGAATTCGAGCTCGAACCGACGAACGAACAATTTGGTCTGATTTGTCGTGCTCGTTACTTGCATCGCGGCGATCGCGCAATGCCAAGCGGCACAGAAAAATAGTTTTTAAAATTTAAAAAAAAAAACGATTCCCGGCCCTAAAAGTAGGCGAAAACTGTCTGAGGGCACCTACCAGGCCAGAAGGGTGTTTTATTTGGGGGGGGTTCCCCGCCCCCCTCTCCTTGGCTATTGCTACTGCTGCGCTGCTGGTACCAGGCTGGGAGGGCGCATCCATTTGCCATGCAGTGCGGGGGATCCAAAATGGCGACCGCAATATTTTTTTTGAAATCGTTGCCCAAAACCCCACCAAAGCACCACAGAAACATGCGAAAATTAGCTATTTTAAATGCTTGAATTTTTACATTAGCAGCAGTGGGTTTTTCTCGCAAAAAAAAAGTCTCCGTTGATTTTATTTTATTTTATTTTATTTTTTTATTTTTTTTTTACACCTGCACATTTGCAATGATGGGCTCGCCCATGGGAGTAGACCATGCAAATTTTCCACCAATCGCATGGCCACTTTGCCAGGTTGACCACAGAGACTTCTGGGATGTGCCAATCGGGCATAAACAGCCTACTAATCGTAGCCCAAACCCGAACCCTAAGCCTAACCCATACGCCAGTACACTGTCCTTCTAAGTGGGTCAGAGAGGCACCCAGAGGTGCACCCCAATACTCACCCTAACCTCACCCGTAACTAGCCTAACCCTAGCCCTTGCGCTAACCCGTCTTAACCCTAAGCCAGATCTACTTGCATTGCACTACATGCAAGTACGTGAGACACAGCGGGTGCAAAGAGTCTGCCAGTCCGTCACTTGTGGCTCTGGCTGACTCCTGCAGCTCCCTCCAGGAGCCCGCTACCCCCCCAAACCAGTACTAACGACAACGAAAAAACGAAAAAAACGAACCGACTAATTTTTGCGAAATTTCGCAAAAAACGGAAACGAGCCGAAACGGACTGCCTCCGACACACGACAACTCGAAAACGTCATTTTCCCTAGTCGTGCCCATCTCTAGTCCTCACCTCTGGGAGGGAGTTCGAGAGTCTGGGTGCAGCTGCCAAGAAAGCCCTTACATGTTTTCCCACAAGACATACCTGTGAGGGTGGTAGGATGGAAAGAAAGACCTCTCCTGATGACCTTAACATCCGAGCCAGTTCATACTGTGAGATTCAATCTTTGAGATAGCTAGGGCCCAGGCTGTACAGTGCTTTTGTAGGTTAAGGTCATCAATTTGAATTGTGCCTGATAGCTGATTAGTAGCCAGTGGAGTTGCTTTAAAGTGGATGTAATGTGATCTCTGTACCTGCCCCAGTCAGCAATCTGGCCACTGCATTTTGACCTGTTGAAGTTGCCTGAGACTTTTCATAAGTAGCCTCACATAGAGCGCCTTGCAGTAGTCTAAGTGGCATATCACTAGGGCGTGTGTCACAGTGGCCAGAGCTGGTTTCTTAAGAAACGGGCGTAACTGGTGTACTAGTTTTAATTTTGCAAATTCACTCCTGGCCACAGCTGTGACCTGGGCAAGGATGAGTCCAAGAGCACCCCCAAGCTATGAACCTCGTTTTTTTAATTGGAGGGAGACCCCATCCAGAACAGGTTGCATCCCTGTCCCTTGTTCCCCCTTTCAACTGATCAGAAGCACCCCTCTCTTGTCTGGATTTAGTTTCATTTTGTTCATTCTCATCCAGTTCATTACTAAACACTCATGTAAAGTTTAGATAGTAGCACCCTCAGAATCTAGAGGTGATGAGAGGTAGATCTGGGAGTCATCAGCATGCTAGTGGCATTTAACCCCAAAATCCTGATAATCTCCCCCAGTGTTTTCATATAAATGTTAAATAACATAGGAGACAAAACAGAGCCCTGGGGGACTCCACTGGTCAGTGGCCATGGTGTTGAACATGAATCACCTAACACCACTTTCTGTGTTCTTTCATGCAGGAATGACGGGAGCCACTTTAATGCAGTACCCCATTTCCCATTTCAGAGAGTCAGTCAGGAGGATGGCATGGTCTATAGTGCCAAAAGCAGCTGAGAGGTCTAGCAAAACCAAAAGGGACACAGATCCCCTGTCCATTTTCCTGCATAAGTCATCTACAAAGCAACTAGTGCCGTCTCCATCCCATAGCCAGGCCTGAAGCCTGATTAAAATCCAGGAACCTCTGGAGCTGCGAAGCCACAAGCTGTTCCAGGACTTTCCCCAAGAGTGGGATATTTGATACTAGTCAGTAATTGTTCAGTATTGTTGGATCTAAGGAGGGCTTTTTTAAGCAGTGGTTTACTATTGCCTCCTTTAAACCTGCTGGAGTCCTGCCCTGTTGTAAGGAGGCATTCACTACTCTTCCTAACCAGTCTGCCATACATTCTCTGGCAGCTTTTATGATCCATGAGGGGCAAGGATCCAGCACAGATGTGGTAGCTCTCATGTCCCCAAGAGTCCTGACCACATCATCTGGTTGTAGGAGCTGAAAGACATCCATTAATACAGGACAAGCAGCTGTGGATCAATACCAGCATCCAGGGTAGCTTGGATCTGTTCAATTTTGCCTGCAAAGTGTTGTGCAAATTCTTCACAGCGAGATACAGAGTGGTCTGTGTTATCCACCCATGGGTCAGCTTGTAATAGACTTTTGACTATTCTGAAAAGCTGCCCTGGACAATTTTGTGCCAAATCAATGGTAGTAGAGAAAAATGCTTTTTTTGTTGCCTCGCTGCCTTGGAGTAAGCCTTCCAAAGGCCCTTCACTGTTTCTATGTCTGTTTCAATTTGGGTTTTCTGCCAGTGCCTTTTAGCTCTACAAGCCACCCATTTCAATTTTGCTAACTCCCCAGTATACCAAGCAGCGAATTTCGGTCTATTTTGAGGAAGGAGATGTTTAGGAGCTATCCAATCAATGGCTCTGCTTATTTCCCCATTCCAGAGGTCAAGCACAGATTCAATAGAATCACCCATTAGAGAGGTAGGAAACTCCCCAATGACAGTTAAAAACCATCTGGATTCATCAACTTTCTGGGACGTATAGCTTTTGTCTAACTCCCCCGCTTGCTTAGGCTCTGGGTTACAGTGAGCCTAAAGCGCACCATATAGTGTGCCTTCACTATGGATACAAGCCACTATAAAGAACAGGTGTTCTTCCTGCTTTTACATATTGGCCCCCTATTTTTATGACTTGGAAAAAGGCATAGATAATCAGAAACCTTTATTAAGGAAATATGAACGAGTGCATGTCTGTTTCCCACATACTTATGTATGCATTTATGTATCTATGACATGTAAAACAGAATCAGAAGCTTTTTCCTTTCAAATTCTCAAAGGAAGGTAAGGGAGCTTCTAGTATTACTGCCGTGTTTCCCCGAAAATAAGACACTGTCTTATATTTATTTTTTCTCAAGAAGACACACTAGGGCTTATTTTCAGGGGATGTCTTATTTTATTAAGTATAATATGCTTGAATGTCAGCTCTGCACGCAACCATAGCCATGCCCATCACTAGGTCTTATTATCAGGGTAGGGCTTATATTTAACAAATGCATAGAAATCCTCCTAGGGCTTATTTTTGGGGGAGGTCTTATTTTTTAGGGAAACAAGGTATTCAGTTTGTCTGAATATGCTCATGGCTGTATGGCTATACCACGAAGATATGCTATCCATAAAGCAATTTTTTTCAGTAGTCTGCAGTTCATAAATACATGACAAAGAAGGGTTATTTAAATTTTTTCTCTAAGAGGAAAAAGAAACATGTACAAAAAAAGCTGAGCCCAAATGTGGCTTCTTTATACACACCCTCATACAACTGGTAGAAACTGCCCACTCTCCCATCTGTCTTAATCCATATATAGCCAAATTGGAATTGTCATGATAATTCTATTATTATCTCTAAGCCAGTGCAATTGTGTCTTTTTACTGGGTTGTATTAGAAGCTTTTGGAGGATTTCAGCCAGATATGATAAAAGAAAAGAATGGAAAATAACAGTGCCTGATATTGCTGATATTCAAAAACTCCATGGTAAGCCATTTTGCTAACTTTTCACACTAGAGTTCAGCAATATATCGGATAATAATTTCCCCCAACCTTCTGAAAAACTGAATCACAATTTCATCATCCTCAATGACCCAGACATTTGCCATGGTTTGCTGGGGTTCATTGATATTGTATGGGGAATATTGTAGAGTACAGTATTCCCCTGATGGGGAAGACTATATTTCTCCTACACAAAAGTAAAATATGTACACAAGGAGATTCAGGAATACCTAGAGATGGAAGGGGAATGTTTTTGTGTTTTTATCACAGAAAGGCAAACCATATAGAATGTTTTATATCCTAGGCAAAAAAACTAAATTTAGTACACACATAGTGCAATATGCCCTGATAAGGAAGGACATCTGAATTTGGGGCATTTATACATCTTTCCATTACAGGCTGGGCACAAAACCTTAGCTTAAAACAAGTTTTAATCCTAAAACAGCAAAGGAATTCTGACATTACCCAGATAGCTGACCTGTAGTACAAACATAATTTAATGGACTAACTTTGAGAATCTGAAAAGATTGGGACAGCTTTTACTAAATGGGAGAGGAAAATATATAACCTAAAACAATTGGGTATGACCTAATTATTTCAAAATTACTGAGGTAGTTAGTTGCACATAAATTGAAGGGGAAGAGATTGTGTACCACCTGTGGTGCCATGCATGCAAACCGGTATGAACTTACAAACTGAGGTTCATGCCCATCAATACTCATTACCATAGTGTGTCTATTATGGCTATTCTCTTCTGGCCTCAACTCCCACAATAGGGATAAATTAAACAATTCAGAAAAGAGGAAGAAATGTCATTTGATTTGTATATAATCCAAAATGGGGGTAGACAGTGCCTACATTATTTGTGGTGTAATAAAGGTATCAGCTACCCTTGCTTTCACAGTGGACATAGTATTTGAACCCCTGTATCTAGGAAGGGGATCAGATCAATTAAAGCTTGCACTGAGATATATTTGGTAGACTTTGAAATGTCACAATATTTTGGTTTTTTTAAAGCTCCCATATCCTTCTGCCTTTAATTTTGTCATTTTTGTGTGAACACACTCAAAGTTCTCTGATTCAGAGATTTATGGCGCAAATAATGACATGGGGACAGAGCTAGTATGTCCACCTACTTAATATGGCGGCAGGAGCAGCGGAAGGGGAGGAGGAGGCAGTGGCAGGACAAGGTAGGGAGTAAATGGGAGCAGTAGGAGGGGGAAGGAGACAGGCTGTGGGGTCAGGGAAGCCCACCGGGTTGTCTTAAAAAATTCTTGAAGAAACCAACAGAGAAATTAATTAGTTCATTAGGTTTTTTTTAAAAAAATTGTGGTTTGTTGTTTGTGGTGTTCTACAAACAATGAACCATGATAAAACACCATTTTGGTGCTTCATGTCCATCTTTAATTATTACTCAGGTGAATCACCTCTTTTTTGGGAGGAGAGACAATTCCAGATAAGAAATTATGGCCAGTCTTGCTTGAACTCTGTTCAGCATGTCCTAAATTTCTGATGCTGTCAGAAAGTTCAGAAATGCCAGGATCCTATTCTACAAATAATATATTGAAGGGAAAGGGATCAATTGCAAATGAATGATTTTGTATTTTTTCCACGGTACTTGTATTTTCAAAAGCATGCCCTACAGAATACAAATTTAGCTCTACCTAGTTGCTCATAATGAAAGACAACATATAAGATGCATCCAGCAATCTTTATATTTATATTCAGCCTAGAAATGGTTTTGAAAAAAATTGTACCGAATGATGAGTATCAGCTTGGTCATCCCTACTGTAGCAGAAAATAAAACACACTGTTTCTTTCTGAAAAATGAGGAGGAAAAAAGAATCCCAGTATACTTAGCACAGTACTGAATAAATATGACAGGGAGAGATAACTGAAGTGTTAGTGAAGCCCTGAGCACAAAATGAGATTTGCACTTCATAAGATGGTTTTACAGATTTAAAGGATTGACAGTGCTCCTTTGACAGTGTTAATTACCTCCAGATTATTTATATCCTTCTCCTTACAATCAGTGTGCTGTGAAGAAGTGTCACAATGGACTTGTGGAAGTTTACTTTTGTTTTTCAATTTATTTTTTGAAATATTGATTTCTCTTTCACACTCAATTCATCTGAAATTCAGAAAAACAGAACAGAACTTAGGTCTCAGGAGGACACCAGGTTGTAGATTGCAAGGAACAGATGTCCTTTGGTTTCTGATTTCAAAAGAGGAGGAGTAAAAGGAACCTAGCCAAAGTTTGCTACTGTCAGTTCATGCTGCAAACAAAGGTTGGCATCCCTCACCCAACCTCAAGTATCTTAACAGCACAGCTCTCTCTGGCAGGGTCATGGAAGGGACTCAAAAATTCTCCCGTTATGACTGGACATAGCTCAAGGTTGCTCTGGATCAGTAGTATTTCCCCTTTGGCGCTTGATCATGACAGCAGGCGAAGTGGAAGGAGTGCTTTAATTAATTCAGAGCTATAAATAACAAGTCAATTATACTACTGGTGATAGTTTGTGTGTAAAGAGCCAGAGTCTCTTAAAAAGTTGTGGACAGGGATGTCTGGTGACAAAAAGAGAGGAGCAGCCTCTGTTGTACAACAGAAGTGGTCTAATTTCACAGCAGATCTCCCAGCAATGGGAAATGGTATCTTAGGACAAATGGGATGCTCCCTGATCTCAGGCTCAGGCCTTGATCAGCAAGCCCATTCTTGCCTTTTGCCTCATTAGCAATTATATGGTCCTTAGCTTCTAAATGCATTCTGAGCTACATCCACTAATGCAGTGGTTCCCTGAAGGGATATAATGGGAATATTAATATGCACAGATATTAATGATCCAGCAAGCTTCCTGCAAAGAATTCTGGGGGGCGATATTTGACTCTCTCTCCTGCACGGGAAAGCCCTGGGAGAAGGGAAATAGAGTCCCTAAGATTAACATGCAGGAAGCAGATGGCTTACTATCTCGTCCTTCCATCCTGACATGGTATGGCCATAAGGAACAAACAAGACACTTCATCATTACCTGGAATGGGATGTAAGGAAATAACAAGCTGCTGGGGTTATCCATCATCCAGTCCCTCGCTAGATGACATGTCCACGTCACAGAAAGCCCTCCCTGGGAGTCCATCAAGCCAATGACAGGCTGACACATAGGATACCACACGATATCTGTAACTCCACTTCTTACAGCTAATAAAGATGTGCCTTGCAGCCTGCTCAGAAGAAGAAGAGCATGGCAGCCTGACACTTGAACCCAACCCTACGTGTCCGTGTAGGTTATTTCCCTACAGTTCCCAACCTCGAGTCCCCAAATGTTCTTGAATTACAACTCCCAGAATCCATGGCCAGAACAGCTGGTGGTAAAAACTTTCGGTAATTGTAGTACAAGTACATCTGCATTAATGGGATGCATTCTCACCACCCATTCCAAATGAAATTCCCTCCTCTCAATTTGCTTGAAAAACATTCCTCACATAGTGCATGAAGTATCCAACCAGCTATGCTCTGAAGATTGTATGTCTCTGAATAAAATAGTTTAACTAGGAAGGATTTTTTTTGGCACAGCTGTTCAGGAAACAAGACATAATTTGTGGGGGCAACAGGACTGAGGGTAAAAAACTTCACTTCAGTCCCCCATAGTAAGAAAGAAAAAGGCAAATGCAAAAGGAAATATATAAATTTTTCTTCATACACCAAGCTGACAGATATTCATATAACACCATATGTTTTGCCAGAGGATGAAAATATTTCTTGCTTGAATGATTCTTAGTGACCACTTATTCATTTTTATCACCATTTGCCCAGCACAGATTATAACTGCATTTTAATCTATATGCTTGCCTTGTAATATACTTCTAACAAATTTACAAGACACACAGAGAGCACATCCTGGTTAAAATACTGTAGTAATGCAATCATGTACATGTGTACCTAGAATTAAGCCCCATAAAGTTTAATATTATTTCTTCCCAGTTAAGGGTGTACATGATTCACACAAATTTCTACTGTAAAATCAGAAGGACACAAAGAAACACACTGGGATTGTACTCAAGAATAAGGAGAATTATACAATACAACAAATTACTTGACCAGCACCTTGTTAATTAGCTACAATCTCCTACCATGACTTGTGCAATTTATTTGCTCCATAGTAAAATCTCAGTAGGTAATTTACTAATATAAGCAAGAACATCAACAAGTGTAGAACATCAATAAGAAGTGTAGTACAGTAGCACTTTATCTATAATAACTAGAGATGGGCTCAAAACATCAAAAAGGCATTTTGTTTCATTTTTCATTTTGTTATTTTAAAATTCATTTTGTTTGGAATGAAATTATTTTTATTTAAAAAAATCATTCTTCATTTTGTTTCTTTTAAAATGTTTTTTACAGCTGAACTGCTCTGCTGTCAGCACTTTTTTTTTTTTTACATAGCACCAACCAGCTGGCCCTCAGGCTGGGTTGCTGCTTTTTTTTCACCTAGTGCCAACCAGCTGGCCCACGGGCCAGGTCAGCCCTTTTTTTTACTTAGCACCAACCAGCTGGCCCATGGGCTGGGCCAGTGTTTATTGTTTTTTTAGTCTAGCACCAACCAGCTTATTTTTATTATTTATGTTGACAAGCACCAAGATCAGCACTTGTCAAAAATAAATAATAAATGAAAACAAAACTGAACAAAATGAACATTTCCATTTCATTTCGTTTCATTTTTAAAAGGGGCACTTCATTTTTCATTTCGTTCTGTAGCAAAATGAAAAATGACAAAATGAAACATAAAATATTCATTTCGTGCCCATCTCTAATAATAACTGCACCAAGCTTGGCAGCCAGGAACACACTACTAAAGGGAATGCGTTTTTCCAATTCGGAAACAACTTCAGTGGCTCCCAATAGAATCAGTGTCAAAATTCAGTGTTGTTTTTGATCTTGCATGCTCTAACCTAGACAAAGGAGACATGTGACCTTCTAGATGTCACTGGATCATTAACCCTAATCAACATTCCAATGTTGAGGGATGATAGAAGTGATAACCTAACAATATCCAGAAGGACACATATTGCGCACCCCTGGCCTAATCTGTATAGGTCCCAAATAATGATGGATCCTCCTCTATAGTAGGACCATTCCCATAAAGTTCTGCTCAATGCCTCCACTTCAACCTGAATCACAGAAAGTGGTGAAGTGAGAAGGGGCCTTCTCTGTTGTGGTACAATTTTGTTAATTTGCTCCCTACTTTGCCCTTTCCTTCCTAGTTCTTTGATGTTCTATGGAAAAGATTGTCTCACAAAGCAGAAGGGTTTCCAGTGCATGTCTGTTTAAATTCTACAGGCACCTTTTGTTTTAAACTGATGACTTTGCGGCTATGTTTATATTCTTATTTTGGTAAGCTGCTCCACAAACCCATTTGGGATTTTAAAAGTAGATATTTCCAGCCCGTTGTCAGGGCTAAAAGTGATGAAGCAAAGCAGATAAGGGAGATGACAAGTAGGTGAGACAGGGGAGCAGATAAGTAGGTTGGAACAATCTGTGACAGCTTGATCTTTACTAAAAGGCAAGTTGCTCAGACCATGATGCCAGATGAAAGTTTTTACAAAGTGAGAAGGGACTTTATTGGCCTTGCATTACCAGCCCATGTAAAGCTTGGAATGTCGGTAATGCCCCTGAAGTAGATATACTGAGCAAACACTACCTTTTTCTGCCATGCTTCACAACAGCACAAAGAGATAAGAATGCACTTGGGTCTGATCACTAGTGTCCAGGGTCAAGTGATCTAGAGGACACCCTAGACTTTTCTTTGTCTGTCTCTTATTCCATGCTGAATATGCTAGTAATTCTCATTTATCCTTTGCTGTATTTTTCAACTGAAGCATCAATCAACATCTTACAGCAACAGTTTTGTGAAAGAAAACATTTACTGAGTACAAAACAACATATCTATCTTCAAAAAGGAGCCATGTTAATCTATCTGAGCCTCTTGGCAATTTCTTTTATTGAAAAAGACAAAGCACTGTAGCATTTTAACAGTTTCATTTCAGTGCAAATTTTCATGTACGTGATTTCATTGATTTTTATGCAGAAAGGCACATACATAAATCAAACTGGTAATCTTTCAAGAGTACAATGTTTGCCATCCTCTCCATTTGGTTTTCCAGAGTCTGAGCCAGTCAAATATGGTCTTAGCTGAATAGAGTGGAAATTTATCAATCTCACAAAGAAGCTTGTTGGTCTGAAGGAGGAGATTCTGATCCACAAAATCTTCCAGTGTCAGAAGACTAGCACTAAAAATAAAAAGTATTAGTCTTCCAAGTGCTGTACCATTTCCCACCTTTTCTTTCAACAATATACCTTTCTATTTAAATTGCTAATGCCAGAAACATTATTGTATGGTAGCAAAATCTATTCATGTTTTGCTGCCATGACTCAGTGATTTCTTTCAATGATACAGAAATCCCATTTCCCCTTTTTGTTGTAGTCCATTTGTCTACCGGACACAATCCCTCCTCCAATATTCAAAGACACTTGGCTAGTTAATATTATGTGTTAAACATGTTTTTCTCAACAGTGTGGTCTTATTTATCAGCATCTGATGTATCAGATCATTTCCCCAACCTGATTTTATCACACAAAAGGGCTTACCGCCAAGAAATAATTCTGTAATTCTCTTGTTTTTCTTATGTCAACACTACACACTGGTTCTGACCCTTGTTCTTTTTATTTCCCACTACTCTAAAAAGAATACATCAAAGCTGTTTGAAATATTGAACTGACAGTTTAAAATTTCCTAAAGCTATACGAGAGAATGAAGCAAGGAAGAGGAGTCCTTGGCAGATATATGAATATTTTTGAAAATATTCAAAAATCATTTATAGTCCTTCAAATGTACAAGATATACTCTACTCTTCTAACCTTGAAGGAGCACTGTTTTATTTGGCACAAAGAGGCAGACAAGCATCTACATATTGTCATACATAAATGTGTGGATTGTATTAAAACACAGCCTCATGCAGGGCACATTACAGGAGTGCAGCTTTGGCTCTGATGAGTGTAAAAAACTACTGAGGCTAGATTCACATTTTCTAGGTATATTAACAGCTGGCAGAGCCACCTAGACTATTAAATGGCTTTCCTGCCTACCATCTGCACCACCTGTGTTTCCACGTGCAGTAGCAAATCTAAAAGAAGTCCCAGACTGTGAACAAGGAATGTGACTACACCCTTTCATCTAGATCAAAGGCATTTTTGTACTTATACCACATCCTATTATTTATCCATTTATTTCACTTTCATAACATTCTTTCATGATTTGCAATCCCATAGAAATGGAAGTGGGAAAATAGATGAAACCAAATGGATTGCAGGTATTAAAGTGCTGTAGGAGAATTGTGGAGAAAATGCTGGGCATATGGAGAATAAGGTAATAAGAACAGAGAGTGGTATCACAAGAAAGAAATGCAGAAAGAATGGGGGAAAAAATAAACTGTGGTACCTGAACGCGAACTGAAATAGAAAACAGTACAAGAAGGAAAGCAGGAAAAAGAGATGATAATGGGCACTCTAACAATAACAGATTAAGAGACGATTCAAGGCAGGAAAGCTAAAGTGAAACAGTCAAACATGAACTCATATTGGTGGTTAGGCACTATTAATAATATTCATATTTCTTTTCATTAAATTACAACACAGCAAACAAGAGAGACTGGCACATTTAAAGCTTATATTTTCCATTCTACTAACCATCATATCATAAGACAGCTTCCTTTCTTAGGATTTCAAGAAGAAACCATTACTGGTTCAAAATGAATTAAACTGTTAGCAGGGTCCAATAGTCCTTAAATTAGGTCCTCAATTATCTGGAGTTCCACACTCTTCTATGTGCTCTATTTGGCACTGATTGGGCTACATATTGAGTATTGTGTTCTAGACACAGCACTTTTAAAAGGATGCCACCAAGCTGTGAAAAGTTAAGAGGAGGGCAGGAAGGACTGGAAGGCCACTGGCTGAGGTCATTAGGGGATTTAGAGTCTGCTGTCATCAGTATGCTGATGGCACACAGCTCTATCTCTCCTTTACCCTGCAGCGGAGGTGGCGCAGACCCTCAACTCCTGCTTGGATGCAGTCATGGAATGGACCAGGATTAACAGGCTTAGACTCAACCATGAGAGGACCAAGCCATATCAGTCCTATTTTCTATCTCCAAGTGATATTATTCCTAGAGGGTTTTTTCCTCTTCTTGAGATGATATGATGGTAGACATTCCTGAAATTAGGATGGCTTTCAATAGTTCTCTTAGGTAGCACCGAAGCCTTTGGAGTGACAACTCTAGCAACCATTCCTCTGCAACTTTACATAGACAAAGCCCTTATCTATTTGAACACACACATTTCTACAGACTGGAAGATTGCTGGAGGTAGAGCCAACCTGGGATAGGAGGTTGTGAAAAATATTAAAATAAAAGGGCACAAAAATGCATGGAAGTTGTTTACGAATCACATGATTGAATTGAGGCTTTCTGAGTCGTGATTTAAACTAAAATCCAACCTTTGAACAAGGTTCATCATTTCCTTTTTAGCATGTTGGATACTATGCATAGGAAATTCCCCTTTTGAAATGCCATTGCAAATAAAGACAGACTAGACTGGAAGTAAGACATCTCTGATTTCAGATTTCAGGGGCAGTTATGAATCAAGATAAATTCAGAGCCAAACTACCTCCACTCTACTGTCTTAATTGTACTGTAATGTTATTATTGTTCTTGATCTTGATGCTTTTGAAAACTTAAGCATCCGGCTCAAAGCGCAAAGAGGAAATGTTTAGCTACAGGGATGGGGTCATGAGGAGACAGAGACGCCTCAGAAAAAATGGCTTTTCCTCCCAGTGAAAGCTTATGCTAAAACCTGAGTTTTTTTCTCCATCTGCCCAAACACTTGCAACTTGAATGGGTCCATTTTCCCAACAAAGCCTTCAGTTGTGACTTCAAGCCGTAAGACACAACCTTAAGTTTCAAAAAAATCTCCTTGGTCAGGTTCTCTGCTGTCAGCAGTCCCTGCTCACTTCCACTAACCAATCGGGAAAGGCCAATGATGTCATTTATTTACCTTTATTTATTTATTTACCTTTGGTTAGCTGGTGTGCTATATAAATCAAATAAATAAATGAAATGTACAAGGTCAAGTTGAAGTGTGCTGTTTATATACCACCCTATAACACTTAAAGCACTCTCTGGGCAGTTTACAACTTAATTACCGTATTTTTCTGCCCATAAGACACCACCTTTTATTAGACACCCCCACACATTTTAGACCTCCCACAAATAAATAAACTAAATAAATCCTCCTTGAGGTTCTCCACCCCCAGTGTTACCTTTAATTTCTTCATTCTAAACACTCCTCTCTGCTTTGGTGGGTTTGTTTTTGCAGGATCAGGCTTCATCTTTCCTTGAGTCTAAAGACACTAAACAATCAGGCTCTGTAGGATTTGAGAAGCCCATTAAGAAATGCAGTCTGGAAAGAAAAGAAAAAAGCCACACCTTTTCACCCTAAAAAAAATAGGCTGCTCAAGCCTGACGGAGCCTGATCCTGCAAAAAACAAACTCACCAAAGCCAAGAGGAGTGTTTACAATGGGGAAATGAAAGAAAACAGTGGGGGCGGTGTGGGTGGAGAACTCAAGGAAAGTTCTTAAGTCAAGGAAAGTTCTTCACACCCATTATTTTTTGGAGTCACGATTTTAGAAAAAAGTAGTGTGGTATACATGAAATAATAGGTATACAGGTTACATATGGCCCATCCAGTAAACTGGGTACTCATTTTACTGACCTCAAAGGTATGGAAGACTGAATCAACCTTGAGCTGGCTACTTGAGATTGAACCCCAGATTGTGACCATAGTTTTGGCTGCTGTACAGTAGCTTAACCATTGTGTTGTTGTTACAAAGTGGACAATATTTCCAATTTTTAACCATGGAGCACCAAAACATTTCAATCTCACAAGAAAAGTAGTCTACTTTCTATGATTCAACTCCCAGATAATCTCACCTGCAAGACAGAGTATCTCCACAGAATTAAAAAATTAACTCTGTGGAGATACAAGCCCTGATCCAAGATTTCGGTAAACAATACTGTACAAATCCCACCCCTTTCCAGAACTTTCTTGAGAAAGAGAACAATGGTCAGTGTTTTTTGACCTTATTCACCTTGTTTGTAGTAATTTCCAAGCTCACGGCCTTTCCTGATGTCTTTTCTTTGGGGTAGAACTACCAACCGGTCATAGTGTTGAAATGAAGGATCAGAACAGAAGGCAGGAATCTGCCTTTCTGATATTTTCACTTTGGAAAATTCATTGCTAAAACAGTTTTGTGGCATGATAGAGATAACAACCAGTGAGAAGAATAACACATTTCCCCCTTATTAGGGCTGAATCTACTATGCATATAATAGTAGAAAAACCAGCATAGGGACCAGAGACAGGACTGAATGAAAATACAACGTTAAGAGATGCACTTTGATATGACAACAAGGGTTCAATCACATGTGCCAAAAGAATAATTTCATTTTCATCCCTTTTAGTAATGGATACATTTTTACATGCAGTCATGTGGTTTATATACTCCTGGGCCCATTTATACAGCTGTCTGTTCAACTGGTACACTGCTTGCTTTTTACTGGTTCTACCGGTTGCATGTACCAATTCGTATAAATTCATTCATTTGCTGTCCTGGAGATTCTTGGGGTTCCTGGTGACCTAATTTTTTATTTTCTTTCTTAAAATAAGTTGTGATATATTACTATTTCCCTGTCACTTGCACCTTTAATGGATCTGGTGGCAATCTTCCTTCTCCTGTTCATTTTCCCTTCCTCCCCTTTTGATTTTTCTTTCTCCTCTTCTCCTTTGCTCCTCCTCCACCTTTCCCTTGCCTCCTGAACTCACTCATCCCCTTTCCCTTATTTTCCTGCATATCTCTCCCTCTCAGTTTTACCCTTTGGACTTTTCCCTTTGGAACAGCATCCGGAAGAGGAAGTGGATTTTTGTGAAGACCAGGGGTGAAAAAAAAAGAAAGTGAGAGCAACATCTTTCTCCCCTCAAACAATTCAGAGCAGAAATGTTCCTTTCTCTGGTCCAGCCCTTTCCCCCCTTTCCTTACTTACACCCACAAGGAAGGGACTACTTGTATCTCATTCTGAGCTATGTCGTTGAGTTGTTCTTGTGGCTGCTAGTCTTGCTGCTACAAAGTATTTATCAATTTTTTTAATTAAAAAAAATTAAGAGTACAAGCACAGTGCCCTAAAAACTCAACCCCTTCAAAAAGTAAATCAGTTGACAACAATGTTCATACTGTACTGATGTGATAAGGATAGAAGCAATACATGATCAATACAATCAATAAAACAACAATCAGCTTGCCAAACAAAATCAATGTTACCAATGTGTTATGTGAATGGAAATTTATAATATTATTTAAATTATAGCAGAATTGGTGTACTATTGGCATGTGTGATTGAGCTCTGAGGTGCACCTTAAAAAGCCAAAAGGTCAGAAAAGATATGTACTTGTTATTATCCCTTACTAACATCCCTGTAGGGTGGTGGTGGGTATAATTATAACTCTTGAGGACTTTATACAAATATATGTGAACACAAGACTTGGAGGCTTGTAAAACCATCACTGAACCCACATCTCCCACAGTGTAAATATCTGGTTTGTGAATAAAATATAATGCCACAGGCTCAAAAGCTATTTGCATATGTAGATTAATCCTGCATTGACACAGAAACAAATCAAAAGCATTCATGCTTTGGATCCAATTTCAGCAGCATAATACTTAAGACATCAATTAGTATACCATCCTAAATATTATAATAGAAGCAGAAACGAGTTTTTTTAGAAACATACTACATCATCACAGCCAAGAACTAAATTTTCTGAAAATTATGCCTTCATACAAAAGACATTTGATTTATTTCCTGGCAAAAATGTGGTTTAGCCAACACAAAATGGCAAGCAATACTTAATTTGTAGCCATACATTTAATCTGAACTCCTTTCTTTGATTCATTTTTGCTGTGATTGGATAACTATATACCGTAATTGACTCCAAGATTTACAAACTATTATTCAATTTCTCTTTGTATTTACAACTTTCCCCTTGTGGCCTTTAAAAGAAGTGGTAAAAACCTGGATCTTTAAAGATGTATTTGGCAATCGCTAATGTCTGTCTTGTGTTTCCCCCTTGTTTTGATGTTGTTGTTGATATTATTTGGTTTGTGCCTCTTGCCTGGTTATTTGTTCATTTATTCCATTGTTGGTTGGACTTTGTTGGGATTAATTTCCTGTGTGTTGTTTCTATTTAAACTGGCCAGTTCCCATTGGGAAAATCAGTTGCAGTATAGAAATATAAAAATAAATAAACTGATAATCCTTATAAAGTAATACTGTGATTTACAAGCATAATCTATTCTGGAAACATGCTTGTAAACCAAAGCATTCAGAGTCAAAGCAAATTTCCCCATAAGAAATAATGAAAACTTAGATGATTCATTCTGGGGCCTCAAAAAACACATACTATACACACAAAATGCCAAAACTCACAAAAGAGGTTGGCTAGAAGTCCATGTGTACACCATGGTTTAGGTACTGGGTTGAGGAATCTGCTCTGCTTGGGACTAGCAACTGGATTTTACTCTGTGTTTTTAATGTGACAAATTATAATAAAGTGCAATTTGTAGCCCTATACACGCTTGACTATCTGGCCCATGAAACGTTGTTGGGAAAAAATAAAGAAAAAATAAAGCAAAATAAAACCCTTATCTGCACTGTTCTTTGTGGCTGGTGCAAGGGAGATCTCCATTCCTCTCTCCTCCCTCAGCTTTGAAGGCTTGCCTGAGACAGAACATCCCAGACCATCACCCACCATCCAACAGGGAGGAGACATTGCTCATTGATCAAAACATAATTGGTCAGAAATGTTTGCTCATCTTGCAAAACACTTGTTGACCAAGGTACTTGTAAACCAAGGTATCACTGTATGGTATTTCATAGATTACTTTGTAACATTCTGAAACTACATTGTGTTATCAAAGTAAATATGCGACCGTGGAGCAATATTGGCTATTTTAAAAGCAGGTAGATTTTAGTATTAAGTGTAATAGCACACATCAGGCTAATTTTTCTGGTCAATGTCATTAATTATTTACCTGAAATATCAAGAAATATAATCTGTTAGTCTTTTAAAAATAAATTGTGCTTATGTACATTGAATTGAAGCATTACAGCATGAAGCATTATTAAATAATAATAAATGTTTCTTAATATATGGCATAGTACTACTATTAAAATAATTTATTTTTGAAATATCACTGAAAATGTGCCTCTTTTAAAATGTGGGAGAATGATCCCTAGTGACTGCACTTGTCCAGAAGTAACCCTCATCTGACAGGCATATCTGAACATTTTGATTTAGAATTGAGTGGATAGTGAGTGTCTTAAAATTAAGAGCAATTACTCTTGTCAAAGCCTAAAACAGCTATTCTCCATAATAGGGCAACCCTCCAAAAATATTTTGTTTAATGAATCTAATACATTCACTGTGAATGATGTGCTGAAAGCGCACTTCATTTATATGCTGTGATGGATGAAGAACATTCACAAAACATTTCACAGTATTTGGACACTACTATAAACACATTTCAGTCATTTTTCAGGCTGAATGCATACGTAATGCCAACCTCATAGTATTTTAAAATATGAGAATAATGTTGCTGATATACAGAGGTACCTTGTATAAAGGAATTAATTTGTTCCAAATCAAATTCTGTTAAGCAAAATTTCCTTTATACAAATTTCCCATAGGAATGCATTGAAAATGGAGTAATCCCTAATCATAACCATTTTTATATTGTACAGATTTGACCCATAGGCAAATATGTTAAGCAAATTTCCCCTATCTCCGGAATTTTTATGTTGTACAGATTTTATGTTATACAAACCGTTTGTTATAAGAGCTTCCACTGTACCTTTATTTAAAATGCTACTCACAATGCTGATATATTTATTCCATTTTGTCCTACTGGAGGGCGGAAGGAATCCCAAAGTAAGAATCAGTCCTTCTTTAGAATCTGGCTTGAAGGATTATCAGCTAGCCTGAGTTGGGGAAGGGGAGAAACATGGTACCCTGGTGGTGAGTAGCAATATACATACACCAATTCCTTGGTTTACGAGCATAATCCATTCCAGAAACCGGCTTGTAAACCAAAGCACCCATATTCAAAGCAAATTTCCCCATAAGAAATAATGAAAACTCAGATGATTCATTCTGGGAGCTCATAAACCACATACTGCACACACAAAATGCCAAAACTCACAAAAGAGGTTGGCCAGAAGTCCATGTCCACACCATGTTTCAGTTACTAGGTGGCAGAATTTGCTCTTCTTGGGATTAGCAACTAGAATTTATTCAGTGTTTTTAATGGAACAATAATAAAATGTCATTTGTAGTCTTTTACAAACTTGACTATCTGGCTCACAACTAGAAATGGTTTGAAAAATAAGAAAGGATATTGAAAACAAATTAAAGAAAAATATAAAGAAAAATAAAACAAACCCCTAATCTGCACTCTCCTCTGAAAACCTTAGTGGTTGGTACAAGGGGGACCTACATTCCTCTCTCCCCCCTCTGCTTTTGAGGCTTGCCTGAGATGGAACATTCCAGACATTCCCCCACAATCCAGCAGGGAGGGAGAGAAAAAGAGCCACAGTTGGCTCAATTGTGATCATGTGACCTGCTCCAGTGCTGGTATAATCAAGGTATTGCTAGTTAATCAAGGCAACATTTATAAGAAATGCATGTCTTGGAAAACACTCTTAAACCAAAGTATTTGTAAACCAAAATATTACTGTATATTCAGTGCCATGAAACCACTCCATATGAGTCAGAATAATTAATAGAACTACTTAATCCTGGCTGATATTAATCCATAGAGATGGCATACATGCACTTTTTGACATTGCACATGTATCTTCTTTGAGCCATCACATTAAATGACGCCCACAGAGGATTCTCTTTCAAGCAAAATATATATTTGGAGGAGGGAGTGACCCCAGGGCCAAAACAGGGAAGGAATTTCCTCTGTATACCTCATGAATGGTATACTCTATGTACAGCTTGTACCCGTTGTCGGACTGTATGAGAAGCTAAAAGGGGAGCTTACTTGGTATTCAAAAACCTTAAACTCATAGCAGCCACCACCACCACCACCTCCTTCATCTGTTGAAAGGCTGCCAAGACACAACAGAAAAACCCTAAGCCACCCAAACCCAATGGCTTGCATCCACTTCCTTTAATGGGGGAATTGTCTGGTGTGTGAACCAAGCAGAAACTATTGACAGGATGGATCGTTTCTAAGAAGGAACTTAACTTTGTTACATTTAAAATGAAAAAGTGTAACACTTTCAGAGACAGGTCTCTGGACAAAACTTAAAGCATACTGAAATGGTAAAAACAAGTAATATATGTGCAAATATCTTGATTGGCTAGCACAAGCAACTAAAATTATAATTCCTAATGCAATTAGCTCATAACAGCCATGATTATTTATTTTAGTTTTTATTATATGGTCATTGACCCGACTAATTAAAAAATAGGCTTATAAAATACAGTATATAAAATACATAAAAAGCAGCCATGATTCCATTCACAGCATTTATTTTACTGGGATCTCAATGCATATAGAAAATCAGTTTCTAGAGAGAGGAAAAATTCTTATTTTAGATAATTTTCATATAAAAGCAGGGCTAATCCCAAATTTTGTAATTCTTTGTTTACCATTGATTATCTACAATCTCATTCCTAAGTGAGCAATTGCTTGCCCTCCTCTTCAAACCACCAGTGTATCACCACAATTTTGTTTGTTTGTTTCCATTTATATATTACCCATCTGGCTAAAAGACCACTCTGAGGAGCAGATCATGAGAAAAGAGGTATAGAGAATATAAGTAAACAGCCAGTTTGAGAGGATATACTTTTGTCAGTAATTACGGGCTTCAACAGTTGTCTGACCATACTAATGCTGAGCTACACAGAACGGAATACATCCCAGCAAAAGCAAAAATGAGATTTCTTTATTCTACCTCTGCTATGCATTTAAAGAATTCCCATCTGACAAAACCACAAGAGTACACACCAATCCACTAGAACCAAAATGACCAGCTTATATGTGTAGCCTGAACACTGTAATCAAAATTGTAAACAAAAGATTACTTGTAGTGGTATGGGGCGGTATATAAGCAGAACACTTTTAAAGAGATGGACAAAAGATTCAGTTGTAAGTAATGCTAGTTTAAAGAATCAGGCATTTGAAAAAAGTGTATGGAGGAAGGGTTTATAAGGTATGAGACATATGGCTTTCTGAAAAGCATGAACTATGGCATCATCAGTCATCCCCCTCTCCCTCTATTCTTCCTCAGTTTAGTTGCAGTCCTCAAAGTAGCCAGAAGGAATGAATTTTCCCAGGAACAGTATGTTTTTACAAGCTATTTCTGTCATAATGCAAGGTACAGTAGAACCCCAGTATCCACTGATTCATTAACCACCGTTTTAGTTATCCATAGTTGGCAGAGGAAATAATTAAATAAATAATTCAGCAGCCGCAAAGCAAGCTACGGTCGTAAAATAGCAGCAACAAAGCAAGCCACTGTCACAAACAGCAGCCGTAAAGCAAACTACTGTCACAAAATAGCAGTTGTAAAGCAAGCTACTGTCACAAAACAGTAGTTGGGGGGGGGGGGCGTTGGCATTCTCTCTTATGCATGGTTTTCGTTATCCATGGGAAGGCCTGGAACCAATTCCCAGTGGATACCGAGGTCCTACTTTATTTAGTTTTGAAGAAGCAATTAAAAGACATTAATTTATAAAATACATGCTGTCTCTTTTTGGCAGTATAAAATGATCCATAAGCTTGCATTTGGGGACTCTCTTAATGGGGAGCTGCTAGTTATTAGGAATATCATGCTAAGTTCTACAATTACAAAATTAGCCCTACACCATTGTTCAGTCGTTCAGTCGTGTCCGACTCTTCGTGACCCCATGGACCAGAGCTCGCCAGGCCTTCCTATCCTCCACTGCCTCCCGGAGTTTTGTCAAATTCATTTTGGTTGCATCGATGACACCGTCCATCCATCTCATTCTCTGTCGTCCTCTTTTCCTTTTGCCTTCGATTTTCCCAGCATCAGGGACTTTTCCAGGGAGTCCTCTCTTCTCATGAGGTGGCCAAAGTACTGGAGCCTCAGCTTCAAAATCTGTCCTTCCAGTGAACATTCGGGGTTGATTTCTTTCAGAATGGATAGGTTTGATCTCCTTGCAGTCCAGGGGACTCTCAAGACTCTCCTCCAGCACCACAGCTCAAAAGCATCAATTCTGCGGCGATCAGCCTTCTTTATAGTCCAGCTCTCACTTCCATACATCACTACTGGAAAAACCACAGCTTTAACCATCCTGACCTTAGTTGGCAAAGTGATGTCTCTGCTCTTGAGGATGCTATCTAGGTTTGCCATTGCTTTCCTCCCAAGAAGCAGGCGTCTTTTTATTTCGTTGCTGCAGTCGCCATCTGCAGTGATCAAGGAGCCCAAGAAAATAAACTCTGTCATTGCCTCCATTTCTTCCCCTTCTATTTGCCAGGAGGTGATGGGACCAGTGGCCATGATCTTAGTTTTTTTTATGTTGAGCTTCAGCCCATTTTTTTCACTCTCCTCTTTCACCCTCATTAAGAGGTTCTTTAATTTTTCCTCACTCTCTGCTATTAGAGTAGTATCATCTGCGTATCTGAGGTTGTTGATATTTCTTCCGGCAATCTTGATTCCGTCTTGTGATTCATCCAGACCGGCCTTTCTCATGATGTACTCTGCATATAAGTTAAATAGGCAAGGTGACAGTATACAGCCTTGTCGTACTCCTTTCCCAATTCTAAACCAGTCAGTTGTTCCATATCCAGTTCTGACGGTTGCTGCTTGTCCCATATATAGATTTCTTAGGAGACAGATAAGGTGGTCAGGCACTCCCATTCCTTTAAGGACTTGCCATAGTTTGTTGTGGTCTACCATTGCTCAAGTCCAAAAAAATCCACTTCCACCCAGACATAATGGACATTGGTTTAAGTGGATTGCAGGCACCAAAAGCTGCTATAAAGGGTAGGTATTCAACATCATAAGCATATTAATCAAAGAGTGCAATACTACATGGCATTAATATTATTGAAATCCAACCAAGAATACAAGTTCTGCACATTTCTGAAAGAGCTTGCAAATGTTTTCCTTTGTAACTACAGCTCCCAGGGTCTCCCAAACATCATGCTAGTGATAAGGGGGGGGGGGACCAGCTGTGGTTTCTGAGGACAAAGCTTTAGACATAAGTTCTTTACAGAGACTAAATCTCTGTAGACTGAACACAAGTCAAGAGGAGTACAACCGATGTAAACAAGCTCCACCTGTGTAGTTCTCTGAAGTTCAGAACTTATATTACATAACTTTACATACAGACTGTTGCACCATTGAGAACATGGCAGTTCACATACTTTTTTGATACTAAAATTATTACACTTGGTAGGAGGACAGAAACACCATACACCATCTTGCTCTTTATGTACATGCTGAGTGAGAATGCCCAAAGAAAGGCTAGAAAGCTATTTGCAATATAGATGCATAAGTAAATCCAGTCCACAAGTAACATATCAGAACAGCCACTTTACAGCTAGTAAGAAAGTGTTCACATGCATTGCTGGAACATATAGCTCTGCTATTATTTTATTTACAAATAGAAATATCACACTGAGCAAAAGAACAAATATCTGTGTGGACATGAAGTATTCAATATTAATTTCTTTGGAAAATATCAGTACTGTAGCAGAGATCTCAAGCAGTTGCCACACAGCATATACATGCATTTGTGTGTACCCTCTCTGAGCTTTCTGCTTTAATTGCTTTGACTGGGTATATCCCAAGGGATCATCCTTTATGAACAGTTTTGATCTTATCAAGCAGTTCAGCTTTTGATAAAGCAGGATCAAAAGTTCACAGTAATCATTTCAAGTTAAGAGCATGTATGTAAAGGTATGTCAGTGTGTACACTAACACACACATCTCTAAATACAATCATTTAAATTATTAAGAAATAAATAAATAATAGCAGTACATTTAGTATTCTACAAGGCACACGAAACAGCATTAAAACATGAAGATTTTAGCAGAAACCACCACCTTCAAATGAGGCTGTATTTATTCAGTTTCATTCATGCTGCAAATTAAAATTTAATTTTATAAACATTGAAACTAATTTGCAGGAAAATGTTCATATTAATATAACCAGCTTGGGAAAAATTAATCATGCAAAAAGAAGACGTTCTGATTATGTATAGTTGTGAAGGAATTGCCATTATCTTACAGAGTTTTTATTCAATTAGAGTCTGGAATGAAGTGATTCTATGTCTTTTCACTTAACTCTACTGGAGAGAATATAAAATTGGTACAATGAATAAAAATATCAAGAAAGTAATAAAATACATGCAAATGCATTGCCAAAATGCATCTGAATGTTATTATCCAGAATGTTACTTCAATTAGATTGGTATTGAAAAGAACACTTTTAAAACTAAGAAATATTATAAAGAAATCCACAATATGTTTGGCTTTGCCTAATGCAGAGATTTTATATAAAGGAAATATGAGTCATATGCCATATGTGTTCAGCAGTATCTCATTCTATTTCAAGTGCATATATAAACTTTGCTGGAAGAGCATACTGAATAATATGCAAATATGATGTAGGATTATTTTAACAGCATTACTTATTGACATTTCCTGGTAAAAATAGAACACCAGCAGAAGCTTTCACAAACTGAGCCTATCCGCCTTGCTCAGTCCACAACATACACAGGGCTCAAGTGCAGAACCCACTTACAGTACCAGTGGTCAGCAACAGGTGTATTAGAGTATTTGAATTCATTATAATATTTCAGTAACATTGGCACAACTCTAACCAAAAGAATCTGTGGCAAATGAAAAGAACGCGTGAAATTAACCACTCTGAGAGCTATTGTACTCATGCTGAGCCTGTAGTTACCAGCACAGAACCTATGCAACTAACATCTGAAGACAGAAGCTGTTCTGCTGTTTACATATGCTGGGACAAATTGTAATTCTTTTCTGATGTAGCCATTTTTGAATATTTTTATATGCTCATTTACCATGCCATCAGGTTCAACTGTTCGAGACACTTTTGTGGGATTCTATGAATTGTTCCCTTGATTGCTGTTGACCCTATTCTCCATAGGATATGCTTATTCTAAACATTTTTAATGGCAGTTCACCAAAAAGGAAGTTTGTGTATGACTGTAAAGCTATGTTTTGAAAGTAACAAAGTATCATAACTGGATGTCCATGGACACAGGAAGCATTACTGAATAACTACAATCCAAAATCTCAACAATCAAGAGCCAAAGACAAACCAGTGATTAGATGTGGATAGATTTTTAAAAAATTATTTCTCTGAAATACAAGTTTAAATCTATGTTACTACCATTTGTTGTTATATAGTTAATAGACAAAATGGTGTCCTAACAGCCACTGGGCAAAATAGTAGAAATATTTGTCTTACATTCACAGATTTGATGAAAAAATGAATGATTACGACATTGTTGTGCAATTAGCAACAGAAAATCAAGGTACTGCTTCTAGATATTAGAGCTTAAACCCGGTTTAAAAAGTGGGCAGTGTCCAACATAGGCACTGCATAGAAGAAAGGCTTACTTCTGAGATTGCCCCTCTCCTCCACAGGCACAAACTCCTGCTGTTTGTAACACTGGGTGCCATTCAAGAAAACGTGGTTCTCAGTAAAGAGTTCATTATAAGTGACTGTTTGTACTTTCTGATAGCTCTAATCCCCCAAAAAGGATTAGAGAAGATCTCTCTTCCCTAAAAAGAGCAGAAGAATGACAGTCAGAATATCTGAAGACTGGAGAAGGCTTTGTATCACTTTTTCTTTTTCTGCAGTGCACCTATGCTCTCTGGAGGCTCACACAGTTCCAGCCCTATTTTCCCCAGGAGCCAATGTTATAAGAGACAGTAGGAGCAGTCCAAGTGAGAAAATGTAACATTGTGCCAGATGAAAGTTCACTTACTCTACAAAACATTTTAAGGCCAGAATTGTTCCTCCCCTACCCAGACCTCTTGTCTTCCGTGTTCAGACACAGAGTGGATATTAGAGAATAGAGATGGGCACAAAACAGAAAAATGGCATTTCGGGTTTTCATTTGTTGTTGAGAGGTCTGTTTCAGTTTGTTTCCGTTTGTCGGGAATTTTTTGAAAAATTTCATTACCGTTTTTCGTTTTTTCGTTTGTCATTTCTACCCGCTTTTTGCGCGATTTTTAAAGCACTTCCATGCGCAGGCATCATCCAACACCCCAGACCAGAGGGAAAACACTAAAAAAAAATGGATGCTGGCAGAGACACAGTATAGACTAGGTATGCAGGGAGGCTGCAAAGGCAGTGGCGGGCGTTGCCCAGGGTGCAAGGCAGCCGCAGAGTGACTGCACTGCAGGCAGGGGAGGGTACTCACCGAGAGGTACGCAGCACACACGCACACAGGGAGGCTGCAGGACTGAAGCTAGAGTCGCAGAGACAGCAATCCCACCCTAACTCCCACCAGAGACTGCAAGGAGGACGGGGGCTGCCAGAGCTTTTTATGCCCTCTGTGGCTGCCAGACCTGCCCACCCAGTCTGCAACCTGGGCATACTATTGGTTGAACATGATCCCATCACATGGCTTGCCTCCATTTTGTGGCTGGTGGCGACATCCATTTTAAAGGGAAAAGAAAAATACATTGCGATGGGAGAAGACAAAAACAAACATTTTAAGGACCCCAACCCCCCTGGTAGGTATTATCAGACAATATAAATAATTATCACTGTGTTTTTACAGATGTCCAGGGCGTTTTTTAACATTTAAAACAGCTCATTTCATTGTGCGGCGCCATTAACGGAAATGAAACGTAATGACTACAGTTTTCGTGGTTCTGTTCGTTTCGTTTCACTTTCATCACAATTTTCGTTTGTCATTTCGTTACGTAACGGAAACAACAAACGGTAACGGAAACGAAAAAATGTTCGTTCCGTGCCCATCTCTATTAGAGAATTCAAAAGCTTCATACACCTTTGGCCACTCATGTCCTCCTATACTTCCTGAGTCAGCTAAATACTCTCTCACACCATTTTTGGTCTCTGTGGGAGACATAAGCCTTATTCAGACAAGCAGGAAAAGGTATTTGTGCATGTGTTTGTGTGTAATGACAATCTACATCTTTAAAAAACAAAACGATCTAAAAACAGCTATAGCCATCTTCACCTCCTTCTTACACACTCAGCAAACACATCCACAGCAAACACATAGGTGGGAAAGCCTTAACCTCTAAGGGGATAAAATATAGCTGCTGCACATCTTATTTTAACTCTAAAGGTGTGTGTGTGGGGGGGAAGCACAGATTCAGAAGCAAAGCAGGAACTGGAATATCTGAAGTGTCGGAGAGGAAATGTATATTTGTGTGCTTTCCTAATGAATCTTTTCAATCTTGTTATATTTTAAATCTATTTTAAGCCACTTTCAGACCTAGTTAGAAGACAATACAAATACTCCAAAGAACTAGATATTAATCACAAACTTGGTTCTACTAGAACAGGTTCCAGGGAGATATTCAGAGTAACCTCAGTATTTTGAAAGTTCATTAGAATGATCTGAATTCTGTTTTCTGTGACACTGCAGACCATGGCTGCCAGTATTCAGAGTTGTTCCTCTAACTCTTCACTCTGTGATGGGCAGAGACATAAAACGTGTATGGTTTATCAACATATGTTGGCATATCTGTGGCAGTCCGTGAAAGGGAACTATTTTCAAGGAGGAAAGAGCTTCCTAGTGCATGTCTTATTATCAGTCAGGTAGGCAAACAGTTAGATGAACAAATAGACAAACAACCCATGGCAGAGGATATACCATAATCAGTAGCAGAACATTTAAAATGCAGTACACGGGAATATGCAGAACTGAATTTGAGATTTTCTTTTGAGCCCAATATGCTTATAGAAGTTTCAGGACTTCTCACCCTTACCAGGCTCTTATACAGACAATCAGTTTGTGCACTGACCATCACCAATTTCTGTTTGATTGATTGATTTTGCTTTATTTTTGTTTCCCCTGTTTTTTGTTTCCTGCTGTACAATGACTTCCATCCACAAACATAAACTGGGCATTGTAACAACAATCTTTGGTTCTATAAAGGTTGTGGTTGTCAAAATATGAGAACCTGTATTATGTTGCTACCTAGATGCCCTAAGCACATCTGATCTTGCTTCATTTCAGAAGCTAAGCAGGGTCAGCCCTGGTTAGTACTTGAATGGGAGACAACCAGGGAATACCAGGTGCTGTAGGCGCATGGAGTAGGAACTGGCAAACCACTCCAGTATTCCTGCCAAGAAAACTCCATGGACATGGAGTCACAAAGAGCCAGTCATGACTGTAACAACACAACACACACACACACATTATTATGTCAGCACTTTTGTTTATACTGATAATGTGATATCTCATGCCACATTACACCCTGCCATCCCCAGGCGTCAAGCCAGACTGGCTGTGAGTGATGGAAGCTATACTACAACACAACTGGAAGGCATCAGGCTGGAGAGGACTCACTTATAGTTGTTGTATGCTTTGACAAATGTATCTCTGAAATTAATGAGTTAGATATGTTTGGGACAGTAGTGGAAGCTAGTGAAGATAGGGTATCATGCAATGAGAACCTATAGAAACTTGATTAGAAAACTGTAAGAAGAGTTTGGTTGTGCACTTGGGGAATAGGAGGAAATAACAGGTCTGTAAATGACCAGTCCAGGAAGGCTTATGTCTCTGAATCACTGCCAAAATCAGCAGAGCATCACTGTGAGGAAGACAGCAAACTGTTTCAGCATAGCCCTGAGCTATCAGCAGATATCAGCAAAGAAAAGGGCAGAATGGCAGGGTTAAAAATAGCACTACAATAGAGCAGAGGAATATGACCTGAAACACGCACACACACACACACACACACACACACACACACACACACACACACACACACACACACACACACACACACACACACACACACACACACACACTATTATATCCACATACTTTCAGAAACAATGGAGGCAGTGGCTGGTTCAGTATGCTATAGGTTTGACTATAACTTTTTCTATTCGTTTTTCTTCCCTTTTCAGAGGAATAGCTGCTGTAATACATTATACCATTACAAAGCCATTAAAGATGATTCGTTTGTTACTGCCAAAACAACAATGGATTCAAAAGGAAACATGGGGAGCTTTATTTTAATCCTGAGCACATAAAGATGATGAAATGAAAGCGGTATTGGCGTTTTAAATAATGATGCCTGTGTGGAAAGACAGACAGCTGTAGAGCTCATTTCTAGGATTTATTTGTTCCTCATTTCTCCTGGATAATGGAAGGTGGGGGAGCTGTCACTTATTTCTCTTAAAACCATAGCATTAAGGATTCAATTTATTCATGCTGCATGAAAAAAAGACAGTTTTGCATTATAGAAGTATTAAGAAATGAGACACGTTTTCTTACCTTTCTTTGTAGCACAGAGGAGAAATCCATTCATTCTGGCTGAAACTGACTGCAAACCCTGATAGGCTTAGAGTGGGTAAATACTATGCCTTTCCAATGCATGCCTACCTGTTCTTTATACCCAAAATTTAAACACAAGCCAAACGACCAGGGATTATTAGGTGTTAAAAGTGGTTAAAAGTGGTAAAGATTATTACTTCCTCCCTCAGAAAGCAGCAGGCAAACTTTCATAAATATATTTGACATTATTAGCACTTTCTAACTATTTCAGGGATGTTCCAGCAACTAGCCAAAATAATAATAAAAAAATGTGCTTTTACCTAAGAAATGGCCCCTGCCTTTCTACCCCCCTCACCTGCATTTCTCCCTGTAATTTTAGCTACCACTTCAACCTACTTTCACTTTTCTACCCAGCATTGCTACATATTTTAAATATCTACAGTGGAACAACCTGAAACATAGCATCCCTGATTACTTTATACTTTTCAAAACTTTCCCCAGCAATTAACTTCATGATAAGTTCACCAATTAAAGCCCACTTACCTGGAAAGTATAAAACCGTGTTCCATTTGGAGGATGAACCTTGGGAGACCCAGAAACAGTGCTCATATCAGAGAAAATCATTTCTGCGTGCAGGCACAATACAATCCACAAGGAGCTACAGCAAGAGGCAGGGCAGAGCACTCTGCTAACAGACAACACCTTCCATACATTGCATTGATTCTGCTGTATAAAATGACATCTGCCCCATCCGTTCAACGAGAATGACAGCATGTGAATCCTCCATGCCTACATTTGTGAGCTTAGCTGGAATGTCATCAGTCAGGAACCTTTAGCTGAGTGAATTCTTGGAATACAAATAAAATGCCATAAAAATGAAACCCAGACTTTGGTTTCAAAAAGAAGAAAATAAAAGCTAAAAGAGCCTATAACGTAATGGAGCTGGTGCAGGATCTGGCAATGGTTCCGACCCTGCCCATCTGTTCTTAGTGATAATCACCTCCCTTTTCTACAGACTAGCAGAGTGATTATGCTAAGCATCCCAGTTAACTGTTAACACACAGCTGAGTTGCAAGCAAGCATGAAGAGTGTAAGCCAGGAGACCTCTTCTGACTAACATGAATCATATCATGTCTATTGCTCAGAGAGGTGGATGACAAAATAAAAACCTAAACCTAAAAATAAATTAAAAGATGATTCTATTAGCTGAATTGTTTGTTGGTATTATACAATTAGATTCAAAAGCAAAAAATAAAATTCATTACTCCCTCTGCTGAATTTATTTCATCTTCCCTCATGAGTTATTGCATGTTACTAGGAAAAGATTGTGATTTAAGGGTAAGAAATCTGAAGAGCTTACAAGCAATATAAAGAGTTTACCAGACCTAAAAACAAAACAAAAACAAACAAAACGTAAATGGCCTTGTCATTTTTTTAAAGAAACCATTTGGGAAAGAATATTATTTACAAGGTTGACTTGGTTACCGAGTAGCTACCCTTAGGTCTAATCTTCTTCAGTACATAGGTACAGCAAAGGGGAAATGAACTGGCAAGAACAGTAACACATTATTACACGTTATTGTCTGTTTATTGCCTTCCCTCTTTGAAAAGGACACCATTTATACAAATAAGCATTTGTACTGGAGAAGGAGCAAACAGACATTATGCTGCTTGATCCCTCTTTTGTTGTCCATACACATGTGCATGTTCTGGAAGCAGGAAGGTAATAACATCATTTTCACATTCCTTGGCATCTTTTAAGCAGCAACATGCATACTTTCATTTACTCTTGACTCTAAGTTTGTGATTGGGGGAGGGGAAGTAAGGACAGAAAGCTTCTGGTAGGAAAATTTTGAGTTTTTTATTCATATATTTTAGATCTATGACTGGAGTACAGATTATTAGTAAAATACTACCAATGAAGCAAAAGAGTTTGAAGAAATGCATCTCTAGAAAAGAAGTTTGTGTGTGTGTGTGTGTGTTGTGTCATTATAGTCGTGACTGACTCCATGTCCATGGAGTTTTCTTGGCAGGAATACTGGAGTGGTTTGCCAGTTCCTACTCCAGGCGCCTACAGCACCTGGTATTCCCTGGTGGTCTCCCATCCAAGTACTAGCCAGGGCCAACCCTGCTTAGCTTCCGAAATCAGGCGAGATCGGATGTGCTTAGGGCATTTAGGCAGCTCAAAAAAGTAGTTTACTGAAGCATTAATTAAATGAATGCTTTTATATCTGATTTTGGACAATTGTGCCATTTTAGTAAAAACATAACATGATGTCTCATGAAAAAGATTTCCATGGCAGTTACAGTATTCCTATCCACTCACAGATGCATTTTAAAGCAATTTTTGGACAATTTCCACAGCTGTCAACATTTCATTATAGAATATGTAGCAATGGGAGGAATTCCTAGAGGTTTCCACGCATTCTCTAACTCCTGGTTTTTCGATTCAGAAAGTAATGTGTTAATCTCATTGATTACATGTTGGCCGTAGAAACTAGGGGTCCCAGAATGGTTGCACGATAAATAGATGCTATGGTTTGTTTACTCTGGTGTACAGAGGAAGTTCCAGCATACCCATCCCTGGCCAGGCTGCACTGGCTCCCTGAAGTGGTATGGGGCGGTATATAAGCAGAACATTTTGCTTTATTTATTTATTTATTGAATTTTTATACTGCCCATCTGGCAGTAACATCACACATTACACATGGTCACAGGGTAGACCAAAAGTAATTGATGGAAAGTGAACTGCAACAGAATCTACCCTTACCTTGGAATCCAAGATCGGGCTCCTCTGATATCAATGTTGCCACAAATAATGAAATACAAATATTCACTGTGCATGAAATGCAAGAGACATAATGCATTTCTGTTATCCCATAGGATATTGCATCATGATGCCAACAAACTTAAAATGATGCATCCAGATCTTCATGATGGATATGCAGAAATATAGAATATTATTTGAATAATTCTGCTTGCCCAAGAATCTGATTATTCAATTCCCCAACCAAAAGTTATACATGTAAAGTGATACCTCTGATAACGAATTTCATTGGTTCTCAGAGGCAATTTGTTATCCAAAATGCGGTTTCCAATTGAAATGAATGGGAAACCGATTAATCCCTTCCAGAGGTCCAAAACAGGCAAAAAAGCTCGCCCCCCCCCAAGATCACTTTATAAAGTGCACTTTAAAGGCATGCAGTGCTGGAACACCCCCCTGAACACCCTCCTGCAGTGCAATGCAAACACTGACAAAAGAAATAAGCAAGACTACCCCAGCCTTTTCCCATCAAAAATGCAATGGAAAGCAGTTCAAAGTTCAATAAAACCAAGCTCCAAAAACAAACATCTAGTCATTTCCTCCAAATGCACAGGAAAAAAGCCAGCACCCTCCTCTGCCAGCTCAGGTCAACACTCTGTTTTAAAATGGAAAGGAATGCAAACAGGAAAAAAAGCCAGGACGCTCAACTGCAAACCTCAGCTCAGCTCTGCACTCAGAATGGAAAGGAATGCAAACAGAAACAAGCCAGCACACTTCTCTGCAAACCCCAGCTCAGCTCAGCACTCCATTATAAAAGGGAAAGGAATGGAATTAGACAGGAAAAAGCAAGGAAACCTCAGCTTCCTACCTTTCAAAGTTCAAAAGGTACAAATCCCTCAGCAAAAAAGGTCCCGAATTGCTCCATGAAAATGATACTCTAAATCCTCCCACTGCTTCACAAATTGGGGGGGGGGGTTACAATGCATCCTGGGTATACTATTTTCCCAAGGCATTATGAAACATTCATTATTAGAGGCATCCCATAGGTAACATTTGTTATCCGAGGCAACCCTATACCTGGAAATTTCCATTTGTTCTCCGAAAAATTTGTTATTATGGGCATTTGTGATCCGAGGTATTACTGTATACTGTAAATGAAAAACAAAACACATGGCTCTCTACTAGATTATGGCTTCACAGATCCAATTGGGTGATAAGATAGTAAAGGAAAATGTTGATAAGCAGAAAAACCGAAACACATCCTCTGTGTTCACAGCACTGAAGCAAAATAACATGATGGACAGTTGCAGCTTTCTGGCCATTGTGTGAGAATTCTATAATGAGAGCCCTCCTTGGGATACTGGTTTGTGGAAGGAGACTCTAAAGCCCTGTATTAAGTATGCAAACCCAGCACATCAGAAGGCAAATCAAAATCATTATTATCTTGAAAAAGGTACCATACTGATTTTGATCTCTTAATATTCATGTCAGAATGAAAACTAATCAAAATTCTTCCCCATCATATTGGACTTGGATTAACTCCTGAAAATCAGATCATAATTTTGACAGCCAGAATGGGAAGCTTTGAAGGAATAGTCCAATATCTGAAATCCACGTATTTATGTTGGTGTGCATACATGATAAAGGAATCAACTCTTATTTTTTGGGAACGAGAATTTCAAAATTAATAACTGAGAAGCAAGACCATTATGCTTTATGTGCAGGGCTCAATAATCAGAATGTCATTAACATTTTTATAAAAATATGGGAAATGTTCAGTCTTTAAAACCCTTGACAAGCATTCATGATATGCAACCAGCTGAGAAGTTAATTTGAACCATGGGTTTGAATTTGGTTACAATCTGTCAGAATGTAAGCTGTGATACACAATTCTACAAGTGAAAAATTTAAGGAACAGTCAAACCATGCTGAATCTTACCTTTGATTGCTTTTATGCCAGGGCTGTCCAACTTTGAACAGGCCGAGGTCTACTTTTTCCAGATGAAAGTGCCTGAGGGCTACTACACTAAAACCTCTACTTATGAATTTTATCTGTTCTGAGTAGAGATGGGCACGACTCAAAAATGGTGTTTCGTTTGTCGTTTAGGGGTCCGTTTCGGTTTGTTTTCGTTTTTCGTGATTTTTTTGCAAAAAAAAATCGTTTTTGTTTTGTTACATAATGAAACGAAAAAATGAAAACAAAAACGAAAAATTGCTGTTTCATTAGCATTCATAAGAACATAAGAACATAAGAACATCAATGTATTTGCCACAACGAAAACGAAACGCACGACAAAATTTCTGTTGTTTCGTTTCGTTTCGTTTCATTTTGGAGACAAACTTCGTTTTTCGTTTCATTACGTAATGTAATGAAAAAACGAAAATGAAAACAAAAAATTGCTCGTTTTGTGCCCATCTCTAGTTCTGAGCATATGATCATAAGTAAAAAAAAATTTAAGTAGAGCAACGGTTTCCCATAGGAACGCATTGAAAATCAATTAATCCTTTCTGGAGGGAACATATTTCAATGCATTCCTATGGTAAGACTGACCATGCACATGCTTCCCTTACACCCGCTCGAGGCGGTGTGGACAGGTGCAAGGGAGGCGTGTGCATGCTTGCGCAGATCGCCCCTTCTGCTTGTCTGGGCTGCTGGAAGACTTTTTTAAAAAGGTACACTTTCCCTCCCAACCTGCCCGGAGCCTGACTTGACTCTACTTCTCCTCCTGTTTCCCCCTTCTGCCTTCCAGCCCCCTTGCTGCCACTGGTGCTGCCTCCCATAGCTCTCACTCACTTCTGCCATGTTCTCTGCGCAGCTGGGATGGGCCAAGCCAGCAGCAGGGCATTCACATTGCCACGGCGGTGAAAGGAGGAGGGAATGGCTCAGAAGAGGAGCAGGAGGAGTGGCAAGTCACAATCTCTGTGAAGCAGCTGTGGGGTGGGAGGAGGAGGAGGAGATGGATGGGAGGATGGGAGGAAGGAATTATCTGGGGGGGAGAAGGAGGGACATCACCATGCAAAGGAGGTGGGCATGTCCATGACCCCACCCCTCACTGTAACCTCCACTCCCTTTCCTTCGCTCTACACCAACAACTCAGTTGGTCACGAGACAGTGGCATGCTGTTCATCTGGCCAGGAGGGAGAGCAGGGGACTGTGCCATGGCCCTCGAACTGTTCCGCTCGGCTAAGACAGTGGGCTGGCAGACCCAGAGCTTTGCTGGGGCACTGGTTGTCCTTGGGGTGGGGGAGGTAGAGGTGGAGAACTTATCCCCATTTTTTACTGATGGCTGGCGGGCTACTTTTGAACCCTTCACAGGCTACTGGTAGCCCCTGGTTTACCTGTTTGGCAGGCCTGTTTTATGTGAACTGTATTTTTCATCTGCTTCATATGATTTGCAGGCAGAACATCTCTGTTATATTCAACCTATTTTTTTGTATTATTGTATATTGTATATGGTTCATTTTATACTGTAAACTGCCTAGAGTGGTTCCGCGTCAGATGGGCAGTGTATAAATTGAATGAATGAATGAATGAATGAATGAATGAATGAATGAATGAATGAATGAATGAATAAATAAATAAATAAATAAATAAATAAAACTCCAGAATATTAGCTTGGAGACAGTTGCAGGCCAGGTCTTAGCCTAGTACTTGGCAGTTCTTTACATACTTTTAACTAGCATCTCTTTGTGCCTTATGTTTCTACTGAGACCCTTGGATCAGCTTAACCCTTCTTATAAAATATGCTATAAAATCAAGATAATATAAAATTCATAAACAGGAAAACTGAAATACAATAGCCAAACAGAGTTACTGCACAATTGTAAATATCTTTAGCACACACCTAAAAGCCACTAAAATGGAATCAGCTGAATTTCCTTTGGCAAGGAATTCCTAAGTTTTACTACCACCCATATTCACCCGATATAACAAAAAGAAAGTTCTCTTATTATGGTTTTTAGGGATCAGAGTGCTGGCTAAGGTTTGAGGGAATTAGCTGTTGTGAGTTTTTTGGGCTGTTTCGCCATGTTCTTGAAGTTTTTTTCCCCCTGATGTTTCGCCAGACTCTATGGCTGGCATTTTCCGAGGGCAAGGATTTCAGGGAATTAGGAGATCTCTCTGCGCTCTGGGGAGAGAGCTTCTAGTTCACTGAGCTCCTTGCCCACTGAAGATGCCAGTCACAGAGTCTGGCAAAACATCAGGAAGAAAAACATCCTGAATATGGCCAAACAGCCCCCCCAAAAACCCTTCACAACAGCTATCAGATCCTGGCTGTGAATGCCTTTGAGAATACTTTAAGGGAATTGCTAAATTTCTGTAGGGCTTCAAGGAGGGAGACAAATTGCAGGATGAACAGTACTAAAGAGAATGATGGTCTGATATTTTCCTCACATGAGTTGGCTTTAAAACTTGGGCATCTATCACCACTTATTCCCTGATGCTACAAAAGGCAAAATGAGCCAAAGAACAGGAGAATCTTCTTCCACTGCTCTTGTTTGTACCATTTTGGCATGCTCACAGGGGTTTGCTGAAATGCTATTTGAACCCAGGATTCCCCAAATCATAGTCAATCTTCTAATCAATACTAATTCATATTCCTTCACTCTGAGTATAGAGCTAGTTATCTTAAGGTGAACAGCAGTTCTGCCCTTAACAAAATGTATGTAGTTGCAGAAGGTTTAATATGGAAATCAATGGATTTTTCATTGCTATGAAGGGTTTTGAAGAAATAGAAAGGGGGTGGGGCTATAATTCTTAGGATCCCAAATGGAAATAGATACATGAAGGGATTGCCTCCTTGCTCCCCCAAGACCTCACAAATAAAAAGTGAGAAAATAACAAATAATACAGGGCTTGTGCTAAGCCATTACATGTTGATCCAAACATCTTGGATGGCAGGTATAGATTTGATCTATAATGATCCAAAGCTGTTGAACCTCTCCCATTTCAACCCTTCTTTCCAAAATTGTCTGTCACAACTCGTAACAGGTGAACATAGTGATATCTGCCACAAAATATGGCTGAAACATTTTGACATTATATGCTAGCCAGTTAAAATCAGATCATTTCCTTAAGACTTTCTCTTCCTTAAATTGTTAAATGGCATACATGTTTAACTGACTGTGGAAGCACTAGATACCCAGCAGACAGAACATGAGGAAGTAGTGACTAATAAGTCAACAATTTAAATAAAATCTGTGATACTAATATAAGACTGTAATGAGTCAGCTATCTCCCTCCCATTTGTCTGTGACAGAGTCACTTGCTTTAGTCAGAACACACAGAGAGCGAAGAGATGAATTTAGATTCCAATTAATTAGGAGCTATCTTGGATATGCTATAATACAGTTAGACTATATAAAATTGAATTAATAAAGATTTATTCTGAAGGCTTTATTTCTGCAGTTTTGCTGATGGTTATAAAACTGGAAATAACATTCAAAAATGGATATCTTTACTATATAGTACAAATATTTATTACTGAATCCAAGTGGTTCCACCACACCCCTAAAAAGGGGTGGGGGACAGGCTTCAGTCATACTAGCCTCCTGTTTTTATTTATCTATTTTCTAAATTAGCAGTTTATAAACTTGCTAACCAGAGATGTATGAAAATTGGTTGAAAGAGACAGAAGGCAAATGCATACCCAATACTATACTCAACTATACTTACCTGCTAAAAGAAAGATTTTATGAATAAACAACCATATCTACAACACATTTAAACCTAATGCTGAACAATACATGGGAAAAGGTAACAGCAGTCAAAGAGAGATGAAAAATCTAAGCAGGGCAGTGATAAAAAAGAGCATTTGCTAGTGAAAATTTTAACTGCCACAATAACCTATTATTTGCTACATCCTTTTGGTTGTAAAATATTATCATCAACAAGCAAAGGCTGCTACTTATCCACCACCTTGTAGGGCTTAAATCACTCTCTGGGCAGTTTACAAGTAATTATGCAGGATACACATTGCTCCCCCTTCCCCAGCAAGTTGGATAGTCATTTTACCCTCTTGAACTATGCTTTTAGCAGAAACCAACATCGATATGCCATAGAGAGGACCACTACTGGGAATGACTTACCTTCTGAAAGTAATCTGTGCTTAAGATGCAAGATAGAAGGGAAATATTATACTACTCTCTTCTGTCTGTGAGATGCCCCTTTGTATAAGATAATCCCCACTTTTCCAACCAAAAATTACAATTTTGCAACTGCATGATTCTCTCTCCTTGACATTCTTCTGTGTATAAGATGACCCTCAATGTTTAATCTAACAATTTTATACAAAATATAGTCATATACATGGAAAAATACTGTACATGTGCCCCTTTCTCTATTATGCAAAAAAAAAAAAAACCCAAAACAGCTAACTGCATGTCTTTAAAATATTTCTATCAGGGTTATATCATATCACTTTAAATTTGGGGTTCAGAATAGAGATGGGCACGAAACGAACATTTTTTCATTTCTGTTATTCGTTATTCGTTTTGTTACATAATGAAACGACAACCAAAAAATTGTGATGAAAATGGAATGAAATGAACAGAACCACGAAAATTGTGTTCGTTATATTTTGTTTTTGTTAATGGCAACGTGCAATGAAATGAGCTATTTTAAATGTTAAAAAATGCCCTGGACATCCATAAAAACGCAGCGATAATTATTTATACTGTCTGATAATACCTACCGGGGGGGTCCTTAGAAAGTGCATTTATGTCTTTTCTCAGATCGCTGTATTTTTTTCCTTTAAGGGGAGTTAGGGGACATCACCCCAAAATGGTTCCCGATGCCTAATATTGATTTCTTGGGTATTAAAATGCCCTGGACATCCATAAAAATGCAGCAATAATGTGATAATTATTTGAAATTATTACCTACCAGGGGGTTGGGGTCCTTAAAACGTTTGTTTTTGTCTTCTCCCATCGCGATGTATTTTTCGTTTCCCTTTAAGGATGAGAAAATGGATATAGCCACTCGAGCCACAATATGGAGGCAAGCCATGTGATGGGATCATGTAAATTCTTGGACAACTTCAACCAATAGCATGCCCAGGTTGCAGACTGGGCAGGTCTGGCAGCCACAGAGGGCATAAAAAGGTCTGGCAGCCCCTGTCCTCCTTGCAGTCTCTGGTGGGAGTTAGGGTGGGATTGCTGTCTCTGCGACTCTAGCTTCAGTCCTCCAGCCTCCCTGTGTGCATGTGTGCATACCTCTCGGTGAGTACCCTCCCCTGCCCTGCAGTGCAGTCACTCTGCGGCTGCCTTGCACCCTGGGCAACACCTGCCACTGCCTTTGCAGCCTCCCTGTGTACCTAGTCTATACTGTGTCTCTGCCAGCATCAATTTTTTTTAGTGTTTTCCCTCTGGTCTGGGGCGTTGGGGGACGCCCCCACACGGAAATGCTTTAAAAATAGCACAAAAAGCGGGTAGAAACGAAAAACAAAAAAGAAAAATGAAAACAATTTTTTTCCAAAAATTCATGAAAAACGGAAACGAAATGAAACGGACCTCTCAATGACAAACGAAAAACCAAAATGCCATTTTTTTGATTCGTGCCCATCTCTAGTTCAGAAGCTTAAGTCAAGAACTGAGGATTTTCAGGGCTTGAAATAATGTTGGCCTCCAACTCCTCATCCTTGACAATCAGACACACTGGCTTGGGAAGAAAGGAGTGAAAACCAAACAACAGGCGGAGTCCCACATCTGGAGTTGACATGGGTAATTAAAAGGAGATAATAATAATAATTTACAAACAGGATGAATGGTTAGTTTTGAAAATGTGGTCTTAATGAAAAAATCCCTTTGGTGACTCAATGTTTTGATACATACATCCATATCCATATATTTTCTTTAGCATTAAATTAAATGTGCTTGCAGCTGGAACCCCAGTGGGTTTTGAATAAGCTGTGATGTTATTACAGTCTCATTTGAAGCCTGCAGCCAAATTATTGTCTGCTTGGTTCAACAAAAAATGGAATGTAGCCTCTTTTTCATTTTTATCTATGGCTTTAGTATCTGCCTGCAGACTTCTTCACCTCCACTGGCCAACAGGAGTTCTATACAAATCACAAAGATGCAGTAACAACAGGGGGCAGCACTGACAGACTTTTTCATTGGTTTCCTAAGGTAACAGGTATGCCGGTTCCCTCTGTTTTTATAGCTCTAGTCATACTTTCTTCTTGTTTTCCCTCCTTCTTCAACCCCATGACTACACAACTAGTTGTTCAGGGCTCCATTTTCTCAAGCCACTGCCTATTCTGTCTCACTTTCTTTAAACTCTACCCCCTCCCCCCATCCTTTTACCAGTCTCATTAAAATTTTCTACTTCATAAACCTTTGTTTTTTGTTTCAAAAGAAAAAGATGTTTATGAAAGATGTGTTTCTGAGAAAACTAGTCAGTAAGATTTACAAAGTCTCATAATGAAAGGCTTTATATATATATATATATATATATATTTGTTTTCGTAGATTTTCACGGGTATAGGTATGCATGTTAGGGTGGATTCGGGTTTCTTCCCGTGTAGAAATCTGGTTGTTTTGGCGACACAATATCAAGACAGCCTTTTGCACCGAACAAAAAATAGCCAACATTTTAAGAAACCCCAAAGACAAGATTGAGCTAGAAAACCAAGGAGTCTACGAAATACCATGCAAAGTCTGCCCTGCCACATACATCGGACAGACAAACAGGAGAATAAGCGCACGCATCGCAGAACACAAGAACGCAGTCAAAAAAGAAGCAAAATCTTCCTCTCTCTTCCAGCACATAAAAACAACAGGTCATGAAATTGATTTCAAAAGAACCAAACTCATCTCCAAAACTGAACACTTCAACAGTCGAATAATCATGGAAGCCATTGAAATAGAGAAACACCCAAACAACATGAATAAACGTGATGACACCTCCCGCTTGCCTGACATCTGGAAACTAGCCCTGGTCAACAGACGAACCTCTGTCACAAAGACTGACACCAGGTCCAAAAGGACACAAGATGCCACCACCTTCCATCCACACCAAACACAAACCCAGACCCTTCCCACAGATGAAACGAAACCACCATCCAATAACAAAACCACGACTGCACCATCTACCGCTACTCCCCACTCCAGCCACCACATGGAGCACACTTACACACGCCAAAAAAACATTGGGAGACCACAGACACGCAGCCAGACCAAAATGAATTCACAAGACACAGGACCCCACTCCACCAAAGCCCAGGATGCTGCCAGAACACCCATCACCAAGGTCGTTAAGAAACAAAAGGCTAATAGACACACATCCAGCACCTCACCCACACAGGATGTCTCTAAACAGCCATCTAACCCACCAGCAGTTAAGCCCTTAACGATCGCCTCAGCCACACAGCAGATCACAAAAGAACAAACGAACCTACAATCAGCAACAGAGCAAGCAAACCACACCCCCCAGCAGTATTTATAGAAGGACTTCAACTGAGATCACGCTTTGCTTCAAGAAGAAAGAAGCCAGAACACCAGCCTGAAGATGACGAGTGAGACCTCGTCGAAACGTCGCCAAAACAACCAGATTTCTACACGGGAAGAAACCCGAATCCACCCTAACATGCATACCTATACCCGTGAAAATCTACGAAAACATGTATATATATATATATATATATATATATATATATATATATATATATATATATATATATATATATATATATATATATATATATATATATAATCTCCTTGCAGCAAAGGAAAGTTAAGAGAAAATGTTTCACAGGCATGGACATCACAAAGGTAGTATTACTAGAGGAAAGAGCAGGCAAGAAGACATGCAATTAAAGACCTGAGGGAGGAAGAGACAATATGTTACATAGTTAAAATCCACATTCATAGTTGTATTGCATAAACAAAATGGTTATGATGTGATATAAAATATATGGCAGACTACAACTGTATTGAAAATGCCTGCCATTCAAATTACTTTCTAAGTAGGAAATCCTGGGCAATACTATAGAAGATGTGCTGAAGAGCCCTTATTCATATGTTTGAATATCTGCCATGAAATTTGACCTCTCCTTTGTCTCTGTAGCATGGGGATACTATTGAACCATAGTAAATGTCAAAGACCAAGACATTAAAAAGCTCTCCAGCACCACATTCTGAGACAGTGCAAAACTGCATCCTCGGACTTCTTCCCACAGATATATTTAAAAGACACCATGCTTGATGAAAGCTACCAAGAGGTCCACCACAATAGATGCACATTTCCCTTGTCTTGTTCAAAATGTAGTTTATCCACCAAGGGCCTTTTCACATGACCCCTAAGATCCGCTGGCCCCTTAAATTTGGACCAGAGATCTTGGGGGTTCGTTGCTCTTCCTTCCTCCCCACCACTCCACACTTCCTTGCTTCTGTGTGCGTGAGGGGAGGGAGGGAAAAAAAGCCTTAAAAAGGGACAAAAGAATAAAGCCTTACCTCCGGTGCCGGTGGAAGTTGCTCCGAGCCCCGGTCACTTCCTGGTTCCTCTTAAAGGGGCGGGAGGCAAAAAAAAAACAACAAAAAGAAGCGAGGAGAGCCCGGCACTCTCCGCATCAAAATTTTTCACTCTCCCAAAGCAGGTACTTGAAAGCTGTGCTGGGTCGCGCTTAGGTGGGCTGGGTTGCACTTAATTTTCTGTTAGCTCCGGAGCTGGTGGGGAAACATTTTTAAGCTCCGGAGCTGGCAGCCATTTGCAGCGGAGCTTAGGGGTCGTGTATAAACGCCCCAAGTCAACTCTGTCCCAAAATCAGGAATTAAAACAGATTTGAATGGATCTAGATAACCTATCTCATCCAAAAATACATGGTACTCCACAACCTAACCCAGGAATGGAACATTGGATTCTAGCCAGTAGTTATCTATCATGCTGGGATTCAAGAAGGGCTTCTATAGGAAAAGTATTTATATCACCTTCTTTAGACACACTGGAAAATTGTCCAGATGCCTGGGGACATCAATACTCTATTTACCTCTTAGTGCCCCAGCTGTTTTTGTTTGTTTATTTATTTTTACCCATGTATGGTCCAACACAAATATGGTTACCCTAACCTCTCCAACAATCCTACCCAAAATAAAACTTATCTATTATAATAGGGAAGGCAGAGAGCAAAGTTGGAATCATCTATATCAATTATAGCTGGTCCCAATAGCCTAGGGTTGGCATGGATGCTGAAGTCTCCCAACTGCATAAGCCAGCATCATCCAGCATCATCCCCGAGACTAACTCAACTTGTTCAGGCATTGTGACTTTTGAACAGTGGGGTGGGTGGTACATCAACAGAATCCTTGTTCTGTTTTGGGCACTCAGGAATACACTCTCAAAAAATGTGGAATGGGGCATCTGGAAATCATGATAGGCAACAACAAATTCCACCTCTCTTTCTTGGCTTAGCTTCCTGCTCCATGGAAAATCCAAATGGGCTGAGCTGGGAAAGACTGACTCTCCCAGCTTCATCCAACCAGTTTTCTGTGATGCAAACCATATCAGAATGCTCATCCAGAATCAAGTCCTGGATAGCTGATATTTTCTGTTTTTACTAAGATGGCATTTAGCAACAGTACTATAGCCCTGAGGATATGGTTATCACCAGGGCTATCCAGGCAGTCTTTGTTAGGAGACAATTTAGGAGTAACCAACATCCTGCTTCTGGTGTCCATGGTTCTGATAGCTGCTCCACGACTCTGCTCACTCCCCTCCTCCTTGAAAGCAATCCCTTCCCAATGGACAGTGATACAGACCTCAGCTTTATCAAACAAATAAAATAAATATGATAGGCAAATAAACAATAAGCTGGGTTTAATAATTAGTAGCAGTGATTGCTGTGATTTTAATAACTAACAATTTGCTGCCCTTTCTAGAAACCAAAGATCAGTTACATGAGGCAGTCCTCTCACTCTGTCTAATATTTCTATTCCATCACTAACTGAAGAATTGCACAAATAATTAGTCTATAGCATGTTCTTTCAGAGCTCATGTTCATTTGCACACAAATTCAACACTAGTAAAATACTGATCTTTTTCAAATTGCAGTCCCCTTTATAGCAGCTAAATTAACTGAGACTGCTCTGCCACATTTGCATAAAAAGCCACTTTAAATAGGGTAAACACATCCCATCAAAAAGAGTCAAGAAATAAATTATTTAACAAGGGCTACAACATCTAAAACAATATCCACAATTCCCCCCCCCCCAAAAAAAAACCTGTGACTAGAGATAGGCACAAATTGATTTGTCCCAGTTCATACCAGTTCATAAAGGCGGCAGCACAGGTACTGTTCCTACTCTCTCCTGCTTCCTCTGGCTTCCTCTGGCTCAATCACCCACGCACCAGCCCAGCATACTACCTTCCTCAAGTTTCTCTGCTCTGGCCTCTTCACTGATTTCCCATTCAAAGAAGTTTGTGCTCTTGCTCATAACTGGGAGATTAGCCAAGGAGGTGGAAAAAGCAATCAAGCTAGACCTGGTGAGTGGCTGATCAACTGAGGAGTCAGGGGGAAAGGAACAGCAGCACCTGGGCTGCTTCTTTTACAAAACAGCACAATCTTGGATGGAATAGTTTGTATCCATCTTTATATGGGATATCCTTTGGGGCGGGGGTCATGACTCCCAGGTTGGAAATGCTGTATTAGAAGTCCACCTCACTTCTACTGCCTATGCTATTTCTTTCTTTCTGTTATCTTTTATTGAAACTCCCTGGTTCTAGCTCTCCCTTTCCTAGGATGTAGTTCCCATCCTCAGCCTGGTTCATAAAGCCATTCCTGTATTGAAGACTTTTTAATGGACTTCTTCACTTCTTTCATAGAAGCTAAAATCATTCATTGAACAATAAAATAGCCATGAACATTCTGTCTCACATTATTGCTGTAAGATGCACAAAGGGGATGATTCTTTTTAACTTGTAATTCATGCACAAATAATCTATGATTCATTCCATAGAAGGTCAGTTACAATGGTCACCTCTTAGATTCTAGAAATTTAAAACAACAACACAATCCCTATTGAAGCTTATTTAAAGCTAACAAGTTTAACAAGCCAAAGACTAAAATGGTTAGGACTGATCTCTGAAATACATTATATAAAAATACAGATTTTCTGCTAAATCCTACTGACTGCTCTTCCAAAGTCAGCAAACTTGAGGTATGTTCACAGTATATTGAAAACAGCTTTTCTAATCTCCACCAAGCAGCTGCTAATGTGCCTCTAAAAATATATGGTATATTTTTATGCCTGTTTTAGCACATTCTCAATACCTATTTATATCCCCAATTACTTAACATTAGAATTTGACACTAAAGCTTTCAAACTGAAAAGTAGATGAGTGGGCATCAAAGTTGAAAATGATGATACTAATTTTGCATGCAAAGGAAGGATTTACATGTACTGTATGTAAAGCATTTTTCCTTACTGGGCTTTGCCAATTAACATCCAAAGAAGAAACTACTTGTCTTATCTGATGAAAATACAAAAACATATTAACTTCATTTCCAACCATATGCCATTTCCATACTTGATTCAAAATAGTATCTGCACGACCATCCAAAATGTTTGCATTCAATTGTACAGTTTGGTTTTACCACTGCTATTCAAAGAGGAGGTGGCATTTTAAAACCTCTGAGGGCAATTCTGTTTTGCCAGCTGGTTAAAGTAAGAGGAAAGACAACATACTTATGTACATAAAACACTTAGCAGAGTTCTGAGGATTCTGTGGCCCTATAGATTACAAATGCTATCACTCCCCCACATTGACTTTCCATGTAATGGCTGATAGCAAATGTGATCCAAAAACATCGAACAGCACACATTTTGAACCCTTGATTTACCAAGTTTGGGTGGGTGACTTATGTCATGTGGGATGTATATTCAGTACTAGAAATTTATGTAATAGCATTCTCAATAACAGCTGCAATCCAACAAATGTCTTTCCAACCTGAGATATGTACAGAAAATCCCTTCCCTTTCTATAAAATATTTATTTCTGCATAGTTCCAAAATGGTGGGCATAAATTTTATTTATTTATTTATTTATTTATTTATTTATAGAGCTTATATACCACCTGTCTTCCGGACGGAACTCCAGGCGGTTCACAACAATAAAATGGACAAAAAAAAGTTTATATACTACATCGTAATAAAAGCAACAAGATCAACTAAACATGAAAGATAAAAAATGATAGCAGGGAGACAAGTGGCGGATGAAAAGAAAAGGGAAAAAAAATTAACAGTCACCAAACGCCTCCCGAAAAAGCAAGGTCTTTAAAGCTTTAAATTTAAATGAATATAGTAGTCCCCTGCCACAACACGGTTCATATATTACGGTCTCAGTATATTGTGAAATTTTTCTTGAGAGAAGCACGCTTCCAAAGAATGGCTTTTAACCCTCAGAAAACATACCTTGGGCTGCTCCTGCCAGCACGCGCCAGCAGCAATAGCCCCAGATCTGTTTGCTGGGGTTTCAGGAGGGGGTTAAAAGCCTCTCTTTGGAAGTGCACACCAAGAGGGACGGCACAAAGTCAGTTTGCTGAGGAGCAAGAAGAGGGTTAAAAGCCTCTCTTTGGAAGTCTACACCAGCAGGAGCAGCCCAAGGTGAATTTGCTGAGGTGTCAGGATGGGGTTAAAAATCTCTCTTTGGAAGTGCACGCCAGCAGGACTTTCCCTTATTGCGGGTGGATCAGGCACCTAACTACTTCAATAAACAGGACAATATAATACGAATCGTAAAAAGTACAAAGAGTACTTTGACTCTTTTAGATTGGTGAGCTAAGGCTGTCATTCCATGGGATTCCAAGGGAAAAACATGAAACCTTCTGATGTCCTAGAACAGGCTACCAGTAGCCCATGAAGGGTTCAAAAGTAGCCCTGTGAAGGAAATAGAAAGATTTAAGTAGAAAGGTTTAAAATGGTGTCTGTCTGGTTCAAGCAGTCAACAAGAAGCAAGAAGTCTGTGTCTGTGTGAGAAAGATAGATTAGGCTGTGCCATGCTCTTTGATTAGATTCACAGGTGCAAGGAACTTCCTTATCAGCTGGGAACCAAGAAAAGAGGACCGCGCTGTACCATACAGAGACATAACATTCTTTGCCAACACCAATTAAGACATACCTTGGAAATGAACACATGAGAACTGAACAAAGACACAGAAAATAATTGTTTTAATTAAATCTAGCCTTATGATTGGACAATGGGATGGAAAGGATGGAAAAGGGGGGGGGGGACAACCTGCCGAGGGAAGTTAATGCTTTAAGTTAGAGACAATACAGAAATAAGGGGCTTTTTGTTCTAATATGCTTGCTTAGAGCTTATATGCTTTTTAGTCAGAATGTCCAGTGTTACGTAGACAAGATGTAGTTGAATAGAATTCTTTATTTTCTGATTGCCAAGAATTGAACCATGAACTGACCTTTGGCTGGCTTATTTTTGTAATGCTTTATTTCTCTATTTTTTAATAAAATAATATTTTTTACAACTGGTTTGGTTATTGCCCACAGTATGAGTAAGACTAATTCTAGGCTTTGACCTACAAGCTGCAACCTACACTGAAGGTGGAATTGGGCTGGTATATCTTAAAATATACAGCCTGTTAAGATTTTTACGGTTTTCCAGAGGTGTTCTAAGGAAGCCTCTGAAGGAAAGTAGTGACTTTCCATACAAGCCTGCTGGCCATCAATTTAAAAAGTGAGGGGATAAGTTCTCCACCCTCCCTCCCCATCCCAAGGACCACCACTGCCCCAGCAAAGTTCTGGGTCTGCCAGCCCACTGTCTCAGTTGAGCGGGGCAGTTCAAGGGCCATGGCGCATTGAAATCTGATCCCTCCAGAATGGATTAATAGGTTTTCAATGCATTCTTATGGAAAACCGCTGCTCTACTTATTATTATTTTTTACTTATGAGCATGTGTTCGGAATAGATAAAATTCGTAAGTAGAGGTTTTAGTGTGGTAGCCCTCAGGCACTTTGGGCTGAATAGCCTGGCCCTGTCCTAGGAAATTATCTTTGTCATGTCACTGAGGTAGGAGTGGAGAAGATTGGGAAGGAAGCCAGATTGTTTCTTCACCAGAAGCCTGTGGAAACTGACTCATTATACATCCTTGGATTCTTTCATTTACTCCCTTGGGTTTTAGGTGCACAGATGTTGTGAAGCACAGCCCACAAACAAGTATCTCTGTGCCAAAACAGGGAGCCATGGCAACAGCTGGGAATGGGTGGAGATGTATGCTTGGGCTTTAAAGCATCTTGTGGTCTAAAATCAAAGCTTTTCTCATTCCAGTGTATTTTCCCCTAAAATTTGTCTTTCCACCTGGAGAACTAAAGTAAAACAATTCAACGAGACTTCAGTTTGTGTTCTGAGACCTATAAATCCTAATATCAGCTAGTGACTAGTCCTAGACTAGACACAAGAAGAAGAGTCCGTCAGATCTGGCAAATCATGTGTGGTACCAAATATTGGATCTTCCATCTGACATTAAGAAGTACAACAGATCAGAGACTGCCCAATCCTCTGAAAATCAGTGTTATTCAGATTATAGTTCCTTTCTATAGCCTTATATTATTCCCTTCCAACTTTTCAGAACAATGTACCAAGAGAGTTAGCAGGCACTATGGAGGATCTTCCTTATCACGAAGCCCGCTGGATGTTTAACAATTTAACACCCTTCAACCATGCCCAGTGAATATGCTGGAAAGAGCCAAAGGTGGTTCTACTCCAAAACATCTAGAACAGTGGTTCTCAACATTCCTAATGCCGCAACCCTTTAGTACTGTTCCTCATGTTGTAGTGACCCCTTGCCCTGCTTGGAAGAGGCCACAAGCCCCCTTTGGTAGGCCACTGCTGCAGGTGCCATGGAGAACTTCTCTACTGGCACCTTCAGCCAATCGCAGCCTCCGGTGCCATTGATTTACATCTCCTCCAACCTATCGAGCTGTAACTCACTCTTTCTCCCCCCCTCCTCCAGACCCAAGCTGATTGTGCCTTTTTCTTCACTGACTCATGGTGACCCCTGTGAAATGGTTGTTCGATCCCCAGGTTGGGAACCACTGTTCTAGAAGGTTACACATCTGAGAAGACTGAAGGGTTATACTTTCATTTCTCTCTGTGCTCCAGAAAAAAAGAGGGGCAGGGTAAGAAAGACAATTTTTACCACAAGTGATAACCTGTAGCTCTTTAAATGCTGTTGCAGTGTTAGCCACAAACAGCATGAATAACAGTGTGGGTGAGAGTTAGATATCAACAATATCTGAAGGACCACTCTACCCATTCAGCATCCCCCCAATTTGCTACATGATGGAACAGCCTTCATTTCCCAATGGCAAGGCTAGCTAGAAGCCCTTTGCTTCAAACAAGCACCATGTTACCTTATCAATTGGGCATTATACGAGTATGTTTTGTCTGCAATCAGAATGTGTATGTATTGTGTGCCATCAAGCTACATCCTCTATAGAGACCCTAATAGGGTTTTCAAGACAAATGACTGAGGTACATAAGGAACAGTTTTACCAATGTATCCCCTTAATATCAATGGTTGAATAGGGATTTGAATCCAGGTTTCATGAGCCTTGGTCTGCCAGTTGTACTGGAACACCACAGTGGGAACCTAAATCAGAGTAGGAGAGACTTTTAAAGAAGTATATAATGTGGTATTGGGTAGCAACCAAAGGATGTCCATTTTCCTTATACATTTCCCCAGCTGATGAGCTATGAAATAGTCAGGAATGGCAACAATCATTTACACCAAATTACTTCTTTAAAACAACAGTGGACATGAATATAGTGCTTTAAACCTCTTAATATAACATGATGTCAAATTAGAGGACGAAAATAGAGGTATTTGCAACAGGAATCTGCTTTTCAAACAAAACCAAATATTTATTTAAGATTGTGTCCAACAAAAGCAAATGATAAGAAGGAAATGCCTATGTAATCTCTTCATAGAATCCAGACATGAAAAACCAAATGAAAAGAAAATTGCAATCCTGAAGAACAGTTTTAAAAACTCTTTTACTTTCCAGCCCCTACATTTTGAAACACTCAGTCTGAAGGGTCCTGTACAATTAAAAATAAAGAAATCAAACCTCATATTTTATTCCCACACATATTTGTGCATTTAATTTTTAGATATTGGAAATACCTAAATATACAGCCTGACATAACAGTGACTGCAAAAGGAAGAAGTTTTTCTATCATAAATGACAGCCAGAATTCATTGGAAGGTTGTCTTTTTCTAAACCTTCTGGTGCTACTTTGGCTTTGATTTGCTTTATCATCTATAGCTAGCTACTCTTAAATTAAAGTCCTAGTTTTGTTAGACCTTGTCTTTGTGAGTGTCTTCCCTAAGCCAATTTAAGGTGCTTTTAGATTTGAAAACTGCCCAGAGTAGTGGTTTGCCACCAGATGGGCAGCATATAAATTCAACAAACAAGCAAACAGGTTAATGAATTCCCCCTAAAACCTGTTGCCTGCTGAAAAGGAATTGCTAGCTTTAATTATCCTGACTATTTTGACCATTCCGAGAGCTCCAGCTCAAATTAAATCCAGGCTGCACTGAGTCAAAACTGAAATTAACTTTGAGATGCTCCAGGTATTTGATAGGATAACACTAGGGTGATTCCTTAAAGATCCAAGTAATTGTTCTTATGTATTCTCGAAGGCTTTAATGGTCAGGATCTGATAGCTATTGTGAGTTTTTTGGGCTGTGTGGCCATGTTCTGAAATTTTTCATTCCTGATGTATCACCAGTCTCTGTGGCCGGCATCTTCGGAGGGCAAGGAGCTCAGGGAACTAGAAGTTCTCTTGGCACTCTGGGGTATAGAATAAGTGAGACTGTGGGTTTTTTAAATGTGGGAAAGGGGAAACTTGTTCTCATAAGGAGAATAGGTGTTAGTTATTGTGATGTGGAGCGATTAAGAAATTTCACTGCAATCAAGGGTGGCAGTGATCCTTCTCTGTAGTTAAAGGGTGTTGTTAGCTTTTCTATTGTGTGAACTGATCACTGGTGCTTGTGGCTGGGTGGGAATCATTGAACTTTGATCTTTTGTGGGCTGTAGTTTTCAGTAGTGGAAGCCAGGCTTTGTTGATTTTTAGACTTTCTTCTTTTTGTTGAAACTGTGCTTATGTTTGTAGATTACAGTGGCTTCCCTGTGTAGTCTGACATAGTGATTGGTAGTGTTGTCTAGTACCTCTGTGTCATAAGAACATAAGAACATAAGAAGAGCCATGCTGGATCAGGCCAAAGGCCCATCTAGTCCAGCTTCCTGTATCTCACAGCGGCCCCACCAGATGCGTTTGGGAGCGCATGAGACTAGATATCTGTCTCCTGATACCACTCCCCTGCATCTGGCCCTTGAAGTACCCTGGTTTAAAGCCTAGAGATTACGCATCTCCATCATGGTTTGTAACCCGTGATGGACTTTTCCTCTAGGAATCTGTCCAATCCCCTTTTGAAGGCATCCAGGCCAGATGCCATCACCACATCCTGTGGCAGGGAGTTCCATAGACTTACAACACGCTGGGTGAAAAAATATTTTCTTTTGTCAGTTCTTACTCTCCCAGCACTCAATTTGAGTGTATGTCCCCTAGTTCTGGTATTTTGAGAGAGGGAGAAGAGCTTCCCTCTATCCACTTTACTCATACCTTGCATTATTTTGTATGTCTCAATCATATCCCCCCTCAAGCGCCTTTTTTCCAGACTAAAGAGGCCCAATTGTTTTAGCCTTTCTTCATAAGGGAGGTGCCCCAGCCCAGTAATCATTTTAGTCGCTCTCTTCTGCAACTTTTCCAGTTCCACTATGTCTTTCTTGAGATGCGGTGACCAGAATTGTACACAATACTCCAGGTGGGGCCTTACTATTGTTTTATATAACGGCATTATAATGTTGGCTGTTTTATTTTCAATCCCCTTTTTGATAATCCCTAGCATGGAATTGGCCTTCTTCACTGCTGCCACACATTGGGGAGACACCTTCATGGAGCTGTCCACCAACACACCAAGATCTCTTTCCTGATCCGTCACGGATAACTCAGAGCCCATGAGTTGATAGATGAAGTTTGGATTTTTTGCCCCAATATGCATTACTTTACATTTGGTTACATTAAAACGCATTTGCCATTTCTCAGCCCACTCCCCCAGTTTGGAGAGATCCTTCTGGAGCTCTTCACAATCTTCTCTGGTTTTTTACCACATGGAAAAGTTTTGTGTCATCTGCAAACTTCGCCACCTCACTGTTTATCCCTGTCTCCAGGTCATTTATGAACAGATTGAAAAGCACCGGTCCCAGGACAGAGCCCTGGGGCACACCGCTTTTCACTTCTCTCCATTGTGAAAATTTCCCATTGACACCTACTCTTTGTTTCCGGGATCTCAACCAGTTCTCAATCCATAAGAGGACCTGCCCTCTTATCCCCTGACTATGCAATTTTCTCAGCAGCCTTTGGTGAGGGACTGTGTCAAAAGCCTTTTGAAAATCCAGATAGACTATATCCACCGGTTCACCCAAATCCACGTGCCTGTTGACCTTTTCAAAAAATTCTAAAAGGTTTGTAAGACAAGATTTACCCTTACAGAAGCCATGCTGATTTTCTCTCAGCAAGGTTTGTTCTTTTATGTGTTTTAAGATTTTCTCTTGGATGAGGCCTTCCACCATCTTCCCTGGGACAGATGTAAGGCTAACCGGCCTGTAGTTTCCTGGGTCCCCCCTCCTTCCTTTTTTAAAAATTGGTGTGACATCTGCTATCCTCCAGTCCTCCGGCACTGTGGCCGTTTTAAGAGACAAGTTGCATATAACCGTTAAGAGATCTGCAATTTCATTTCTCAGTTCCCTAATAACCCTTGGGTGGATGCCATCTGGGCCCGGTGACTTGTTAATCCTCAATTTATCAATTAGTCCTAAAACCTCCTCTCTTTTAACCTGTATTTGATTTAATTCTTTAGTCAAGAGGGGCGGCTCAGGCAGCGGAATCCGCTCAAGGTCCTCTGTCGTGAAGACAGACGCAAAGAACTCGTTCAATTTCTCTGCAATGTCCAAGTCCTCCTTAACCTCCCCTTTTCCTCCCTCACCATCCAGAGGCCCAATTGGTTCTCTGGCAGGTTTTCTACTTCTAACATATTTAAAGAAGCTTTTATTATTACCCTTTATATTGCTAGCCATGCGTTCCTCAAAGTCTTTCTTTGCCTCCCTTATCATCTTTTTACATTTCTTTTGCCAGAGTTTGTGTTCCTTTTTATTTTCCTCATTTGGGGAGGATTTCCATTTACAGAAGGACCTCTCCTTGTGCTTTAGAGCCTCTCTAACTCCACTCGTTAACCATGCCGGTGTCCTCTTGGACTTAAATGAGCTCTTCTTTCTTTGTGGTATGCACTTGTGCTGGGCCTCTATTATTGTTGTTTTAAACAGGCTCCATGCACACTGAAGAGATTGGATTCTTCTAACCCTCCCCTTCAGTTTCTCTCTAACTAGTTTCCTCATCTGAGGGAAGTTTGCCCTTCGAAAATCAAGGGTTTTTATGTCTGATTTGGTTGACACTCTTCCTCCGACATGCATGGCAAAGGTAATTGCAGCATGGTCACTGTTCCCCAGAGGCTCAGTGACATTCACATCCCTGATGAGGTCCTGAGTATCACACAATATTAGATCTAGAGTTGCCTGTTCTCGGGTGGGCTCCATGACAAGTTGCTCTAAGGCACAGTCATTCAGCAAGTCGAGAAACCCAGTTTCTCTTTCTTGCCCAGCAAGTCGAGAAACCCAGTTTCTCTTTCTTGTCCTGGAAGAGGATGTCATGTCCGTGCACAGCTTCCCCTTTCCCACACTTTAAAAACCCACAATCTCACTCATTCTATAGCCCAGAACACAAGAGAGAACTTCTAGTTCCCTGAGATCCTTGCCCTCTGAAGATGCTGGCCACAGAGACTGGAAAAACATCAGGAAGAAAATCTTCCAGAACAAACAAATGAGATAAAGTACTTTTTCACCCAGAGGATCACTGGTCTATTGAACTCTCTGCCAGAAGAAGTGGTGACAGCTGTCAGCCTTGACAACTTTAAAAAAGGATTAGACAAGTTCATGGAGAACAGGGGTATCAATGGCTATCATTATGGATGCCTAAGGACAACCTCCGGGTTGGAGAGATAGGCAGGATATCTCTCAATGCCACTTGCAAGGAATCATAAGCAGGTGAAGACATCTGCTTGGGAATACCCTGAAACAAATGGTGAGCCACTGTGTGAGATAGAATGCTGGACTGGATGTGCTGTAGCCTGTTCCAGCAAGGCTGTTCTTTTGCTCTTATGTAAACTGCTCTGCATATCCCATCTCCTGGCTTTGTGATTTGGCTGAGAGAGGCAGCTGACTCATTGAGCTGAGCTTTGAGGAGCACTTGCCAAGAAGCTGAAGGACACAACATTTGTTGAAAGAGGGATTTCTGCACACCATGCAGCAGTCAGTACCCCAAGCTGTCTTGCTCTCCTGTTACAGTGGTGAAGCACAGCCCAACTGCCAATGTTGCTGATTCTGAAACTGGAATGGGAGCATGCACCATACTATTTTGTGGTGCAGCCAGCCACATCTCTTGGGTCTTCCTTGTTTAGGCCTATCCACAAATTTTGCCATCTCATTGCAGGATACCTAGCAAACAAAGACAGCGAAATGTGAACTGCTTGTTATATCTGCTATTGAATTAAAACAACTTACATGAAAGCTTGAAGACAATCATATTTATTATGGCCATTTTAAGACCCCAGAATATGTTATCTGGAAGGAAAGTCATACCCCAGGTCATTGTCCACCTACGAGCCTATTCAGGCCATTGTCCGACTGGTTAGCCTATTCAGACCAGGATGATGTGCAATCAAGCTGAACTATAAATTGGGGACTTCACCACTACCTTTCCTCAGACTGACAATGCTGCTTTGATGAGTAGCGAAATGTTTCGATCTCTCAAGAAAAGATGTCCAATTGCCATGAGTCAACTTTCAGATAACCTCACCAGGATGACTGAGAATCTTCACAGACACAGGATATGTTGTTGAAGAAAGGTACTAAAATTGAGTCTTCGCTGCAGTATCTAGTCTTATTATTTCTGTTAGTATTCACTCTCACACACATCTGCTTCAACTTTTACAAACTACTCAACTTTAGATATCAGACATTTGTGAAGAGATGAGATTTCTCTGTAATCACATTCATTAAGATAAGTTGATACTGATCCCCCAATTGTATCTTTAGAACTGCAGCCATTTGAACAAATCTTTCTAATGGCTGCCACCTGGTGGTAAATGTGAAAGTGGTAGAGGAGAGCAGTCTCAGCCAGAAGCAAACAAGCTATGTTATATCATTTCCAAATGGTTTAGATTAATATCTGGGTGTTATTAGATTTTCTATTGTATAGCTTTTGGGGGGGCTACCTATTGTCCATTTCTTAATTAAATTCTTGCCTCACTCCACCAGTGTGTCTTTTCAAGATTAAAAAAAATATATTGCTTAACATTTCAATATAGCATTCTCAATATATCCTAGTGAGAGTTCTACCCAGGTCCAGAAGCCCATCCTTGGATACTGGAGAGCTACACGTGTTCAAAACTATGTTTTAAAAATACAAACATGCCCTTACCCAGTTATGCCAGGGACTCTCAAAAGATGTCAAAACTACTATTTATTTATTTATTTATTTATTTATTTATTTATTTATTTATTTATTTATTTATTTATTTATTGGATTTTTATACAGCCCATCTGGCAGCAAGGTCACTAGAAGACATAAACAATTTTTTAAAAAATGAAAAAAAATCCACCAGTACTATTTAAAACTGTGTGCATGTGAGTGTATGCATACCACTGAACTATATTTAGGCCATTGCAGGATGCACACAGACACTAGGCCACATTCATTGTCTTCTTGCAATGCATCTGATTGGAAGAAGGTCTCTCAAGGACCTGGCCTTGCATCAGATCTGAAAAAGCAGAAATCAGCTTGCAGGGAGGTGTGTGTGTGTGTGTGTGTGTGTGTGTGTGTGTGTGTGTGTGTGTGTGTGTGTGTGTGTGTGTGTGTGTGTGTGTGTGTGTGTGTGTGTGTTTCATGAATATGCAGGATCATTTTAATCTAGGAATGTTTGATGGGTTACACAAAGCAAAAAGAAAATCTACAACAACCTTAATTTAGCTCAGAGATTATGATACTGTATAATATGGAACATAGCAAGCTTATGTACACAAAGCCAAGCTTCACCTGGTTAGAAATAACAAATTCCATCTTCCCAATATCAAAGGTATAACCACATGACATTATAACAATATCTTAATGAGGTATTATATAATTTCACTTGCTGCAACTTTTAGGAGCAGTGGTTTGCCTTACAAAATGGTGGAGGAGGGATACCATGTGATTCAAGATCTCATGCATACTGTATTTTCTCCTTTGTTGTAAGGTGGTGAGGAGATGGGTGGAGGAGAGTGATATGCCTATTTTTGTAAAACAAGAAAGTAAGATGCTGTTTCTAAAATAGAGGGGGGGGGGGGACTATATATGTAACTCCTGGTGGGGAATTGGAGTTCTAACTGCAGCTAATGATATCTACAAGGTGATTTCCCAAGCTCTGGCAATAATAAGAAGTTCTTCCCAGGCTCAGCAACTCCCCCTGAATTTAGAAAGAAGACAAAAATCATGTTGCCTACCAGCCAAAGTCATTGATGCGTAGTGGACATAGTGTCAGATAAGGACTCAGGAGACATAAGGAAAGAGACAGTGGAGAATACAGTTGGTTCCACTGTGCCAGTTAGGGTGTGGAAAGCATTAGAAGTCCAGTGTGGTATCTCCTACATAAGCCCTTGCAGCAGTAACACAGGGCTGGAAGGAAAGATAGTACAGTGACCCCCCACCAATTGGGGGGTTAGGAAACCAACCCGACCCACAATAATTGAAAATCTGTGATATGCGGATGCAGGTTGGGTCGGGCCTGGGTGCCTAGAAAGGCCCTCAGAGCCCTCAGAAATGATTTTCAGCAATCCAGAAGTCGCTTCCGGTTTAGCAGAAGTCACTTCTAGTTCACGGGGAGGCCCTTTCAGGGGCTCCAAAAGGCCCAGGAAGGCCGTCGCAGGTCTGTTTAGGGCAGCACCAGTCCTGGTGTAAGTACAGGAGGCCTGAAACAGATCTTTTCCCCCTTACCCCAGGGAACCTTTTTTCATACACTGCGGTCCCACTATATAATGGGACCGCAGTATATGAACCACAAAAGGGCAGGGGACCACTGTATTTCTACCACTCAAGCAGAGTAGAGCATTTAAAATTTTCCATATGCCATGTGTGCTAAATGTATGGGAGGCAGACCCTAGCAGGGAAGGCAGGAACTGTAAGATGGCTATGTCACTGCCTGTGTGGCATGATTTCTCAAGAACAACCAGATCCACAGTCCTTTCGAGGGGGGGGGGACAGGAGAGAGGATCAACAGAAGGGAGAAGCAGCTGGCAGAAGGAAAATGCACCATTATAAGCAGGAGGACTGATCCCAGTTCCAATGAGAGTAGTACCACTGACAGGATGTACATAGAAAATATGTGAATAACTATCTAATTAAAACAAAACACAAGCTAATATTTTGAAAAGTCTGTCAAAGGAATATCACATTTTATCACAGCACTTATAAGTTGGTTTACATCAAATGCCCAAGGGAGTGCAATGTTACTGAGACACACATGCATCCTTTCTATATCTATGTGCTGTCACCACAATGACAACTACCAGAAAATTACATGTTGTGAATCAAGCAACAAAAGAAAACCTGTGTGGTCTAACTAAATACAAATTCCCTGTATTAACTCAATTTTCTTAAAACATCTTATCGCTCTAACAGTATGAATATTGACCAGATTTCACTGAATATAAAATTCATTCGTTGAAACAAATAGATGTGCAGGGAAGCCAAAAAGTCTTTCAAGGAAGTGTTCATTTCACATGGTCCATTTATTTTTAATATCATGTTTCAATAAAGCCTTTAAGTTTCACAAATTCCTTTGAAGTAAAGTTTTCTTTGATAATGGCTGTCCTAGCTGACCAAGATGCTGCATAAAACCTTGGATTATGCTGATTTGTCAAAGCTTTGCACCTCCCCCAGGTCAAAATGAATAGGCGAGACAACATTTTGGGTTGAAAACTCGGGCCACGCTTTATTGGTGCATTGCATAGCAGTTGCAAAGAGGCTGCAGGGGCAGGCAAAGCCCTGTTAAATAGGGCTCTCATCTTGCCTCCTCACACACCTCACAAGGTCTGGCAATAGCGCGTCTCGCACTATTTCACCCACGACAGCAATGCAGCCCCAGCACTGGAGAAGCATGTGGCAGAACCACCCCTAGTAATGTTTCTCTTTCGAATCACAGTGTGCAGAGACACTATTTCCCCCCCACTGATTCAACCATTGCTACAGCTAAGGGCTGACTTTACACTGTTGTTATAAAAGGAATAAAAAGCTGCTGATGAAACAGAGACATGTATTTTATTTATTTATATCTATTTTAAATATTTTAACCTACCTTTTTCCTTGGAAAAGGACCCAAGGTGGCTTATGTATATGACATGAAATATACTGTGTGTCCCAGCACACAACACACACAAACACAAACACAGTTTCAGTAAATTAAAATATAACAATATTTAAGTTGCAGGTTTCTTCAGAATACAACCATCCTGTTTACACTTTTCCTGTTCATTATTTATTTATTTATTTATTTCTTATACTTATTAACCACCCGATTTTCCCATAGGGAACACTGAGCGGTGTACAGACGTCACCCCAACAGTGACTACCCAAATACAAATGAACTCCAACAATAATAAACAGTCAAAACCTAACAGAATACAATCAGTATACAAATACCATATAAAAACACACACATATGAAATTACATATAAAATTACATATGGGCTAAAGAGATCAGTGGGTTAGCCATCCACCTATGGAGCCAGTGGTTGTGATTTTGACTTAAAAACACAACCTCTTACTGGTTAACTCTCTCTCAAAATCACACTATATACAAAATAGAACCTCTGCAGTAAGTTACTATGCTGACAAACCAGCTCACAACTTCATTCACAAACATTATTCCAATCCACACTTCTGAACTATCCTAACTTTTAGTTCTGGCATATACAACTGTCAACCAATAGTGTTCTAGACACTTTCTATGCAAGTCTGTATAGATAATACATAAACAGCGTAACATCACCAGTTACACAATTCAATATTTTTTACAGAGATCAAGGCTTGAGACCTAAAAACAAATAGCAAAAGAAAGCGCTAATTTCACAAGTTACATGAATATAATTGTATCCTAAAATTAACATCAATTTATACATGTGTAGAAGGTTTGCACATTATTACTCTTTTATAAATAGAGTGGCATATACTTGCATCATTTGCAGGTTTTAGACCAGTTCATACAATGTTCATTTACAGCTTTGGTGCTATTCTAGATTAAATATTCTTGCCCAGCAAAATGTCTGGGAAATCAATGAATTAGGAAAGCAAATTCTATAGGAACCTTTTTAGCAGTTTACATTTTTTTCATATATAATTTAGATTTTAAGTTTTTTTTCCTATATCCAAACTTCTTGTACAGCCTTCATCATCTTCCTGTCTATAATGTGTAAGACGGAGACTGTGTGATAAAATTTAAGAACAAGGCTGCATTGCACAGCCCATTGTAAAACTGGGTCTATACAGTATTTAATCACTGATGATGCTAGGTGTGGAAAGTTATTTTACACACCTTTCATAACAAAATAGAAAAAAGGTATACAGTAGAAAAGCACAAGCACGGCAGATAGCATGCCTTCAGAAAGCCATCAAAATAAGGATGAGCCACTTCTCAGCATTTGCTGCATGCACTAGTGTTGTCTCTGTATTACATTAAGCATGATCAGGTCTGTAAAAAAACAATTAACTGGTACTGTACTGAAGAAACTGGACATGCTTCTGGTGGATTCATGGAGGTGATGTCAGAATCAAATAATAGAAGTGACCTGGAGAAAAGCAGATGGACATCGGGTGTGGAATGATAAAGATCTAAAGACCTATGACTCTTATGCCATGGGTCAGTGAACTTTCACCAGATATTAGTCTAAAATTCCACTGAGCTCTCCAAGGTCCTGAACCCATTAGCGTCTTAAACAGATTAATGTCCAAATTGAAAATAGCATACCACCCACAAGTTACATCAGAATCCTCAGTCTCCACTGAGTGGAATACCAAAAGGGATATTCAAAAGAAGATAGGAACTGAATGATTACGACAGAGGTTAGAAATAAGATTATTTCTATGCAGAGGCAGCATTTGGGTATGAAGGATGGGATGGAATCACTGAAAAGAGGCTATAAGGAAAGATCATAAAAATATGGTTAAAGATTATTACTGTAATGTTGAAAACAGAGCAAGGGGAATTAAGAATGTGCCAGTGTGTGTGAAGAAGAAAAACAATATAGCAATAAGTTTGTTTAAATAAACTTACATAATTGCTACACTTCCCTTATTTCAGTAGATAGGGGGACTTCATAACTGGATGATATATGATTAAGGGACTCAGTTGTGTTACTACTGCACAGTATTTAAGCAGTATACATCTAAAAGTGCCCATTGATTCCCACTAAGTATTGCCCCTTGGTGTCCCTGACAGGTAAGCATTAGTCTTCATACAAGGTGCTCCCCATTTTTTCCAGAAGTCAAGATGCCCTGGTTCTCTCTTGTGGCACACAGTGGGTACTTACATATCAAATAGACCTGGTACATTAAAGAGAGTGATTCTCATGAGAGTCAGGACTCAACTCTTTCAAAAGCTCCCATCTGCTGCCGTGATTTCATGTTACTCCCAGCCAAACTGGAGGGTGGAATAATCTTCCCTAATAATGAGCTGACGATGAGGGGTGGAGGAATCATCTCATGATCAGGGGGTGAATTCAGGCCCTCCTACTTCCTCTGCGGCTGGGACTTCCTCCAGACTGATCCATTTCCTAGCACTAGGAAGGTGAGTAGAAGCAGCCTCCTGAAAGGCCATAGTAATGGATAAGTCCAAGCAAATGTGTGGTGCTACATCTTTCTTACCCCACATCAGGGTTTGTGTCTCTACTTCCCAGGGAGGCTCTGCTGGATCGAGCAGGGACTCTTCCCCTTCCTGGTATGACATCTTCTCCCAGAAATAAATCTGGAGACCACTCCTTTTCCCCCTCCTGCCTCCTCTTTCCCCTCCTGCCTTTTTGTAGTTCCTTTGTTGCCATGCAAGAGGACAGCTGCCTGGCAACTAGTATGTTATCATTTCCATTACCATTGCCCCTGCCATTGTCCAGCTTTCCTCCTCAACAATAGTGGAGGAAGAATGGGGAGCCGTTTCTGCTGCCTCACCCCAATTTATTTCAACAGTAACTACACCTAAAAGAGTTAAACAATAACAGCCAATGTAGAAACCTTATATACCAAGGGCAATGTAGATGCTTATAAGATTCCTTGTTCTTGTTAATTTTCCAAGTCTGATGGCTAAGATTCCATACAGCATCCTGCATCAGGAAAGTTTCTTAATTTCCCATGAAAAAGGAATTCTCTTCTTACCCACCTCCTATTTTTGCCATCAATCTGCACAGGAAAATGCCAAATTTTGCAGAACTTAATGAACTTTCCTGTGAGTCCTGTGCAAGAAATATGCTAATCTGCAAAGGAATTGTTCAGCTTCATATTTCTTCTAGAAAAAAAAGGACCAGGAACCTTCCAAGAAATCCTACCATACTTCCATGAGATGAGTTGTGTAAAGAGAATATCACAAGCGTATATGTATATATTAAGTTTTAGAGATGTTTTAAGACAGAGAACAAAAAGCTGCAAAATTCACATGCCTACCAAATAGTTCTGTCTAATGATGAACCTGGCACATGATTCAGGTTGAGCAAGTGGGCCTTTGTCTCACGACACCAAAATGCAGATGATGCTAATATCTAGAGATGAACTACTTACTGATCAATGTTGGGGAAAAGCATCAGAACTTTCTACCCTTATCCACTTTCCTTTTTTAAAAATAAGAACTATTTTCTTTGGGAACACAGCATTTGTGTCACGGGGGTTTGGTTTCAGACTCATGTCTCAGAGATGCTTGGATAGGAGACAGTGCTGCTTGCCCCAGGTGTCAAAATGGTCGGTTACAGCTGTGCCCTACAGTTTTTGGGTTTACCTTTGTATGGGGGAAGGGAATGTCTTAAATGGTACTAGCTGGAGTAGTGGATGATTCAAAGAGCCTGATGATACAATAGGTGATGGTTATCATATGTGAGAGAGGAACAAATGAGTTAAATGTTATCCCTTCCTTCATTCCCTATTTTTATGATTTTTAGGCATATATCATGAAGTTTGTAAAAGTATTCATCATGAATAAAACCAAAATAGATACATTTTCTTTCCATGGCAACAACATGGAAGAGTGGGAAGTGGTGCTTACTCGCATAAGAGTAATTACATACTCTAAGAATAGATGTAGCCCACCGTTTGAACTCAGAGGTTTTATAAATAGATCTGTCCTTTGTGTGTATTCAAAGTATATAAATTATGATTACAAAGAAAAGCTGTGGGATTTTGTTTGATAAGAAAGTTAGATGAGTTCTGAAAGACAAAACAGTAGTAGAAGGTCAAGAATGTTGATAAGACCCACTGATTTTTCACACAGCATTTTCAAGAAAATACATTATTTGTCTTTTCTGGCCATGTGAAGCATTAGAACAAGCTAAGCCAAACATTAAAACAAATGTTGTTGTGTAGATTTATCTTCTAGGACAGGCTTCTGAGTTTTTACCAATTGCTATAAAATGGCACCCAGATCTGCACAGCTTCCTGGCTCAAATGGTGATACCACACCATTTTACCATACCACATTTACCCCAGCTGGTAATGTGCATGCAAAGGACACTTCTGAGACTTGGAAAAGAGATTACAAAAAATCTCATAATATTATGCAGATAAACTTTATATATCTCATGAAGCTGACTGTGTTCCACAAAGAATATGGGAATAAATACAGTAGCAAGTACAATATCTGTTTGTAGTTTCCATTCCTTAGTTAATGCAGTTTCAGCTGATAACTTGCAAAACTAAACAAGCAATCAGAGAACCAGTGCATCATAAGTCCAGACCAAAACAATTTAGCACATATTGCCAGTCACCAAGCAAAAGTAAAAGAAAATAGAATAAACTATGTACTTTGCAACAGATGCATACTTCTGGCTTGGAGAGTATATGTTATTTTTCTTTTAATTCTGAGATCAGAACTAAATTCTTCTTGGGCCCAACATATCAGTCTTTCTGAAACAAACCAAAAAATGTAGCATAGCTGCCAATTTTTGAAGAAAGGGCAGGGCATACAATAAAGAAAGAGATAGGGGGAGGAAAGGGGAGGGGAGGGGAGGGGAGGAGAGGAAAGGAAGTGGTCTCACAGTCTTTTTTTCATCCAAATAATCAATGTCTGGTTCTCCCTAAATATTTTTCTTTTGATCAGTATTGTATAGAGTTAGTGTTAGAGTAGGATATCAGGGCATGTAAAGTTATAACTTTGTTGCTAATGATGCTGCAGATTTGGTGGTGAGAAATCCTAGCCAATCTATTGTAACTGAACAGAGACCTATTTCCAACCAACAATGATGCATGTGTTCAGTGCTAGCAAGGGTACCAAATAGTGTCCAGTATAAAGAGACCTATATCTTGCACATTTAGGTTTTCTGCTCACAGAAGTGGCATGTCAAATGGTGCATGGCTGTGTCTTTTTCTTCTTCTTATAGCCTTGCTTAATCAATTATCTTGGCCCCTGTAATTCATTAAGGGAAATCTCACACACATTGATAATCCAGAAATGTATTTTTAATCTTCTGAATACAGAAAGCTGATTTTCTCCACAAGGTGGTGCACATTCTCTTAAAATCATTTGCTCAACAGGAATCAAAAGTATTACAGGGAAATTGTGTATATGAAAAAGTGTGTAGGTTCAACGCCTGCTTAATTTTGACAAGTCCGAAACCATGTTTAGTAAGAGCAAAGGTAACAAACATTTGTATTTTTGTAATATCAGAAATGTGTAGCAATAATCAAGTGAACTACAGCTGCAGTATTTCTTTGCATTTCTATTTGTTAGAGGAAATATTTTCTAAGGAAAATTTTGCCTTATATGTAGGTACATTTATATTATACAGAATCCTATTAGTGTTTGCATAAGGTTTGCAAAACTGTGAAATATAAGAATTTGTTTGCAACTACTTTCTGTAAATTCTCTTCAGTTACATGTGATATGTTAAATGCCATTTCCTTTCACACGGTCCACAAAATTATCTACTCAGATCATAATTTCAGTTTTCATACTAACATACTAAGTTTAGCTAGAGAAAAATCTTCCATAGCCAGTTAAAGGAATTTTACACTTATGCATAGCAAAAAGCAAAGGGAAAAACAACAGTGCTTCTTGTCAAATAAATGGGAAAGCGTTGGTAGATTCTAAGTTATAAAATGATTGTGTTCCAGTGTTATTCGTCTTCAGTGCCTATAAAGCCTTGATGAACAAATACCAACTTTAATATATACTTGCCACCCATCTAAAAGTGACCAAAACTCTAAATGGTATATCAATGATTTGCTTCTCTGCAAAGGGAAAAGAAACAAGTACCTAGCCCTTCCTCTGTTCTCATATTTCTAATCAGACTTCATTGCTCCTTAACCTTATAAGAGGCACCAAGGTTCCTGCTAAGGTGTGCAGCTGCACAAACACACACGACTCTACCCTCCTCTGTGCAGTGTTCCTCTACATCCATCCACCCACAATGATCATTTCCAGCCCCTTTGGTTCTGGTTGTGATAGAACCCCATGTGGGGTGGGTGCATAGCATTCAAGTTCTTCCTGGTGCTGGCCAGGATGGGAGGGAGATGCAATGTGCACGTGCACAGCAGCATCATTGCACATGCGTCCCTATGCACCCACCCCACATGGGGTTCTATCACAACCAGAACCAAAGGGGCTGGAAATGATCATTGTGGGTGGATGGATGAAGAGGAACACTGCACAGAGGAAGGTGGAGTCGTGTGTGTTTGTGCAGCTGCACACCTTAGCAGGAACCTTGGTGCCTCTTATAAGGAGCAATGAAGTCTGAAGTCGCCTCTGCTGCCCTGGCAGAAGCCGCATGGCCCTCGCACAACCCACCACCACCTCCTCGCTGCCACTGGCAAAGGATGAGGAAGAGGAGAAGGAGTGCTGCAGCAGCAGGAGCCAGAGGAGGAAGAGGAGGAGCCCTGGGGGGCTGCTGCTACACTGGAGGGTGTGGACAAGGCTTCACAGCCCTGCAGGTGGAGAGGCCCAGTGATGGCATCTGCAGTCCCTGGGCTCAGCTGGACTCCATTTGGCTTGGCTGCACCCCGCTGCCCACCCACCTGCCCCCTTGCTCCAATGGATCCTGCAAGCACAGTGCTGGGCTCCTGCCCTCCTCCTCCTCCTTCTCCTGCTGTTGTTGTCACGGGAGGCAGAGGAAAAGAGGGCAGGCATGCCATTTTCCCTTCTCACCATGTCGAGCTGCAGCCACACCATCTCGACCCTCCTCTACTAAGTCACCAGCCAAAAGCCTCCCTGTCAACCACCGCCTCCCAGGACATTTCCGTGAAAATAAATGTTCCAAGAAGACAGTGGGAGGCTGAAAAAATGGTAATGTCCTGGCCAAATTGGGACACTTGACAGCTATGGGTGGGTGGGGTGGAGTCAAGCAACACTGCATGGCACAATAAAGGTGTGGAAACAGTGAACAACAAAATCAGTGCCAAAAGATGTAGAAGGTCAAGCAGCTAAAAAAGAAGTGGGGGAAAAGAGGGAACCATGAACAAGAAGTAAAGAGAGGAGTAGCAGTGTGATCTTCCCCCACAATTTTTTCTAAGAAAGGATTTAATAAATTTTAAGAGAAAATTAACTTTTACTGAGATTACCAATCTTAATCTAGTTGGTAATCCCAATTACAATAGACCAACAGAATTAATTACTCATTGGCAAGTTAACAAGTAAATCTCATTGATTTCAGTGGATCTACTCTAGCTGGGACTACCATCTGGATTTATGTCCAAGAAATCCTCTGAATGTGTATTTGCTACAGCAAGATACGTACTAGCACATATATTAGTTAAAAATTTTCCCCAAAATATAAAGTAGCCATTTTCCACATACAGAAACCATATGCTTCAGATTTTAAGCTGAATTATGTTCAGGTGGTTTCCATTTACATATATACATATACAGGTATTAGGTTAAGAGTTTGAAAGCATGGTCAAAATATAATCCATACTATCCAATTGAGCTGTGTAGGATGTTAATGCACTGCAAAATGATAGACCTAAGTTTTAAAGTCCTAAATGATGTCCCAAGGACGAAATTGCTCTTCATGAACTTGCTGAAGTGTTAAGAGCATCAGCAGAGGCCTTTTAGTCCATCCCACCACCTTCACAGGTGAATTTGATGGGTACACAGGAGAGGGGCTTCTCTGTTACTGCTCCCAGATTTTGGAACCCTCTCACACAAGAGGCTAGGTGGGTCCCAAATTTGCTATCATGCAAACAGGTGAAAGACCTTTTTTCCAGGCAAGCTTCTCCTGAATGACTGGCTGATTGAGTGGGATTTTTTTTACATGGATTGTTGTACTTTTACTGCTTTGAACATATTCTGCTGTTGCCTATGTTTTTGGTATGGTATTTGTTTGATCCTTTAAAATATATATATATACTCACTGTTGTTAGCTTTAATATTGTATTTTAATGATGTAAACCACCCTGTGTCATTTTAAAGGAGAAAGGTGAGATAAAAATATTTTAAATGAATAAATATCTTTCTCTGAGCTTTGACTGTACTGTGATGCCTCTAGCTACCACACAGATGAAAGACACAGTCACACGATCACTTTAGCCACCGTATTAGTGAGCAGAAGTGTCCCATATGTCATAATTTCATGGAGGGTTTTTTGTTTGGTCAGAGGCAAGGAATTTATTTTCTGCTGAATTTATTATGGCATACATTTCAGAGCAACACCATAAAAAACCCCTTGTTATGATGGGGAAAAGTCATGCAATATTTTCAGTACTATAATTATGCATTAAGTGTCTAGAAATTGCACTTTGATAGCATGAACCTTTAATTTATCTGTTTTCCATTACCAACTAGTGCACACCAAGGCTTCAGGTTCATGAGGCAAGTAATACATATAATTTTTATATAGGATGCTATTATTATCATAACTAATTAAGGCTTGGTTACAGATCTAAAATAATTCCCATCATTTCTGAATTATTCTAGGTTCCCTCACACAGATTTATTCAGTATTTGGGACAAATTATTTCTAAAAATAAATATGCATCCACAGCTCATGCAGAAGTAACTATTGTTTTACATATTTGATACTCTACATGCTGTCTTTAATTGACATTTTCAGTTCATGCTTCTGTTCTTAACTCTATAATTACAGTAGAATGGTTATGAAATCTGATTTATTTTTAATGAATGTAGTTTTTATTATGGTAATGAATTTCACAATCCTCTGAGATATTATATATATATATATAATTGCATTTATTGACCGCACTAATTTTCCCACAGGAATTTAGGCAGTTCACAAGGTGAGAGAGCAAAGTAAGCAGGTAAAACAGAGTAAAACAACATATTGCCACTGCCAGTTAAATATTTTAACTAAATACGTTTTTTAAAAATAGGAAAAATCCTTAATGTAATGGACTCATAATTGTAAAGCAATAAAATTTGCATTATGCAGAAATAACATAAGCCTGATTATGGTGGCTATTTTATATACCTACATATTCCTCAACCAATATTTTATATATATATATAAAAGAGCCACCAAATTCACATTATGCAGAAATAACATAAGCCTGATTATGGTGGCTATTTTATATACCTGCATATTCCTCAACCAATATGATAGATAACCTATTTATATTCCCATGTGAACATCATGAGATAAATCAGCAATTTGACTCAGGTTTTAAGAACATAAGAACATAAGAAGAGCCATTCTGGATCAGGTCAAAGGCCAATCTAATCCAGCTTCCTGTATCTCACAGTGGCCCCACCAAATCCATCTGGGAGCACATGAGACTAGATATCTGTCTCCTTATACCACTTCCCTGTATCTGGCCCTTGAAGTACCCTGGTTTTAAGCCTGGAGATTACACATCTCCATCATGGTTTGTAACCTGTGATGGACTTTTCCTCCAGGAATCTGTCCAATCCCCTTTTGAAGGCATCCAGGCCAGTTGCCATCACCACGTCCTGTGGCAGAGAGTTCCACAGACTAACAACACGCTGGGTAAAAAAAAAAATATTTTCTTTTGTCTGTTCTCACTCTTCCAACCCTCAGTTTAGTGTATCTCCCCTAGTTCTGGTATTTTGTGAGAGGGAGAAGAGCGTCCCTCTATCCACTTTACTCATGCCCTGCATTATTTTGTATGTCTCAATTCTATCCCCCATTCAGGTGCCTTTTTTCCAGACTAAAGAGCCCCAAATGTTTTAGCCTTTCCTCATAAGGGAAGTGCCCCAGCCCAGTAATCAGTTTAGTTGCTCTCTTCGGCACCTTTTCCAGTTCCACTATGTCTTTTTTGAGATGCAGTGACCAGAATTGTACACAATACTCCAGGAGCGGCCTGGAGATGTCCACCGGCACACCAAAATCTCTTTCCTGCTCCATCATGCATAGCTCAGAGCCCATGTGTTGATAGATAAAGTTTTGATATTTTTGCCCCAATATGCATTACTTTACATTTGGCTACATTAAAATGCATTTGCCATTTCACAGCCCATTGCCCTAGTTTGGAGAGATCCTTCTGGAGCTCTTCACAACCTTCTCTGGTTTTACCACATGGAAAAGTTTCATGACATCTGCAAACTTGGCCACCTCACTGCTTATCCCTGTCTCCAGGTCATTGATGAACAGATTGAAAAGCACTGGTCCCAGGAGAGATCCCTGGGGCACACCGCTTTTCACCTCTCTCCATTGTGAAAATTTCCCATTGACACCTATTCTTTGTTTCCTGGATCTCAACCAGTTCTCAGTCCATAAGAGGACCTGCCCTCTTATCCCCTGACTGTGCAATTTTCTCAGCAGTCTTTCGTGAGGGACTATTTTAGAAGCCTTCTGAAAATCAAGATAGAAAATATCCACCAGTTCACCCAAGTCCACATGCCTGTTGACCTTTTCAAAGAATTCTAAAAGGTTTGTCAGGCAAGACCTACCCTTACAGAAACCATGCTGCTTTTCCCTCAGCAAGGTTTGTTCTTCTATGTGTTTTAAGATTTTCTCTTGGATGAGGCTTTCCTCCATCTTCCCTGGGACAGATGTAAAGCTAACTGGCTTGTAGTTTCCCAGGTCCAACCTCCTTCCTTTTTAAAAAATTGGTGTGACATCCGCTATCCTCCAGTCTTCTGGCACTGGGGCCATTTTAAGAGACAAGTTGCATATTACCATTAAGAGATCCACAATTTCATTTCTCAGTTCCTTAATAACATTTGGGTGGATGCAATCTGGGCCCGGTGAATTGTGGATCTTCAATTTATCAATTAAACCTAAAACATCTTCTCTTTTAACCTGTATTTGATTTAATTCTTTAGTCAAAAGGGGCCGTTCAGACAGCGGAATCTGCCCAAGGTCTTCTGTCATGAAGACAGATGCAAAGAAGTCACTTAATTTATCTGCAATTTCCAAGTCCTCCTTTACCTCCCTCACCATCCATAAGGCCAACTGGTTCTCTGGCAGGTTTTCTACTTCTAACATATTTAAAGAAGCTTTTATTATTCCCCTTTATATTGATAGCCATACGTTCCTCAAAGTTTTTCTTTGCCTCTCTTATCATCTTCTTACATTTCTTTTGCCAGAGTTTGTGTTCCTTTTTGTTTAACTCATCTGGGGAGGATTTCCATTTATGGAAAGACCTTTCCTTGTGCTTTAAATCCTCTAACCACACATTAACCATTTTGGAACCCTCTTGGAGTTAGATGAGCTCTTTTTTCTTTGTGGTATGCACTTCTGGTGGGCCTCTACTACTGTTGTTTTAAACAGGCTCCATGCACACTGGAGAGCTTGGATTCTTTTTACCTTCCCTTTCAATTTCTTTCTAACTAGTTTCCTCATCTGAGGGAAGTCCATCTTTCAGAAATCAAGCATTTTTATGTCTGATTTGCTTGACACTCTTCCTCCAACATGCATGGCAAAGGAGATTGCAGCATGGTCATGGTTCACCAGAAGCTCAGTGACATTCACATCCCTGACCAGGTCCTGAGTATCATACAGTATTAGATCCAGAGTTGCCTGTTCTCGGGTGGGCTCCATGACAAGTTGCTCTAAAGCACAGTCATTCAGCATGTTGAGAAACCGGGTTGGCCTGGTTGCCCATGGGCAACGTGTTGTGCAGGCCTGTCTTAAACAATAGTCCGTGGCTACATAATATCCACATGGACTTTATAAAGCCAACTATTTGTTGTACACTTAGACAACAATATCGAAAACTGGAGCTATGTTCACCCATTTTTGCTTTCAGACAGAAAATCATGATTTTCCAGGTGCAAAATATCCTCTATAACTTTAAGATGGAAATAATATTTTAAACTCTTTCCTGCTATTACTGTTGTCTGTGCACTGTTTTCCCCGCTAATAACGTAGCATATGCTGAGTATTCATAATTTCATGATGCTATCTAACCAATTTGCATTAACAGCATGATGTCACACTCTCAGGAAACCAAGTTAGTTTACAATGTGGAAAAATGGTCTGTGGGCTGGTCAGTTGAGTGATCATAGCTAACCAGATGTCACAGTGTTAAATTAAATATATTCAGAAACATTTTATGATGATATGAACACCTAAATTCCCATCTGTATCAACCCTGAATTACTGTTAAGTTGGTAATAAAAAGGTTCTGGCAAACCACCTCTTTTTTTAGCTCACTATCAGTAAGTACAGTATATTGTTTCAAGTTGTCAACATGATCCATTTCTAACATTCTGTATCTAGTTAGTCAATGGAAGGAAATCTAACATTTCAACAAGAGAGACAATTTCAGAGCTTATTAGCCTATTATTAACACAATGATGGTCCATGTTTCTTCACCTAATAAGACAGAATAACTTCTCAAGGTGTCTGGCAGTGAAGGCTGTCCTGAAAAACACATTTCATAAAGTCATTTTTGACAACTGATTAGCATAAGTACAAGTCCCTCAAAATCCACTTGCAATATTTAATGATGCTAGTCTTCTTGATTGTGAACAGCAAAATGAAATTGGACAATGAGAAAAAATTATAAGCAATATTTTGACTAGAAAGCAAAAATCAAGTACTTTTACCATCAGCCTTTTCACAAGAAAAAGGATATACAGTATAGCACAGAAGTGAGTACACCCCCTCACATTTCATAAATATTTTAGTATATCTTTTCATGTGACAACAATGAAGAAATGACACTTGAATACAATGTAAGGCAGTGAGTATACAGCTTGTAAATGTATTGTCCCCTCATAATAACACAACACACAGCCATTAATGTCTTAGTACAGAACCTTATAAATGACTCTAGTAGATTCTGGGAATACAAATCAATGTATCTCTTTCTACTTGCAAATGAATTGAAATGTGCAGTATTTTAAAATAATATTGAAAGAATTGGAGGTCTCACTTGTTAATTACCTTGGAAATTTCTCATATTTTCTACATTTCTCTAATAAGCAGCATCATATAATTTGTGTAATCCAAAATACAGCTAACTCAAGATTCATACTGTGTGATGTATCATGAAATGATTAATCATATGTATTATCAGCATAAAATTACACCCACAATGGTTACTGAATTATTCCCTCTTATGATTCCTGCAAGTCTATTTTTATCCAATTAAAAGTCAATATATCGCTAAACACAAAATACACTGAAACTTTTAAACCATCTTCAGAAATATTCATTTAAATTAGATGGAGCACAGAACTCTGCTGATGCAGCTTTTGATGTAATAAATGTCAGGTGTTCCAATTTACAGAATTGAAATGTTCCATGCTTTAATCTTGCTAGATTTATGAAACCTGTTAGTATCCCTTTTAATGGTACTTTATTAGAGCTCTGCTGAGAGAAAAAACATCTAACTTGATACAGATGGCTTTGTGAATATGTAATGTCATAATGGCCAAAATCCTATTGGCAGCATAGTGACAAGTCACATAACCCAGTAAACAACATGAAAAACGTCATCCAAACAGAAAGTGGCCATGAATAAATTTCCAGATGATGTAACGGTTATTGTAACAGTATAAAGGAAAGTCCAGAAATAAGTCTACAACGAGCAAGAAAGAGCAAGAGGATTACAGTGAAGACATCAGCTGTCCTTTCCACTGCATCATGACTTCCATCTCATACCCCTTCTTCACTGCTAATTCAGAAAAAAGATTCAATAATATTCCCATCACTGTCACTATAGGAGCTTTTACAACAACATGCAATTCAAGATTGCAGAGGAAGGTGTCTGGCCTGTTTGTTCTGCTTTGCTCACTAGATGGCACTTTATGTATTCTTTTAAATTAATACTGGGAGTATATCACTGCATATAGTATATCTACAGGCAGTTGTTTCTATTTGTATTGAACTGTAAAAGCCATGACTTGTTTTCTGTTTTATTGTACTGGGCCAACTATTAGATGTTTGATCTGAACACATAATCAAACTCATATACTGTTATTGTAATACAATGTCAAATATATACATAAAATTGTGAGATCCATTATTTTCTATCATAGAGCAAATTCATATGTGCCAAAAGTTTAAAATCTGTTGCTTTTAACTGGATATTTCAAGGAGATACTTATAGCCTTTAAATTGTAGTCTTTAAATCTGATATCAAGAGGATCTTAAATCACCACAAAATTCTTGTATTAGCACTATTAAACCTGGCATTCATCACCAAAATATTTTTATAGCACAAAAGAACTCATTTCAACAATTCAATTAAAAGCTGGAGATTATTTACAACTTCTTAAAGACGATCATCATAGTCTAGAAACTAGAAACTCCCAAATTTAGTTATAGCAGTCTGGTTCTAAAGAAAACATAAGTGTTTGCTGGAAATGTAATTAAATGAATGAAAGTATTCCATGTCAAACATAGATGTGACAATGCTAAAGCAAAGTCTTGCACAACAATGAAATAGGTGCTTGGAAACATAAAAAGCATAAATGAAATATTGAACTGTTTAGACTCACAGTGTGCTTCAAGGTTGAATTTTATAGCTGCACACTTTGTTATTGTGTGCAGCTATAAAATTCAACTTTGCAAAAAAGCAATTCTAAAACCAAGGGATGTCCAACAAAAAAAATGTAACTTTGAAACTGGATTTTTGATCACCATCAAATTTGGCACAGATGTAGCAAACAGTATGTTCTTGCCTGGAGGCAAATTTGAGGATATTTGGGTAAAGGGTTTTTAAGTTATGATTGTTTAACTCTAAAACTGTTTTATCCATTGTGCAAAAACAAGTGATTCTAAATGTCCCTGGATTTAAATAGTTTATATACAGTAAGGAGACCAATTTCGCTTATTTTGAAAGAGAATGAAAAAATTGCCATGCAATGTTTTCCATTTGGAAGGAATCCAGGCTGCAAGAGCTGAAATATTGATCCTCCAAAAAAAGCAACGAGAAATAGCAGCTTTGTTATAAACTGAGAACGTGTGTAACAAGTTTACCAAGACCCTTACAAAGTAGAAACATTGTTGCAGCTTCATGGACCAGGAAGGGAGATGCCTGGAGAGTAATGGAAGGTAACAGACAATGTCAAAAGACAGTGGTTTTTTTTCAAAGTAAAAAAAAAGTCTACTTTAAAGAAAGTTATGGAGTGACAGTTCTCCTTAAAGGGATATTTTATCATGTACCTCTATAGAATTAGCAGACAACTTTGGAAGATACGTTCAGAGTATTTCTGCATTGCAAAAGCACAGAGCAGTCCCAGCCCTGAGCACTTTCAGTGAATATTCTATCTAGATTTCTGAGACCACAATCCTGAGGCAAAGGAGAAATCAACTCTAGATCTGGAGCATTCTGAACTTTTGACTTTTAGTCAGGATTCACTTAGCTGATTCTGAGGAGGATGAAGTTTTAACCCTTTCCTGGTGAAACAGGCATTAGTGCTGGCAAAGAAATTGACAGGTTGCAAAAATATTTTAATATATTGAAGCTGTGAAATTACTGGTTTCCCCCTTTCTGGCTGAGGTGGTCTGACTCAATACTAACTGAATTTTTGGTGGCAGCAGTCAAGATGGTCTATAGCATGGGTATCCAGCCTCTTGGTTGTGACATCCAAAGTGGTCATAATGTTTCTTGGGGGATCAGCAGGCTAAAATAAACCAGGGTTTTCTATTCATATGCATATGCTGCTAACTAGTTGGTTCAGTTTCTCAGCAAGAGAAAGGTACTGAATTTTTCATGTACAGTTGCATTGCTGGTGGAGTCAGTTTGCACAGCTCTAGGGGTGCTTGATCTGCAGAGACAAAGGAAAGCATTATCTGCTATTCCTGCCAGTAATCATAATACCCGCTGAATTGCAAAGGAAAAATAGATTTTGCTAGCAACAATATATTGAATTAGTAATAATTGTGTGCCATCATGTTGATTTTAACTTACATTGACAGCTTCCATGGTTTCTTACGTTTAAAATACTCAAAGGTGGTTCACCATTCCCTTCTTCTGGTCATGTCTGAGACTATATAATTAGTTTGAGGTCCCACAGACCAGCTCTTCTCCTAGGAGGCATGGTGAGGAATTGAACTCCCAACTTCTAGTTGTGTTTTGGTGTGGATGACTTGACCTTAAACATCCCTCTAGCCCGGTAGTTCCCTACCTTGAGTAACCCAGGTGTTCTTGGACTGCAATTTCCAGAAGACTTATCAGCTATGCTAGCTGGTGCTCTAGAAGTTGCAGTACAAGAACACCTAGGTTAACCAAGATTAGAAACCACTGCTCTAGCCAGTAAACTGTAATAGTTATACATGTAATCTAGGTGTGGGATCAACAGAGTTCAAGCCTGTGAGACTTACTTTTTATAAGGACTTAAGTACAAAAATAACTACCACTGGATACAATAGACATACACTTCAAATTAGAGAACTCTGAGGTTTTGAGTATTATATCTGGAAGAGGTCATAATCTATCATACAACAAACGTACTTCTGGTTACTTCCACAACTTTTCATTTAGGATAGTGGGGAATCATTTTGTTGTTGCTGTTCTTCAATAACCATGAGTCTGAGGTCTTTGCCCATGTGCTATGAATCATGGCAAGCTTTACCAATACATTTCTGCCTACTTTCCATCTCTAGCTCTCCACCCTTGCTTGCATGTCATTTTTCAAAAGTGAGGGATTCACTGTTTCATTGTAATGTTGGTTGCATTTAAGAGCAGTAAGTTTTATAAAGATGCTTTTGAAAACCATGTAATATCTGCTAATGGCTCCAATCCGGGAACCTGCTCTGATTTTAATTCAACGTAAGCAGATTCAAACATACATAGAAAACATTAGAATAACTTATTAATGATTTAAATGATAGAGAAAACAGCATTAACTTCAGCGAATAACATCCACATTTAAGAGGCTTGCTTGTTTTAAAAAATACATAAATGGCAGGAAACTGTTCCTGTGACACTGATTTCATTTGTACACAAATAGAACATTGGTTTCAAAAGCCAGTCAGTGAATAAATCCAATATAGAAGACAGGCACTTTTAGACATTTACCATCTTCCCTTCTATTCCATTGTAGTCTGCCACACATGCCCCATGGCAAGGTTCTGACATACTTGTAAATGGGCGCCTTGCCATCCAAACAGATGGGGGAGAGCATAGGTTGCCACAAGACTATGAGCACATATTAAGCATGGGTGCTAGAGGCATCCTTTCAAATAGCAACACTAAAATATATACTCATTTTGAAGCAACTTGTCTGTAATTAAAACAAATACACTACCATTAATCTAATTTAACAGTTCAACTACTGCTAAAAATATTGTGCAGATGATTCCAATTGCACATGTACAGTAAGTCAGGGAGAATAGAAGGTATTGGCTCCTACACTGAACAAAATATGGATAGAAAACCAAAACTCTGTGAATAGCATGTGCCTTTCTCCCTACAAAGGCTGATTGGGCAAACTCTGTATCATCTGCTGCCTGAATTCCTCCTCACAAGAAGCTCTCACTGAATCTGTACTGCAGTGATCCAAACAAGGGTTATTTTGATGGGAAGGAGGAACAAGCCTTCTCAACCCTCCTGTATAAGCCAAGATCACTCCTTTCATGCCAACAATAATAGCAGGAAAGTGGGTGATTCCCATGAGAGTTGCTTTGCAGAAGCTTTAGAGTTGCCTTTCAAACGTTCCACCGAAGTAGCGTTTCTACCAGTGGGATGTGGGATGTCAGTAAAGCTGCCTCTTGCCAAGAAACTTTGAGTGTTTCTTCTACCAAAGCAAGAAAAGCAAAACTTTAAAAGTAGTCAGTTCCTACTACTTAGTTGCTTGAAAAGTAATTAGAAAACATTGGTCACTACAACAAAGAAGCAACTTGAGTCCTATCTGTTATACAACATTTGAAATGTAACTACTGTACTGCATTACCTTCTTACTAAAGTGACTAGATACAGGTAGCTATTTGCAATTTGCTCCCAAGGTGTTGGTGTTGGTGGTTCTTGTTCTTGTTGTTGCGTGTGGGTGGTGGTGGTGGTGGTATGGGGTATAGGTAGGTAGGTAGTGGACATCTTCAGGACATTATCTTGTCTGGAGATATTTTTACCATCAGAAGTGATTGGTGGCACATGCAAGGCTATGATCAGGTTGAGAAAGAAGTGGCGCCCACAGTATGATTCATAAAGGGGCTAGTCCGTTTATCAATTCTCTCTCCAGGAATCCCACAGAGAGGAATTTTCCTCTGGAATGGGCCTACATATTGTTTCTATCTCCTACTGAAGTTTCCTGTCTTTAGCACCTGAAAGCATCCTATGAATTTTTCTGGTGTGCTGGCCTCACTTAAAGCCTAAAATTCTTCATATCATAACCATATCTAGCTGAATCACTTTCTTGGCTACCAGAATCCAACATGTGCCTACAGACTTCTGTTATTTCATTGAAATTCCTTTGTCCCTAAAGGACTTAGTTAGCCTTTCCTGTCTTGGGAGCCTTCCTTTTCTCTGCATATCTGTATGCAATGCCTTCCAGATGCAGGACAAACCAATAAAAGTTAGGACAGCTAGTTTCTGTTACCACTGAATTGATATTCAGCCTCGTGGCGCAGTGGTTAAAGACATATCAGCAACTGTTCAAACTGGTGTTCACCAACATGAGGAAGAAAGAATTAACATGTGTTTATTCCACATACATAATGAAGCAACTGGCTCAGAGCCTGTTATATCAGATTTATTCTTGCACAAGTTTTCCTTACTATAGCCAACAATGGTAAGCCTTCTATTTGGGGACACTGAGACTTCTTTGCTCCTATCTCTATTCTCTCCTGCTGAAGCAATTAAAGCCTATCACTGTAGTGATAGTTGATCAACTGGAAAAGCTATTTAACCTCTAACACTCTCTGCATAAGCTCTTAGTTATGATTCTTTGCAGGGGGAAGGAGGAGAAGCAGTGTGGCAATACTACAGTTTTCATTCTTTTCAGGAGCAATGATTTCCCCCCACAGACGATAAAACCATCTTCATTTTGTCCTACTAATGTTTGGCAAATGTTCTTGGAGATAACTGGCCCAAAGGGCAAATTTTCTTCCCACTTCTATGCTGTACTACTAAGACACACCCTGTTTCTCTATAGTCTGGTAAAATCAACTCAGCATGCTAAATTCAAGTAAAAGGCATCCCATGAGGGGCAATGCACCTCTAAGGCATATCTCAGCATTTCCATTATCTCTTCCGCTAAGTTCCTTACACAATTAATGTATTAGCTGTAAAATCACATGGAACATAGTTTTGATTGTGTTATGGCAATAGAAGCATTATACTTCCCTTTAGACATGTAATAAATAGCAAGTTTTATCATGAGTATCACATGATGCAATCACAACATAGCAGTTTATAGCTACAGTGAAAAAATAGACAGAAGCACAGAGGAATTTTACTTCTACAGAACTCGTTCTGGCAATAATGAAAAGACCACAAGGCAGCATTTGCCACACCACAACAAGAAAAAGGGTGGGGAGGAAGGGAGACAGAGCCTAGAAAACAATACCTAAGTACATTTAAGAAGAATGCAGGCATACATCCACAGTTTCTGCCATACACTCAGTCCTCCTCCTCCTCCTCCTCCTCCTCCTCCTCCTCCTCCTACTACTACTACTACTACTACTACTAGTAGTAGTAGTAGTAGTAGTAGTAGTAGTAGTAGTAGTAGTAGTAGTAGTAGTAGTAGTAGTAGTACAGCAGCAGCATAATATTTAGCAAAGTAAATTGCAAAAAAAGAAAGAAAGAAAGAAAGAAAGAAAGAAAGAAAGAAAGAAAGAAAATGCTAGAACATGAAGCCTAGCTGGCATGCCAACGTAAATTTTTCACTTCACTCTACAGCTGTGCAAATGGCTGGCTGAGTAGCTGCAAGGAGATGTGATCTCAATATGAGCCCCCCTAGCATTTCACATTTCAGTGATTCATGTGTGCAGAAGAGGTCTTGGGCTTTAATTAAGAGGTTCAGCTATCACTCTTTCCTTTGGCAAACGCTGAGCCTTTCTGGCTCCTGTGTATTCCTATATATCACTTGGAGCTATAGCATATCTTTTAAACATTTTAAGCCACATAAGTGTTTGATTGAAAATGAAGAATCCATGTGAGAGGCCACTCTGACTTGTGAATAATTCAGCAGCTATATCCTCTGTCCTGAATTTGTCCCCCAATTGCACAGATAACCCTGGTTAGTTTGCATTTTACACAATTGCTGAAATGTTTATCTTTTCAAATGGACTGTCCCTTATTACAGATCATAGCAAATATGTCATTTCTCAATTTTAAAAACCAACAACCTGAAATTAATACAGTTAACTTATCCTTTGAAAGCAATCCTTGTCTCCACATCTGGGGGAAACAGACATTTAAGTTTTGACTAAGTGAAAGCCTATAATAAAACTACAACTGTGAAAATAGTAGCTGATTATCGGATATCCAAATGAAGTCATGCCCTTCTATAGCAAATAACAACACTGAAACATCTTTTTTCCCCTAATACAGAAATTAAATATGCTCAGGTAATTAGAAATTGCACACTTCAAAACTAATTCCAGCCTGAATTTAAATGTCACAAACTAAGCCATTATGTCTATTGAATTTTGATTTTTGATAATTTATCTTAGTACATGCAAACACCACAATATAGTCTCATGTTGTATCCTAGCTTGAGATTGTTGTTATGGCTTGAGAAATAAGACGAGATCAGAAACCAAGGTCTGAATCCATCTTATTTCCCTAAACCACAGGTAAGGCTAACCAGTTTGTATGGGCTACATAATCTCCTTCTTCTGGCTTTCCTTCAGTAGGTGTGTGGAAGGTGTTCTTCATGAGCTTGAATTATATTTATTTAATGTTGACCAAATCACAATGTATTATTGTATTTGAACACTGCCTAAGAGTACAATAATAAATACACTCTTCAACTTATGGATCGAAAGCCTACTGTTTAGTGTAAAAAAAAGGTTGCATTAATTAGGTGCATTAAATCATTAGAGATTTGGTGAGTAAACTCCCCCAGATGTTCCATTGATTCAAATGTGCCTATTCTAGTTGTAATTTACTATGGTAAAGTTAGTTGCAACTAAAGGAAGGGCCCTATCCGATCTCGCTTGATTTTGGAAGCTAAGCAGGGTCAGCCCTGGTTAGTACTTGGATGGGCGACCACCAGGGAATACCAGGTGCTGTAGGTGCCTGGAGTAGGAACTGGCAAGCCAGTCTAGTACTCCTGCCAAGAAAACTCCATGGACATGGAGTCACATAGAGTTGGTCATGACTGTAACGACACAACACACACACACACAATGGAAGGGCCCAGACTTATTGGGGACCGGCTTGTGGCTGTTGCAGTACTCGGAGGATTGGGGATAGAGTGGCCTCAAGATGGCGGCTGCTACATGGGAACTTTTGGTGGCTTCCTGGTTTGCGTCACATGGGAGGGCCTAGCTAGTAGGCAAACAGGGCCCAGATCATGTGACATGGGTACATCTGGGCATCCAGAATGGCATGCCCTCCCTTAAATATCTGCACATGCACATTCCAGATGGGTGGGTGGGAGAAGGTATTTAAGGGAGGGGAACGGAGAGGAAGCCACAGTTGGTGCACGGCTTCCAGAGCATTCCCACCCTCCCGCCCAATTTGTTGGTTAAGTTTGTTATGAGTGGATATTAAATTATGTTTTCCTATATGTCACAAGTTTTAGGGTGATTTGGAGGCATTGGGATGGATCCAGGTGGGGGACCTGCTGGGCCTGGAAACCTGATAGCTTCCTATTGGCAGGGCAAAGGGCCGGGAACTGGATGGTCTGTTGACTCAGGAATGGCATGTGCCCCACGGGTTTCAGGTACCTGCCATGGTGGATGTCTCCTGAGAGAACAGTGGAGATGCAGTGCATCAGTGGGGCACATGGGCTCCCTCATTTGGTGGTTCTGACTCAATTCCCAGCCAAACAACCACTTGTGTATCCAATAAAGTTGTGGCCTTTAATTTCCCAAAACCTGGTGTCAGTGCATCTGTTTACTTAAAGGGAGACATGCTTAGCATTAGGCCACAAAGTAGGTTCATTTGAAACAACTGAGTGTACAGATGAGTTGACAAACAAAAAACCCCATAGATTTAATTACTCCACTTTATTGCAACTTACTCCACTGAGCAACAATATTTTAGCCACTGACTGAGGGGTGAGTTAGTATGGCCTAGTGAGCCCACTGGTACTTCCTCACTTCCTTTCACTATAGTATTCAATAAATATGAATGGCATTTCAATTTAAGTACAATTTAAGAAAATGAGGGTGGAAAATAAATTGTTTACAAAGCAATCATAGTTAAGGGGAAGGGTAGTTGTTGAGATTTCACATGTAGGGATCAAAATTAGTTGGGAGAGTGTTGTTGTTGCATCATTACATTCATGACCGACTCTTCATGACCCCATGTCCATGGAGTTTTCTTGGCAGGAATACTGGAGTGGCTTGCTTACTTGTGGTCGCCCATCCTAGTGCTAGCCAGGGCCGACCCTGCTTAGCTTCCCAGATTAGGTGAGATCGGATGTGCTCAGGGCATCTAGGCACCGGAAGAGTATAGAAATGAGTGATCTGCCTTTAACTTATTATAATTTCCATGCTGATTATATGTATTTTACTTCTAAAAGCTAAAAACACTGTTAACCTATGCAATAAAGTGCATCATTGTCATTATATAAAGTATATCACCATTGTATCAGAGCACAATGGTATCTGCTGTAACCCCTCCATTAAAACACACATACATATACGCGTACGCATATACTGTTTCAACATCCAGTGACAGGGTTATTAATAGGTTTTGGAATATAATCTTTTAAAGCCCCAATGAAAAAACATACACATGACACATAACAGCTAGAAAAAGTGCAAATAACTGAATGAAAAAATAAATATACAAGAACTCCTGTTGTTGATTTCAATATTAATATTTCCAATTGCATTTAAGTTTTGGCAGGGAGCAAAAGTGGGCAGCTGGTTGTGAAGCCTTTCTTGCACTTTAAGGCCTTGCAACCAGCCTCCCAACTTTGCTCCCCAACAAACTGGCTGCCCTTAAGTTTTGGTGGGGAGCAAAGTTGGGTGGCTGGTTGCGAAGCCTTAAAGCCCAAGAAAGACTTCATACCCAACCACCCAGCTTTGCTCCCTGCCAAAGTGGCTGCCTTTAAGTTTTGGGGTGCTGCTGGTTGCCTGAATCAAGATCCGTCGGCTGGAGTAACCCCCTTTGCCACCACCACCCAGCTGGTTTTGACAGATCAGGCTGTGGGGAGGGGCATGGCTTTATGCCAGCTAACAGATCTCACTTCAGGCAATGGGCTGCAGTGAGATCCATGGCTCAAGTAAAGCCACACACCCCTCCCCACAGCCCGAGCTGTCAAAACCAGCTGGGTGGCGCAGGATCTCACTGCAGCCCACCATCTTTCCCCTTACCATCTGAAACACAACTCCAAACTGCTCCAAATTTGACGAGCTTCTAGGGAAGAATCCAAGGAAGTTCCCCTGTTAGATTTCCAAACTGAAAAAAAAGTGGTTCAATTTGTTTCAGGGTGACACAGTTTCTTTTATTTTGTTTCATAGCAAAACAATTTGTTATGTAACTAAATGACAGAACAGTGTGTCATTTTTCGTTTTGTGCCCATCTCTAAAATTAATTGTAAAACACCCATTGAGTGCATTAAGCACTATGGCATGGTATATAAGTATCACCCCTTCCTTTAATTATATTACAAATAAGGATCTCAGAACTACAGAGGAGGAGCAGACCTTTTGACTCATCAAGAACAGCTCTGTTAGAGAGGCATACTAGTGGAATCAAAGAAAACAGAAACAGTTCACATCATCATCATCATCTATTTGCATTCACCATGGCCTTAGCAAAAAGAAATTTTAAAAAAGAAATTACATTTACATAGATATAAAATTGGCATACTAAAATCAAGATAATAAATACATATACATGCAATATAACTATACCAAATTTAGGCAAGTAAATCCATACATGATTGTTGTTTTAAAATCAAATTAGACCTGCTTTTAATTGTTGCTGCTAAAAAAGTTAGCTGTCTGCAGTGACACCTGTTTGTCCCGGTCTCCAAGAGTAAAGATACATAGAAATCAGATGAACGACCTGGTTTCTTTACTACCACACCTCTCTATAGAAGGAGCAGCAGAGTAGCGCATGGAAAAGTGTTTCAACAGCTTCACCACATGGGCATACACAATTTTGTAGACTCTTTTAAAATGGCCCTCAAGTAGAGGTGAAGGCATGATGTTAAATCGTGCACATGAGAAGGCCCTTCTGTATCTTGGAGCTGTTACCACATTTAGATATTGTGCCATTGTTTTTGAATGACTTATCACTGAACAGCCATACCAAGGACATAGTTTATTGGTGATAGACAGATTATTTTGATGTCCAATATAATATATGCACTGCTCTAATAGATTTCTTGCCTTATTATACCCAGTATTCAATAAGAGATCAGGTGACAGTCCCAAAGTGTGTACTTTGGACTTGATATCTTTCATCCATCTACTCTCATGGGATCCTTCATAACAAGGTGGAGCAAACCAGAGGGAGCTAGATTCAGTCTTAACCAGAAATTTAGTGTCCTGAGCCAAGCCTGTGTATGCACTGAGGGGAGGCCACTTTTCAACCTTAAGGAAGCATTTGGGACACAGTCAGGTACAGCATATATTTGGAAGTAATGAACTAGACATTGTCTAGCAACATCAAACAATCTTAAGACATATCCTTTTCAATGAGAGCATTACATTAAATTAAATCTTGAGAAAAGATACATGTTTATGGTACTGCTTAAGAAGGCCAGTCCAAGAAATAGGACTTCAAGGAAGAGAAAACATGAAACCTTTCCTCCATGGCAGAGTTATGTCACCCAAAACAGGGAACAATCTGAACATTCATGATCCACAGCTAGATAAACACCACTGTTGCTTTCTCCCAAAATCTGCTGGCTGAGCTGACCACCTCACTCCAAGCAATAGTCTAGCCGTATTGCTGATGGATCAGTTTACTTTTAAGACAGTTAATCAATTAATGTATCTAATTCTAAAATAACTTTAGTGAACTGTGCTGTACATATATTGTTATGTCACCAAAATGGGATTTAGAGTTTGCTGCCTGTGCTCAGGTCCAAATATAAAATGCCCCAGCCAGATTATTAACTGGGGCTGGTTACAGGAAATATATAACTCCTCTTTTACAGCAGTTCCATTGGCGGACAATCCAGCCCTAAATATCTGGACGCAAGTGTATCTCCCTTTCTGAGCCTACCTGGGCACTAAGATTATCAGAAGAGGTCTTTCTCTAATTTCAACTACCCTCAAAGACAGGTTGGTGGGTACACGGGAGAGGGCCTTCTCTGTCACCACTCCAGACTCTGGAACTGCTTCCCATGTATGGCCAAGTTGGTCTCATTTTTGGTGTCCTTCCACAAGCAGAGAAAGAACTTTTAAAATATATTATTATTATTATTTATTACATGGTTTTAAAGTTTGTTTCTTTTAAGTTGTCTTGGATCCTTTAGGATAAAATGACACATAAATATTATAGATAAAATAAATAAACAAAGGAGAGGAAGATCACAAACTTTGTCATACAGTGCAACCTCATACAATCTACTAGGTAGATTGGTAATGCTTTCACCATAGTATGTAAGTATAGAATCACATCCCAAGATTGTTTATTACATTTTGCAATTGATTCAACCATTATTCAATTATTCAACAGCAGCCTGCAGCAGCATTTCATATCTCCCACTACCTGATAAGTGAAATATAATGGTTATAACAGCAGGTCATATAGCAAGTCATGAAAAATTCAGATTTGATTCCTGCAACATACAAACTCCATTCCTGATATATTCCTCTGTGTTAGGGAAAGACTACAACAAATCCTGGAGACCTGTAGCAATTGACCAGGAGTATATCTTGCTATGCCTCCCAGATGCTGCATATGGGCATCAAACTGCAGCAAATCCAGAGCATCCAAATGTTGTCCATTGATATCAAATATGCACATACAAGCCAAACTTTTCAAAATTCAAATAGAAATCAGAAGCATCAGATTTCAAACATGTATGTAAAATCATTTCAGCTCTAAATTTTGTGAAGAAATAATTATCCCAATATCCATTACTGATATTTCCATCTCTGTTAGGGAAAGACTTATAACGAATCCTGGAGACCTGTAGCCAGTCAGAGATGACCAGGAGTATCTATTGATATGCCTCCCAGATGTTTTCCATTACAGTTCCCATAAGCTCCAGTCAAAATGGCAACGTGTGACTGTCAAGGATTTGGGGAATTGCTTCCCCAAAGCTCCAGAGCACCCAACTTATTTATCTCCAACACAGACAAAGTGTGGTCAAATGTATGAAAACACATGGAGTTTTAAAACTCACTAACAAGAACTTTCAAACAAGAAATATGGAAGGATTCATTTTCTCTTTCTTTCTATGGAAGCGAGGCTTTAATATTTCAAGGGGATTAATGTCTTAACTTCTAGGCAACCAGAAGAAGCCTTAGTGCGTGCAATACCATACAAGCAACTTCTTGAAAGAGAAAAAGAATATGTTTTTAAAATAGACAGCTTTCTGCAAAAAAGTTTACATATTTCACCATCAGCACTCTTCGTGTAACAGGATTTATTTCTCTAAACTGGATGAAGTTAAATAAAAGACATTTCAAGTTCCCATTCTAAGCAGACCCCAGAATGTAGACACTAAGCTATCTGAAGCAATTTCGAGTTATGGACATCCTTATCATAAATAACTATTATTATGTATTAAGATTTAGATTTGTTTGCTTCATGGTGAGGATCTTCATTATTTCTAGATTGATGGAGAATTAGTTGTGTGGGGAACCTTTCATCTTTGTCTAAAACTCTCAGTATTGGATGCATTAAGCCAGTGCAAAAACATAACCCTTTCATAATCTGCATATGACATTAAGATACCATTTTTCTTTCAACATTGGCCCATCCTCTCTCTCAACATACAGCTAGTGTAAAAGAAACAAAAAACCAACTCTTGTTTTGCTGCTAATTTGGATTCCTTTTTTTCATAGTCTATTTATTCAGGATACAGTTGTTGCCTGCATTGTACTGAATTTATTAAGAACAATTGGGAAATGAGAAAAAAAGATAACTTTATTTAGATAAGCTTTTGCATATTGCCACACATGTAGCATTGCATGGATTCTACTGCTCTTCAGAAATCTGAAAACCAAAATGTACACACTCTAATTGCCTTGTCGAATTTAGCCAACCCAGTTGCAATGCACTAGGCTCACGAAAGGATTTGGGACTGTTCATGGAGTTGGTGGCTCCATAGCAAACTTGCATATGATTGTTAAATGGGGTCCCATGACTGTGATAATGCAGAGGGGCTTTAAGGCATAGAGACAGTGAGTGAGAATCCTGAGGCTTAGCCTACACATGGACTCAAATTTAAACCTCTTCCTTCATTTTTCTGAACTCTTTCCTCTTTTCTGCAGGCCCACTGGGTTGCATAGCTACCATGTTCTCCTTGTCTAATCAATCTACTTTTTCCTAGGTGCATTTTTCTCAAAATCCCTTGTTGACAACTTTTTTGCCCACTCTCAAACATTTTGTTGATCCATTTCCCCTAGTTCCTTCCCTGACACATTCAGCCATGTATAAGTGCTACCAATTTTTTTTAACCCAGTTAATACTTTCCATCTAACAAATTACTGGAGCTTCTTCTATTCTCAGAGACAGAATAGTAAGGAACCTAGAATAATTCTACTCTCAGTACTCTATTTGCACTATTCTTGGTTGAAATCTTTACTAATCCTCTCACTGCTAGTTTAAAAAGTCTCCACTCATCCTTTATCTCTCTTGCTCCTTCCACTACAGCTAGCCATCTTCTCATTTATGCCTTCCATAGGTCTTCCTTCATGGCTTCCTCTTATATATCTCTCTTCTTGCTAGTTGGTTTTCTTATCTGTAGGATTACTTCTTCATCTTTTCTCCTGGGAGAGATCACTCAGATTATTTTCACCTGTAAAAAAAAACCCTCTATATCTCCTGATATTTGTAATCTGGATTGCTCTGCGGTGTCCACATCAATTATATGGCGTAAAGTAGCATTTATATTTTATCACCAATATTTATTTTGCAACTTTCTATTAGATACACTTATTCTCACCTTTCCTCCTGTTTGTCTGTATCTCAAATCCTCCACTACAGACATTATTTTCTCTTTTAAAAGATCATTTCCTCTCTTTCATTTTCTGTGATTGATGCTTTTATTTGTTAACATGTTTGGCTTCACTAGGTAAGAGGATAAATCAGAGTAATGAACTGATTAAATCAATTACCTGAATAACAAAAGAAACTCCCAAATTTAAACCAGCACAACTCTTTTACCATATCAATGTAGCTTTTGTCACTATTTCTGCACATTAATAATACAAATGGCATCAGAGAGGGCAAAAAGAAATATTATGCAGGAAAGACATGAGAGAAATTCCACACAGTAATATTTTTAAAAGGTTCGCTAGCTCCCAGATAACTTCTGTCACAGACTGCTGCATTTCATTGAGAAATAAAATAGCAACAAAGCTCAATCTGATATAATCATTTCTGCTGACTCCTAACATAGAAATACATGCAGGGAACTGAACTCAATTTGCAACAACTGCTCCTTTATGCTGAGAATGCCTTAAAATAATTAGCAGAATTATTTTCTTGTGTTCTGTATGAGGATTCTATAGAGACTCCCTTTGGTAAGTTAGAAAGCAAACAATCCTATATGTCTTCCAATTCTGTAGTTTAACAAAAATTATCTTAATGTCACAATCCTCCCCCTTCATAATAAATATCATCATGTGGTTAGAAGGCAAAAGAAACCCCAGCTCATTTCCTTTGGGACCAAATAAAAAGGACAAAATTTAGAAGATTTTAACCAGAAAAGCAGACAGATCTAGCCAAAAAGACAACAGGAACTAGTGTTAAGACATACATACATTGAATGCATGTGTCCAAAAATTAGGAGGGAAGGAGAGACTTTCCAAAATAGGAGCTCAATTAGATTTACAGATAATAATGGACCAGGTCAGTTACAGCCTGAAGAAAAAAACCACTCAAATCTACAATGCCCTAGAGTTCATTAGCCAAGAATGCTCTCATGGAAAGCTCTTTGGACTACATATTAAAAAGAAACATAATGTTATCTGGCAGTTTTCTTCTATTTTGTACAGCATCTGACAGAGCCTGCCCTAGGTTTCGTAGGACCCTGTGCTAAGTGAGATGTAAAGAGCCTAGGGCAGACATTTGTAGCTCATGTACTTGATGAGTGAGGTGAAGAGGGGCAGAGATGTTTGGAAGCTGGGCAGTGCTCTCTGCAAACATCTGTTAAGAGATTGTCTTTCTTAAAATAAAGCAAAAGGTGAGTGTTTGTTTTACAGCAGTCAGCTATGGTGGATAGGCTCTTAGGCAATCTTGAAAGTATAAGAGATAACAGATTTTTTTTTCCATTCCAGGTCAAGTTGGTGATGTATAGGAATAAAGGCTCACATGTGCATGAGAATTATTCTAGTTTGTATTTCAGCATTAACACTGATTTCAAGCCTATGATTTTCTATCAATGGTGTCAATAGGAGACAGGCCTGTTCTCTATTGAGTTGCATTTTCTCTCAAGGAGCAGGTGCATTGTTTGAGGGTATTCCTAGATTTGTGCAAGTTCAGTGGCTCTGATTGCTGGGATCAGCTGGGATCAGCTTAAACTAGTTCATCAGCTATGGCCATTCATGGATGAGGATAACCTAGCCACAGTAGTCCATGCACTGGTAACTTCTTAGACTACTACAATACACTCTGTGTGGGGATACCCTTCATGATGACACAGATGCTAGAGCAGGTGCAATAGCTAACAAGAATATCGTTCAGGACTCATATTCCAAAGGATTCTCATTGGCTGCCAATATGCTTATGGTTTGAGTTCAGTGAGTGGAGAATGACATTATAAAGCACTAAATTGTTTGGGACATTTGAAGGAGTGCCTCTCCTGATACAAACCTGTTACATCACTCTGATCTACTGGGGAGGGCACACTCCATGTCCCACTATTGAGAACAGTTCATTACAGTGGAGACCTGAAGAAGGACTTTTTCTGCCATGGCTCCCCAATTGGGGAATAGTCCCCCCCCCCCTTTTGAGGCTCATTTGACACTGACACTGGCACCATGTCTGTTCTAAATCAAGGAATACTTATTTATTAGAGCCTTTGATCATTGAGGATAATGGCCTGCATATATTTTAATACAATGTTTTAGTGCTTTTAATGTTAATATTTCAAAAGTGTCAATGTTTTAATTTTGTGCTGTCTTATTTTAAATTGTTTTAAATGTCCTATGTTTTAAGACATTTGTAACCCACTCTGAAATCTTGTGATATATACCAGGTTCTGAATGATTTCAAGATCTAAGATTAAAGGGCTCACATTTAAGAACTGCCCCTTCCATAACCAGATATTAGTTATATAGCAACCTAGCGCTTTTGAACTGCAGTCAAACACAAAACTGTCAGACACAAATTACAGAGCAACCTCAATGTAGATATCAAACTGCTATTTTGACATTTCCCATTGTGGTCTGCAGAGAAAAGCCCGTGACCTACTTTTTAACATCAGTGCTGTCATACTAGTCACTCATGCACTTGTAGCAATGCATAGTTCTGGCTGAAGCTGACTTTAAGGACCTGACATACTAATGCACTCAAGGATTTTTAATTTACCAGGGAGAGGAAATCTAATTGTAGGAAAAAAAATTATTCGGGACAAATTACACAATCTAATTTAGGCTATCAATGCTGTTATAATAGCCAGCTGCTTCTTCATACCAATGTATTCCACAGCATTGGTCACTGTTGATATTACTACGTAGAAGATTTTTAAGCATTGTAGAGATTTCCCTATATCAGTTCAACTGTACATACTATGCATATAGTTAAGCTATGTATATTATATATACACTGAAAACAATCATACTGTACCAAAAATGGTTTCCATCTGGTATCTTAAAGTCTGAAATAATTAGAACAGAATACATTTTAAAAAGAGAGAAAGAGAGAAATCGCAATGCAATTCTGGTTGGACAGCTCAAGTGAGTTAAGTGGTTGCGGAACTAAGTGTCGGGTGTTCAAAAAATTACCCTGTGTAGCCTTGGGCAAGCTTTGTAGTCCTCGGATTCTCTCAGAAGACAGGAATGTTTAATCACTTCTCTGTAGTCTTTACCTAGAAAAACCTAGAAAGGCTCACCAAAAGTCAAAATTGACCTACAAACGCACAATAGTTAGTTTTAAAATCTCTGTTCTCATCCTCCTTCTCTGCACTCACTCAGCCTTCTAACTCTATCAGAGACCTTCACTATGCAGTCCAAGCATTCATATTACAACAACAAGCTCCAAAACATGCCTTTATTCCCACTGCATTACTAAAGACTGAACAGTCAGTTTCAATCCTAAACATGCATTCATTCATAATCTGCTCCTCTCATGAGTTAATAGGGAAGGAAGAACAAGTGAGGTGGAGACTCAGTTACCTGGCTGTTATTGAATTTCTACAGTTCTTGAAACCGATGAAGCAAACTGATAAAGGCAATAGTATGGAAACTAATGAAAATAGAATAGGAACATGACAAAGCAGTCAATTAACTTACATGGTATACAATCATCTGAGATATTATGATTTCAGAATACTGTGTAATAAATGTGCAAGGCCCTTCTGAAGAGCGGTTCTCTCATCTCCCAAAACAGAGCAGTTAGTTCATTTTGACTCTCACCTTCCATTATAAAAATCTTTTTTGGCCAACCTGTTTGTGAATCAGAGAGTCCACTCTTAGAGGTCATTCATATTCTGCCATTGTTGTCTATTTCCTTTAAGAGAGATATATGGTCAATGCACGAAATGTGTATTCCTAGATGCTTTTCTGATCTATCTGGAAGTTGAGTCATGGCTACTGGACTTCTTTTTTGAGAGATAGAAACGTTTCGCTGTTCATCCAAACAGCTTCATCGGTCTGAATACGGCTAGTGCAAGTACTCCATCTTATAGTCAGCTTTGACCTCTTGTCACCCTGATCTGAATTAGGCTCATAAGATGAACAATGCCCTGAATAGGCTCATTATGGAGACAATAATATCCATAGCCTTAAGGTGAATGGCCTAAAGTGCTGAAACCCATCAAGAATGGGTCGTTAGCTATGGCCTTGGTGGTGAAGGCTTTTTGATTTGTCTGGGTGCTTTGGAAAGCACAGCCTGATAAGTAGCAGATAGACTATGCTGGAGCCCACCACCTCTGTTGAGGGAGGGATTTTCAACGCTGACATGAATGGCTTCCCTTTACTCCTCTCTCAAACCACCTCTCTTCTTTGTCTAATATGTGTACATCCTCATCTTTGAAAGAGTGCCCTTTGTCCTTCAAATGGAGGTGTACTGCTGATTTTCTGATCTATAATCTTCTTTTGTTTGGTATTAGCCCTTTATTTTTAAAATCCATTTTCTGATCATATACTTTCCAAACTGTTAAAGAACAGTATTAAAATACTGAATTCCAAATGTTGCTGGTAGTGAGTAGTTGATTGACAAAAAAGAAATAGGGAAAAAGTCATTCCTACTAGAGGTGTGGCCATATCTCTGTTTGATGAATGCACTGATTGTGCTTTTTAGATGCTGGCAGGAAAGGGGTATTAAATAAGAATTTGACAACCTCTCCCACTCAACCTAAAAGTAACATGTTGAAGCATTTTCAAAGTAGTTAGTCCTGGCTGTCAGAATAGAAGGCAAATTATACCACTTTCTTCACCATTGTTATTGTTTTTCCTGGCAAGTCCATTTGTTGTTTATACAAGCTTGGAAAACTAACATTTTTGGTCTAAACAATGTCAATTAAAAACTACCTTGTAATTTTACTATATCCATGAATTTAACGTTTGTTAAATGAAAGATTTAAACAGTGGCACCCTGGTTTACGTACACCTCGGTTAATGAGATTTTCGGTTTACAAAATGAAAACCCATAGGAAATACAATGCCTTGGGTTGCAAACATTTGTAAACCAAGGTCTCCCACACCGGTTTGCATTTCTCATAAGGTATTGCAAAAAAAAAGTGTACACAGGATGCATTGTGCCCCCATGGTTTGTGGGTAGCATGTGACATCGAGTGTGGAGGTGTGGGACGGGTTGGAGCAGTTTTCGCATCAAGTTTTTAGAAGCAGTTTTTGGACATTTCCAAACTTTTTGGCTGTATTTCTCAAGCAGTGGAAAGGTAGGAATCTGAGCTTTGTCATTTGCATGCCTTTTACTGTGTGTTATTCATTGTGTTAGGGATCTGATATGCATGCCTTTTACTTTGTATTATGCATTGTGGGAGAGTTTTTTTTTGCTGTGCATGCCTCTTACTGTGTGTTATGCATTTTGTGTGTGGGGGGAGAGAGAGGTTTCTGACCTCCACAATGGATTAATTGGTTTTCTATGTATTCCCATGGGAACCACACTTCAGTTTATGAATTTTTTGTAATACGAAATGTCCCAGAAAATGGATTAATTTCAAAAAGCAGGGATACCACTGTACTAGTCAAAGTGCTGGTGAAATTTTACGCATATGTAAGAGAAATCATACAAAGTGCCACAACTATATGATGAGGTTCTAGGTTATTGCCAGTCACTCAACCATTTGCATTCCTAGTTATGTGTCTCACATGGATCTAACACATAGCAGGTACCTTGCAAGTTAGATACAGAATCTTATATTTTTACTCTTGAACACATATAAAGTCCCAACAACTAAATAGTAAAGCAAATTCTTGCACCCATTCTTAAATTTTAATATCTGTTCCTGTAATGATTAACTGATAAACCTTCAAGGAGTGAAGGAACCTAATAGAGCTGGTGTTTTAGCAAAGCTGTTGAAATGGCCCTGTTTTCTATATTCCTCTCCTGCAGCTGGATGGAAGGGAAGGTATTGTTTCATGATGTCAAATGAGTATTCAGAATGAGGCAGTACTGCTCTTTGCAAATATCAAAGAAACAGCCCATATAAAGTCCTGTTCTTATGTCTCATTGACATTTTTATAGGAGTCACTTTTCCTTCTCCTGATCTATAAAATAGAACTCCAGTTAATTTGCAGTGAACTCTGACTTGATACATGTCAAGAGGTTCCAGAATTGTGCCCTCAGGCAGAAAAGGAATAAGCTTTATCATTATGGTTGGATGCTTATCTATATTACCCTGTAATATTGGCCTTTCCGATTGGAAGGGGGGAGTTAAAAAAGCATACTCCTTGCTGTTTGTGACAACATCATGCTTCAAAGAACAATACTGTTCTTTCAGTTTTGTAGGACAACTTCAGTAGTAATGACACAAGGCAGGTGTGGCAGGGGATCCAGCTTTTTACCAACTATAGACCGAACCTTGCTGCTGTTTATGGGAACCCTTCGCTGGCAGAGTAGTTTAACCTCTTCTTTGCCCACTTTGACGTGGAGTCACCGAAGACAGCTGAATTACAGCCATCAGCCCACAGTGGCCCCTCACTCACTGTGGAGGAGCATGAGGTGAGACACGTACTGAGGGCTGTGAATCCGAGGAAGGCTGTTGGACCTGATGGCATCACTGGATGAGTGTTGAGGGACTGTGCAGACCAGCTGGCAGGGGTCTTCACCAAGATTGTTAACCAGTCCTTGCACCAGCCTATCATTCCACCCTGCCTGAGGTCCTTGAAAATTGCCCCTCTGCCCAAAAAATCCTCAATCAGCAGCCTTAATGACTACAGACCAGTTGCACTCACTCTGATCATCATGAAGTGTTTTGAGAAACTGGTACATAGTCACATCATCTCCAGTCTTCCATCGACATTTGACAACTACCAGTTTGCATACAGGACAAATAGATCCACAGAGGATGGCATCACTGCCTCTCCACACTACTCTGTCCCATCTGGATCAGCCAGGGAGCGATGTGAGGCTGCTGTTTGTGGATTTTAGCTCTGCTTTTAATACTATCCTCCCCCGCAGATTGATGTCCAAACTAGAGGCACTTAGACTTTCTAATTCCATTTGCCTCTGGGTTTTGGACTTTTTGTCAGACTGCTCTCAGAAGATTAGAGTGGGGTCCCACATGTCCACAGTCCTTAGCCTCAACACCGGCTCCCCACAGGGTTGTGGTTTTGAGCCCCCTTCTCTATACCCTCTATATGTATGACTGCACCTCTACCCACCCCAGCAACAAAATCATCAAGTTTGCTTTTGATACCATTGTGGTGGGGCTCAAGCCGGACGAGGTGGAGCGGTTCTGTGTCTGGTGTGGAGACAGTAACCTGGTTCTTAACAGCACCAAGAACAAGGAACTGGGATAGCATTTAATTTTGTTGTACTTATGTACAATGGCAATAAAGTATCTATCTATCTATCTATCTATCTATCTATCTAGAACCAAGAACTTGTCCTTCAATTTGCTTATTTAGAGTTTCATGGGAGTCATGTTGCTGTTGTTTGCTTGCTTGCTTGCTTGTTTGTTTTTTATTAAAAAAAAACAGACCTCCTAGGAAACCACTGGAATTATACATGTCTGTGTTCTGGTGTCTCTGGCTATCAGCATTCACTGAATTCCCTTATAATTTCTTCCCAAACACTGGTATATCCCAATAGTTTTCAAGAAGTGAACTCCTTTTCAGATACATGGGAATTCAGTAAAGTTTAGATTTCTAGTGAATTGCTTCTACCTGTTTATTCCTCTCTGCATAGTCATCAGAGGTTTTTATATTGGTGCCACACTTCTTGCAGTATGTTTTCATTGTCTGATGTCCCTATTGAGTGACTATAAATAATGAACAACTATGCTTTCCTGGATCTGTTGCTCAAATATACATACCCAGTTTTAATTATGAGCGATGAATGTCTTAGGGAAGTGTTTCTAAATCTGCAGTGCACCCAAGCATTGTGAGTTGGAGAACAATCTGTGAAGTGAAAGTTCTCCCACCTACTTCTGGTGAAGTCTAAGCTATATGAGTCACCAGATGTTTCCATAATAGCAAAACTAATCTTGACTTTAAAGAAAAAAGAAAAAATATGAATACAGTAACAGTTCAGTGCTAGAAAAATATATTATTTTTGCTATATATGAAAAAAAAAATTGTAATTATATTTTATGAGGGTCAAATATGCATGGCATTGCTACAACACTAAAATGAATCTCATGTAAAGAAAATAAAGTATGTTATTACTGTGAGAGTGCATTAACATGACAGTAATGTTTAAATTACTTCAGTTAATTTCCCCACCAAAGCTATTACATTAATTATTCGGGTGTCACTGTATGAAGCAAGAGGTCACAGAAGCAGTTTCAAAATTATTGTGATTAATTTTGACAATTTATGTAATATTTCTTCCACAGAAACTTCATTTGTTTCTGTGGGACAAGGAAAAATGAGCACTCTACATTTCTGGCACTGTCCTATATTAGACTAAGACTAATCCAAAGAAATATGCGTTGAATTAATTTGTTTATACCGGAACAGACATCTGTTCTGCAACTTACAATTCTGCTTTTATATCTCAACTGGTACTACAACACTGTTTGCTTATTCCTACTTTCAGCTAGGTTTTAGCCAGCTCCTTACTGTATGTCATGAAGAAGGAAGACATAGTATCTGACTGTGCCTTTCGGTGAGGTGTGATATCTATAGATGCTGCATTTCAAGGTTGGTCATCATCTGCTTACTGATGAGGCAATAGCTGTTGGGTCAATTTACATTCTTTTGTTTTTGTCACTTTCTGGCTATCACAACATGGTAGAGTGCTTACTTTGGAAACAACATAAACATTGTTTCTGCATCTTCAGTAAAAGTTTATTCTCACAGGGAAAGGAAATAGACATTTGGCTGCTGATCTACAGCAGATTTAAGTGAATAATTAACTACCCAAGCTCTCATTGTCTGTAATGGAAATCATTACAGAGGAATGCAGTACAACAGATACAGATATCGTTGCTTTTGTGTACAGCCAAAATGTGAGAACTATTCCTTTCAAGATAAAAAGGTAAAACATTTCTGATTGTGAGAGCCTAGAATTTTTTAATGTAATCAGCAGCTGTTCAAAAGCAAAAGGACGTATGAGTACATGCCAATTTCATACTTCCACTTAAATCCCTTTTGTGGTGTGGCCTAAAGTTGAGGTGAAAGCAGCATGCAAATTCTGAGGAGCCCTAAGATCTGATTGCATAGATTGTGGAGATATCAGATACATATTTGAACAGTAATATAAAATTTGGACTTCCTGAATACACACCCACCCATCCTGAGAACTCAGGAAACAAGCAAAACTTTTACTTTGATCGCCATGGCTGAAAATCCACCAGTTTATTCAGCTAGACCCAGTTCAGCAGTGATAGAAGACAGGACTAGAGGTATAGAGGCTGCTCCTTTAGATATCTTCATCCATCTCAGAAGGTGGCAGAAATTTAATGAATTAGTAGGGCTGGGAAGAAGCTGCATTGGATCCTAGCATTCCTTGGATAAAATCTACTTGAATTGTTTACCTTTCTACCTTGCCGTTAAGAGCTGTCCAGGGTCCTGCTGCTCAGAACTCATCAGTAGAGATGGGCACGAAACGAGCGATTTTTTGTTTTTGTTTTCGTTTTTTCATTTTGTTATGCAACGAAAATGAAACAATTTTTTAAAAAAACAAAACAAAAACAAAAACAAAACGACCAAATTTGCCATGTTTTTCGTTTTCGTTGCAGCAGATGCGTTGAACTCAAAAGAATGCTAACGAAACAGCAATTTTTCGTTTTCATTTTCATTTTTTCATTTCGTTACCTAATGAAACAAAAACAATTTTTTTTGCAAAAAAGTCACGAAAATGAAAACGACCCGAAACGGACCCCTAAACGACCAAACGACAAACGAAACACCATTTTTTTGAGTCATGCCCATCTCTACTCATCAGAATCAGAATACTTTTATTGGCCAAGTGTGGTTGGACACACCCAGAATTTGTTTTGGTAAAATATGCTCTCTCTATATAAAAGGAAATATAAGAATCATATAGTCAACAATAAAAACACAGTACAACAATACAATATAACCTATTATTTAAAAAGGAAGAAGAAAAGTAAAAATTAATTATTCAACAATTTGATAGCACTTGGAAAGAAACTATCTTTATATCTAGTTGTCCTAGTATGCAATGCCCTAAAACGTCACCCTAAGGGTAACAATTGAAACAGATTATGTCATGTTATGTGCTGTTTCAGCTAACAAGTTGGTTTACAGATGTTAATTCTTCTCATTGCCTACATATAGGTCTCCTGCCTTGCCACAACCCTTGCTTGACTTGTATGTATACACATACAGGTTTATGCAAGAAAGATTTCCAAAACAAATAAACAAGCCCCCTCTCCATACAACTAAGAGTTCATGACAAAGAAAATGCAAACAAGTAAATCATATCTTTCATATCTAAAAAAAACATGAACATCAACCATAATGTTTAACTGCTCCTACTTACACAACAGCATGAGGGGTTCATTTCCTGTTCCAAAAAAAGAGGTTCCTTCACAACTTTATGCTCTTCTACAGAATACAGTTGATTGTCTCTTATGAAAGTGTCAGTGGGTGTTGATACCAAGGGGAATGAGGTCTGGGTGAAGAGACTGGGATAAATTTTCCTCTTCTCTAAGCCTCCCCCATGGGTCAGATTCTTGCCAGTCACCTTCCCCAGGGAACACTGCCATTTCTCTATTTCCTGTTTTTCTTGGTCTATTTTGGCCTCTCCTACCTAATCTGTCTTCCCCACATACATGCTTCCTTTTCTTCTCAGTATGAAGTCTCTTCCTGTTTTCTTTTTCTCCTCTTTCTTTCAGCATCCTATTGTGGGACCATAATTTCCCCCCATTTCTTAGTCCAGGGATTCACTACCAAAAACCGTTTCCATCCAGGAGGCAAAGGTTCTCTTCATCTCTTAAAATCCACCTGTCCTGACTCTACCTCCTTCCTCCTCTCCCCTTCTTAATTCCTCCTGTTTCCCCTTCTTCTTCTCTTCCCTCTTCCTCAAACACATTTTCTCTCTCATCCTCCCACCTCCCCAACCTCTTTTAACAACTCCTCTTTCTCCTTTCTGTGATTTTCAATCCTTTTCTCCTGCTCTACCTCGGGTTTGTCTATCTTCTCTCCCAGGATTTTTTATTCCTCTCTTTGCCCTGTCAGTTTCTTTTACTGACATGTTCCCAAGGTTCCTCTCTCTTGTAATTCTCTGGTTTCTCACTTTTTAAATGGGGAGGGACAGCTCTCCAAATGGGATGTTCACTGACCAAACCTTCTCACAGTAATTTGTTAAAATTGTTCATTACTGAAAGGGATAATGCAATACTAGTTTGTTAATTTTCAGTTACAGTGGTACCTTGTATAAAGGAATTAATTCGTTCCAAATAAAATAATTCAAATTTTCCTTTATACAAATTTCCCCAGGAATGCATTGAAAACAGAGTAATCACAACCAATTTTATGTTGTACGGATTCACCCCATAGATGATTCTGTTAAGTAAATTTCCCTTATTTCTGGAATTTTTTTATGTTCTACAGATTTTATGTTATACAAACTGTTTGTTATACAAGGGTCCACTGTACTTTAAAGTTAATTGTATTAAAATTTAATTTTTTAAAAATTTAAAAGGGGCATTTTTTTCTGAAAACCCCCCACCAGAGCAATGCTTTAGTAGCAAAATGTAAACAACTAACATGTAGTGTCATCATTTCCTTACATAATAATATAAAAACATAAGAACAGCCTTGCTGGAACAGGATATGACCCATCCAGTCCAGAATTCTGTCTCACACAGCGGCTCACCATTTGCTCCAGGATATTCCCAAGCAGATGTCTTCACCTGCTTAAGATTCCCTGCAAATGGCATTGAGAGATATCCTGCCTATCTCTCCAACCCGGAAGTTGTCCTTAGGCATCCATAATGTTAGCCATTGACACCCTTGTTTTCCATGAACTTGTCTAATCCTTTCTTAAAGCTATCGGGGCTGATAGCTGTCACCACTGATAGCTGCAGGGAGTTCCATAGACCAGGGATCCTTTTGGTGAAAAAGTACTTTCTCTCATTTCTTTGAGATCTAGCACCCAAAAGGTTCATGGAGTGCCCCCTAGTTCTAGTTACTATAAATATTACTTATTATGGTGAAGAAATAATGACACAACATGCCATTTTGCAAAATAAAATTGCTGCTCTCATATCAGACAAGTGTTGTGTGGCACATACTTGCAATATATGACTCCGTAGCCTAGCCCGTTCTCTCAATACATTTTCAGATTTATTTATTTATTTATTTATTTATTTATTTATTTATTTCCTGTACTTATATACCGCACCATTTCCTGGAGGACTCTGGGCAGTTTACAAAAAAAAATACAATAAATAATCAACACAAATGGTTAAATCTGCTGAAGTATGCTCCTTAATTCAGCTGCTCCTTGGAAACTTTACAGAAATTTCTAAGGAGCAGCTGAAGAAGTGTTCCAACACTCTGTTTATGCCCATATTCCTGTTTACTATATTATGAAAAAATAAACAAATGGGGCATGCAACCAGACATTGCAAAGTGCTTCTTCCTTTTAAAGGAGTTATTGAAATACAGATCAAGGTAACCCTGACTTTCCTGAGACTTTCTCTGATACAAGATATGCAAGAATGACTGTTGGCAGCTTCTGATCTTTAAATTCATTCTACCTGGGAAGTAGATGGAATCCCCCCTCTGAGTCTGCTGCTGTGGCTAAAGGCATGGAACTGGAATGTGAATCTCTCCAGACTATCCAGTGCAACTTTGCCTGGTTGCATTGGATAGTCTGGAACATTCCAGTATATCAGGATTGCCTGGGGTAGTGGTGGAACTGTCAGGGAATAGGTGCTCTGTACTCTGTGGCTTGAGGGAAGTCGTCTGAGGAGCAGCTATCCTGATTTGAGCTTGAAGCAAGCATAACAGCCTTGAACGTGGCAGAGTATTATGCTGGCCACCTTGAAATCCTTGAGGGAAATGTAAAGTACAAATTTAACTCAAAATGGTATTAGAACAGGGATTGCCTTATAGCTGTGTACCTTACCTAACAAATGAACTCTTAGCCTGTCAATATGACTTTGAACATAAATCCTTCTAATAGCAAAAAAATAAGTGATGCCTCAACAGGATTACAGCCAAAAAAAAATAAATAGGGCAACTGAGAAGCACAACCAAATATTGCTGTGTTCAGAAAAACTCCAGGGTATAAAAAGTACTAAAAAAGTACAAAAAAGTGTTTAGAATCCCCTTAAGCCTGTAAAGTCTGTGGCTGGCCAAAGGAAATGGTATATCTGATGCCAGTTGGAGAAGAAAACAACAGCAAGAATGGAAGAGTGGAACTTTCAGCTGAGAAAGAATGGTTCTCAGCTGTAATGCTTTATTTTCTTCTATTATTCCAGGCTCTGGGAAGCTCTGAAGGCTGCCCAATCAGTTGCAGCTGGGCCTGACTAGAGCCAAGGGGATCAGATTATGTATGTCTATGGTCCATTGGTTGCTGGAATAATGCAAATCCTGGATATGCTATTGAACCTAAGATCTCACTTAGTAGATGCTTCACTGTCATGTAGAGGAAGCCATTGTATCTCACTCTGACATCCCCTTGACTGCCATTCGGCCTTACTGTGTTAAACCTGAGACTCTCCTAAAGGGCGAGTATTTCAGAATCTTCTTGACTCTACGGCTATCACAGCTTTGGAATTCTCCCTGTCATGTGACACAATTCTTTCTTTGCCTAGTCAAGGGTTAGGGCATGAATAGGTCTAGATGACATATTATCCTAAAAATGTTAGGAAGAGAAACAGTGACTAGACCAGCATCATTAGTAAGCCTCATGGCTGAAGGAGAATTTGAATGTGAATCTTTCCAGATGTAAAGGCAGAGAAGAGATAATTAACTAAGGGATGATGAATGTGTGGCTCTTGAGGTACTGTTGTACTGAAACTCACATATTACAATCATTTTGACCAGGGTTATATGGAACTGTGTGGTGGCTCAGCGGACTAAGGCACCAAAACAGTCAGCTGCAAAGTTGGCAGCTCGACAGCTCAAATCCCGTGTGCCATGCAGTGGAGTGAGCTCCCGCTGTTAACCCCAGCTCCTGCCAACCTAGCAGTTCAAAAGCATGTAAAATGCAAGTAGATAAATAGGTACCACCGTAAAAAGTGGGTAAAAAGTGTTTCCATGCAGCCATGCCAGCCACATGGCCAAAGACTTGCACAACACTGGCTCTTTGCCTTGAATAGGGAGATGAGCACCGCCCCTAGAGTTGGACACGACTAGCATGCATGTTCAGGGGAAATTTTAACCTTATATGGAACTGAAGTCGAAGAACTTAATGGAGGGCTAAGCATCCCCACCCCTGTTCCCGTTTCTAAAATTTCACCATACTTTCTCTCCATATAGATTCAATCATCTAATTATCAATCTGCAAATAATGCAAGTAATGAAATATACATATTTGCCATCTTCTTGCATGACTCAGCAAAACAATGAAGCTCAAAAAACTTTGCAGTGAAAGAGATAGATCAATACTGTGGTCATTACACTTTACTTAAAGCACAAATATTGCAGCACTTTAGCATTAATCAGGAATGGGAGCAAATGAGACTAAGGGCCTTTTCACATGACCCCTAAAATCCACGGCAAATGGCTCCTAGATCTGGAGCTTAAAACTGTTTCCCCACCAGCTCCGGAGTTTACAAAAAATTAAGTGTGACCACGCCCACCTAAGTGCATCCCAGTGCACTTTTCAAGTACCTGCTCTCCGGGGGTGAAAAATTCCTGTTGCGGATGTAACGTAGTGAGTGCCGGGCTCTCCTCGCTTCTGTTTGTTGTTGTGTTTGCCCCCCGCCCCTTTAAGACTGGAATGCTGCTGGGAGCAGAGCAAGACAGCAGAACGGAGGTGAGCCGGCATTCTTTTTTTTTTTTTTCTCCCTCCCCTCATGCAGCCAGCAGCCAGGAGTGCAGAGGGGGTGGGAACACAGGAACAGCAACAAACCCCCAAGATCTCTGGTCCGAATTTAAGTGGCCGGCGGATTTTAGGGGTCGTGTGAAAAGGCTCAAAGACATTTCTTTAATCAGCATTAGGAAGACTAGAATGCAAGGGTTAGATCTGGGCAGGTCATGAGAATGTGAAGAAGTTTAATTGGTTCTTGAATTCCAAGCATGACACTGAATGATGACATTTTTCCAAATAAAAGAGGAGAGAGAATAACTATGGGCAATAAATCAAGTTGTTTAAAGGTTTAAAACCTCAGTGACAGTTGCTTTTGTTCTGCGTAAAAAGAAAACTGTGAAATTTGGTACATTCTTCAAAAACAAACTGGAATGTAGTTCTCCCATAATCACACTGGCAAAATTCAAGAGGCACAGCCGTTCTCAGCATGCATAGAATAATGCTGTACTTGTCTGCCTATAGGAAGATCTCTGGGTTGAGTGGTGGGGAGAGAAAAAGAAAAAAGATGGTGACACTAGTTCAGCACTAACATGCTTCAATACATAAAGATTAAACTGTAGAATTTCATGGGTTACACACTTGAACCATTAGTCCTGGTTGGTCAAATTTGCCAATAATACTTCCCTCTCTTTCAATAAATTTAAGCTCAAGTTCCTTCCATTCCAAATACTACATGAAGACTTTTGTGAATTTATATTAAACCTTTTGTAAAACAGACTGAAATAAAATGTTCAATCATTTCAGGTACAAGGTACCAGTATCCCATCTTGCAGCTTTTCAACAATGTGTGAAAGGGAACTTGCATATGTCCTCAGCAATACTCGCTGGCTCCATTGTTAACAAAAAATGCAGCAGAAGCATGAATAGGAAGTTCACTGAATATTTGGCTTGCAAGCTTTGTCCATATCCCTGAAAGCAGTTCTCAGAACAAAGTACTATGACTTCGCTACATAAGAAGGAATTTGCTTGATAAGAAAGAATGAATAATGGGGGAGAAACATAAAAATCAATAATTATATGTAGCTTAAAGTGTCATATCTAGAGAAGGGCACGACTCAAAAAAATAGTTTTTCGTTTTTCGTTTTTCGTTTAGGGGGTCCGTTTCAGTTTGTTTTCGTTTTTCGAGGATTTTCTTGCACAGTTTTCGTTTTCGTACGAAACGAAACGAAAAAACATAAATGAAAACGAAAAATTTTCGTTTCGTTAGCATTCTTTTCAATGCAATGTGTCTGCCGTAACGAAAACGAAAAACACGGCAAAATTTTTCGTTTCGTTTCCGTTGTTGTTTTGCTTCTGAAAAATTTTTTGTTTTCGTTTTCGTTGCAAAACGAAACAAAAAAACGAAAACGAAAACGAAAATTTCGATGAGTTGTGCCCATCTCTAGTCATATCACACTGGAAGCAACCATTTTTTTCAAGCTATTAATGTGAATGAGACTATAAAATAAAGGAGACTCCTTATGGAGTTTTCTTTATCTTCTTACTCTGATGTTTTTGTATTCAAAAGAAAAAGTTTCAGCTTTCATAATTGAAAAACAAACATGCTAAAAGCCTTCTATGGATGCCAATTTCAAGTGGAAAAAAACCATATAGGATTATTTATGAATGGGTGTTAGTCATGGTCAGATTGATTGTCCCTTGATACTCAAACACAATTTTCATCTTTTCCAGTTATGAATGCTGTAAGACAGAAGCTGTCTATGTGTGTGAGGGGGGTTACTTTCATTTTATGCTAGAGGGCTTCATAGAATCATGCGACCTGATATTGTTGGCAACAGGATACTGGGACAAATAGACTGATTTTATTCAGTAGGACTTTTCTTCCAGTCTTAGTGCATTTTAGAACGAGCCAGGAAGTGTAAGCCAACATATGGTTTGGCACACCAGAAGGAACTGTATGAATGCTGCTACCACTTGACAGAGCTCACCATGTAAACAATGGGGCAAGAAGTGAAGTAAGAGCATTGTGGCACAGTAGTAAAACTGCTATACTGTAACTATAACTGTGTTCTCGATCTGGGGCTGAATCTCTGATAGCCAGCTCCAGGTTGACTCAGCCTTCTATCCTTCCAAGGTGAGTAAAATTAGTTCCCATCTCACTGGGGGTGGGGGTGGTGTGAGCAATGTGTAGCCTGCATATATAAAATGTAAACCACCCAGAGAGGGCTTTAAGCACTATGGGGTACTGTATGAGCTTGACGTTGTTTATGGAATATTCTTCCACTTGAAAAAGAGCACCTGAGACACATTTAGTACAACCTTCTCTTTTGTAGCAGATGTCTGATGTGTGTGTGTGTGTGACCTTGTATACATCAGTAGATGTGTTAGTGAGGTTGATTGTCTTTGAATAAAAATGTAATAATGAACTGAATTGATGTATTTCTGTTTCTGAGGCAACCATGGGAAGGAGCAAAGAATCCAGAGGCATTGTAACAGCACACTGATAGACCTCATAAGTAAAATCCAGCACTTATGTCCTATGACTAGAAGTGGGGTGGGGGTGGGGGAGAAAGGATATTTCAGAACAGGCAGGGCACTATGCATTTCGCCTTAGAAATGAACCTTCCTTGACTTTCCTGCTAAGTCATTGATTAGATCATCAAAGTCTTGTGGCAGCCGCACCACTAATTTCAGATCCACAGAATAGGAAATGGAGGGGGCAGAGAAAAGGGTTGGAAAGTATAACGTAGCACCTCCCTGCACTGCTCTTTTATGAAAGAATCAAAGAATCTGTCTGCCCGTATTTTTTAAAGTCTCTTCCTTCCTTCTTTCCCAGAAAATGACTTAGGAAGCCAAATGGGAAATTTCTTATGGTAGCTAGGAAGAAAATAAAAATAAAGCATAACATTTAGCCCTGTAGAGTGACTACTGATAGTGCTGTTCTGTCTTGCACTAATCAATGCATGACCTGGTCTTGCCATGTGCATTCACTAAGAACCATAAATTTGTAAATATTGTAATAGACCCAGACAAGAATTAGGTCAGAACAGCACATCACAAGCAAGCAGGCAAGGAAGCAAATCAGGGCAGTCAGCCTCAGTTTATGTGCACTTTATCCAAGCACAATTGAATCAGGGAGCTTCTGCACATCCCTTGTGTGTCTGTCTGTCTGTCTGTCTGTCTGTCTGTCTGTCTGTCTCTCTCTCTCTCTCTCTCTCTCTCTCTCTCTCTCTCTCTCTCTCTCTCTCTCTGTGTGTGTGTGTGTGTGTGTGTGTGTGTGTGTGTGTGTGTGAAGAGAGGGTGTGCAGTAGCAGTTAAAGTTTTTGAGGAGGGAACTAAGAGATGTTGGTTCCCTCCCAGGTGAGCCATGAAACTCACCTGTTATCATTCACTCTTTTTCAGCCTGGCTGACCTCACAGGTTTGTTGTCAGTATAAATTGAGAAGTAGGGGAGCCAAATATGCTAACTTGAGCTCATCAGAAGAAAGGTGAAATATTAATGTCACTAATATGTCAAATGATGCTTATTTCTATGAAAGAGACATACTGTAGGGAAGGCCATCCTTTCACCTTATACAGTATGTTCCCATATTCTCAACTTCTATGATTTTTAGGTATCCTGGGAAAATCAGCATCAGTAACATAACACTGCAGAGCTGGATGGGATCCAATTGATGATGGAGTCCAGCCCTTGTCAGGAACGCCCAACTAGGGAATCGAACTCTCAACCTCTGGCTCTGCAGCAAGAAACCTAAACCACTGAGCTATCTAGCAGTTGCAAACCAGCACTGACTTCCTTCCTGAGGCAACTCATGCACCCTGAGACTCTTTTCTAGAATGCTAGAGTAGGTCTCTGGTACTGGATAGTGTCCAATACTGTTGGCCATGCTTAGCCATTATCAGCATAGACAGGTGAGTGATTAGGTGGATTTCAAAGGAAGGGCAAAACAGTGGTAACATTACACAGCGTGACACAGCTACATTCAGTTCGAAGATAATAGCAATTAATTTTATCACCTCCCCTCTACAGAGTTTTGCCTGATATTGTTATCTCTTGTCTCAATTCTTAGCACAGTTCTGTATCTCACCTTCCCAGCAGTTCCTCTTTCATTCATCCGTCCCTGTTTATTCTCTCTGTCTTGTGCACAAAGGGGGAACCTCCTCATAACTGTTGCAGAAGAGACTTAAAAACATGCTAACACATTTAGTTGGGTGGCACAGCTACAAAGAGGGTGACCACCTGGGTGATCTGTTAGGCACAAAAATAGCTGTAATGACAACTAGTAGCAGAGGCAACAACAGTGACAACAGTTGGCCAGGGATATTAGGGTGGTGGGGCATGACAAAGCAGAGGCTAGAACCTATAAAAATAAGCTGCAGTGACAGTTCTACTGCCTCAAGTGGAAAGATAGCTTGGGTGTGGCTGGTACTGGTTTTGATTTGCAAAACCCTCCATGGCTTGGGACCTGAATACCCGGTGGAGCGAATCTCCCAAAGGTCAACTGAGGACCAACCCACCAGAATGTCGCAGGTGCTCTCACTTTGGGTGGCCTTGCCCAGGGAGGCTACGAATTCAGTAACCCGAAACTGAGCCTTTTCTCTGGAATCATCTGCCAGGTGAGATGCGCCTAGCATTTAGCGACCTTTAGTGTTTTTTTCCTATTGTTCCGCCATCTTGCTGAGTACTCTTACTTTTACTATTGTTGTATGTTCTATTATTTGTTTGATTCTGTTTTTTTTTTGTTTTGTTTTTCTATTGTTGTTAACTGCTCAGAGTTCCTTTGGGAAGATGGATGGTATAGAAATATATAAATAAACATCAATTCATATATATATATATATATATATATATATATATATATATATATATATATATATATATATATATATATATATATATATATATATATATATATATATATATATATATATATATATATATATATGTTTTCGTAGATTTTCACGGGTATAGGTATGCATGTTAGGGTGGATTCGGGTTTCTTCCCGTGTAGAAATCTGGTTGTTTTGGCGACGTTTCGACGAGGTCTCACTCGTCATCTTCAGGCTGGTGTTCTGGCTTCTTTCTTCTTGAAGCAAAGCGTGGTCTCAGTTGAAGTCCTTCTATAAATACTGCTGGGGGGGTGTGGTTTGCTTGCTCTGTTGCTGATTGTAGGTTTGTTTGTTCTTTTGTGATCTGCTGTGTGGCTGAGGCGATCGTTAAGGGCTTAACTGCTGGTGGGTTAGATGGCTGTTTAGAGACATCATGTGTGGGTGAGGTGCTGGATGTGTGTCTATTAGCCTTTTGTTTCTTAACGACCTTGGTGATGGGTGTTCTGGCAGCATCCTGGGCTTTTGGTGGAGTGGGGTCCTGTGTCTTGTGAATTCATTTTGGTCTGGCTGCGTGTCTGTGGTCTCCCAATGTTTTTTTTGGCGTGTGTAAGTGTGCTCCATGTGGTGGCTGGAGTGGGGAGTAGCGGTAGATGGTGCAGTCGTGGTTTTGTTATTGGATGGTGGTTTCGTTTCATCTGTGGGAAGGGTCTGGGTTTGTGTTTTGGTGTGGATGGAAGGTGGTGGTATCTTGTGTCCTTTTGGACCTGGTGTCAGTCTTTGTGACAGAGGCTCGTCTGTTGACCAGGGCTAGTTTCCCAGATGTCAGGCAAGCGGGAGGTGTCATCACGTTTATTCATGTTGTTTGGGTGTTTCTCTATTTCAATGGCTTCCATGTTTATTCGACTGTTGAAGTGTTCAGTTTTGGAGATGAGTTTGGTTCTTTTAAAATCAATTTCATGGACCTGTTGTTTTTATGTGTTGGAAGAGAGAGGAAGATTTTTCTTCTTTTTTGACTGCGTTCTTGTGTTCTGCGATGCGTGCGCTTATTCTCCTGTTTGTCTGTCCGATGTATGTGGCTGGGCAGACTTTGCATGGTATTTCGTAGACTCCTTGGTTTTCTAGCTCAATCTTGTCTTTGGGGTTTCTTAAAATGTTGGCTATTTTTTGTTCGGTGCAAAAGGCTGTCTTGATATTGTGTTTGTGGAGAATTTTGCTGATTTTGTCTGTGGTGCCTTTGATGTAAGGGAGGAGGGCAGTGCCGTTGTTCTCTTCTGTTTCTTGGTTCTTGGGGGGGTGTTTCTTTTAGGATTAGTTTGGTGATGGTGTTTTTTTTGGAATCCGTTCGCAATTAAAGCATTCGAGAGAGTGTGTAATTCAGTTTTTTAGGTGGTCTTTGTCAGCGAGGCGTTTGGGTCTGGAGATGAGGGTTTTTGCTACGGAGTTGATCTGTGCAGGGTGGTGGTGTGATTGTGCATTTAAGTAGCGGTTTGTATGTGTTTTTTTCCGGTAGATGGTATGTCCTAAGGAGCCGTCGGGTTTTTTGTAGATTAGGACGTCCAGGAAGGGAAGTTGGTTGTTGGCTTCTATTTCCATAGTGAATTGTATTTTGGGGAGTAGGCTGTTGAGATGTTGTGAGGAAGTTGTTCAGTTTGTCTTTCCCGTGTGGCCAGATAACAAAGGTGTCGTCAACATATCTGAGCCAGAGTTTGGGTTTATGTTCGGACTTCTGTAACGCGTTGGTTTCAAAGTGTTCCATATATAGGTTTGCGATGACCGGTGAGAGGGGTGATCCCATGGGTGCTCCTTCTATCTGTTTGTATCTTTGTCCATTGTGGATGAAGTATGTGTTGGTTAGGCAGTGGTTGGTCAGATCTAGGATGTGTTTGGGGGGGTTGTATTTGTTGTGGATAGCTGTCAAGGCTTCTTGAATGGGCACTTGTGTGAAGAGCGAAACAACATCGAAGCTCACGAGTAGGTCATTGGGTTGTAGGTCTTGTTTCTTTATAATTTCTTTATAATTCACTATGGAAATAGAAGCCAACAACCAACTTCCTTTCCTGGACGTCCTAATCTACAAAAAACCCGACGGCTCCTTAGGACATACCATCTACCGGAAAAAAACACATACAAACCGCTACTTAAATGCACAATCACACCACCACCCTGCACAGATCAACTCCGTAGCAAAAACCCTCATCTCCAGAACCAAACGCCTCGCTGACAAAGACCACCTAAAAACTGAATTACACACTCTCTCGAATGCTTTAATTGCGAACGGATTCCAAAAAAACACCATCACCAAACTAATCCAAAAAGAAACACCCCCCAAGAACCAAGAAACAGAAGAGAACAACGGCACTGCCCTCCTCCCTTACATCAAAAGGCACCACAGACAAAATCAGCAAAATTCTCCACAAACACAATATCAAGACAGCCTTTTGCACCGAACAAAAAATAGCCAACATTTTAAGAAACCCCAAAGACAAGATTGAGCTAAAAACCAAGGAGTCTACGAAAATACCATGCAAAGTCTGCCCAGCCACATACATCGGACAGACAAACAGGAGAATAAGCGCACGCATCGCAGAACACAAGAACGCAGTCAAAAAAGAAGAAAAATCTTCCTCTCTCTTCCAACACATAAAAACAACAGGTCATGAAATTGATTTTAAAAGAACCAAACTCATCTCCAAAACTGAACACTTCAACAGTCGAATAATCATGGAAGCCATTGAAATAGAGAAACACCCAAACAACAAGAATAAACGTGATGACACCTCCCGCTTGCCTGACATCTGGAAACTAGCCCTGGTCAACAGACGAGCCTCTGTCACAAAGACTGACACCAGGTCCAAAAGGACACAAGATACCACCACCTTCCATCCACACCAAACACAAACCCAGACCCTTCCCACAGATGAAACGAAACCACCATCCAATAACAAAACCACGACTGCACCATCTACCGCTACTCCCCACTCCAGCCACCACATGGAGCACACTTACACACGCCAAAAAAACATTGGGAGACCACAGACACGCAGCCAGACCAAAATGAATTCACAAGACACAGGACCCCACTCCACCAAAGCCCAGGATGCTGCCAGAACACCCATCACCAAGGTCGTTAAGAAACAAAAGGCTAATAGACACACATCCAGCACCTCACCCACACATGATGTCTCTAAACAGCCATCTAACCCACCAGCAGTTAAGCCCTTAACGATCGCCTCAGCCACACAGCAGATCACAAAAGAACAAACAAACCTACAATCAGCAACAGAGCAAGCAAACCACACCCCCCAGCAGTATTTATAGAAGGACTTCAACTGAGATCACGCTTTGCTTCAAGAAGAAAGAAGCCAGAACACCAGCCTGAAGATGACGAGTGAGACCTCGTCGAAACGTCGCCAAAACAACCAGATTTCTACACGGGAAGAAACCCGAATCCACCCTAAACATGCATACCTATACCCGTGAAAATCTACGAAAACAAATATCCGACCTCTACGGGAGGAAACCTTCCAGCTGACCAGAACCTACGAGAAACTATGAAGTCCGAAGAGCCACCATCTTATGTGACATTGCATTCCTACGCAACTGCCGAGATAAAAATGTGATCCCCACAAGCTTCCAACTGAAATTCCACTCAAAAACCCCATCCAGCGAAAGGATCCTGAAAAGAACAGAACTAGCCCTAATCAGAAAACGAACTACACAAGAAAAGATACCTACTAGATCAAACCAACAGAGACCTACTCACTCTCCACCTCAAACTCAGCAACAAAATCCACCCAACACTCTGGAACAAATCCAAGCAACTCGCCGCCTGGAGAGCTGAAACAGAGACCTCCCACAAGACAGACATACACACCAACAAACTCCACAAACTGGAAAAACGCCAGAAGCCCAACCCCCCACAGCAGCCCATGAAACAAACAGTTCACAACATATCAGACAGGACACTCACCATCGCAGAGACCAAAGTCCTGTCCAAAGGATTCAACTTTGCAGTCGCCCCCAGACACATCCCCACTGAAAACATCATATGCGGAGTGGAAGCCAGCCTAACCAAAATCAACCCAGATGAAGCCAACAAAAATCAGACTCGAAGTCACCAATATCCTCTGCTCCAGCAAACCACCCAGAAGCAATTTACAGAAGAAGAACAAAAAGCCCTCACCAACCTGAGGAAAGACAACAACATAATCATTCTCCCAGCAGACAAAGGCAATGCCACAGTCGTGATGAACACATCTGACTACCAAGCCAAACTATCCAACCTACTACAAGACCCTGCTTACATACCTTTGAACACAGACCCCACCACCTACCTGAAAAAAAAACCACCAAAGCCAAAATAAAAGCCTCACCCTTAAGTGAAGTGAAGAATCAAGCCAAGCATCATCCCCAGAGAGAGAAATCATCCAGATGCCCCAAGCTCTACGGCCTCCCCAAGATCCACAAAGAAGAAGGAACACCTCTCAGACCCATAGTCAGCTCCATAGGCTCACCCCTACAAAACCTCGCCAAATTTCTTGCCAAACAACTCCAGCCCTATGCAGAATCCATCTCTTCATACGTACAAAAACTCGTTCCACTTCATAGAAATTATAAAGAAACAAGACCTACAACCCAATGACCTACTCGTGAGCTTCGATGTTGTTTCACTCTTCACACAAGTGCCCATTCAAGAAGCCTTGACAGCTTATCCACAACAAATACAACCCCCCCAAACACATCCTAGATCTGACCAACCACTGCCTAACCAACACATACTTCATCCACAATGGACAAAGATACAAACAGATAGAAGGAGCACCCATGGGATCACCCCTCTCACCGGTCATCGCAAACCTATATATGGAACACTTTGAAACCAACGCGTTACAGAAGTCCGAACATAAACCCAAACTCTGGCTCAGATATGTTGACGACACCTTTGTTATCTGGCCACACGGGGAAAGACAAACTGAACAACTTCCTCACACATCTCAACAGCCTACACCCCAAAATACAATTCACTATGGAAATAGAAGCCAACAACCAACTTCCCTTCCTGGACGTCCTAATCTACAAAAAACCCGACGGCTCCTTAGGACATACCATCTACCGGAAAAAAAACACATACAAACCGCTACTTAAATGCACAATCACACCACCCACCCTGCACAGATCAACTCCGTAGCAAAAACCCTCATCTCCAGAACCAAACGCCTCGCTGACAAAGACCACCTAAAAACTGAATTACACACTCTCTCGAATGCTTTAATTGCGAACGGATTCCAAAAAAAACACCATCACCAAACTAATCCAAAAAGAAACACCCCCCAAGAACCAAGAAACAGAAGAGAACAACGGCACTGCCCTCCTCCCTTACATCAAAGGCACCACAGACAAAATCAGCAAAATTCTCCACAAACACAATATCAAGACAGCCTTTTGCACCGAACAAAAAATAGCCAACATTTTAAGAAACCCCAAAGACAAGATTGAGCTAGAAAACCAAGGAGTCTACGAAATACCATGCAAAGTCTGCCCAGCCACATACATCGGACAGACAAACAGGAGAATAAGCGCACGCATCGCAGAACACAAGAACGCAGTCAAAAGAAGAAGAAAAATCTTCCTCTCTCTTCCAACACATAAAAACAACAGGTCATGAAATTGATTTTAAAAGAACCAAACTCATCTCCAAAACTGAACACTTCAACAGTCGAATAATCATGGAAGCCATTGAAATAGAGAAACACCCAAACAACATGAATAAACGTGATGACACCTCCCGCTTGCCTGACATCTGGAAACTAGCCCTGGTCAACAGACGAGCCTCTGTCACAAAGACTGACACCAGGTCCAAAAGGACACAAGATACCACCACCTTCCATCCACACCAAACACAAACCCAGACCCTTCCCACAGATGAAACGAAACCACCATCCAATAACAAAACCACGACTGCACCATCTACCGCTACTCCCCACTCCAGCCACCACATGGAGCACACTTACACACGCCAAAAAAAATTGGGAGACCACAGACACGCAGCCAGACCAAAATGAATTCACAAGACACAGGACCCCACTCCACCAAAGCCCAGGATGCTGCCAGAACACCCATCACCAAGGTCGTTAAGAAACAAAAGGCTAATAGACACACATCCAGCACCTCACCCACACATGATGTCTCTAAACAGCCATCTAACCCACCAGCAGTTAAGCCCTTAACGATCGCCTCAGCCACACAGCAGATCACAAAAGAACAAACAAACCTACAATCAGCAACAGAGCAAGCAAACCACACACCCCCAGCAGTATTTATAGAAGGACTTCAACTGAGATCACGCTTTGCTTCAAGAAGAAAGAAGCCAGAACACCAGCCTGAAGATGACGAGTGAGACCTCGTCGAAACGTCGCCAAAACAACCAGATTTCTACACGGGAAGAAACCCGAATCCACCCTAACATGCATATATATACCTATATACCTATCCCACCCACTCACCTGCCAAGTAACATATAATTGAGCCAGTAGGACTTTAAGTTCTGGTTTTGTATATGTAAAATGTTCAGGCATTTTACTAGTTATTAATAGCAACAAAATGTATTTTTCTAAAAAGTATATATTGAAAGCTTAAAGAATCATTAGTTTTAAAATAGAAAAGGGAGCATGATAGTGAGATACACACTTCGCACAAAAGGAGTCACTCATACTCTGAATGTGGGAAAGATGAATCATCCTCTTGATCGAGTCATAGAACTTACAATTGGCCATTTATTTTTGGCACACAATGACAGGATAAGTTTCATATGTGTCACTTGGAACTGTCCTTGGATAACCTTTTATTTTTCCTCTTTATTTAATTTAATAAAAAAAAAAAAAAGGACTTACATTTTCAATACCTAAGCAGGTCTGCTGATTAGAGATGGGCACGACTTGAAAAAAAAAATTCGAGTTGTCGTTAGTTGGGCCGGTTCCGTTTCGGCTCGTTTCCGTTTTTCGCAAAAATTCGCAAAAATTATTCGGTTCATTTTTTCATTTTTTCGTTGTTGTTAGTACTGGTTTGGGAAGGGGGTAGCGGGCTCCTGGAGGGAGCTGCAGGAGTCAGCCAGAGCCACAAGTGACGGACTGGCAGACTCCTTGCACCCGCTGTGTCTCACGTACTTGCATGTAGTGCAATGCAAGTAGATCTGGTTTAGGGTTAAGACGGGTTAGCGCAAGGGCTAGGGTTAGGCTAGTTATGGGTGATGTTAGGGTGAGTATTGGGGTGCACCTCTGGGTGCCTCTCTGGCCCACTTAGAAGGACAGTGTACTGGCGTATGGGTTAGGCTTAGGGTTCGGGTTTGGGCTACGATTAGTGGGCTGTTTATGCCCGATTGGCACATCCCAGAAGTCTCTGTGGACAACCTGGCCAAGTGGCCATGCGATTGGTGGAAAATTTGCATGGTCTACTCCCATGGGCGAGCCCATCATTGCAAATGTGCAGGTGTAAAAAAATAAAATAAAATAAAATAAAATAAAATAAAATAAAATCAACGGAGACTTTTTTTTGCAAGAAAAACCCACTGCTGCTACTGTAAAAATTCAAGCATTTAAAATAGCTAATTTTTGCATGTTTCTGTGGTGCTTTGGTGGGGTTTTGGGCAACGATTTCAAAAAAAAAATTGCGGTCGCCATTTTGGATCCCCCCCCACCGCATGGCAAATGGATGTGCCCTCCCAGCCTGGTACCAGCAGCGCAGCAGTAGCAATAGCCAAGGAGAGGGGGGCGGGGAAACCCCCCCCCAAATAAAACACCCTTCTGGCCTGGTAGGTGCCCTCAGACAGTTTTTGCCTACTTTTAGGGCCGGGAATCGGGGTTTTTTTAACTTTTAAAAACTTTTTTTCTGTGCCGCTTGGCATTGTGCGATCGCCGCTTGCCAGTAACGAGCACGACAAATCAGACCAAATTGTTCGTTCGTCGGTTCGAGCTCGAATTCTGGTGGAGTAATTCCCATTTCCGTTTCCGTAGAGTAACGGATACGAGTAACGGAAATGGAAACGGGAATACCGCTAAGTCGTGCCCATCTCTACTGCTGATAATTACTTGCCAGATAAAATCATGAAATTAACGAACTGAAGAACTGCAAATGACTTGAGGAAAACAACTTTCTAGTTATCTAATAGGTCCAATTTTAAAAGGGGTAGAAACATCAGATCCATAAAAGTATTAAATACACGTATGCAATTGATGGGTGTAAATGTATTAAAGAAACCAACAAATTTACCTATGATCTTCATTGTAAAAAAAAAAGGTTAAAGACTGGGTTTCAGACATGTGGATTTGGGCCACCCAGTACAGTGCCCTTTAGCAACTGGCTTGGGGAAACCCAGTCTTTGCCAACCCTAGAGAACAGTAGAGGAGAGTCAAAGGAATTCCCTCCAAGTTTCATGAAGACTGGATTTCTGATGTCTGGGTTATGCACCCTAAAAAAGCACACATATGCTGGAAAGTACCACCCTCAGGTACCTAGAGACACCAAACATGCAGAGAAGTTTCCAAAACTGACTCAGTTTTTTATTTTTTTATGATTTTACATGTTTATACAGAGAAAGAGCAAATGGCTAAGAGCATGCATTTAATTACCTGTGTTCCATGGACCAATTTCAGATAATACTGTCAGGACTGGGGGCATGCCTGAACCTTCTGACCCCAGTACATGTAGGATCAGCTGCTCTTCTGTATGAGAAAGCTGCACTAGAGATTGGAACCTCTCCCTGCAACAGGTACTATTGTAACCTGGTTCTGCAGCCTCACCCTGAAATGGGTCCTGGTACCTTTGGCTAAACCTGACAAATTCTCTCAATGGTATGATACATGTTTGGACTGAAGTTTTGTGTGGTAAATTATTCACTTATTTATACAGGTGCACTTCATCAAATAGGGCCTAGCAGAACAAATAGCTTTTATGGATCATAGTATACCACTTAAGTCACTGATAAAATATTATTTATTTATTATTTATTTATTTTTGAGTATTTTTACCCTGCCTTTCTCCTTGGAAAAGCACCCAAGGCAGCTTACAGTAAGGGGAGACAATACACAGTCCATTACAATTAAGACATATTTAGTTTGAGAAACAGGGAATTGAGAGGTATCTTATAGCTTTAGAAGCTAACAATTGATAACATAATATCAGTGCAATCACACGAGAAATATAAACACAAAGTTATAAGTGGTTATAAACGCAAAGTCTGTGTAGCCATGTATGGTAGATTCATATAAAGACAATGTAGGTAGTCCATCATTCAGGGAAAGCTTGTCTAAAGAGAAAGGTCATTGCCTGTTTCTGGAAAGTCAGAAGAGATGGGGCAGTCCTGACCTCCAGTGGGAGGGAGTTCCAGAGTCTGGGCGCAGCAGCTGAGAAGCCCCTTTCATGTGTTCCCATAAGATGCACATGTGAAGGTGGGGGGATGGAGAGAAATACCTCTCCTGATGACCTTAACACCTGAGTTGGTTCATACTGTGAGATTTGATCTTTGAGGTAGCTAGGACACAGGCCGTACAGTGCTTTGTAGGTTAAGGTCAGCACTTTGAATTGTGCCTGATAGCTGATTGGCAGCCAGTGGAGCTGCTTTAGTAGGGATGTAATGTGAACTCTGTAACCCACCCCAGCCAGCAATCTGGCTGCTTCATTTTGGACCCATTGAAGTTTCCTGAGGCTTTTCATTGGTAGCCCCACATAGAGTACATTACAGTAGTCCAGTTGGGACGTCACTAGGTCACGAGTCACCATGGGCAGAGCAGGTTTCTCAAGTGCTTCTGATTTGTCTGGGAATTGATGTAAGGACAGCTTGATAAGTAGCAGACATATTGTGTCTGAGTCATCCAAATTTGTTGAGAGAGAGGTTTTCAATACACACATGAATGGCTTCCCTGACCCCTTTTTGAGCCCCCTATTTTCACTAATATGTGTACATTCTCATGTTTGAATGAATGCCATTTTTTTTTCAAATAGAGGGACACTCATTATTAGAAAATGTCGTAATAAAGTTCCTCACAGCTAGTTTCTCAAGTAACTCATTTAAAATACAGGTATGTATTAGAGATGGGTATGAATCAAAAAATGGCATTTTGATTTTTCGCTTTTCATTGAGGGGTCCGTTTCTGTTCATTTTCATTTTTTGCATTTTTTTTAAAAAAATTCATTTCCATTTATTCATTTTTGTTTTTCGTTTTTACCCGCTTTTTGCACGATTTTTAAAGCATTTCCGTGCATAGGTGTCCCCCAACGCCCCAGACCAGAGGGAAAACACTAAAAAAAATTGATGCTGGCAGAGACACAGTATAGACTAGGTACGCAGGGAGGCTGCAAAGGCAGCGGCGGGCGTTGCTCAGGGAGCAAGGCAGCCACAGAGTGACTGCACTGCAGGGCAAGGGAGGGTACTCACCGAGAGGTACACACGCACATGCACAGGGAGGCTGCAGTACTGAAGCTAGAGAGAAATCTCTTCTTTCTCTCCCCTAAGAGCCAGGCTACATCTGGCAGGAACACAGAGACACACACCTGCCTGGGTGGCCTAAAGTGAAAATAACAAGTCGCAGAGACAACAATCCCACCCTAACTCCCACCGGAGACTGCAAGGAGGACAGAGGCTGCCAGAGCTTTTTATGCCCTCTGTGGCTTCCAGACCTGCCCAGTCTGCAACCTGGGCATGCTATTGGTTGAAGTTGTCCAAGAATTTACATGATCCCATCACATGGCTTGCCTCCATTTTGTGGCTGGCGACATCCATTTTGTTATCCTTAAAGGGAAAAGAAAAATACATCGCGATGGGAGAAGACAAAAACAAACGTTTTAAGGACCTCAAACCCCCCCCCCCCGGTAGGTATTATCAGAAAGTATAAATAATTATCACTGCATTTTTATGGATGTCCATGGCATTTTTTAACATTTAAAACAGCTTATTCCATTGTGCATTGCCATTAATGAAAAATGAAACGTAACAAACCTAATTTTTGTGGTTCTGTTCGGTTCGTTCCAATTTCATCACAATGTTTGTTATTCATTTTGTTACGTAATGAAACGAATAATGAATAATGGAAACAAAAAAGTTTGTTTCGTGCCCACCTCTAGTGTGTATACATAAAAACATACACTTGTACATAGATGCAATGCTTGTGTTGGATTTGTTTGGATTCCTTTGATGGCTAGCCACTTGGAACGTAATAGCCTAGGAGCTAAGTGTCAGTAAAACTCCTTCCCTAAGACAGCTGTTTTCTATAAAATAAACATATTGCAATTCATTATCAGATCATTACTGAAACTGTTTCTTCTGATATTTTTCTTATGCAAAGGCATTCAACCATGGCAATTTATAACTAGAAAGTCTGATGCAGACTGTAAGAACTTCTAGAGCCTGCCTCACTCAAAATCAGAAGCAGCTTGTTATGTGAAATCAGAGACTTCAGATCTCTTAGTATGACCTGCTCATACAGACTGCAAATTAACTGTTTGTAGCGGATTGAAATTGACTTAATTGGTGGTAAACTGTTTTTACTGGCATCCATTTGAGCACATATATCTGAGCTGTCCTTCAGGCTTTGTAAATGTTTAGGGCAAGGAAATCAGGTTTACATACCCCTAAAATATGTTTAGAAGCTTAATAATTCTGCTCATCATGGGGGGGGGGGAATCTGAGCATACTAAATTTAACAAAAGCAGACTCATCAATTTTAAATAATTACAGAATGGGTATGTTACACTACTTGGTCATATGCCAATTCATCACAGTTATTAAATAGCAGAATAGCTTGTCAAAACACCTAGTAACAGCAAAATATTGTGCAAAAGCCAATTAACAATGTGGAAATCTAGAAAGCCAATTAAACAATTAAGCATTTAATTAGGAGCCTCAAAATGACCCAGTGAGTGGGGGCAGGGACCCCTATTAACATATTCAGAAGAAGTGTATCATTGTCAGTTAAAGGAAGCTGTTAAGAGCAGCTTTGAATCCAAAAAGAATGTATGCAAAGTGACTTTTAGATACAGGTATCTTTATCTTTTCTCTCATTATAAGATTCTCTCTTTTAGAACATTTTTAAAAGGAAAAATTGGATTCAACATGCCCCCAGTCCCAACATGATCCAGCATCCATATAACACAGATTTTCCTTTTTTGGATCAGGTCCCCAACGTGATAAATGGGGAATTACTGTACTCAGAGACCTACAACACAGTACATACTCCAACTATACCCAGTGTTTCATTCTGCTCTTCTCTGCAGTTTTACAAAAATCTCTCTTCAGTGAGCATTTATTCGCTCATCAATTAAAGTGATTTTTCAACCCACAAAACAACTTGATATACAATCTTTTTCCTGATCTTTGACATTTAAATAACATGCATGTTTATACTATCACCTCAGCTTATTTTCATTTCGTTTGTTAACTTCCTAACTAATTGTTCCCCTTCTGTGATATGTGCACCTTTTTTTACAGGTTGCTTTTTCCCATCCGATTTTGATCACTTGTCCATATAAAATTTTCTAATTGTACAATTTCATTTTAAAATGCTACTGTTTAGCCCTTCCCTGTCATGGTTTCATTTCCCCTTTAATATTATTACCTGGAGTGTCTGGTGCAATTATATGATGGCACTGCCGTCCTTTGTGCCCTTCCACTGCACATAAAGGGCATTCACCAAATGAACTGGTTATTTGTGTATTGAGTTGCCACACTTGTAAAACAACCACCCTGGCCACTGATCACTACTGCCTGGACTCTAAATGAAAATGGATTAATTCATATTGAATGCGGTACATATGAAGCACAATTTGCCTATGCCTAATCCCGTCTAAATCAACCCCTTTTGTTCTTCCATTGTTCTGATGTTTACCTTCCACTACTCTGCCATATTCTATTATCCTCCTCCTTTTTTATTTCAGTCATTTATTTCTTTTTCAGTTTGTAGCCATCCTCATGGCTAGTGTACAGCAGTGGTGAAGAGAGAGCTGCAGTTTTCCAAATTTAGTCTCTCAAATTGTCACATTCTCAGTATTCAGCTTTTCACTCATTTCCTTTGGTCATATTTTCCCTTTTTTGACTACAGTATATTTTCAAATTTACTTTTTTGTTCCTAACGGTGTGTATTATTCCCCATCCTGCAAATGTTGATACGAAGTCATGCAAAATGTGTTCTATATTTAGTCTCTTTTGTCTATTTCACTCTTCAGGTCATATGTTCAAATGACATCTTATTTTGCATGGGTTAAAACAATTGCAGTGGGCTGAATCAGATGCTTCCACTGCTCACATTCTGTTTGGCCCCTTCTCCCAAATATGTATTGAGGCTGAGGAAAATGCTTGGTTCACTTATTTTCTGCCCTACGCCTTTGTTTGTATACTTGCTTTGTTGTAATTCTGCACACACTAGTAATTGAACCTTCCCATTGGGCTCTTTAAAAATAAATATTTTTGATTTTCCCCACTCCAAATTTCTTATTTTCCTATATGCCTCTAAGAGCTTCTCATCAGAATGGACTCATTTTCACATTTGTTCTGAAAGGGGGTGCAATTTCAAGAATATTTTGAGTTACTTTTTCCCTCCTGCTTTTTTGGGAGGGTGAACTTTACTAAAGACTATGTGAACTATCATTAGGCAGGTGCCTTGATTAATATACGTAGATATTCATTCCTTGTTTAAAACATTTTAAGATGCAAGCTTGCTGCAAATTAGTCTTGGCACAGACAATTTATATTTAAGTCTGTATTTAATGAAATGTATTCTTGCATAGATCATCTGTAAGTAATATGTGTTAGGTTTTTATTTGCTATGAGCTCAGCTATAACAACAAATATTTAAATGTGTAATTCATTCTTCTGGGGGGAAACTTGTCAGTTCATGCCATTCAAGATCTGGGAACACTTGACAGGAAAAAGCTTCTTACTAGAGTATCTGCAATAAAAATGTGCTACCTTAACATTTAAACAGACAGAGCTAAATCCCATTAAGAATATAAGAATATAAGAATATAAGAACTTCTTCAGTGATGTCTCCCAGCTCTGACATCACCGGCAGCAGCGCTAACAGGACCCCCTTCTTATTCTGCCTCCTCTTCCTCCTCTTCCTCAGTGGGCAGTAGTGAGCAGGTACATAAGAAAATAAGAAGAGCCATGCTGGAACAGGCCAAAGGCCCATCTAGTCCAGCTTCCTGTATCTCACAGTGGCCCCACCAAATGCATCTGGGAGTGAACGAGATTAGATATCTGTCTCCTGATACCACTCCCCTGCATCTGGTCCTTGAAGTACCCCAGTTTTAAGCCTGGAAATTACACATCTCCATCATGGTTTGTAACCTGTGATGGACTTTTCCTCCAGGAATCTGTCCAATCCCCCTTTGAAGGCATCCAGGCCAGATGCCATCACCACATCCTGTGGCAGGGAGTTCCACAGACTAACAACGTGCAGGGTGAAAAAAATATTTTCTTTTGTCTGTTCTTACTCTCCCAGCCCTCAATTTGAGTGTATGTCCCCAAGTTCTGGTATTTTGTGAGAGGGAGAAGAGTGTCTCTCTATCCACTTTACTCATGTCCTGAATTATTTGGTACATCTCAATCATATCCCCCTCAGGTGCCATTGTTCGTCCCAGTTACACAGTTATACAAAGGGCATAATTTTTATAGGCAAATTGCCATAAAGTAAGAAATACCCACTGGGTGTATCTGTTGCATATTAATTTGTGTGACTCAGTATGCAACAGATGATGTTAAGGGATTAGGGATGGACACCTTACAAAAATGTTTCATTGTTTTGTAAGCTTATGAAACGTTACAAAATGAAACAAAATGAAACAGCAAAGTGTGTCATCAAGAAATGAAATGATTCATCTAGTGGCAAGAGGCCTCTTGATCCAGCCGTCTTGAGTACATGATATATCTGCAAAACATGTATTTTGTGTTAATTAGGATAGCAGTCTAAATCATGGCACCTGTCTTTGAACCTGATTTCTTCAACATTTTCACTTGAATGAAGGAGTAGATCAGTTATCAGAACCCTCTGGCTGGGATGTTATAGAGAGCATCCCCATTTGCACAGGGTCTACACTACTTGACCTCCAAGGTGCCTTATAATTCTACCAATGTAGCAAGGAACCTTGCAGGAATGGACCTACTATTTGCCAAACGTAGTAATCTGTTTCAAAAAGCAGCATGAAAAGAAGGAGACAGAAGCAGTCAGGGTTGTGCTGCATGACTTTTTTAGTAGGAAGAACTTCATGCCAACTCTGTCCATTTAAGACAGCAACACATCTTGAGCTTTCACTGGTGTTGTGGTTCCTACCCTGCTGTAAGTTACTTCCTTGCACTGGTTTAAACAAAGCCAGCAAGTTCACATATGATCAGGCTTTAAGAGAAAGAAATCTTAGTGCAAAATTCTGTGCATATCTACTCAGATGTAATGCCCCATAATAGTAGAAATGCTTTCCCCCAAATGTGTGTGGGTAAAACTGCACTCTTAAAAGCATTAAATTGCCCACAAAGCACAGACACCTCAGCAGATTTCAGACTTTTATATCAGTGCTATTTGAAATAAAAATTGCCTTGCTTCGCTCCTCGCCCACAGTAGATAATAGAGCTATTAATCTCACATGGCCTGCTTTTATCAACTCTTTGCTTTAATTAGCATATGAGTGAAATTTTCTTTCATATACATTATAACTGGTACTTATGTTTTATCTTCATGGGTTTTTCCCCTTTCCTTTTTTGTTTTATCCTCAGAGGCAAAATATTTAGGCAGCAACAAACTCTATGCCACTGACCAGTCTGGATTTATTTTTATCTCAGTTTATGTCATGTGTCTTTACTTGGAGATAATGAGCCATCACATAGTTTATGTGCCCATTAATGTGTCTGGTGCAAGTTCAAAGTAACAGATAGGGATGTTTATGAAGCTGAATCACAAGTGGAGACTGGAACACACTGTTTCTGCTGCAAGCCATCTTGCCATAAATAGTTTAAGCCAGATACTTCTGTTTTGTAGCCCCCAGGATTTTCTTCTACTGTATTCTAGGAGGCAGCTCATATTCTTTAACTGGAGGCGCAACTTTTTATAAGGAAATGCCGGGTTAGCTTAATCAAAGTTAGCAGAGCAACAGTTCCAAAGTCATGTGGATGCATCTTCAGGCATACATTCAGTTGTTTTGGAATCACGCTTCATGTGCTGATGTGTTGGCATCAGCATACAAACAAAAAGCACACAATTAGCTCCTGTCCTTAAGACTCTTCTCCTTTGAGAAGATTTTCCTTTGAAAATCCCATCCATGGACATCTCCCCTTTGGGGGGGGGGGGAAGCTTCTCCATAGAACTACTCAATTTTGATTAGTTTATTTGTGTTTTAGCAATAAATGGCAATATAAATCAGCACATAAACAACTAACACTCATATGCCTCCCTTTTTATTCTTCCAGCCAAAATGACATAAGGATTTAATCCAGATGGTACCTTATTACAGGGAGGTAAGACTGTAAGTGGTTTTGTAAGCCACCTTGTGGCCTTGTTAGCTGCCTTGGGTCCTTTTAAGAAGGAAGATGAGGTTAAAAGGTTTTAAATAAATAAATAAATAAATAAATTTGCCTCAAATGCAGATTTAGAAAAATCAAAATTTAGATCTGATGAAATCTAGTCCCAAGGACTAATCCAGTTCCCTCCACCTGGTATAGCTTTATGACATTTAAATGCAATGAAGCCTAGGTAGATAGCAAGAAAACTGCACCATAGTGTGTCATGTTCAAATACTATACTAGCATTTCTGGAATGAATTTGAGAACATACAGCCCTCCAAATCTTGTAGAACAGTAACTTCCATCTGTGTTTCCCTTGATAACTGTTGTCACTTTTGTGTGACATAAGGTCCTGATGAATTTTCTTACCTTTCTTAAATACTCCTTTCTCATACCAATTTTGTCCCCAGCTACTCTCAGATATTTTAAAAAAATAACTAGACTTTCCAATATTTGATTTTCTAAGCTAGGGCCAACTTTAGACCTACCTAGAGTAGAGCATTTGAAATCAATAAAATAAAAGAAATCATTGCAATCAAGTTCCACTCATTTCCATGGGTCTGGATTTGCTAACCCTCTGTTAGCAACATACCTCCATATTATTTATTTATTTATTTATTTATTTATTTATTTATTTATTTATTTATACATACATACATACATACATACATACATACATACATACATACATACATACATACATACATACATACAACTTACAGTATATGCCACCCACTTGTTATGCAAGTCACTGGATGATCTTATTGAAACTTTTTTTGTGGACCACTATCTTGATTGAAGTATTCCAGAGAAGAGTAAGTAAGATTATTAATGGTCTGGAAATCAGGTCCTATGATTACCGAAATAACATATTTTTAACTTGCATTTTCCTTATTGTAATAATCTGAAAGGTATTGGTTCTGTTAGTAATTTTATAAATTGTGTATTTGCATTTCTATAGGGACTGTCAACAACAAAAAGCCAAAACCAAACTATGTAGACTTTCAAGTGAAGATATGTGGATCTGGGGCCACAAACCCTTTTCACTTCTCTCCAGCACAGTTGTCTTGAACAGCTACAATAGGGAATCCCAACATTAGTTAGGTGATTCGAGACACGTGTTCTCTTAGGCCCTGGTCCCACGTCCCTTTAAAAGCTGTATAAATTACTAAATAAACCAAGTCCAAAAATGCCGTCCCCGTGGCCACCGGGCTTTTTGGAAAAAAAAGAAAAAAGAAAACCCGGTAATGCCCCTTTAAGCGAGGTTTCTGTGACTCACCCAAGAGGTAGGGAATTTTCTGCCTCACTTGAAAAATCCACCTTTTAATGAGGCAGACGTCATGGGACCACACAGATGATCCGGGTTTCTTTTTCTTTTTTTTCTCAGAGCACCATCTGGCTGTTCCTGGGGCCGATCGGTGCTGCTTTTTAAAATTTCCCTGCAACGTCAGAGCAAGAGGAAGCTCAATCGGGTGTCCTTTGATTTCATTTCCCCCAGGGAAGTGGTCCTTTTTTCTAAATGCTAGCACCACCTGCTGGCCAAGGGGTGCTGAACTGCACTTTAAAATAAAAAAAACCCAGCTTTGGACGTGTGAACTCCTGTCCCACATATTAAATCACGTGACGGGATGAAGAGGAAAAGCCAGTCCTTCAGAATATCAGGATCAAAACCAGGTGAGATCGCAGCCTTAGAATACAGAGATTCCACTGGAGAAAGTCAGGCTTAAACTGTTCTCAGAAAATTTAGTGTGCAATCCTTTTAAGATCTGAAAGCAATATTTTTCTATGGAAGTACAACATTGTGGAACAAGGAGCTTTAAAACAAGATGTATGTTTTATGTATGTTTTAGGTGTACCTAAGTTTATTATTAATGTGTGGCCTTATCTGATTAAAATTATGAGATATTTATAGCACATGGATGATTACCTAAGCAACATACTGTAGATGGTATGCTGATAAAATAAAATAGAGAAAACAGTGGTAGATCTATAAATATACAACTTTCAATGTTACCAAAGAATGTGTTAATTTACTTCCCTATTTGCTTTTCCTTGTCCTCATTCAGAAAAACATGAACTGCTCAATAGTAATAAAGAAAATGTATGACTATCATGAATGTTTTAGCGTAAACCAATTAGCACTTAGTATTGATCAAACTGTACTGCTTCAATAGAGCAAGGTCATTATATTCTCCTACTTCCATTTTCCTATTTTTCAAGTCTCCCATATAAATTTGCATTTTAAAAAAAGATAAGATTATTCTTCAAACTAAAAAACACATATACAGTGTTTCTGTAACACTAGAAGTGCCTCAAATGCATCTTATGCCTTCCATGTATAATAGACACAATTTCATGCATCTTATGCCTTCCATGAATAATAGCCTGGTGCCCTCTTGTTCATAATTCTTGCTTCTATCAGCTGTAGACAGCATGATTGGTAATGCTAGGAACCTACAGCCAGAGCTCAGAAATTCTTATGAATCCAACAAGTAACATTTTCTACTTTCTTTCAGATCACCTGTCCCTATAACAGATTGTGACAGGAATATTTAACCTACAAAATTGTGTTGTTGTTGTTGTTTTTTAAATGGTCACAGTTGTAATTCCAAAGCCCCCAAGGTAGTTAGTAACCATTACAATTGCATTTATAAAATATGTTTGATTCCCCATTTTTCAAAAGTAACTTTTTCAGCTAATAAAAAAAACTAGTAAAAGTTCCTGGCTTCTTTGGACAAGCTTTTGATTTGTCTGTATGTCTTGTGTTTCAACAAAACTACACAGTTCCAAGACATGATGACATTTATGGAAACCCCACCAGAGACGCAGATACCTACCTCCAAGTATTTTCTTTGCTTTAGTGTACCATATAGCTCTACAGGGGAACACTCTTGTGTCTTATGAAAGGGAATGTCCAACACCAATGCGGAGGGACAGCCATGTAATTGTGTCTATTAGGCTACTTCTTTCTTGGCTTCAAAATGAAACTGGAGAGCTCTGCATAGCTTAGGGAAGTCTGCCACTTACTGAAGAAGTTACTAAAGGTTTCAAATGTAGCAACAGATGAATCTTTAGTTAATTAAAATTGATTAATGCTTTTGAAATATCATGTAACTCATATCTAAGGTTTCCTTACTACTGAACCCAGAGTTTAAGTTCCTTAGCCTTTGATGATGGACCTTTAACAAATACACATACTCTTTTAATATTGTAGAACAATTATAGCTCTACCACTAACTTAATAATTTTTAAAAGTTAGATCTTGAGGATGAGAATATATTCTTAAAGCTTACATTAAGCTTTGATGCCACAATAAAATTCTAAACATTTCAAGAGTCTAGCACTTATATCTTGCATGCTGTTTTCAAGCCACTCCTTAAAAAGAAGAAAAATCAAAAGTAGGATTTGAAGAGTACACGATTAATTGAAATAAGTTCAGTGAAGACTAATTCTGCATCTTCAATAAACAAAAAAAATCCATCAATACATGGGAAAATAATAGAAATTTTATTTCATTTTAAAAATATATTTCTTTCCCAGTCTTTTGCTTCTGAATGTGTCTGCGTGAGAACGAAGTCTCTTTGCACAGATCATATCTAATCCATCCTTTACAAAGAGATTCTAAATAAAAGCTCATACACAGTGTCTAAAATTAGCCATTTACAGTATACAGTATATGCACAGTAGCAACTCTACCAGAAGCATAACAGCAGAACATTTGCTGTCTCACACATTACGTAAGTAAGGTTAAAAACAGGGTTTTGTAATCAACTAGAAATAAAGCAGGATAGCTCAAAATTTGTATGTATGTATGTATGTATGTATGTATGTATGTATGTATGTATGTATGTATGTATGTATGTATGTATGTATGTATTTATTTATTTATTTATTTATTTATTTATTTTATTGGATTTTTATACCACCCATCCAACTCTGCTGAAGTTCAAGTGCTTGCTAAATGTGACATCACATGGAGTTCCTTAGAATAAATGCAAAATGTTTTGGCTATTGGATTAATTAAATGGCAAATGTTTCTAATACTCCCTAGACTCTCAGGTTGCTGAGTGCTTGGCAAAGTTACTTTCTAGGGGTATACTCCCAGAATCCCCTAGCCAATGGCCATTGTTGGGCTGGACTACTAGGCAATCACAATGCTTGAAGATATAAATGTTATAAAAGGATGAATAAATAATGGCCAAAATCATGTTGCTTAGCATAATAGGTCATACTGGATGAGAGCTATTTACTTAATTGGGATTTAGCAAGTCAACTTCTCCATGTGTTCCTTAAATTCCAATCAACCTCCTCTAATTGAAACCTACTATGTAAAGTAATTAGTAGTTAGGATGGACACATTGGAATTAATGGGTTAGTTTTAGTATGATGGTTAAGGTAAATCATGCTGGGTGAGGTCCATGTACATAATTGTGATCCACTGAGTCAACTTCCCCACAAGTTCCTTTAATTCCAATGGGAATTAAATTGCAGTTAGGGCAAGCCCGTTGGAATTAATGGAACGCATGGAGGAGCCGATTCTCCAAATTCCAACTTATTGTGGATTTATATAATAGTGTAAACTACTATGCTCAGCAACAGGATTTTAGCCACCATTTATCTGTCAGATATCTGGATATGCAGAAAGTATTTGTCCAAGATGGAGAGGTAGTATACAACTCTATCCACTTTCCTTCCCAGTACATAGTATAACTTTTTTGTTTTGCTACCATCAAACATACAGGGATATGTGAACAGTATTTTTTTAAAAATAATGTGTTTTGGTAACATAATTTTTAATAAAGAAAAAAGAAGAAGATGAGAATTACCAATCACAGAAATCATGGCCATAAGTCTATTAGACGTTTACATATGACCAAGAGGAATCATGGAAATTGCTGCACCAAACTTACAAAGTGGTGTCTGCATGCTGGTTATGTACCCGATCAGCATTTACCCAGCACTTTACTGATTAACTGCAGTAACTGTTGTCATTCCTGCTATACAGTAACCCTCTGCCTATTGCGGGGATGGTGGTGTTATTTATTCATCTATTTATTTTAGAGTATTTTACCCCATCTTTTTCCTTGGAAAAGGAACCAAGGCGGCTTTCAGTAATGAGGGATAATATACAGTCCAATACAATTAAGACATATTCAAGTATTTAAGAACAAGGAAACTGAGGGACATCTTACAGCATTAATAGATGGCATTACATTAAAGCAACAGGGTTATAAGCAGTCATAAACAGGAAGGGAGATATCTATCTATCTATCTATCTATCGATCGATCGATCGAGGATGAGGAGCTGCCCTCTCTCTCCACCTGCTCCCTTCCCTGCTACACTGGTGTCACTGAGAGAGACACTTGGAGGGGCAGAGTCAGACTACCATCAGAAGGGAAGTGCCAAAGAGGATGGATATCCACCCAGGGCCACATTTAGCCAAGCTTTGCTATCTTGGCACATCATGATGGGGAGGGGGAGGGGATTGTGGGGTTGAATGGGTGGATGCTTGTTGCCATCAGGTATAGGAGATAAGATCCACAGTGGAACTGAGGGACTAGGAAGGGGAAGGGCAACGGAGGGGGCAGCCACTGAAATTGTGCTGGCTAGGGGAATATATGGTGGTAGGAGTGGAATGTGCCCGTGTAGGAGAAGAGATGTTAGATACCTTACATCTATCCCCACTTCTGGTTCCACCCCTAACTGGAAGGAATCAGCTGACCATATTAGTGAGCCCACAAGCCACATGGTGCTGTTGTTGAATGCCAGGTCAGTACAAAAGAAGACCACCCTCCTCCATGATGTCATTCTGGATGAGGGAGCTGACTTGGCATGTATTACTGAGACCTGGGTGGGAGAGGAGGGGGTGTTCCCCTCTCCCAGCTATGCTCACCTGGGTACTCAGTCCAGCACCAGTGTCGCTCGGAGGGTTGGGGAGGGGGAGTTGCTATAGTCTATAGGAGTTCTATCTTCTTGACCAGACTTCCAGTCTCCTTGGGAGGAGGTCTGGAAGGCCTGTATCGTGTGCTGGGCCCATGAGACAGATTGGGGATTCTGTTGGTGCACCACCCACCCTGCTGTGTACCAACAGTCTCCCTGCCTGAGCTGATGGAGGTGGTCTCGGACCTGGTGTTGAGGACCCCCAGACTGTTGCTACTGGGGAAACCTCAACATCCATGTTGAGACATCCTTGAACAGGGTGGCTCAGGACTTCATGGCCACCATGAGAACTATGGGGCTATCTCAATATGTCAACAGCCCAACACATGAGAAGGGCTATACTCTAGACCTGGTTTTCAAATGTTACCACTGTTTCCTTTGCTTTCCGTGGCCTAAAGACTCCTTTCTGCTTTGTTCTTGCCGGAATGGAGTCTTCTTTTTAGCGTGAAAAGGCACTTCTTAATGGGATGCTCCACCCCCAAGCCTTTCAGTGCTGAAAAGAAGGGTTCATTCCTGCAAGAACAAAGCAGAGAGGAGTCTTCCAGACACAAAAAGAAAAGGAAGCAGCAAGGTCAGTTTGGGTTCTCCTCCACCCCACCCCCATCCCTTGGAAAAACTTACTTCCATGTATATGACACCCCTTAATTTTTAGTGCCATGATTTTAGAAAAAATAGCATCGTATACATGGAAAAATATGGTAAGTAATAGACTCATGAGAATATGAGTACTGTATCGATATAAATAGATAGATATGCATATGCACATATTGTTATGGTGCAAAGTGCCTTTAAGCGACAGAGCCCTAAAGCACATTTGGGTGGGGGGGGAAGGCTGACAAGCCCCTAGTCCCAGTGGAGCCCCTAGGCTGAAGCTGAGGCAGCCTTAAGAATAATATGGCTCAATAGAGAAAAGAGAGGACATTAGAGATGGGCACGACCAGGAAAAATGACGTTTTGAGTTGTCGTTTGTCGGGACGGGTCCGTTTCGGGTCGTTTCCGTTTGTCGAGGAAATTTTCAAAAATTTGTCGTTTCCGTTTGTCTTTTTTGTTGGGGTTGGGGTTGGGGTTGGGGTAAGTGGGCTCTTGGAGGCACCTCTCTGCGTGCCTCTGACGTCTGACCCACTAAGAAGGGAAGGGAAGGGAAGTGTTTCGCATTGCCGCCGCGTACCATAAATTTTTACATTATGCTAGGGTTGGGGGGGAAGTGTCAGAGGCACATCTCTGGGTGCCTCTGACTCACTAAGAAGGAAAGCATACTGGTGTACTGGCATACAGGTTAGGGGTAGGGGTAGTGGGCTCTGGCTGGGAGGCACCTCTCTGGGTGCCTCTGTGACCCACTAAGAAGGGAAGCACACTTGCGTACGGATCTGGGTTAGGGTTGGAGTTAGGGTAAGGGCTGGGCTTAGGGTTACAGTTAAGGTTAGGGTGGGTTAGTGGGCTGCACCTCTGGGTGCCTCTGACCCACTAAGAAGGACAGTGTACTGGCGTATGGGTTAGGGTTACGGTTAGGGTTAGGGTTAGGGTTAGTGGGCTTTTTATGCCCTCTGGCACATCCAGAAGTCTCAGTCAAAACATGGCCATGTGATTGGTGGAATGGGTCCAAAAATTTGCATGGTCCCATCCCATGGCCAGCCCATCATTGCGCAGGTGTATATATATATATATATATATATATATATATATATATATATATATATATATATATATATATATATATATGCATGTTAGGGTGGATTCGGGTTTCTTCCCGTGTAGAAATCTGGTTGTTTTGGCGACGTTTCGACGAGGTCTCACTCGTCATCTTCAGGCTGGTGTTCTGGCTTCTTTCTTCTTGAAGCAAAGCGTGGTCTCAGTTGAAGTCCTTCTATAAATACTGCTGGGGGTGTGTGGTTTGCTTGCTCTGTTGCTGATTGTAGGTTTGTTTGTTCTTTTGTGATCTGCTGTGTGGCTGAGGCGATCGTTAAGGGCTTAACTGCTGGTTGGTTAGATGGCTGTTTAGAGACATCTTGTGTGGGTGAGGTGCTGGATGTGTGTCTCTTAGCCTTTTGTTTCTTAACGACCTTGGTGATGGGTGTTCTGGCAGCATCCTGGGCTTTGGTGGAGTGGGGTCTTGTGTCTTGTGAATTCATTTTGGTCTGGCTGCGTGTCTGTGGTCTCCCAATGTTTTTTTGGCGTGTGTAAGTGTGCTCCATGTGGTGGCTGGAGTGGGGAGTAGCGGTAGATGGTGCAGTCGTGGTTTTGTTATTGGATGGTGGTTTCGTTTCATCTGTGGGAAGGGTCTGGGTTTGTGTTCGGTGTGGATGGAAGGTGGTGGCATCTTGTGTCCTTTTGGACCTACAACCCAATGACCTACTTGTGAGCTTCGATGTTGTTTCGCTCTTCACACAAGTGCCCATTCAAGAAGCCTTGACAGCTATCCACAACAAATACAACCCCCCCAAGCACATCCTAGATCTGACCAACCACTGCCTAACCAACACATACTTCATCCACAATGGACAAAGATACAAACAGATAGAAGGAGCACCCATGGGATCACCCCTCTCACCGGTCATCGCAAACCTATATATGGAACACTTTGAAACCAACGCGTTACAGAAGTCCGAACATAAACCCAAACTCTGGCTCAGATATGTTGACGACACCTTTGTTATCTGGCCACACGGGAAAGACAAACTGAACAACTTCCTCACACATCTCAACAGCCTACACCCCAAAATACAATTCACTATGGAAATAGAAGCCAACAACCAACTTCCCTTCCTGGACGTCCTAATCTACAAAAAACCCGACGGCTCCTTAGGACATACCATCTACCGGAAAAAAACACATACAAACCGCTACTTAAATGCTCAATCACACCACCACCCTGCACAGATCAACTCCGTAGCAAAAACCCTCATCTCCAGAACCAAACGCCTCGCTGACAAAGACCACCTAAAAACTGAATTACACACTCTCTCGAATGCTTTAATTGCGAACGGATTCCAAAAAAACACCATCACCAAACTAATCCAAAAAGAAACACCCCCCAAGAACCAAGAAGCAGAAGAGAACAACGGCACTGCCCTCCTCCCTTACATCAAAGGCACCACAGACAAAATAAGCATAATTCTCCACAAACACAATATCAAGACAGCCTTTTGCACCGAACAAAAAATAGCCAACATTTTAAGAAACCCCAAAGACAAGATTGAGCTAGAAAACCAAGGAGTCTACGAAATACCATGCAAAGCCTGCCCAGCCACATACATCGGACAGACAAACAGGAGAATAAGCGCACGCATCGCAGAACACAAGAACGCAGTCAAAAAAGAAGAAAAAATCTTCCTCTCTCTTCCAGCACATAAAAACAACAGGTCATGAAATTGATTTTAAAAGAACCAAACTCATCTCCAAAACTGAACACTTCAACAGTCGAATAATCATGGAAGCCATGGAAATAGAGAAACACCCAAACAACATGAATAAACGTGATGACACCTCCCGCTTGCCTGACATCTGGAAACTAGCCCTGGTCAACAGACGAGCCTCTGTCACAAAGACTGACACCAGGTCCAAAAGGACACAAGATGCCACCACCTTCCATCCACACCAAACACAAACCCAGACCCTTCCCACAGATGAAACGAAACCACCATCCAATAACAAAACCACGACTGCACCATCTACCGCTACTCCCCACTCCAGCCACCACATGGAGCACACTTACACACGCCAAAAAAACATTGGGAGACCACAGACACGCAGCCAGACCAAAATGAATTCACAAGACACAGGACCCCACTCCACCAAAGCCCAGGATGCTGCCAGAACACCCATCACCAAGGTCGTTAAGAAACAAAAGGCTAATAGACACACATCCAGCACCTCACCCACACATGATGTCTCTAAACAGCCATCTAACCCACCAGCAGTTAAGCCCTTAACGATCGCCTCAGCCACACAGCAGATCACAAAAGAACAAACGAACCTACAATCAGCAACAGAGCAAGCAAACCACACCCCCCCAGCAGTATTTATAGAAGGACTTCAACTGAGATCACGCTTTGCTTCAAGAAGAAAGAAGCCAGAACACCAGCCTGAAGATGACGAGTGAGACCTCGTCGAAACGTCGCCAAAACAACCAGATTTCTACACGGGAAGAAACCCGAATCCACCCTAACATGCATACCTATACCCGTGAAAATCTACGAAAACAAATATCCGACCTCTACGGGGAGGAAACCTTCCAGCTGACCAGAACCTACGAGAAACTAGAAGTCCGAGGAGCCACCATCTTATGTGACATTGCATTCCTACGCAACTGCCGAGATAAAAATGTGATCCCCACAAGCTTCCAACTGAAATTCCACTCAAAAACCCCATCCAGCGAAAGGATCCTGAAAAGAACAGAACTAGCCCTAATCAGAAACGAACTACACAAGAAAAGATACCTACTAGATCAAACCAACAGAGACCTACTCACTCTCCACCTCAAACTCAGCAACAAAATCCACCCAACACTCTGTAACAAATCCAAGCAACTCGCCGCCAGGAGAGCTGAAACAGAGACCTCCCACAAGACAGACATACACACCAACAAACTCCACAAACTGGAAAAACGCCAGAAGCCCAACCCCCCACAGCAGCCCATGAAACAAACTGTTCACAACATATCAGACAGGACACTCACCATCGCAGAGACCAAAGTCCTGTCCAAAGGATTCAACTTTGCAGTCGCCCCCAGACACATCCCCACTGAAAACATCATATGCGGAGTGGAAGCCAGCCTAACCAAAATTAACCCAGATGAAGCCAACAAAATCAGACTCGAAGTCACCAATATCCTCTGCTCCAGCAAACCACCCAGAAGCAATTTACACAAAGAAGAACAAAAAGCCCTCACCAACCTGAGGAAAGACAACAACATAATCATTCTCCCAGCAGACAAAGGCAATGCCACAGTGGTGATGAACACATCTGACTACCAAGCCAAACTATCCAACCTACTACAAGACCCTGCTTACATACCTTTGAACACAGACCCCACCACCTACCTGGAAAAAACCACCAAAGCCAAAATAAAAGCCTCACCCTTAAGTGAAGAAATCAAGCCAAGCATCATCCCCAGAGAGAAATCATCCAGATGCCCCAAGCTCTACGGCCTCCCCAAGATTCACAAAGAAGGAACACCTCTCAGACCCATAGTCAGCTCCATAGGCTCACCCCTACAAAACCTCGCCAAATTTCTTGCCAAACAACTCCAGCCCTATGCAGAATCCATCTCTTCATACGTACAAAACTCGTTCCACTTTATAGAAATTATAAAGAAACAAGACCTACAACCCAATGACCTACTCGTGAGCTTCGATGTTGTTTCGCTCTTCACACAAGTGCCCATTCAAGAAGCCTTGACAGCTATCCACAACAAATACAACCCCCCCAAACACATCCTAGATCTGACCAACCACTGCCTAACCAACACATACTTCATCCACAATGGACAAAGATACAAACAGATAGAAGGAGCACCCATGGGATCACCCCTCTCACCGGTCATCGCAAACCTATATATGGAACACTTTGAAACCAACGCGTTACAGAAGTCCGAACATAAACCCAAACTCTGGCTCAGATATGTTGACGACACCTTTGTTATCTGGCCACACGGGAAAGACAAACTGAACAACTTCCTCACACATCTCAACAGCCTACACCCCAAAATACAATTCACTATGGAAATAGAAGCCAACAACCAACTTCCCTTCCTGGACGTCCTAATCTACAAAAAACCCGACGGCTCCTTAGGACATACCATCTACCGGACAAAAACACATACAAACCGCTACTTAAATGCTCAATCACACCACCACCCTGCACAGATCAACTCCGTAGCAAAAACCCTCATCTCCAGAACCAAACGCCTTGCTGACAAAGACCACCTAAAAACTGAATTACACACTCTCTCGAATGCTTTAATTGCGAACGGATTCCATAAAAACACCATCACCAAACTAATCCAAAAAGAAACACCCCCCAAGAACCAAGAAACAGAAGAGAACAACGGCACTGCCCTCCTCCCTTACATCAAAGGCACCACAGACAAAATAAGCAAAATTCTCCACAAACACAATATCAAGACAGCCTTTTGCACCGAACAAAAAATAGCCAACATTTTAAGAAACCCCAAAGACAAGATTGAGCTAGAAAACCAAGGAGTCTACGAAATACCATGCAAAGCCTGCCCAGCCACATACATCAGACAGACAAACAGGAGAATAAGCGCACGCATCGCAGAACACAAGAACGCAGTCAAAAAAGAAGAAAAATCTTCCTCTCTCTTCCAGCACATAAAAACAACAGGTCATGAAATTGATTTTAAAAGAACCAAACTCATCTCCAAAACTGAACACTTCAACAGTCGAATAATCATGGAAGCCATTGAAATAGAGAAACACCCAAACAACATGAATAAACGTGATGACACCTCCCGCTTGCCTGACATCTGGAAACTAGCCCTGGTCAACAGACGAGCCTCTGTCACAAAGACTGACACCAGGTCCAAAAGGACACAAGATGCCACCACCTTCCATCCACACCAAACACAAACCCAGACCCTTCCCACAGATGAAACGAAACCACCATCCAATAACAAAACCACGACTGCACCATCTACCGCTACTCCCCACTCCAGCCACCACATGGAGCACACTTACACACGCCAAAAAAACATTGGGAGACCACAGACACGCAGCCAGACCAAAATGAATTCACAAGACACAAGACCCCACTCCACCAAAGCCCAGGATGCTGCCAGAACACCCATCACCAAGGTCGTTAAGAAACAAAAGGCTAATAGACACACATCCAGCACCTCACCCACACAGGATGTCTCTAAACAGCCATCTAACCCACCAGCAGTTAAGCCCTTAACGATCGCCTCAGCCACACAGCAGATCACAAAAGAACAAACGAACCTACAATCAGCAACAGAGCAAGCAAACCACACACCCCCAGCAGTATTTATAGAAGGACTTCAACTGAGATCACGCTTTGCTTCAAGAAGAAAGAAGCCAGAACACCAGCCTGAAGATGACGAGTGAGACCTCGTCGAAACGTCGCCAAAACAACCAGATTTCTACACGGGAAGAAACCCGAATCCACCCTAACATGCATACCTATACCCGTGAAAATCTACGAAAACAAATATATATATATATATATATATATATATATATATATATATATATATATATATATATATATATATATATATATATATATATATATATATAAAATAAAATCAATGGAGACGTTTTATCACAAGAAAAACCCACTGCTGCTACTATAAAAAATCAGGCATTTAAAATACCTAATTTTCAAATGTTTCTTTGGTGCTTTGGTGGGTTTTTGGACCACGATTTAAAAATAAATATTGCGGTCGCCATTTTGGATCCCCCCCACCGCATGGCAAATGGAGACGACGAGGATGGCCCCCCCAGCCTGGTACCAGCAGCCCAGGACAGGAGGGGGGGAGGCCGGGGACCCCCCCCCCCCAGAAACCACCCCTCTCTGGTAGGTGCCCTCACTGAGGCAGGCATATTTTCGCCTACTTTTTTGGCCAGGAATCGGGGGGGGTTAACTTTTTTTCTGTGCTGCTTGGCATCGCGCAATCGCTGCGATGCCATGAACGACAACGAAAAAATTAGACCCAATTTTTCTTTTTCGGTTCGGGTTCGAGCTGGAGCGGAGTAATTCTTGTCACCGTTACCTGTTACGTAACAATAACGAGAACCGAAAACGGAAATGAGAATTTCGCCGCTCCGTGCCCATGTCTAGAGGACATATGCATTAAAAGTAAGGAAAGCATTATTTTAAGAATTTACTATCTGCCATGTCTGCAATATGTGAGTGGGTGGATGCCTCAATGAGTATACTATAAGGGCATGGAGCAAGAACTTGAAAGTTTGATTCCCCATTGTGGGTCCTGCGAGTAAAGCTTGCCTATGTAGTTTTCTGCAAGAAACCACATCTGAGTATTCTCTACTCAGAATCAATTTGATGACATGCATAATAACTGTGATTATTAATCTGTTATATAGACCACCCATAGATAGGTGGCAAGTGACTCTAGGGAAAAAGTGCTATATTAGATGTGCTTTTCATCTCATTAACACAACTTTTCTTATATTTTTAGATTTTTGTTTTATTGATGGGGAAAATTTTGCTTTATTATTAAACAAAGAAGGACTGACTTCTCTTCATGTAAAATCCTGTCATAATGACCCAAAGTTAACACCAGCAAATTCATAATCTACATGCAGTAATCTGGGAAGACCTTCTTGAAGTGTTCTCCCAAATTCATTAAATGTAACACTGCTTGATTGGGATCTATTGTTGTATACTAATACAGTGGAACCTTGACTTACGTCATTAATCCATTACGGAGGTCTAGACATAAGTCAAACATGCCTTAAGTCAAATGAACTTTTCCCATAGGAAGTAATGGGAAAGTGGATTAATCCATTCCAGACGATGAAAAAGACCCCTGAAAACAGCAATTTAACACAAATTTGACTGGGATAGGAGATTGCTTCCGGGGATGTACATGAAAAGTCTCTTCAAAGAGAGGAGGAGGCAGTGGAATTATAGTCCACAAGTTATACACCTCCACTTTTTAATGTTCATAGTAACAATGTCTATCGTTTAAGTTTTACTGATTTTTACCCTGAAGTTCCAAGTTCTGAACAACCCTATGCTTAGCATTAGAGTCCCATAACTGTACAGTTCCCCAACTAAAATGCTTCCATTGTGGACCAGACTTCTGCAGCCAGATTTTTTACAGGACTGAGCCGACTGTCTAACCAGCGAGGCCAGCCCCGAGTTCCTGGCCCTTCTCCTCCTCCAGCAGCAGCGGCGGCTTCAGCGAGGCCAAGGACCAGCTCCAGGTGCTCAGAACTGGCCTCGTCAAAGCCGCCACTGCCGGAGGAGAGGAAGAAGGCAGGAGCAGTTTGGAGGTGACAGCCGGGATACTGGGTCGTGGCTGCCACGCGATTCTGGGGCCTTGCACCAGGGCTCTGAGCTGTAAGTCGGAGCCCACAATGCAAGTCAAACAGGTCCCTTCTTGCTGCAAGTCAAATATGCTGCAAGTCAAGCAGCATGTAAGTCAAGGTTCCACTGTAATAGAACTGGAACTGACCTTGCTCTTTTGGATGAGTAATTTCTACAAACTACTGCTAAATCTACAGAATGTGATGGAATACTCATCTAATAAGCAAGTTCAGAATCTTTAAAAAATCTGATCATACAGCAGATTAATATAAGGCAGAATATCTTGGTGAATAGTGTAAATGCTGAAGAACTTTTTTACTTTAATCAGATATGCATGAGCATTCAAAAAATGAAACACTGACTTTAACATAAATGTGCATTGCTAGATTCACCAAATGAGATTCATAGAAAGATATAGATGAACTGGACTATTACATCACGTCAGAGTCACATATATTCATTTTTAAATATTTTACCTTTGATTTCTCCATTAACTTTACTGGTTGAGAGACAAAAAATCCTCATGGAATTAATATGCATTGCAGCATAAATTATGTATTGAATCATAAAACATTTCATTCTCAGAGTTGCTATGTTTTTAAGCTGAAAAATATATGCAAACCTAAATGAAAGAAATGAAATATCGAAAGGATAAATTTATTTGAATCTGGCTTCAGCCTTGACTATGAAGCAGAGACTGCTTTGTTCATCTTGAGGTGATGATCTACACTAGGACAGGAGGAGTATTTTCCTGTTGGTTCATCTCACCAGCATTTGTTGTTATCAACACTACCTTCCTACTTGGTTGCCTTGGTGTTCAACTAGGTTTTTAATAAGCACACTGCTGCTGAGGAAGAAATTTTAAAGGGTGGAAATTTCCTTTTTGTGTCTTTCAATAACTGATATATTTAGTTTTTAATAATGTGATTTTTATATTTGTAATTGTTCTAAGGAAATTAATTAAGGAAATATAAATAAATAAACTGACTTCAGATTAACATTTTCATTCTAGAGTACTAATCAGATTAGTTTGCTTTCGAATGTGAACTAAACAAAATCTTCAAATATCCCCTACACCCAAGCTGTCCAGTGTTCTAAAATGCATGGAAAGCTTTCACAAGGACAACACCTTTCTCACTGTGCATGTTACAGTGTCTGTAGAGTTTTAGCTATAAGACACATAAAAGATACCATCAAGCACAAAGGTAAGAGGTAGAGCCAATGAGTGTATCACTGTTCCCGTCCTCTTATGTCATCTACAATGTCCAAGGGAAATAAGAAAACAGGGATTAAAATGATTGAGATTACACACACACACACACACACACACACAACACTTTTAACTATGTACTGCATCACAATGTGAAATCCTGTTAGTTCCTTTACATTATACCACTCCTTCTATCCATCATTTTTATAGGATAAGTTTGGAAGGCAAAGCAAAGTTCACTCAGACTCATTAAGGATGACAAAAAGAATGCACATCACTCAGTGCTATGCTAATATAGGTTATATCATAAGAGGCACTGTCACCCAAATAATGTATTGATCAATTTATATATATATATATATATATATATATATATATATATATATATATATATATATATATATATATATATATATATATATATATATATATATATATATATATATATATGCATGTTAGGGTGGATTCGGGTTTCTTCCCGTGTAGAAATCTGGTTGTTTTGGCGACGTTTCGACGAGGTCTCACTCGTCATCTTCAGGCTGGTGTTCTGGCTTCTTTCTTCTTGAAGCAAAGCGTGATCTCAGTTGAAGTCCTTCTATAAATACTGCTGGGGGGTGTGGTTTGCTTGCTCTGTTGCTGATTGTAGGTTCGTTTGTTCTTTTGTGATTTGCTGTGTGGCTGAGGCGATCGTTAAGGGCTTAACTGCTGGTGGGTTAGATGGCTGTTTAGAGACATCCTGTGTGGGTGAGGTGCTGGATGTGAAATACAATTCACTATGGAAATAGAAGCCAACAACCAACTTCCCTTCCTGGACGTCCTAATCTACAAAAAACCCGACGGCTCCTTAGGACATACCATCTACCGGAAAAAAACACATACAAACCGCTACTTAAATGCTCAATCACACCACCACTCTGCACAGATCAACTCCGTAGCAAAAACCCTCATCTCCAGAACCAAACGCCTCGCTGACAAAGACCACCTAAAAACTGAATTACACACCCTCTCGAATGCTTTAATTGCGAACGGATTCCAAAAAAACACCATCACCAAACTAATCCAAAAAGAAACACCCCCCAAGAACCAAGAAACAGAAGAGAACAACGGCACTGCCCTCCTCCCTTACATCAAAGGCACCACAGACAAAATAAGCAAAATTCTCCACAAACACAATATCAAGACAGCCTTTTGCACCGAACAAAAAATAGCCAACATTTTAAGAAACCCCAAAGACAAGATTGAGCTAGAAAACCAAGGAGTCTACGAAATACCATGCAAAGTCTGCCCAGCCACATACATCGGACAGACAAACAGGAGAATAAGCGCACGCATCGCAGAACACAAGAACGCAGTCAAAAAAGAAGAAAAATCTTCCTCTCTCTTCCAGCACATAAAAACAACAGGTCATGAAATTGATTTTAAAAGAACCAAACTCATCTCCAAAACTGAACACTTCAACAGTCGAATAATCATGGAAGCCATTGAAATAGAGAAAACACCCAAACAACATGAATAAACGTGATGACACCTCCCGCTTGCCTGACATCTGGAAACTAGCCCTGGTCAACAGACGAGCCTCTGTCACAAAGACTGACACCAGGTCCAAAAGGACACAAGATGCCACCACCTTCCATCCACACCAAACACAAACCCAGACCCTTCCCACAGATGAAACGAAACCACCATCCAATAACAAAACCACGACTGCACCATCTACCGCTACTCCCCACTCCAGCCACCACATGGAGCACACTTACACATGCCAAAAAAACTTTGAGAGACCACAGACACGCAGCCAGACCAAAATGAATTCACAAGACACAGGACCCCACTCCACCAAAACCCAGGATGCTGCCAGAACACCCATCACCAAGGTCGTTAAGAAACAAAAGGCTAAGAGACACACATCCAGCACCTCACCCACACAGGATGTCTCTAAACAGCCATCTAACCCACCAGCAGTTAAGCCCTTAACGATCGCCTCAGCCACACAGCAAATCACAAAAGAACAAACGAACCTACAATCAGCAACAGAGCAAGCAAACCACACACCCCAGCAGTATTTATAGAAGGACTTCAACTGAGATCACGCTTTGCTTCAAGAAGAAAGAAGCCAGAACACCAGCCTGAAGATGACGAGTGAGACCTCGTCGAAACGTCGCCAAAACAACCAGATTTCTACACGGGAAGAAACCCGAATCCACCCTAACATGCATACCTATACCCGTGAAAATCTACGAAAAAACATATATATATATATATATATATATATATATATATATATATATATATATATATATATATATATATATATATATATATATATATATATATATAATTTATAATTATATTTATATTTATTTTATATATATATCAATCAATATATATATAGCTTGTATGCCGCCCACTACCCAAAGGTCTCTGGGCAGCTCACAATCAAAATAGACAATTAAAACATCAAAATTACAATAAAATTAGAACAATAAATACATGTAAATACAATAAATACGATACATTAAAATACAACACTAAAATAGCCATCAGGACCCACAATCATTAGTTTAAAAACTTCTGGAACAGGAAGGTTTTTACCTGGTGCCAAAATGTTTTCAACGTCGGCACCAGGCAAGTCTCACTTGGGAGGGCATTCCATAGTCTGGGGACAGTTGCTGAAAAAGCCCTATTCCTGCAAGCCATCCCTTTCACCTCCTTAAGGGATGGCTCTTCAGGAGGGCTCCCTGACTTGATCTTAATTGCCGGGTAGGTTCATATGGAAGGAGGCGGTCCTTCAGGTATCTAGGTCCTATTGACTGAAGAACCCCATTGAGCTATGAGCCATGGTGGACCCTGCTTGAATACATTTACCAGCTATCTCTCCTGCTTCTTTCCCTTGCTCTTAGATTTTTAGCATAGTGATATTGGATTCATCTCACTGTGTGGAAGAAGCAAGGGGATGAAGTGACAGAGTCATAACTCAAGAGCCTTGCTGTTGTACAAGACTTGGCAACAATCCTTGCCTCACTTCTTTAATGTTACAAGGTTTATTGTAGGTCTCAAGCTATGGCCTGAAATATCACAGAATGGGATGTAGCAGATTTGTATTCCAAATATATTTCAGTGAGCAGCTCACATTTCATCAACTTGCATCCTATGCTGCTGCTTCTGATTTATTTCAGCAGGTTTCACAAGAGCTGAACACTGGGAGACATCTGCATGAATTTTGGGGGATGTTTTGCAAATCCTTAAACATAACCTACATTTCAACCTCTAAATCTGACCACACTCAGTTTGGGGTAACAACCCCTGTTTCCAGTTTGCGGCCATGCATCTTGGGGGAAGAATGCAGAATGCAAAGTCTAACCAAGTTCCTATCTCATCAGTGAGTATGCAGAATTTCAAGCAGAAGCATTTTGTCGTGTTGGAATAAAAGTGTAGGCCCAGTTTGCATTGATAATAAATCACATTATGTTTGGCTGACTTCTAGCTTATTATCCAAATCTATATCCATGGACAAGCCATACTTTAGCTCTTCTCAAACCATATTTTGAAGCAATGGGTAGCAGCTATCTTACAAACTCTGTTTTCTTTAAACCATGCCTTGCTGTTATGTCTAAATCAAGAACTATGGCTTGGCTTTGATTTGCTTCTCCAGATACCAACTCTAAAAAAAAAAATATAGATAAATAAATACATAAATAAATAAATGTGTGGACAAAAGGGATGAAACAATACTAGAAAAGGTATTGGGAAGACAAAGTATTATTTTGTTTCATCATCTGCAAAATGCCATGAATAATATAAACCACAGAGTGGTCCAAATGTAGTGGTCAGATATTTCTGCACTGAATCTCCTCGTAGTTTCCATTGCTATTAGTGTGAAATATTGGGAGTTGCAGTCTAGCAACATCTGGCGGGTTGCACTTTCCTCTGCCCTGGCTTAGTAGGATACAGAGACACACTTATAGACATGCTAAAATAGCTTTTCTACATGCCATGGCATGGTACAAAACTCCACCCCATGCATCAATAAATCACCTTGTACCAGAGACCCCTATGCCTAGCTATACTGTGTCTCATTATGTTCACACAAAAAGTCACTTACCTTGGAACAATCTGCAATCAATTTGCTTATTTTTTGCTACTATTTTATTTTATATTTTATTTCATTTGGTTTTGTACTGTGTGATGCAATGATTTCCAACAGAATAGAAGACACTGCAAAAACATTTTAATGACTAAACATGTGTTTTCCATCTTGCATCTGTCTATTATGATAAAACATTTATAAGCAGCAGACTGCATATCCACTCATCTTTAAATTAAACAAAATCTGAAGTCTAGCCCATCTAATCTATTAGGGTTTGGCAATTAATTCAAAAAGGTAAAAAGGACAGCTTCATGCATGCACAGAGATTGCAAGAGTTGTCCATTTCTTTTCATTGGAGTAAGAGAGGAAAAGGTAAAATAGTATTTTCAATACCACTTTTAGGCATGTATAGCGCTCTGCATGAAGGGCATATGACTTGTGGCATGAAAACGAAATTTATCTGCAAGTTTCACCATTTGGTTTCTACTTTACAAAAATTAGTAAACAATCTTTCAGTTCTACTAAGCACCAATTATATTGCTCTAAGCAACATAAAAAATAGATGGTGAGACTACAGAAAAAGTTCTGCATAGTATTTGAACTGGATTGTAGAATTACAGGAGTATACTGTTCTGAAACATGTATATTACCAACTTGAATTTATATGTTACTATAAGAACAAGGGAGAGCTAAAATTGTTGACTTCCAACATACCTGGGGCAATGCCGAGTTGAGCTGTCGCTGGAGAGAGTCTCTGTCATAGATGACATCCTGAAGGCGTTGCTGTGCCAGAGACAGGCTTTCCTGTGTCTCTCGGAGTGTGTCCAGGAGACGATCTCTCTCATCCAGCATATTCACCATGAGCTGCTCAAAGTGAGAATCCGAGTCAGACCCACTGCTTTGGGATCCCCTTTGACTCATTGGGGTGTCCTCATTTATCGTTGGCATCACTTCGCACATCATTTCTTTGAGGAAAGAAAAAGTAGGATGGGAAACAAAAGAGACATGTAAGCTTTTATATTTTAGAAGATACAGATTACATAGAGCAGTGATTCCCAACCTTGGGTAACACAGGTACTACAATCCATAGAAACTTGGGCCAGCACAGCTGGTGGTAAAGGCTTCTGGAAACTGCAGTCCAAGAACATATGGGTGACCCATGGTTGGGAATCACTGATTTAGAGGGATAGACAGTGCTATTGAGTTGCAACTCCACATGTTATTGAGTTGCAATTACTGTAGCAGCATTCTTTTTACATTGTTTACAATTAGAGCTAATGGTGTTGAGCTCCATAGCTTCTGGAGATCAGCACTTTGCTACCTGTCTTTGGATTGTAGTGCCCATAAGCATTGCCATAAGCCAGCACAGCTAATGGTGAGGGACCATGGTAGCTGCAGTCTTACAACATCTCTCCCACAAATTAGAAAAGTTTGTCCCATTTCATTTTACTGGTTTATGTCTAAAGCTGCATGCCTTTTAACCTATAAGCAAAAAGCTCACTGGAGGTCATTAAAAAATAAAATACATCATTCCACTATGTGTTCCTGTTTCAGGAGAGATACATGTTTAAAGTCTCATCAGCAGATTGACAAAGACAGTGTCCTTAGAAATCATGTCAAAGGATTTTTTAAAATCATAAGTTCTTTTATCTGACCTTTATCCACCCCCTCAATATCCTGTACATCATTTTCTGCCTATCTGTATGAATGCCCACAGCTACTATTAAGTGAAGGGGATAGTTCTTTCTCATGCTTTCATATATCCATCCCCAACCATGAACCCAGAAGAAATTCAATCATACAACACGACACAGTACTTTAAACACATAGCATGCAGTTTAGGAACATTCTAAATGTTTTTATCATAGAGGAAAGCTTGCACAGTCATGCTCTTGGATGCATAGTGAATTTTGCACATTCATGTGAGGTTTAGTCAGATAAAGTTTACATCTCCCTGGCCCCTGTGATATCCTTCCAAATCCCCTCTCTAAATATTCTGTAGGTGCTTTTAAAAATGGGAAAATCTCCACCAAATGTATTAAGATTTAAAGAAAAGGCTACATAGAATGTAAAAAACCGCCTCATTGTGCCAGATCATTGGTCCATTTACCTTATAGTTGTGAAATTTAACTAGTCTTCCAGGGCTTCAGGCAAGTGTCTGTCTTAGCAAATCCTCAAGAACCCTAGCATTACTTGGTGGCCTTCCATCAAAGTACTGACCAGGTTTGATCCTGCTTACTTTCCAAGGCCACCTGAGAATCAATGTTTTTTAGAGTATATAGTGATTTAGGTGTATTCATATAAAGTTTTTTTCTAACTTTTCAGCTGCAGAGCCATTAGAATTAGAGATGGGAAGTGGATTGCAATATTTGTCAGAAATCACTGATTGATCCAATATTCATCACTTGATATTTGTGAAGTCCAGAACCCCTGATGACAAATATTAGCATTTTTGTTTGTCCCTTTGTATGCAGACTAGGGTGATGGAACAGCTGTTCCAGCAGCCTAGCTTGCATCCCTAAAAAAACAAAAACACAAAAAAAAATCAGCCACCCCCTTGCCCCCACAGCCTGGCTGCTACCCCCTTCCCACTGCCCCATTACCTCCTTACACAGTCATCAGCTGCCATCACCCTGCTGCACCACTGTTTTAATTTTTTCTTCTTCACCAGCCTGTAAGCCAGCCAGGGACAATCTGCACATTCCCACCTACCAGCTGGTAGCTGGGGATAGTGCACAGATGTCCTGTGCCCAGCCAATAGGCTGGGGAAGTTTTTTTTTAAAAAAAAATGAATCAAGATGAACCATTATTTTGGTGGTTTGTCCCAATTTCTAATTAGAAATCTTTGCTGTGCCCTCCAAGCAAGGGGTCAGTTAAGATCCCTCAGGGCATCGATAGAGGAGATACCTATTTGAGCAAGTTGAATGATCCCAAAGTGCCATCACGCTAGAAAAATATTTTTTAATTCTTAGTACTTTATATCTTGACAGTTTTACTTGTTTTGCCATCAAATAAAATGACCTGACAGTACATAATTATTATTAATTACCATATGCTGTAGTCATGATCCAGATGGGGGCAACATGTGCCTTCTAGCAATGCCAGGACAATGTCTCCTAACATCTGAGGCTTGAGAAGTATTGCTACAGCCTCTACTCCTGGTTTCTGTCTTCCCATTCCCTGCCCATGACCCCATGTTGACACTGCACTGAAACACTTATTGGGGAAGGGAGGTGGATGATGAGGTAGAGGATGGAGGGGGAGAGAGACAAAGAGGGAGACAGAGAGAGTCAACAGCCTGCTACACACTTAACAAATTGCTGAGCTTAGCCCTAAGTTCATATTTGTGGAAAGTTAGTGTGTGTGTTGTGTTGTTACAGTCGTGACCGACCCTTCGTGACTCCACATCCATGGAATTTTCTTGGCAGGAATACTGGAATGGTTTGCCAGTTCCTACTCCAGGCGCCTACAGCACCTGCTATTCCTTGGTGGTCTCCCATCCAAGTACTAACCAGGGCCGACCCTGCTTAGCTTCTGAAATCAGGCATGATCGGATGTACTTAGGGCATCTAGGCAGCTGTGGAAAGTTAGTAGGGGGAGAATAATTTCTTCACTATACTGACAACTAATGTGAAGACTAATTACACTTTGTAATTTTGCTTCAGATTAGGTTACAAGGTAGGCAGAAACACATTTCCACAAAGCTAATTTATTGAAAGATGGTTGCAGGCTCATCTAAGGTGGCTTTTGGGGAGGCAAAGAATGTCACAATTATGACAATCTCTTTTAAAATGCCTGGAGTTCTGCAATACAAAGTAATTTCTTAGCCAATACCATAGAAATTCCATGCTGGTTTAAAAGATGAACTTAAAAACTGCATTAGAAAATGAACACTGGCTGAAATGCTATGTCCCAACTACAATTATTAATTAAAATGGTTAAGATATGTGCATCATGTTTAGACTTTCCTAACTTTATGCCGGATATGAGCAACAAGAGGCAGAATATTTCATTACTCTACAAAAAAGAATTTTAAGCCAAAACAACTAGACAACTGTTGGTTATAGACACAGTGGAGCTCCATTGGTTTCTGCAACTATACAAACAGTAACATATTTGCTCTTTTGGTCCCTATATATGCCAGACATTGTGTGACCAAGCTCTATGGACATTTAGCTAATCAGAAACTGCTGGATTCATAGTCCAGTGCGTAGTCTGGTAATAAGTGTCTGGAGCACAACTTCATTTCCCTTGTAAGATTACACTATTTGATACTGGATGGAGAACATGAACTATACCTATAGTACATGATTTACTTCGGGAGACTTGGGTGAGTGATGACTGTGGGATATCTCTCTCCAGGTGTGCCCCCCCAAGTTTCACCATACAGCATTGGGCAGATCAGAAGGGTGGGTGAGGGCAGGGACAGTTATTTTCAGGGATTCCATCTATATCACTAGGACAACTGCCCTCTTGAGTGTGGGCCTAGTGACTGCACCTGACAATGGGACTTAAGGATAGGTTTCAGATAATGCTAGTGTATGGCTCTTGCTTTGACCCAGCTCTCTCCCTGCCAGGGCTGGCCATGTTCATCTTGGCTGCCGTGTTGTGGTCTCCCAGGTTACTGATAGCTGGTGACTTCAACATTAATGCTGAATATGAACTGCCAGGACCCGCCATGAAGTTTATAGATTCCATGACAGCCATGAATCTATCCCAGCATGTCACTGGACCCATGCATAAAGCAGGTCACACTCTGGACCTAGTGTTCTCAGCAGCATAGACTGAAAGTGACAATTTTGTTGTTGTTGTTGTTGTTGTTGTTGTTGTTGTTGTTGTTGTTGTTGTTGTTGTTGTTGTTGTTGTTGTTGTTGTTGTTGTTGTTGTTGTTGTTGTTGTTTTGTTGTTGTTGTTGTTGTTTTTGTTGTTGTTGTTGTTAGAATCATGACCAACTCTTTGTGACCACATGTCAATGGGGCTTTCTTGGTCTTAAAGGCTGCAAAAAGGGCCTTTAATTTAAATATAATTGGTGAGGCCAAGAACTGACAATAGGAATTCTTCTGGGTGTTTTGTGACATGACCAACTCTTTGACTTTTGTAGCAATCAATTTGCAGCATTTTTAATACCCAAAATTGAGGCCTTCCATCCTGGACTTGACTCCATCACCAATTTAGCTGCACCCCTTCATCTGTCTGTTTGGTTCAGTTTGACACTGTAACATCAGGGGAGCTGTCCATGGTGCTGGTTTTCTGTAGACTTATTGTTTCAGTGCTCGACCCTTTCCCAACCTGGCTAATAAAAGCTGCCAACAGGGTTATAGTGGATTGGATCATGAACACTGTCAACTCATCACTGAAGGAGGGAATTCTTCCCTCCTGTGTAAAATAAACTATCATTCCATCCATTATTAAAATACCCGCAGTTTGTAATGGATGAAAATGACTTTCATCTGTTAGCCAGCATACATTTTATGGAAAAATGATTGAGCAGGTGGTGGCTAGCAGTTTCAAATTTACACAAAGGAGCAGGATTCCATCGAATCATTCCAGTCTGGATTCAAGCTGCATTGAGTGCTGAGATGTCTCTGGTCACATTGCACAATGACCTTTTAAGGGAGACCAACAGGGGCCATTGTGCCCTGCTGTTTCTCCTTGATTTCTTGTATGTTGTATCATTACAGTTGTGGGTGACTCTTCATGACTCCATGTCCATGGAGTTTTTTGGCAGGAATACAGCACCTGGTATTCCCTGATGGTCTCCCATCCAAGTACTAACTGGGGCCAACCTTGCTTAGCTTCCAAAACCAGGCAAGATCAGATGTGCTTAGGATATCTAGGCAGCTCTCCTTGATTTCTTAGTGGCTTTTAATATTAGCAGTCATGGTATCCTCCTGAACAGGCTCTTGGAGACTGAGCTCATGGGCTTAGCATTAAACTGGCTGTGGTCCTTCCTGAAGGACCATGTCCAGATAATTCAGCTTGGGGATAAGTTGTCAGCCCCTTGGATCCCCATTTTTGGGCCCCAGCGATCATCAGTATTCTCAATGCTGTTTAACATTTATTTATTTATTTATTTATTTATTTATTTATTTATTTATTTTTATTTATTTGTTTGTTAATCTTATACCCCGCCCGTCTTCCCAGAAGGGAACTGGGCGGCTTACAATAAAAACAGGTAAAACAGCAAGCAGAAAACAAATGAAAAGGGAACAAGTTGGCGGCCATACCCAAACAAAATAACATGGGCAAAGGAAAAAAAAACTAAATAGAAAGGTTGCCAAATGCCTCCCTGAAGAGATGAGTCTTCAGGGCCTTAAAGGCGGGCAGGGACTCTGTCAGGTGAAGCTCACTGGATATATGGTTCCATAGCATGGGGCCCACCATAGAGAAGGTGTGGTCACGCATACGCGATTTCTGCACCTCTCTGGGTGTGGCCACCCTCAGTGAGCATGCCTGCGCCAGTCTTGTGGGTCTGGTCCCAGTTGATCTTTGAGAGATACACTCCACCAGATGCTCTGGTCCCAGGCCGTGGAGGGCTTTGAAAGTCAAAACCAGGACCTTGAACCTAATCCGGAGGACAACGGGGAGCCAGTGCAAGCGAGCCAGAACTGGGGTGATGTGCTCGAATCGATGAGCACACACCACCAGCCTGGCCGCTGCATTCTGCACCCGTTGTAACCTCTAGACCAGGGTCAAGGGCAACCCCACATAGAGGGCATTGCAGTAGTCGATCCTCGAGATCACTAGGGCCTGCACTACTGTCCTATGTCAAGTCGTTGGGGGAAGTCATCAGGAGATTTAGAGTATGGTGCCATCAGCATGCTGATGACATGCATCCCTTTTTTCCATTACCACCTCTGCAGTGGAGGCCATCCAGAAGCTGGAGTGAATCCTGGCTTTGGTACTGGAATAGACCACGGTGCATGGGGTCAAACTGAAGCTGGACAAGACTGAAATCTTGTTCCAGGGGAAGGGGGTCTGATAGGTTGGGATGATTATCCCTAGCTAGAAGGCATCCTCTCATTCAGGAATCATGTTCATAATTTGGGTATTAATTTGGACCTGACTCTTTCTTGGGATTCTCAGATCATATACTTGTCCAGATAAGCTTTTAGTCAGTTTAGGCATAACAATAATATGTTCCCCTACTTAGACAAGGGCTCCCTCAGTACCTTGGTGCAGGCACTGGTCATCTCCCAGATCAACTACTGCAATGTTTCCTACATTGGGCTTCCTTTGAGAATTACATGGAGACAAAGGCAGGTCCAGAAGTGGTGACAAGTGTGAGAAAATTTGATCATATCACCCCAGTGCTGGCCAGCCTCCACTAGTTGCCCATTGTGTCCCAGATCAGGTTGAAGTTTAGCAATTTATTCTGGCCAGTGGAAGCTAAGATGTTAGGGAAACAAAATCCATGTGAAGCAGCCAGAGTTTCTTAAAGATAGCTATATTACATACAGTATATACAAGCATAACAGAGTTTCAGCATCACATCACAGAGTAACAGAGACAGTATATCAGCATAACATAGTACAGACAGAGAGCATGGCAGCATGGGTACAATCATATATGACAATCATATATGAAGCCCTTCACAGTTTGTGATCATGTTACTCATCAGCTCGTCCTTCCCCAATGTCACCTGCCTGACCCACTAGATCTTCTCAGGCAAGGGGCCTCCATATAGCCACTCCGAGAGTGCCCCAAAACATCTACTTAGAGGTAGGGCCTTCTCACTGGTGACACCAACATTATGAAATAAACTCTCTCCCTGTACTCATTTAGGGGGCAGTTAAAAACGTTACTTTTTAGGGAGGCCTTTCACGTTGATCCCAATTGAATACTTGACCTCCAGTCTTTTTTCTCAGCCATATTTGAATTGTGAAACATTTAAAAAGTTTTTAGATTATGCCTTTATGGTACATTTTATGTTTATCATTTCTTTTAGCATGTTTTAACTTTTGTTAACTTTTAGCATGTTTTAAATTTAGTGCTTTGGCACTAATGGAGCCTTATATAAATTAATCATCATCATCTTATAAATAAGTAAATACACACTCACACCTCTGATTTTACAAGTCTGTCTACAAAAACTGCATCCCTATATAATCAGTCATTGTCAGTTATGTACGTTAAGTTTGTGAACTGAATTGGGCTTAGATTCATGTGAAGTTTTTATTGTATCATATCTGATGGTTCCTTCCCATGTGTCACTTGATATATATGCATACACAGATCGTTAATCAATATTAAGTCTTTTCTAAATGCAAAATGTTGCTTTTCATGATCCTCTGCTTAGAATACAGCTTATTTGTTGAAACAGGGGGCCAAACTATAAATGATACTTAGCTCCATAATAAAAAGCAGAGCTTCCTGAAGTGATAGAAGATGTGAGATAAAAGTACAAGCTCTTAACTTTACCTTTGCAAATTAGCTTGTGTTGTTTAGTGACTGGTCATCAAAAAATAAGCAGGGACTTCATTTGCAGTTCTGATTGCTCAAGCACAAATTGTTCTATTGGAGGGAAAACCAGGTCATCATCTCTAGCGACTTACTTAGCAGCACAGTAGTTTGAACTATTGAAAGAACACTGAACTATATATTTAATTTAAATGGCCAATACCCACCAAGTCAAAAGTGGAACACAGAGGTAGGAAACATTTCTGACCGATAATTTCCAAAATTCCTAGCAATAATTGGTTTGTCCGTTCTAGGAGATGTAGATCCCATTCTCTTTTATCATGTGGCTTATCAACTAATTCAGTCATAATTAGCGGCAAGTGCAAGTGGTTAAATGCCCGTAGGGCAGGTATGTTCAAAGTCAGGCCCGGGGGCCAACTGTGGCCCGTTTTCAAATTTTGAGTGGCCTGCAGCCTCTTCTCCCCACCAGCTCAGCCTGCCATGCATCCCCACCAGCTGGCCCCTCCCCATATCAGATGGAGATGCCAGTTTGCAGTTTTATGGTTTTCCCTTGCTGGACCGTCCTCCCCGCCTCCTTGCATGCCCTAGACTTGTCTAAAGTCCGGCCCAGGGGCCAAATGCGGCTGAATGGTCGGCCCCCCACACATTTTCACCTCACCAAATCTGGGCCTTCTTGCAAAAAGTTTGGACACCCCTGCAGGGTGTAGGGAGACAGCAGCTTTTAGAATGGCAGCCCTCAATGTTTCACAGAATTAGACACAGATGTTATGTCTAATTTCTATGTCTAGTTTATGACCCATGCCAGAAATTTATTGATGAGGACTGCTTGCAACGTCTTGTTGGGAGGGCGTTGACATACATGCCAGCACCCCATTTACAATAATTGGGAGAATATCAGAGAGCCACTTTCACTTTCAGCTCCCCCTTTGAGGAGTTAACAACAGCAATAGTTTGAATTGATATTAATAAATTGTGGCTCCAATTTCAATCTTACAAATGTGTTTCTCCTCTTTATTTCAGGCTAGGTGGACAAGGAGCATTTCCCACCTGTGGTGGCACAGGAACGTTCCACCTCCAGTGATGCTATTTTTGGACACTGGCTACACTATTTTATTCATTCTTATTAGGAGAAAGAGGATACAAATTATTTAATGGGTGGAAATAATATTTCTTGGATTTTTGATGAATCTTAGAACAGCTCTACACTGATCCATAGTTGCTTTTTGTGGCTTTTCTCAGACTGGGGATCAAACAGTCTATGTACATATCACCAAAAGTAGACAGCAGAAAAGCAAAGAACTGATCTCTAGGATTTGAGACAGAAGTATCTACATGATTCCTTCCATCATCCCAACCTTCATATGTTCTGATGTACCACGTCACTAATCCAGAATCTCTTTCAATGAAGAATTATGAACTGAAACAAGAAAATTCATTTTTTAAATTAAACAATGTGATTTTGTAAAATATTTATTACATTATTATGCTGCTATGTTAAAAACCAAATTGACTTGAATTGCTTTTATCTGTGAGAGTGTGTGGGTGTGTTACACCTGACTGGACAATGATTTCCATTGGCAGACATGATATGGCAGACATCCTGGCTAGACTGGAAACAGTAGTTATCTATAAGTTGTCTACAAGACAGGAAACAGTAGTTATCTATAAGTTGTCTACATGAGCAATTTAAGACATAATGATTTATATGCCACAGTGAAATGCATTTTGATCTCTCTTCCCATGATGATAAAGAGAAAAAGCAACTGGAAGGGGATAGGAGGTAGTGGCTGAAAGCATTATCATATTGGTAGTATTGGATCAGCACTGATCAGATCATCTCTTAGTCACCTTTTCTTTTGTGTAACTTTCAAAACGTTTGCTATGGTTGCAGTTGCACAAGAATCAAGCATATCCTTCCTCCTATAGAAACAAGATAAACTGACAGTAATCCAGGGACAGGGCTTTCCAAGAGCTCAAGAGCATATATTATACAAATTACACACAAATAATCACAAAATTCAATACTAAGCTCAAGTTTCATCCAGCTGCACTATGTGAAAAACACTGAAGGGGTTTGACAAGGATTCAATATTAGACCACTAACCATTAACACTCCAAATGGACATGATACTGTGCTAACCCTGGTAAAAACCTTGAAGCCAGCAGTGGCATAGAGCACATAATTTCATGTTTTACATAGTACACTTAAATCTGTCATCAGTCAAGAACACATAGCCATCCCAATATTGGTGGAGTAAAATATCTGTTATTGCTCATCATTAACTGTACAAGGTACAGCTGATACAAGCTACAGGAGGACCATATATTCCCTGTCCCTGACTTGGGCTATTGGCTCAAGTAGAACACCTTCTCTAGGATTAGTTCATAGTCTGGCATGGATCTGCACTTAATCAGGAGTTAAGACCTTAGCCAACCAGGTGCCTCAGATTGTTCAGTGGATGCAATCATCACACCATCACAACATAAACACTTAATAAGGGGAAACACTTGCCTGTAAAAAGAGCATATTAGTGCAAAATAATATAAGCCGAATTCATGTAAAATAAAATTCTGATTTTTCATCTAAAATAAGTAAAACCTAAATAGATCAGCAAGAAATAAAACCTGAATTTAAAATGTGGAGTCATTTCCACAAATTACAGTATTCTGTTCTAAAGCTTTTCCCTTAACACTAAGCCTCATGCACAAGAAATGTACAACATTTACTGTTAGAATAACCATCTCAGCTGGGGATCTCTGCTTATCAGGACATCCTGTTATTGTCTATTCAACCTACATTGGCCTCTTCAGGAGCAAAGCAAAATGTGCTACTTATATATGGCCCCAAAGTGTATCAATGTCTCTCTGGGCAGTTTACAATTTAACTAGGATGGCTACTCATGGAGAACTGGGTGGGTAATCAAGGAGGGAAGGTTAAGTCAACCTTGAGTTGGCTACTTATGCCATGTCATAAACTAGGAAAAATATGTCTGAGCTGCAAATCTGGGCAATCAGGTTGGGTGGAAATAGGTAGAAGAAGAATTTAGTTGGAGGGAGCCAGCATCTGGGAAAAGTCCAGATAACTGAGGAAATACCTTGTCCTGCAGTTGTGGTTGCCACCATAAACTGCCTAATTCTGCACATAGCACATAAGCACATAGCACATTGAGAGAGAGAGAGAGAGAGATTGTGCTGCTCTAGAACATGTAGAAGGCTGACTGGGCACTCATGGAAAATTTTCTCCAGGTTCTAGGATGCTAATACAAGGGTTTGCCCAACAAGAATACCTATTAAATTAAAGTGCTAGTGCTTACTCAAGATCTTAGTACAAATCACATGGCTGGCCCAAACTCACCAGCTCTCTTCCTAGTCCCCTCAATTTGGTCTTGGCTTTTTGTTGTGGCCATGTTATGCAAACAGAACACACAAAACAAACATGCTGCCACTGAACCAGTGAGCCCTGCTGCTAGCAGAAAACAGATGAAGATTAGTGCCCAGTCTTTCAAGACCACACATACACAACAAAATCAATAAAATCAAACATTTTCCATTGCTCACGCTGTGATTTGACTTTGCCTAAAGAAGCACAGCAGTTCTCTGAATCTCCAGAAGGAGCCCTGATACCTGTTAACCCTGCTCTTAATCCTAGAATAGTACTGTAGGAAGTATAACCATCTCTCACTGGACTGTGAAAGGTAATTTGTCCATGGTTTTGTTTTGTTTTGGGGTGTTTGTTTTTTTTGCACCACAAGAATTTTCTACACCTGCACAACTTAAAATTCATCCAAGCCTGATCAGATTGTACCCTGTTTCCTTTCATACAAAATGGTTGACAATTAAAAGACCCGTTTTTAGAAAAACAGAGGGAAGAGAATCCCTGGATATATATGGGCACAATTACTCTGCAGCAAAAGCCCTCCAATAATATACACTTCTTGAGTGCTGATCGTTTTATTAATAAAAAATTCTAATGAGGTAATTGATCAGTATCATGAAATTCAAGACCACATGCCCATCAAGCAAAAAAATCTCCACCTGTGATACATTTTAGGACTTGGGCATTTGAGCTTCCACTGCATGTGGTCATGTCACTTGTACAAATATCACTGTTGGCATGCGGAATATGAGCTTTCTTCATGGAAAGCACAGATTACACAAAAGCAGTGCTTGCACAACTGGTGCAAACCCATGTCACTACACTAGCAAGTCTCTTACTGGAGGTTTGGCAGGATACTGGCTGTTAACTTTGAGTGGGCAGATATAATGAAGTACATCTGCAGTTATTGGTGTGAAATGGTTTCAATGCTCTGCTTGGTATTTATTATTGAAGAACAACTAAATGTGCTTTTTTGTTTTGGTGATTTTTTTTTGCAATAGCAAACTAGATTACAAAATAAGTTACTAAAACAATGATCATACCATCAGAAAGATATGGGCTGAGCATCTGCAGTAGGACTGTCCCCAGTAATGTGAGCATCTAATTCCACCCCAAATATTTCTGATTGACTGTAAATCTCACAGAATTAATTTTCCATGCACAAAGACTGAATTAAATTGAATGTTTGGTCTGCAACGCTCCACAAAGGAACATTACTGTATCAAATTTGAAATTTGGATTTTGAAAATCAAATGGACTTTAACATAAAAATACTGTAACATTTTGGGGTTTAAATTCCAATACTAGTTCTTTTTGTGGCCTCTTGTGTTTTGCACATGCTGGTTATTAAATAACAATGCATTACAAGGGCACTGATATATATATATGTAAAGAGTAATATCCAAACTTCAATGAACTTTAAGCTGAATATGATAAATGGTTATTCTATTCTGTATACTGATTGTGAGCCCATCCTCTAAGCACCAATCCATACAGAGCCCAAAAAAGTGACAGTGCACACCTGCACACAGAAAATCCTGGGTGTTGAAGATACCAACAGCAGCTAATTCAGAAAAAATACTGGGTGTTCAAAACATTAGAGGACAAAACATTCTACCACAAAAAGCAGCTAATAAAGACATGGCATGGTTAGTGCCTTAGAATGATGCATATCTGTCGTAAGCAGAAATCAAAACCTGAGGAAGGAGAAGAATGGAATAGAGTGGGGATATCCTTGAGAAAGGGTCTTGGTGGCTCAGCGGGCTAGAGTACCCAAACTGTCAGCTGCAAAGTGGGCAGCTTGGTGGTTTGAATCCCAGGTGCCACGCAGTGGAGTGAGCTCCCATTGTTAACTCCAGCTCCTGCCAACTTAGCAGTTCGAAAGCATGTAAATGCAAGTAGATAAATAAGTATTGCCGTAAAAAGAAGGAAGGTAAAGTGTTCTGTGCACAGAAATGCATTCAGCCATGACGGCCACATGGCCATGGACTTACACAACACTGGCTCTTTGGCTTAGAAATGGAGATGAGCACTGCCCCTAGAGTCAGAAACAACTAGCACACATGTGCAGGGGATGGGGATGGGGGAGCCTTTACCTATCCTTGAGAATGACCTGGCTGTCTGAATGGATTACTGAAGAGAGTTATTCTGCATGTCAGCATTTGACCCAAGGTCTCATTTGGTGTAGAAAAAATTTAATTTGATGGAGGTCCTCCACTGGTCCATGTAGTACAATGAAGCCTATTCCAGATGGCAGTGACTCCAGCATCTCAAAGAAGGGTTCTCCTTAGACAGAGATTGGAAGTAACATATTAGACGTTATTGTTTTATGTGTAACATTTTGCTTTTGAAGGTACAGTAGCAAGATGATAACACAAAGTAGCAGAACTGTTTAAATATGTCAGATTAAGAACTGTTTAAATATGTCAGGTTTACACATTAGTATGGGAAACATTTAGGAGGTTTTGTTTGTGTTTGGGTGTGTGAGTGAGTTTAAAGAAATTGAATGAAAAAAGTGAAATTTCTTAACTTGGATAGGTTATTAATATAAATATGTTTGAATAGCAATAAAAAGTTATGAGTAATGGGATATGTAAGCAAGGAAATAGGAGAAAGTCACTGTTTCTTTTTACAGATACTGTATCCCTGGGTGGCTATGTTCTCAGTTCAGCAATATAAAATGCTTGGGCTTGAACCTAGGGCTTTTTGTATACCAATCATGAAATAGCTAGGCTCCAGTATCCCAATACACTGTCATATGAGAAGGAATTGCTTTAGAAAACATTTTGGCATACAAGTGATTTTTACATAAAAATTGTATTTCATTTTGAAAATTACTTTTTCTAAATTGCTCAGACATATCTTTAGTTCCAGATACACCTCACAATCTCAATAACAACCATGTAAAAAGTACACACATTATTATCCTATGTGACCGACTTGGAATTCCAGATACCCTGAGGAAATAATATATCTTCAGTATTTCACAATTGCTATAGCAAGAGTATAATTAAATAATATACTTTATAGACCTTGTTCATCCCAAAGAGCCAATCATTATAAAAAAGAACTTTCAGACTTAGAGATGAGCAAAGCACCACAGGCACCAGTTGTGATGTGGATATTCTTATTTCGGAACAATTAATCTTGGGGGCTATGGGGCAGCATCTGTGCCTACCCACATGCTGTTGGAATCCAATTTCCAATCAGGATAGGCAGAGTTAGGACTGTGGGGAGTTTTAGACCAGCCTCTGAAGAGCCTCCCCTCCCTCAGCATGCTCTAAACCACAGGGGTGGGGAGAGAAAATCTCTCAAGAGTAGAATTCATCCTGATTTCTTCCTTTTCTCTTGACCCCACCCAGCCGATGGCCTCTAGCTCCTGGTATCTTGGCACTCCAGGGGAAAAGCCTGGAAATGGGATGAGCATTATTATTAATTCTGCTCCACGGTCCCTTACAATTGTTCTGTGACTGATGTGCTTGGTCAGCACAGCCTTCCTCCTTTCCAACGCCAGGAACAGGAGGGGAGCGAGAGCAGGAGGGACAGGTAAGAAGAACCTTTCAAGAGCATCGCTGAGGGTTTGACAAGGGCTCCTTCTCAGACAACAATTCAGGTCCAGATCACCTTGAAGACTCCACGTGCCTTAAAAACCTGCCCAGGGTGGACGATGCTGCTGCTGCTGCTGTTGCTGCTGCCACCATTGCAACACGAACCCACCGCCCCACCCCTTTGCCTGCCTGCCTTATGTGTGCGCGTGTGCGCGTGTGCTTGTACATCCTCTCTCTTTGGGAATCCTTCCCTTCCGCCCGCCAGGTCGACTGGCCACGCTCCCTGGAAGGGCCAAAGCGGCAGCCCGGCGCTCCTGCCCCGCTTGGCTAAATGGCACCGCCGCCGAGCCCCCCCCCCTCCGCGTCACGCCGCACTCGCTGCCCGAGGCTGTTGTGACATCCGCGAGGAGGGCTCTCCCTGCCCTTCTTCTTCCAAGGGGACGTCGCCCAGCCCTTCGCCTCCCCCTCTCCCCGCTTCCCTCGCTGCGAACCGTATCCCAAGAGAAGCCGGGTTCCCGACGACTAGGATGCTCGTTGCCAGCAGCACCCGCCGCCTTTTTTTCCCCCTCCCACCCTGGCGCGTTTTTCTCCCCCCCCCCTCCTCCCGCGCGCTCCTTTCCAGATGCTGCCCGCTACACCTCGCTTCACCCACAGGCGAGCAATTCCAGGAGGAAAATCCGTGCCATTGTCTGGCTCGCCCTGCGCGCCTCTGTCTCCCCTCCTCGTTAACTCCTTCTCGCCCGGCAGCGTTCTCCGCTCACCTTTCCCATCAAAAAGGGCGGGGGAGGGAGGGAGAGAGAGAGAGAGAGAGAGAGAGAGAGAGAGAGAGAGAGAGAGAGAGAGAGAGAGAGAGAGAGAGAGAAGAAAAAAGAAGAGGGCGGGGAGGGAGCACACGCACACACATAAGGCTCCCCGCCGCACCCCACAGGTCTCGTCGCCTGAAGAGCCAAGTCTTGCCTCAGCAGCAGCAGCAGCATCTGGCGCGCATTTGCCTCCGGACGCCCATGAACCCAACCCATCCATGGGGAGGGGCGGCGGGGGGGTGGAAGGAGGAGAGGGAAGAAGCCCTTCAGAAGTTGACTTCGTGATGATGTGACACGCAGAAAACCGTCATTCCCGCCGCTCCCCCCCCTCACAAACCAGGCTGGAAACGCAGGACCCCGCTTCTCCCTCACTCACCCCCCCCCACACACACACACGGTGATATTGAGCCTCGTCGAGGCGGTGCCCGTGTGCGTGTGTGTCGAATGGTGCGCTTCGCCAGCCGAGCACCCCCCCCCCCACACACACACACTCCACTCCCCGCGGGCGAGGCCGGTTGCCCTACCTAAGGCTTGGTCGATCTTCCCGCACCTTCAGGGAATCGGGTGTGTGTGTGGGGGGGGGGGCAGCCGCAGTCTCTCCGCTCTCCCGCTCGCTGCCTCGCGCGCCCGTCCGCCCGGCGTTTGGCAGGGCACGCGGTGCTGGCTGGCGCTCGCTCACTCCCTCCCAGCTGGGAGCGGCGCCGCTCGCCGGGGCTCCCGCTCGAAGGAGGCGGCCAGGTTCCCCCGACGCCCAGGCAGCCCCCTTCGGCCGCCGGCACCGGCCGCCGCCGCGCCACTACCACCTCCACCACCCCCGGGAGCAGCTCGGCGGCACCTCAGCATCTTCTCCCGTCACTTCGTCGGCAGCCGAGAGGGGGAAACGGCCATGAGAAAAAAAAATGGCATATTACAATTTTTGCTTGGAGAAGCGCAGCTCGGTTGAGACCATTGTTGGGCGGAAGAGAGGGGGGGAGAGGCGGCCCTTAAAGCTCCAGCCGCCCCTTCCCTCCCTCCCTCCCTTCCTCCCTCCCTTCCTTCTGCTGGGAAAGTCAGCGGATTAAAAAAGGGAGGGGGGCGGGAAGAGAAGTACGAGTAGGAGAAGGGATTTTGCTTTTCTTGGAATTAAACTTTGCGGAGTGACAGCTGGAATGGCATCTTCTTGGGAAGGCCTTTTCAGGGGGAGGGAAAAAAAGCAGAGATAGATAGATAGATAGATAGATAGATAGATAGATAGATAGATAGATAGATAGATTGATTGATTGATTGATTGATTGATTGATTGATTGATTGATTGATTGATTGATTGATTGTCAACCAGAGGTTTTACAAAACAGAGAAATCAAACTATACCTCTGCTGTGTGTACATTTAGATACAAATATATACCTGTGCAAAGGAAAAGCTCACTCTGCACGCATGTGCAGGTGTGTCCAGCATGACTATGTGGCAGGGCAAGTGGAAACTAGACTGAAGAGAGAGAGTATTAACTCTCTCTAGCAACGGTGTCATTATACAATAAACACAGTCCAAAATGCAAAATAGTTTTATCTCATACATTACTTGCTTGGCCAAGTATGATTTGGATGGAAATCTTACTTACTGGAGCTTATTTTATTCTCAGCAACAGTAACTCAATCCTAGCACATGTCATGTATTTACTGTCCTCAGGGACATGAGCCTAAGATTGTGCCTGGGAAGAAGTCTAACAAAGGCAGAACATTTGTACAGTATATCTCTAAGTCTCCTTTTAGCCTCGGAACTCAAGGGAAAGTGCATTGATCACATCAGTTCCTTTCCCCTGTTTCCCCAAGCTTTATTTTACCGTAGCTATCTCAAGATTTAATTTTTGTTCCTTTTTGTTCTAGCAGCGGAGTAGGTGTTTTTTTGTGGGTTTTTTTGCAATGTCGGTTAATTGATCTAATTGGTTATCAAATTAATTAGCTGCTTGATTGACGGTTTGTTCTGAGCAAAACTTTATTTCCATTGTGTACATGGGATTTGATCAGAGAGAAAAGGGTTAGGGACAGAGTGGTCTTCGCAGTCTCAATGTGTTCGGTGAGTCTTAGGACTCAGATAAGTGGAAACAACACCACACCACTAGGGATGCCAAACCGCATAGCTCAAAGGTGAACATCTCGAACAACTTTAAAATTCTTCTACTTTTATGTTCCATAAGGGCTTGATAACTTGGTGTTTTGGACTACAACTTTCAAAATCCTCCAGTCAGAATGTCTGGTGTCCACGTTGGCCACTGTGTCCGATGAACGAATGAAGAGCCGGAGAGACGTCGTGGATAATGTAGAACATAAAACTCGGGAGACCTGAGTGGAATCCATCTGGTTCTGGCCACTGAAAACCTAAACAGAGTCGCCCTGACGGGAAACCAAGTTGACGGCACATAGCGCCTACAGTCCGAAGAAAAGTAACACACCTCCCTCTAAGCTCTGGCATTCACTGATGGAGGACTACTTTATTGTCATTTGCAAGCCCTTCGAAAACCAACCCAGAACCACCCTTCCTTCTTCCTTACAAGGGGCCGTCGAGAACAGAAATCGTCCCCTCAAAACGCCGTTTATAAGACAGGAGAGAGAACTTTTCAGCTGCTTCAGTGCTTCCATTGAATCATCATTGCATGTTGAGCTACAAAGAGGTAATTGGAACGACAGGGACGTCTAAGTAGCCTCAGGCAAGGAGGTTTCCTCTTCCTATTTAAGAGTCGGATAGCCCTTGCTGTAATGCATGCTGCAAAATAAAATGAAATAAATCAGAGAAGGACATCTCCTAGACACAGGAAACGCCCTCGTGACAGGGGAGCGCCCTGCGACTCTTCTTGTCCCGCGTCCTGTCAAGGCTAAGGCTGAACGTGAGGATCCAGGGGCGCGGGCGGGAGGCGTGTCTCGAGCGCTCCCTCTTTGCCAGGCTGGGGCTTCCCCTGGAAGCTGCTGCAGTGGTTTCCGCCAGTCCTTAAATAAATTCTGAAGTAATCGCGTCAGCGTCTCTCTGCCTCACGCACACCACATGCACTTCAGTTCCCCAGATGCTGCTGCTGCTGCGATTTCACAGCTCGCCCGGCCTTTAATTCTTCGCTCTCCACTCCTGCCCCTCCCAAAGGACAACGAAGCTCCAGAGTTATTATTAGACAAACCACGGTCAGCCAAGAAGTCGGGGGAACGGCGTCAGTCGCCAGCAAGCGTCACTGCACGTTCTCTCTCTCTCTCCTTCTTCCGATCAGGAGTGCCGTTCCGCAGATTAGAAATGAAAGCCTCTCTGGGTGCCTTGGTTGGAGGCACGCCCTTCTTTCCGGCCAGTGGTGTCTTCTGAGCAGGCTTCCTTTCAAGCTGGCGTTCCCTTCTTTCCCTGGGAGAATCTTGGACCGAGCATCAGCATGGTTGAGTGGATGGAAGTCCCGCTGCTTAAAATGGGACCTAACCTCGCCGAATAAAAGAGGACCACCTCTGCACAGTCCTGCCCATATTTATCTAGCCACATTTGTCTGATTTCACAGGGACTCATGTTTTTCCAGAAGACATAGCTAGGTTTTTACATTGCTAGTTGTGATTTCATTCTCTTTGAAAAATCTGTTTAACCGTCGTTACAGTTTGCTATACTGTACTTTCATTTGTTTCTATCTTTTTAAAAATATATATAATAAACTATGCTGTGGGCTCCTTGAATACCTGACCTACAAGAACTGTGGGCTGTACATTAAATAAATCAGTAACATGCTAGCCTACTGAATATTTGCTGGGGAGGGGGATTCCACAGCATTCAATTGGACCTATAGAGATTCATGTGTCTGCCATTTATTTGCATCCACAAGGTGCCATGCTGGAATCAGCAGGGACTGGACAGAAGTATGTTCCAGTTCACCCCCTTTTTCTACCTTTCTTTCATTGCTATTAGATCCAAATACTGTAAATAAATCAATAAATCCAATTGTGTGCTCATACTACATGCATTCTCTCTGGAATTTCCACACGCAAGTGTCCTCAATTTTAACAAGCCATCTGCCTGATGCTGTAATAAAATCATCTATTTTGGGCTGCCTTCTTCAGTTTCTTGTAGGGGTTTACAAACACAAAAAGTGGGTTTGGGCTAAAGCAGTAAGTAGAGGATGCATATAAAAAGGGCACATCAGGCAAACACTTTTGCCTGGCAGCTGAGATGCCGTCAAGGTAATACTTGTGATGACAGCAGCCATCTGAAAACTGGAATCTTCAAGTTGTTTGAGAGTATGGTTTCTCTCATCCTTGTGCTAATGGGAGTTGTACTCCTGCACAGAGGAAGGTCCATGAGGAGAAGCCTGCTCTTGAACATTTCTATCTGCACAGCTTCTTGAGTTCCCCAAGCTCTCAGAAAGCCAACACATTTTTTGTGTGAGGATGAGTGCAAGAACACATCCCCACCAGTCAAGTCCACGGGAATAAAATAAGATTAAAATGCAATGAAATGATTTTAAAAATGGACCTTTGGAGCCTTTCACATTATTGGCGTCTACTCTATGGTTTTGATCTCACTGTCCAGTCAACCACATTTCAAGGTACGTGTACTGTATTTATTAGCATGTGCCATACTTTCATTCTGTATTTTACTCACCCTTTTAATCATTTTCATGAAATTGATTTTTAAAATATTTGTATTTAGATAATGTTCAATACTAGAGATGGGCACGACTTAGCGGTATTCCCGTTTCCGTTTCCATTACTCGTTTCCGTTACTCTACGGAAACGGTAACGGGAATTACTCCGCCAGACTTCGAGCTCGAACCGACGAACGAACAATTTTGGTCTGATTTGTCGTGCTCGTTCCTTGCATCGCGCAATCGCGTGATGCTACGCGGCACAGAAAAAAACTTTTTAAAAGTTAAAAAAACCTGGTTCCCGGCCGAAAAGCAGGTGGAAAAATGCCTGCCGTGCCTCAGGGCACCTACCAGAGGGGTTGTTTCTGGAGGTCCCCGGCCTCCCCCCCATCCCCCGTCCTGGGCTGCTCTGGTGGGACTCGCCGCAGGCTCGCAGCCAGCAAAAAGCCCAGTCTCGCCACCGGCTGCCTCAATTAAAGTGCAAGCAAGCGGCACGGACGGCACAGGAAAAAACTTTTAAACTCTCCACCCACCCATTCCCGGGCCAAAAAAGAAGGCAGAAAAATGCCTGCTTGACTAAGGGCACAGGGCACCTACCGGAGGGGTGGTTTCTGGAGGGGGGGTCCCGCCTCCCCCCCCGTCCTGGGCAGCCGGACTCGCCATGCCATGCGGTGCGGGCGGGGGATCCAAAATGGGGTGGCGAACGCAATATTGTTTTTGAAATCGTGGTCCAAAAACACACAAGCACAACAGAAACACGGGAAATTTATAAACTGCCAGATTTTTCACAGTAGCAGTGGGTTTTTTCTTGTAACAAAATGTCTCTCCTCTCCTCCTCTGTCCTCCATTGATTTTATTTTTTTTAATTTTTTTTACACCTGCGCAATGATGGGCTGGCTGAGTGGCCAGCCATGTGGGAGTGGACGACCATGCAAATTTTTGGAGCCATCCCACCAATCGCATGCCACTTGGCCATGGAGACTTCTGGGATGTGCCAAAAAGCCCCCTAAAACCTGCCCTAGCCCCCTAACCCTAACCCTAATCCTTGACTCCAGTCCTTACCCATACGTCACAGACTGTCTTCTTAGTGGGTCAGAGAGGCACCCAGAGGTGCAACCCACTAGCCCACCGTAACCTTACCCGTCACTAGCCTAACCCTAGCCCTTGCACTAACCCACCTTAACCCTAAGCCAGATCTACTTGCATTGCACTACACACAAATACAATTCCCTTCTGTGTGAGACATGGTGGTGCGAGAGCCTTAGGCATCACCTATGGCTCTGGGTTCACTGCCATCACTAGTCTCACTGTCTGCAACTGGTATGCATATCCATATGGCTATTGCATACAATTTTGCAGCAGCAGGTGAGGAGGGGAGACCCCCATGTTGAGGGGTCTCTTGGAGCCTGCTTCCCCTTCCTAGTGGGTGAGGATAGGAGGCACCCACGGGTGCCTCCAGGAGCCTGCTTTCCCTTTATAGCGGGCCAGAGGAGGCACCCACCCCACAGAGGTGCCTCCAGGAGCCCGCTACCCCCCCAAAACCAGTACTAATGAAAACGAAAAAAACGAAAAAACAAACCAACTAATTTTTCTGAATTTTCGTGAAAAACGGAAACGACCCGAAACGGAACCGGCCCGACTAACGACAACTCGAAAAAAAAAATTTCAAGTCGTGCCCATCTCTATTCAATACTGACTTCACTGTATATTGGGCAACTTTTGTAGACCATCTAAATTGTTCACTAGCAATACCATATCATTTGTATATCAAATGTTGTAGATGACTTCTGCATTGATGGTGATGCCTTTCTCTGAATCAGGAAGTGGTTTTCTAAATACATTATTGGAGTATAGATTGAAGTGCTTTAGTAAGACTCCATCTCCTCCTCATCTTGTTTTGGTGTGGTGGTCTGCTCCTAATTCTTTGCACCAGCTTTTTCTTTTTAGTACAGATTGCCCAATTACCTGACATCTCATGAATCAAGGACTTTGTCAGTGGCTCAAGCAGATTCCTGTGTTAGACTGTGAGAAAGTTTCTCATACCTCATAAAGCAAGCATACATATCCACATTCATGTCATGATATCTTCCTCCAGGTACCTTGTACATATGGGTACAACAGTAGTTCCCTGCTTCCAAACCACCTCCTGAAATCCTAAATAAATGTCTCTTGTCCCCTTTTCACACTTATAAGTTCTACCACATATTGATTTTAAGATCTTAAGGAGATGAGTCATTAAAAATTTTGTTCCATAGTCATTATAAACATGGGGTAGAAGCACATCCAATCTCGCCTGATTTCGGAAGCTAAGCAGGTTCAGCCCTAGTTAGTACTTGGATGGGAGACCACCAGGGAATACCAGGTGCTGTAGGTGCCTGGAGTAGGAACTGGCAAGCCACTCCAGTATTCCTGCCAAGAAAACTCCATGGACATGGGGTCACAAAGAGTTGGTCACAACTGTAATGACACAACACACACATACATAGCAAAAGTGAATTTTAAACTAGATTTTAGGAATTATTTCTCTTTTGTAGACTGATTAAAAAGATTCTTCAGAACATCTAAGTCATCATCTTCTATTAGCTTTAATGCATTTATGAACATGGGTTTGGCCACCTGGTCAAGAAGAAACTCTATAGCAAGATAAGCTAGGATGAACTTCTGCAAAGTGTGGGAGTCTTAAGTCCTTATAATTTTGCAGACAAGAAGATTTTGTTTGGTGTATCTTTGTCTCATGATGTGCAGTACTTGCCAAAATTCTCCCAAGTGCCAGTAGAAGTCAGTTGCAATAAAGCAATGGCAAAAGGTAAGCACAAACACATCACCAGTTCATTTACTTTTATACAGTAAAGGGATGTTTCTTAGCTCTAGGAATAAAAATATCGTTCCACATTCTCCATTGCTCTGGAAATGCAGGCCCCAACTGATCTAGTGTGACTCTAACCTTGGCACCCTTGCTGGTGACAGGAGCTGTGAAGCCAGCCCAAACCCAGCGTTGGTGCTGGAGACACAACAACAAGTGTGACGAAGGAGAATCTGGGAGGAGCAGCACCACAAAGCCTGCTCGCCATTGCCCATCTTTACCAGCCCTCCATAAAAGGACTGTACCCCTGCCTGGGACTCCTCTTCCCATATACTTCTTCTGACCTAGACATTCAGGGGCCCCAATGGAGTCACTCTGGGCCCCAGCCAGAATGTGTGCAGGGGTTTAGTACTAGAAATTAAAACCCTCTGTGAACGTAGGGAAGGCACAGCAAAGTCCAACTTTAATAAAAACCAGGCTGGAACCATGGGGGACTCACACTTGGGGATTGTTTTTCAAGCCATAGAAATTGTGATTTAATGACTGCCTAGCCAAAGCGTAAAGCAAATATACAAACACGGAAACATCTCATGATGCATTCAGATTGCCACACTTTTCACCATCTCATTTTTTACCATCTAGTCTAATAGTTTCATGGAGCTGGAAAGTTCAAATATTTTATTAATTCACAATTACTATTTTAAAATTGCATATCTATAGGCAGATTCTGGTGTATGGGTTTTGTTTTACTTCTGTAAATCAACACTGACATATCCTTTTCAAGACTCCCAAACCATTTAGTATTCTTAACCATGCATAGATGTTCAGAAGTAGAAATCATGCTTGGTATGCTTGGTTTTCTGGTTTTCCAGTGTTTTGTTAGAAAAAACTGGAAAATGATACCCAAGCTCTTTATTAGGCAGCTATGTGTTTGCCTTCAAATCAAAAGTGTAATTTAGCCATGATTCTGATCACCATACCTGGACATCAGTTCTGAAATTATTATGATTTATCAGATAAATATCTTATTTCAGAGTGGACTGCCTATCTCAGCAAGTCATTAGGAACAAGAGACAAAAGTAACAAAAATAGTTAAGTATGACATTTATAATTAGTTCTGTAATAATTCTGGAATTAGGTTAGACATCTTTATAAATGCCTACTGGAAATATTATATTCCTCTCCTTTATTTAAATATGCCCACATGAGACAAAAGGGAAGATTTTCAGAAATGAATGAATGATCTCCTTATCTTTAGAAGCAATAAAAATATTTTCAGTCTATCTCAGGAAACCTGCCACTTGGCAAATTCTCTACCATATAGAGAATTTGCCTTTGCTGTCCTTTGTTTTTATTTTGTTAAATATTATAATTTGTTATTATTTATTCCTTGTTTCTTGGCTGTGGAGCCAGAGGTTGGGAGTTTAATTCCTCATTGTGCCTCCCTGAAAGGGGCTGGACTAAGATGGTGACCATCTTCTTTGTAATTACTGCTAACAGCCCTCCATTGTAGCGGGGTGGATGATTATAAAACTACAAAACTATCCACCACTACCCCTGTACAAGCCCTCATACCAGCTGAAACAATAGCTGAAATCCTATTGCTTAGGGTAGGCTTAATCAATGAGGATTTAGAGAGTCAATTTCTCTAAGTTCCATTGACCCAAAGGGGCCTACCTGAGTTGCAGGCTATTATACTAATCACAATTAGAGTAGGCTCATTTGAATCAATGGCACTTACAGAAGAATTGAATCTCCAAATCCCTATTGATTCAATGGGCTACTCCAATATGACTTACTGTATTAAGCACCAAATTTCAGTCAGTATAGTCAAAGAGGAAGAATCACATGAAGTTGAACCAGCAGTATTCAGGAGCTTTCAACTAGATGCAATATGGGCTAAAGTGTATATTAAAGGAGCATTGTAGAGCCACACATATTCCTCTGAAACTTCTTGGATTAGAAGCCCTGTATCAAGAATGGGGAATGAATACTCCCCCTATTGTTGTCTGCATGCAAATCTTAACATTCTTAACATTCTTTCTCTGCTCTATCTATCTATCTATCTATCTATCTATCTATCTATCTATCTATCTATCTATCTATCTATCTATCTATCTATCTATCTATCTATTACTTTGATTTTCATTCTGCCCATTTGACTTCAAGGCCACTCTGGGTGGTTCACAACATGGGAAACAACAAACAGTTTAAATTAATTAACAGCTCTACACATTGCTTGTAAGATACGATCTTATCAAAATGAGTGAACTGACAGTTATCCTGTGACAGGGAAAAGAAGTGAACAGCCATACTACTGGATCATTATAGCTGATCTTCCTTCTTATTCTGACTTTGCCACTTTCAACTGAAGCATATTGAATTAATATGCTAATAAGAATGGATACAAAGTCCTGGGCCACAGTTCAAATTAGTGTTAGGTGTACTAGAAGCATTGGTCTCAGTAAGCTTTTCTGTCCCCCTGTGCTGGATTGTGTGTTCATAACTTTGAGCCTTTCATCAAGATGCCAGTTTTGATTAACTTTATGCCACTGGTAGAGATGGGCATGAAAAAAAATGAAGTTTCATTTGTCGTTTGTTGTTTGGAGGGTCCGTTTTGGTTCATTTCCATTTTTGTGAATTTTTGCAAAAAATTCGTTTCCATTTTGTTTGTTTCATTACCATTTCATTACCATTTATTTCATTTTTTTGTGATTTTTTTAGCATTTAAAGCAGTTCACTGTATTGCAGCAACGAAAACGAAACGCATGACAAAATTTCCGGTATTTCTGTTTGTTTCGTTTCATTTTGGAGACACAATTCGTTTGTCATTTCGTTGCGTAATGAAATGAAAAAACAAAAACGGAAACGAAAAATTGTTCATTTCATGTCCATCTCTAGCCACTGGAGATATTGAGTTCAATGCTTGTTTCTTCTCTTCAACACATTTTATGTAGTCTTTTGTTTCTGTAGATGCTGTTATAAATTGACATCTGTGAAATTCTTTATAATAGTCTCCCTGAAATTCTTCAAATACCTTTGTTTCAGTGTATTCTTACATATTTGCCCAAACATTGAACATATCTGTAATAATATCATCAAACTGACTGATCTACATTAGGAAGCTGAACAAATTTAGAAGTGGAACAAATGCCACTTCTAAATTAAGTTTTAAGGCAGCATCACATACAAATTGTTATAGTGTAAACAGAAGATTGTCAGAGCTTTGGGGACTATGTTCAAGTTATCTTTATCCAGGTCAAATTGCAAATATTGTATCATTTGCAGGCCAGAGAGGTCACCTGTGCCTCCAATGCACTGGCCTATCAATTAAGCACTTCCTTTGGGAATGGTAGAACCTCATCTAGAACCCACTGATGAAAAAGTCCAGTATCTACTTTATTTAATTGCCTCAACCCTCTCATCACTTTAGGAGGGTTGATATGTTGCATTTTAGTGTGAAAGTGTTTAGTGACACAGAATCATTTAGCATTGGACAGCAAACAGGTAATCTTAGAAGGATGAGATGGCAGATAATTCAAGATTTATTGACACTTCCTTATCAGATCCATTTTCAGCCCAAAGAAATAAAAAAGAAATCTAAAATTGCACAGGAAATGATTAAGCCTGTATCCCAAGCTGCTTTTTCAAAAGTAGGCTCAATATTACTCACGTGGAAGCTAACTGAACTGAAACATAGCACCAGAACATAAATAAATAATTACTCCCATAAGGAAAGGGAAAATTGCTGAGGTTAATAGAAGTGTAACATGGCGTTGAGTGGTTCATTGTTTTAAGACTCATTTACATTACCTGTTTCTCACTGTAGCTTTGATTTATCCATCTGAAAATGCTTCAGTGTCCCAATTGCTACAATCTTAGATTTTACCTCTTGCCTGAATGTACAAACTATCGCTTAGAAGAAAAGTGCTTAGAAGATCATCTGGTTGAGGCAGTAAGCTAGTTTTTAAAAATCTTCTGTTCTTTTTACAAAATCCCTCTGGTTGTATATAAACTATAAAAATGACATGGCCCATTTTTAGTTTCACATTTTAAATCCCCAAATCTTAAAGCTTAGGAATCAGGAAAAATTTTGTTCAGTTTATTTCAGTTTGAAACTATTAACCACTACAGTAATCCATCAAAATTCACACTTCACATAATTTTGCAAAGGAGTTCTCCAATGAAAAATGCACACAGAATTTTAAATCCCCAAATCTTAAAGCTTAGGAATCAGGAAAAAATTTGTTCAGTTTATTTCAGTTTGAAACTATTAACCACAACAGTAATCCATCAAAATTCACACTTCACATAATTTTGCAAAGGAGTTCTCCAATGAAAAATGCACACAGAATTTGAGAGGAAATTGAACTTTCATTATTTTCATGAACATATAGACTGAATATTAGTGAAACTGTTAAAATGTGTCTCATTTGGAAACTAGCATGCAACAGTGCTTGCAATTTAACAGCATTGTTTGAAAAAAGCATATAGTAAGAGAGATGCACCAAAAATTCATATGAAATTTCAGGCAAACGTAACAAAAGACTTCTTCAATGTTTACCACAAAAGGCTTCTTTAATGTCTACCACAGATTGGGAAAATGAAAAAAAATAGAGAAACCAAAATGGAGCAATTCATTCATCAAAGGCTGGAGTTCTACCTTAGTACAGTATAGCTTACTTTTTGAACAATGGTTCCCCAGTGTTTCACACAGAGGTTTCTCACAAAACCTAGTAGCTGATGGTTCTGGAAACTGAGCTGGGCCTTTATAGGTTTCTTTCTTTCTTTCTTTCTTTCTTTCTTTCTTTCTTTCTTTCTTTCTTTCTTTCTTTCTTTCTTTCTTTCTTTCTTTCTTTCTTTCTTTCTTTTTTATCAATACTACTTTAGATACTAAACTAAAAAATAATAGAGATCTGTCTGTTATTATACAGTGGTACCTCGGATAATCAATTTAATTCATTCTCCGTGGCAATTTGTTATCTGAAAAAAATTGTTATCCAAAACACGGTTTCCCATAGGAATGAATGGGTAACCAATTAATCCATTCCAGAGCCTAGGGAAATGACAAAGACACCTGGTTTTTTGCTCAAAACTCTTTATAAAGTGTACTTTAAAGGTACAAATGGAATGCCACCCAGGATAACTCTTTTTTACTGATGCGTGCTGGAGATTCGTTATCCAAGGCAGTCCATAGGGAAAATTCGTTATCCGAGGCAGCCCATAGGAAAATTCATTATCCAAGGCAGCCCTATACCTGGAAATTGTGATTCGTTATCCAAAAATTTCTTATCGGGGCATTCATTATCTGAAGTACTACTGTATTTATAATTAATCTAGTTTAGAACCCTGGGGCATGTAGATTCAGCGATGGAACAAATTTGTAAAACTTCAGTGGTCAGTAAATGGGGAAAATATTGCCTGAAAGTTCTATTCATGAAAAACCAACCTATCATTTATTAAATGTGTTGTGTTGCCTTTCATTTTTATTTTGAAAAAAGACAACAAAGCAACACAAGCAATTAAAAATTGTACCAAATTTGCAAATGGTATGTGCATACCTTTGGAAATATAAGGCATAATGTTTTCCATTAAAATGCTGTGTTTTCATTATGAAGACAGTTTGTTAAAATGAATTCATGTGTCTCTGGGTATTATAAATATCTACAGTTCTTCTTCCCCTACAGAACCAGCATAGTGCAAACCATAAGAGTGCTAAATGATCAAGCCCACAATTTCAGTTAAGGTTAATTATTTTTCATTTCTTGGATAATTCACCTGATGTTTTGGACTCAAGCCCAGAACAATAAAACATCACCAAGTATTTATTCACTTTATTTAGGATAATCCAATTGTGTCATTGTCCTGAAGCAGATATTTGCCCTGGAAACCAATTCTTGACATTCCTATGATGTAAGCAGCTAAAACAGCATTTCAGACCGATGAAGCTGTTTGGATGAACAGCGAAACGTTTCTATCTCTCAAAAAGAAGTCCAGTAGCCATGACTCAACTTCCAGAGCATTTCATGAGGTACAAGCAGAACCAAAGCCAACTCAACTTATCACCCTTCCCCAAGCATAATTTACCCTACAGGATTTTGACCAAACTGACACAAAGGAAAAATATATATTTTAAAAAAGTCCTACAAATACTCTCTGCATGCTTTGTAGTAAAAATGAAAAAAATAGCAGAATTAAATTGCAAATAGGTTTCTCTCCTTTCATGTCAATCCAAGCTTGCTGCCTTAGGCAATCACTTCAACCTGCCAACTAGTAGAACTTGCTGGACAGGGAAACAGGGAAAATGAACATGGGTGGAATTAAACATCCCCATGGCAAAGTAGTTCATTAGGAAAGAAAGCTTTCTTCCTCTAGCTGCTGGATGGAAGCCTTTTATTATGTTAACAGAAAGAAAGTGAGGCTACTCAGTGACAGAAGTTGGCAGATGTTTCTTTCTTTCTTTCTGGAATGAGTGTGTGCAGCCCACATGCACATCTTTTACCCTTGCTTTTGCTTTTGATATTGTAATCTAATATTGGAAAACTTAAACACTTCAATTTTGGGGAGCAATTTCCAGCGGAGGAGTGGCATTAACCTAATGCAGCAAAAGCAACTTGTAGCACATTGATTATAATAAACTAATACTCATAGCACTGTTCAAATATTTGAAAGACAGTCATACTGAGGAGGGAAAGGATCTGTTCTCAGTCATTCCAGAATGCAGGATACATAATAATGGGGCTAAGTTAAGGGAACCCAAGTTCAGGCTGAATATCACACACACACATACACATCCAACTTCTTAATGGTTAAAGCAGTATGGCAATGGAACCCACTACCTCAAGGTGGTGAACACTCCAATGCTGGAGGCATTTAAGAGAAAATTAGAAAACCATCCGTCAGATGTACTTTGATTTGGATTCCTCCAATGAGTGGGGGGTTGGACTTGATGGCCTTATAGGTCCCCTCTAAGTCTATGGTTCCATGATTCTAAATTAATAACTGCTAACTAGTTATTCAGATGATATGAAGCAATAATTCTCATCTTCTGCTGAAGTAAGGTCATATGAACCAAACATAAATGGATAGATCCAGACATCAGTGTTGGCAACATCGACATCATCACTAGTATCACCAGCATCATTTTGTCCTATTTGATGATCCAATGTTCTTCCAAGAGTAGTAGTTGGTGTCACAGAGAAAATCATTGTCCACCCAGCCTGGAAATAAAGAGGCGAGACACGTTTGTGGGATTAAAATTGGACCACAATTTAATGATATGATTTCACTGAATTCAACTGTTAAACGTCCCTTAAACAAGGGGGCCTGAATGTAGTGCAAGCGGATCACTTAATAACTCCTAATATTATTAGAAGGGTGCTGCCCACCTGTTCAGTGCCCTCCCCAAACCTGCGGTCTGGGCAGCCCTCATTCCTAATCTTTGAACCATTTATACCTAACACCTAATGTTCCTAATTTACTAATCTGTTTCCTGATTCATATTGAGGTCTACCGGCTCAATAAGAGTATATTATGCAATAACATGACTTAAATTTACCACTTGCACTACCCACCAGTTGTGACTGGTTATAAGCCTCCCCTTAGCCTAAAAGAGAATGGGATGGGCGAAAACACACTGCCACTCTGGACCAATCTGAGTGGAAGCCAAAAATTCCCATCCAGCCCGTACGCGACCAGCTAATCTCATTCTTTTATTTGGGGGGGGAGGGAAGATGGCTGGATTGAAAAAGAGGCCTCTCACCATGTGGTAAGGCCTTATCTAATCTACTACCCCTGCAAGCAGCCCCATAGGCTGCACACACGTGACTCTAACTGAGCGGGTAGACAAAGAGGCCCCTCCCAGCACAATGGCTGATAGAAGCCACCATTGTGTGTATCAGTGGCTTTTAGCTGTATTATCCATGGGTGTGCAGAACCTAAAATATATTTACTTTGAAAACAACCAGACAACAGAAAGTATTGGATTTAGGTCAAAGGAAAGTAATTTTTTCCAGCAACAGAAAATATTGCAAAATTGAGAGAGAAATTGAGCTTTTCAGAAATTTGTACCACAGAAATAGGGTTAGATCCAGTTAAAGGCATGTGTGAATGGGTTGGTAGAAGCAGACATAAGAAATTCATCCAATCAGTGCCTCCTCAAACAACAACACAGAGGTTATAGAGGTATGAGGAAAGTGGAAGTTGTGGATATATCAGGGCTTCTGGAATGTTATTGCACATAACATTCATGAATGTAACTGACTCACAGAAAATACCTTGATCCATTTTATGGCCATCACTGCATTTTCCTGCACTCTGTCCCAATTCAGCAAGTGGCCATACCCTCTTTATAGCATTCTTGCAGAGGGACTGCAATGGGGAAGAGGGACAGGAGTACCTGGTTCTTGTATCAAAATTGCAGGTACATAAGACTGATTCAATCCACATCTATTAAAACAAAAACCACTCCCCCACCACAACGCACATACCACAGAAGCACCCCAGCCTATTTTTCTAGGCAGGATTTTTGTTCTGTTTAATTGAGATAATTATACCCAGATTCAGCTCTGTTCTAATCTGCATAAGATGTCACATATGAAAACACCTTCTGCATGGCAGCCTTTCAGTGTGTAGACTGGCCTTCATATTTGCATCCACCCCAACTGTTCCTTGCAAGGTGGTGATAAAACTGTAGTAATTCCTTCTGCAGATTTACAGCACTACAGAGCCTGCAATGTTTTCATTTATATAAATTGGAAAAACCTTCTATAAATACATTCTAAGTCAAAAGCTCTAGCAATCTTAAATGAAACATGTCGGTGTGTCATTGGGACTGATGATCCAACTGGTTTTATAGATTTTAGAAACATGAGCAAACTGCATGACTCGTCTTGTTCCGATGCTCCTTTAGCTTCTGCAGAATGTGAAAGGCATTGGATGAGCATTCCTTTTCTTTTTTAGGTGTAATATAACCAGCAAAGCACCTTGCCTCTACCAGCTTCTCTGAAATCTTCCTATGACTTGTTTCTAAAGGTTTCTGTTAAGTTCAAAAATGATATAAAACAGGGCAATGAATCTGAATGCATGTTTGCTACAGGAGAAATCACAGGTCTACTGTCTTGTCTCTTATCAGTGAGCTTAGCTATTTCTAGTTGTGTGTAGAACGAGGACTCAAGAAACCACCATCCCAATGCTGAAGAGGTAAAGCAAGTGCTGGTAATACCTCATATTGTAAAGGGCAAAGACAAATGGTACCATGTAAGAGTGGTGGTGGGGGTGGGTGGGGAAGTCCACAGAAAAGCAAAACTGGAGAATAAAGGGTGTTGAAACACAGGGAGATGAAGAGGCACAGCTGACTCAGCAGGATTTTTAAGGCTCCATTGAGGCATTTCATTCTTACGTTGCAAAGGACAGGGCACAGCTAGGGGAGCCTTGACTGTCCAAGGCCCACATAAGGCTCCCCATAGAACCAGAGTGGACCACAGGACTACAAAAACCAAGTGGACAGTGAACAGGAGCCCTGGTTGAAGCTATAGAATCTCCATACTAACTCATCTTCCTACCTGAAGATTTAGGTATTGGTGCACAAATTCCCATTTGATGAGGCAGAGAGGCTGCTCAAAAATAGGCCTGAGACTCTCGGAGATGAATGAAATGTAGCATGAGGATGCTACACAGATTCCTTTTTGGGATAAAGGGTCAGTATATTTATGTGAAACACATCACAAGTCTTGCAAATAAATGTACCAGTTTCTGGCACATTTGCACTGCTCCTCTGAATGATTCTTAGTACATAAGAAGAGAAACCTTTTGTTGAAATCTCGGATCCAGCAGACATCTCTTCCATCCTTATCTTCTAAACCGTACATAGACCTCAAATAAATTCTGTAGGAATGTAACAAACAATAGATGATAAATGAAGAATCAGCCTGATTGATTTGGGCAACAGGTTGACGTTTCAGTGAGTTACAGAGTGACTGAAATCCTGCTGTGTAGCTCTGTGTAAGCAATGGGTGTGACATCATAAGCAGTGGCAAACCACAGTTGATTAAATCCTTTCTCTGGTAATTTCAGGGTGTATGTGGGTATCCCACACTGTATACAAGTCAAACAAACACTTTAATCAGTGACAATTTGCCTTTAATTGTGGTGATTGGCTACTGAAGATGACATTCTCGCTGCTGTGCATGCAGAGTTGTGCAACAGGGTTTTAACTATGGGCGTTTATACACGACCCCTAAGCTCCGCCGCAAATGGCTGCAAGGTCCGGACCTTAAAAATGTTTACCCACCAGCTCCGGACTTTGCAGACAATTAAGTGCGACCCCGCCCACTTAGCGCGACCAAACAGCAGTTTTCTTGTACCTGCTTTTTGGATGTGACAAATATTTGATCCGGTGTAAGGATAGTGAGTGCGGGGCTCTCCTGGCTTCCGTTTGTTTTTTTTTGCGCCCCACCCTTTTAAGAGATCTGAATGCTGCCTGGAACAAAACAGAGGTAAGAAGGCATTCTTTTTTTCTTTTTTCTCCCTCCCTCAGGCAGCCAGCAACCAGGAAGTGCGGAGGGGGGTGGGGACAGAGGAAGAGCGAGGAACCCCTAAGATCTCTGGTCCGAATTTAAGTGGCCAGCGGATCTTAGGGGTCGTGTAAAAAGGCCCTATAATATAGCTTTGGCTGACTAATTTGTTATGTTGAACCAGTTCCCCTCTTTCTAATATCAAAACAAATTAGTCACAAGAACAGCCAAGCTAGGATGTGTGGGAGCATTAATTAGCATGGGCAAAACCAAAATATGCCTTTCACAGCTTTGAAGTATGTCTTGTATATTTGTTCCTGCAACTGCCAAAATAGAAAAACAAACAGTGCATGGACCCACAATTAAATGAAGGACTATTAACTACTTCAGACAGCTGTTGTAGATAATTTGTGGTCACATGTCAGAGTTAACATAAACTCTGTCTTCAACAAGTGGTGTTAACACACACACACACACACACACACACACACACACACACACACACACACACACACACACACACACACACACACACACACACACACACAATGCCAAGTGAATTAAACTGACAGCTTAGCTTATGCTGTAGTTCAATGATTGTACATTTAAGGTAAACAGAGTTGGCAGCAGTTTTTATGCTCCCAAATGACCAGAATATTCAGCATCATGGAACACTGTCCATGCTAACCAAAATGTTCAGAAGAATTTGAAACAGAGGACCCACACTATATGAATGATTAATCATTTCAATTCATGGTATTTCTATACCTCTCCCTAGGCAACATTCAAATTCAGTTTTGACAAAACTCACTCAAGAAATATCAATAAAGTACTGCACGAGTATTTAGATATCCCACATATCCTTGACTTCAGCTATTACAAGGTTGTAACAATATATGAGGTATGTAGTTAGATTAAACAGCAACAATACTAGAGATGCAGAGTGTGGGGAAAGAACAGGAAGTGAGGAACCAAGGGGAGGAGTCAGAATGTAGTGAATAGGACTAACAGTAGTAAAATGGCTGACCTTTGTTGTGTACAGCTACTTTAGTAAATCAGTTGTGAGTTCTACATTGAGAACGGCCCCTTTGATTTCATTGCAAATACAGTGAAACATCTATGAAAGAAAGGTGACCCAAATAAAAATGTCTTGACTCATTGTCATAAAGTCTTTGACTCACTGACTTAAACTGCTCTTTCTGCCAATGAGTCAATGAAGACTTACAGCATTTTTCCATGTACAGTAATACTTCAGATAACAAATACCCGATAACGAATTTTTTGGATAACGAATGGAAATTTCTGAGTGTAGGGTTGCCTCAGATAACAAAAGTTCCATGTGGGCTTCCTTGGATAACAAATGTTTCAAAATCCCTTGCAAAAAAAGTATACCTAAAAATTAGACTAAAAATTGAGGGTGACCTAATACACACTAGTGAACCAAGGAACCGCATGCTTGTGAAACTGTAATTTGCGTTGGAAAAGTGGGAGCTCCTTATAGAAGGAAAAATATGGTATACTTTTCAGCTGTGATTGTGTTCCGTAAAAAGAATCCTTCTTGGAAGGATTGCTTTAGGATTGCAACCCACTTTCTGTCTTTTCACTTCTGTTTTTGTGAGACCCATAAACAACAACCAGATCCTCGGCAGGACGTAGAAAGGTGATTCATTCTGGTGAAACTTCCAACTTCATTAACTGAAAAGACTGGCTGTAGAAACAGTTTACTACATAATTTTTGCCAAAAGGGACATTTGAAAGATTATTTGAAGAATGACAGTGTGAGAGTTTAGACAAGTTATTTTTAAGGCTACAAATTCCAGAGTGCCACATCCAGCATGCCCACCATGTAACTTGTTTTTATGTGTATCACTATTAATCCAAATAGCATGAATCATGTTTAGTGTTATTGGGGGCATTAACTTTGGATATCCTGTGGCTAAATTGAGCTGTCTTTCATGCAGCTTATGCATAACAGATTACAACCCACCACACTGCCATGTCTTTATAAGGAGGACCAATTGTAATGCCAAAAAGGAAGCACAAGTTTCAATTTCTGTCAATACCCTAGCCATGTAGCAGTATAGAACACATCTGTAATGATGAGGAAATTTCCAATGATATGATGCAGCATTACTCCATAGAGTCCAAATCAGACCTGTCAAGCATCCCGTTTCAGGCAGTCAGGACAATACCGCATTTTTGGCCTTTGTCCCGCCACCATCCCGGAGCATTTATTTTACCTGCAATGTCCTGGGGGCGGAGGCTCCTGCTTCCCAAGACAGAGGTCTTAGCGGGGAACTGAGTGAACAATGTGCAGGAGCTACACGGGGCATGGGGTGGGGGTGGGGAGCACCAGCTTCTCTCGCCGGCCATGCTGGTTTCAGGGGGGCATCCACCGGCAGAAGAGAGATCTTTGCTGGCTTGATAAAATCTTCCCCTGCCCACCACACACTCTCACACACGGGCACGCTCACATCCCCTCTTCGCCCTCGTTGGTCTCGCTTGCTGCTGCCACTGCCACCACCTCCTGTATGCTGCTCACAAGGACCTGCTCTCATCCTCGGTGCTGGAAAGAGCTGCGGTGCGCAGCATCTGGGTCTGGACAGGAGTGAGTTTTGTCAGCGGAATACAGGGAGGGTTCCTTTCCTCCCCTACTTCTTCAGTGATGTCTCCCAGCTCTGACATCACCAGCAGCAGCGCTAACAGGACCCCCTTCTTCTTCTGCCTCCTCTTCCTCCTCTTCCTCAGTGGGCAGTAGTGAGCAGGTACATAAGAACATAAGAAGAGCTATGCTGGATCAGGTCAAAGGTCCATCTAGTCCAATTTTCTGTATCTCACAGTGGCCCCACCAAATGTGTCTGGGAATGCACAAGACTAGATATCTGTCTCTACATACCACTCCCCTGCATCTGGTCCTTGAAGTACCCCAGTTTTAAGCCTGGAGATTACACATCTCCATCATGGTTTGTAACCTGTGATGTACTTTTCCTTCAGGAATCTGTCCAATCCCCTTTTGAAGGCATCCAGGCAGGGGAGTGGTATCAGGAGACAGAGATCTAGTCTCATGCACTCCCAGATGCATCTGGTGGGGCCACTGTGAGATACAGGAAGCTGAACTAGATGGGCTGTTGGCCTGATCCAGCATGGCCATTCTTATGTTCTTATGATGAGTTACTGTCTCTGTCTGACAATGACCAACATGGTTACAAATGAGAGTAAAGTAGGGAAGAGGAAAACCATATATGTCATTTTTAGATCACTGGAGAAAATATGAATATAAAGGTAACCAATAAATACAAATTGTTCAACACAGAGGATGAACAAAAAAGGAATAAGGATTATAATGGATTGCTATAAAAGGCAATCTTTAATAAGCAAAAGATATGTACCATCAACTGTTTGAAGTAAATGTATTCAGGATCCATCAGTTTGTTTAATATATTTCCTTTGTTATCTATTGTCCGTTACATTCTCTTAGGCAATCAGTTTGGCCAAATGTATGCTTTCAGCAATTTAGTTCCATTAGCATCTTACATTATATTGCCAATATAAAGTCTTATATACTTCTTTTTACATCATTATGGAGTGAAGCCCAACTTACTTTATATATTCAACTATCAGGCAAATCAACATTTCCATTTAAAGCAGAAACATTGAGCCTCTGTTATTTTCTGAAACAAATACTGTACTTTCTTTTAAATACCTGGAGTGAATCCATCTTTGTTGTGTTGGTTGATAGTTGATTGCAGGCTGAAATTTGCATGGAACTATTTTTAATTGTTTGCAAATATTATTTATAAGAAAGCCATGCATTTATGTGAATGTCACAAGCCTTATGTTGCATACTTGAATAAAGGCAGAATCCTAAAGTTAACAGTCTTGAATTGAATTTCATCCCAAATCAATTATCTTATTTTTGGCAACAAGAAGTCATGAGTAATACAGCTACTCTGCTGAACTTTTAATAAACATAATATCTCAGAAAGGTCACTCTGTCTTTGATTTACAGCACAACACCAGGGGATGAAATTAATTCTTTTCATCACTCATCACACAAGGTTATGAGGTAATTATGTCACTAAAAGTCCAGGTAATTTATTACAAAAATGGTTTTATTTTAATTTCAGAAACTATTTTCAGCTGTCATTGTACAATATAGCATTTAATTTAAGACCATCCAAATTTTCACCACAATCAAAAAAGGGCCAATGTACAGAAACAATTAGGTCTGAGCAAAAAAAAAAAATAGTTTGCTTTTATTTTGGTTGGGAATCTGGTTCTTAAATAATTATACCTTATTTTATTATCTTATCATTCATTTTTAGTTACAGTCATATCTCATGTTTCCTTATATGAGTTTAAGGTGGCATGCTGGTTCTTCTGTAGCACTCTAACCACTACACTAAACTGTTCCTCTCTTTGTCTGAAGAGTAGAGTAGAGGTGTGCCATTTACTTTCTTTCTCTTTCATTTTGATTCCAATTCCCATAAGAGTTCTCCAGGAAGAATTCTGGGAGTTCCATCCCACAAACACATGCCTACAAGCACCTACGTATCATTTACATGGAGCAGAGACTTCTGATGCCTATATTTTCTGTTGGTAATGTACAAAAAAGGAAATTATCAAAGTATAAATAAGATAAAAATTAAAATGTTTAGGCATTCCTTATAATTTATTTATTATTTATTTTATTTATTTATTATTGGATTTATACCCCGCCCATCTTCCCTAAGGAACTCTGGGTGGCTTACAAAGCTGATCAAATCAGCAAATAAAGAAGACAGATGCAAGAAACATAAACAACAATGAGATAAAAACATATGCAACCTGATCAAAACATATGTAGCTCGATAAAAAAAGTCATTTTGGTTGAGCTAACTAACAGCAGATGGCAGGATAAAAAAAAAGTTTAAACTTGGTCTCTAAAGGCTTTGTGGAACAGGGTGGTTTTCAAGGCTCTGCGAAAGGCCAGCAGGGACTCTGCAGAGCGCACTTCGCTGGGGAGGATGTTCCACATTGAAGGGGCAGCCACCGAGAAGGCCCAATTTCGAGTTGAAGTTCTTCGGGCCTCTCGGGGGGTGGCAACTTTTAAACTCTATTTAAAATGCTATTATATATCAGCAGGGTTCTTTCTTGCCAGCTGAAGAAGGCACATTCCCCCCTAAAAAAATCAGCTTATCAGGCTGAATTTCTCCAGATAAACAGGCCTCTAAAATGGTAAGTCTCCTTGGAGGGGGGTGTGAAGAGAGGCAGCATCCATGGACCATGAAGAATGTGGCAGCAAATTTCTAGGTCCAGGAATTGCCTTATCTCCTGCTGGAGGAAGACCAGCCACCATATCATGGCAACAGCTCAAGGTGTTCGTGCCGGACAAATGTAAATAGTTGTAAATATTTTGAAGCTATACTGCCACAGTTAAGACTGTTTGCTATCCCCTATCTCTTTATGTGAGTTTTATCTTGGTGATATTTTGGATGTTTTTTCCTTCAATAAGCATTAACACCACCACCACCACCACCACCCAAAAATGTGGCTACAACTGTGAGGGGAAATGAATAGCTAAAAGACAGGGCTACTACAGAAGTGACCATTATTATATATTGCATCACGGATTTACCTTGCTTTTGGCATCTTTGGCTGGCAAAATATTCTGAAGAAAAGGAAACTTCCTTTTTGTTTCAATAGATATAAGGAGACAGCTAGACAAAAAGTGGTGGAAATACTTTTTTTAACTGCAGCAATTCGTCTGACCTTGTAGTTTCTAATGTTTCCAAAATAAGCTGCTAGATAAGGAATTGGAACTTTCCCCCCTCCCTCTCCTCCCCCTCCTTTTCTGCTTTTCTCTTTTCTACACCCACCCACCTCCTGGAAGCTGAGTAGAACTATAGCCACAAGCGATTAACCCTTTGAAGTGAACTATAATTGAGCACAATGCATACAATGATCTGGGAATCAATGACAGATCAGCAATTTGCAGAACTGCTCCTTAGAATTCAGAATGTGATAGACTCTTTGCAGACTGAGCCCCCTCTTGAACACAATGTAGAAGCAGAGGAGAGTCTCAACCTCACTCTTGATTGGACCATGGAGCTGGAACAGAGCACTGATCTCAATCTACAAGTCTACAATCTACAAATCACCACCACAACAAATATGCAGGTGGGAAATGTGTGGAGAGTGTGGAGTTTAGCTCTGTTTGGAAGACTTCTGCATCATGGGATGAACTTGTGGATGGGTCAAGTCTGGAGAAGATTGGAATGGGCAGATCTGCATTAGAGGAAAGAGTGTTTGGAAAATTTTCAATAGCCAATCAATGGATTAGACAGGGAAAAAACTTACGAAGACTTATTAAGAAAGACGGAAATCCAGAAACGGAATCTTTGGCTTAATAAATTCATTATGTAAAAAGCCTGTCTCTGTATATGATGTTCTTGGCTGATGGTGGTGTGCCTTCAGAACTCTGGATGTTTGGTCTGCTGGAGATTCACCACCACTGGCTATTAATGGACTATAGTGATGTGGAAAATGGATTTAACTGATTTTTGTGGGTCCTGATGGCAATTTTAGTATAGTATTTTAATATATTGTAGTTATTGTATTTAAATGTTTTATTGTTTTAATTGTATTGCAATTTTGATGTTTTAATTGTCTGAATTGTTTATTTTGATTGTGAGCCACCCAGAGACCTTTGGGTAGTGGGCGGCATACAAACGATATAAATAAATAAAAATAAAATAAAATGTGCAAACCAGCCTGAAATATAAATAGTGCTAATCTATTAGATCCCTAAAAGAACTGTTGCAGTTAGATATAGTTAGATGATAGAAATATGTTGAAAGTATGTGTCTATTACAAGAACACAAAATATAACTGGTTGAGATATCTACTATATATTAGTTTAGCTAAATAAAGTGGTTTGGCTAACTAAACATTCATTATTAGGATTGAATATATTGCTAAGATTTGATAGGCTTGTTCAATGTTGAAGTTGAATGTTTAAAGCTGCTAATTGTTTGTTAGGATATGGGGTAATGGAAATGTGGAAAATAACCTGAAATATTATCTACTAAGTCAGTTAAAAATATTTTAAGTTGTTTATCTAATATGTTGCTAAGGCCAGTTAAGACTATTGTTAAGCTAGTTCAATATCTGACAAAACTAGATAGGCCAATCTAATGAAGAAGTTTGCTCTCTGTATTTGGATATTCTAAAGATATTCACCAAATATCAGGATATGAAAAATGGAAGAAGGAAATGTGAAAACCAGTCTGAAATGCTAAATGGTAGTTAGGCAAAGACAGGGATTTTTATATGCAATGCGAAATTGAGGGACCAGGATGCAATGCCCTCTTTTTAAGCAGCCCATTAAGCACTAGTTTTAGTTATACAAGGCTTCTGAAATTTGGTAATTTTTAGAAGAGTAGATAAAATATGCTTGGTTGATGATATCTACCATATATTAAAAGTTGTAGACTAAACAGACTACTTTAACATTATATTTTGCAGTCTTCACTTTTTGTATTAGATAAAAACAGATATAAGTAAGGATAGATTATGGTTGGGATATATTTACTGTATACCAAGTTAGTCAAATATACTTTAAGCTTAGTTAAATGGAGAATTAAGTACAGTACTAGGACTGATACTATTGTTAAGATTACACAGGCTAGCTCAATGTTGTATTTTGTAATTTTTATTCTTTGTATTAGATGAAAATAGAGATAAGTAAAGATGGACATAATATTGATGAGGGGAAAGGCAAGCAAATATGAAAGTATGAAAATTATCTGGTTTAAGATGAGAAGGGAAATATTAAATATCTGGGCTGAAATATTGGGAAAATAATTGTTTTTGATCTATGTAAAATGGCAGGAGACAATGTATTTGTTTTAATTTGTTAGGTTTAGAAAATAAAAATAAACTTTAAAAACCCCCAGAAACTAAGGGTATTGATGAGTTTTGCCTACTGTGATGCCCAATTAACAATCTGTTATTTGCGAATTCATATTTCAAACTTACAGGGTGTTTTCTTTTAATGTAGTGGAGATGATTTAAAGGGTTCAATATTTATCGCTCAAAACTTAGAGTTTCCTTGCTCTTGTTGACATAAATAGCATTTTCATACATGAATTACACCATGGCTATAATTCATGGTATAATTATACCATGGAGCATCCAAGTAGGAATGTTAAACCCAGCATTTCTAGAACTGGTGCAAACAATGGCTGAGGTTGTCAGGAAATACCAGATTTCAGCTTTCATAGTTTGGCCTTCTGTATCAAACAGTAGGTGAGATCTTTGTGGAAATGATACATAGCAGCTGTCCATGGTACTGTATATTGTGTAGGGGAAAAACAGCAGGATATTTCTGAAAGAATGTGTTAATAGACCACTGGAAGGTCTTTTTCCTCTGTCCTGACCAAGAGCTACACCAGAATAGAAGGATGAGGCACTAGTAGATCAAGGAGGATAAAATCAGCAATGGTATTTATAACAGCAAGTTCAGATACAACAAGAAAGGAAAAAATCTACAATATTACACTATTTTTTAAAACTGTGATAGACAACTAGATCACACCCAGTCATTACTTGCTTCCACCCAGTGTCTGGCATCTTCCAATTTAGAACAGGTGCTAATATACCATTGTTGATTTTCCAGTACTAAAGGTGAGATTCCCAAAGAATCTTGTGGCATTGCCAATGTTACAGGCATCATGTTTCTTCATCAGGAGGTAGAAAGGCAGAAGACATGTAAGTTTATAACTAGGGCCAGCCATCAGCTATGCTTAAATGAGCTTGACTTGTGTTGGTTCCCTAGAACATGCTGGGAATCTGCAGCTCAAATTTGGTACAGCACTTGAATGTCATTTATTTTATTAGCTGAGTGCTCTTTCAGCCTTCTAGACATGGGGAAAGCACAGGAAGAAGTGTGAAGTTCAGATTTAGCAAGACTCCAGCATGCTGTGTTTAAGCTTGGGCTTTATTGATTTTACAGGAGACCTCCTCAAGTAGCACAATCCATACTGACTAGAAATCCACACAGAGATGTACTACTTCTGAATTGGTGTGTGTGTGTGTGTGTGTGTGTGTGTGTGTGTGTGTGTGTGTGTGTGTGTGTGTGTGTGTGTGTGTGTGTGATCCTTTCGAGGTTCCTATTCCTTTGAAAATGCTAATACTCCAGAAAACACTTAAAAGGATATGTGGAACATTTATTCATTCCACAGGGAGACAGGCTGATAGAAAGCAAGGCTAAGAATGCTGAAGGCCAATGTAAATTCATAAATTCATACTGTTGAAGAACATAAAGAGCTACCCTAAAAGGTGTCAGACTCTTGGTTTGTCTAGCCCAGTACTGTCAATCAATCCTGGCTGACAGTGGCTCTCTGGGGCTTCAGGAAAAAGTCCTTTCCCGTTATTTGAAGATTTGTAGTATTAACTGGTGATCTTCCATTCATGTTTCAAGAAGGCTTTTGAAATCTGATGAGGGGAGTTCAAGGGAGTATGGTGAGAAGGTCCCTTATGATAGGTTTCCAAAGAGGAAAGTTATGACCATATGTTTCAGGATAATGGTAAAATTAAAGGGAAATAATACAAAAAGGACAAAACATCATGGCATCTTGAAGACTTGTTTTATGACCCTATATGCACTTCTTTAAGCAGTACCTTTTTAAAGATTTAAAGATATACATCCATAGAGCTCACACTTCTCTCCCCTTGAATTTTGCCAGTTAGAGTATGGCAGTGCTTCTGAGATTTACTTCTGGATGGCCTGCATTGTATCATTTTATGCTACAAGAGATTATATCAAATGAGGCAGAAACATAGAAAGGAACACTTGATATTACTCATGAGATGTCATGATTATGTAGAAAGGAAACTGTCAGTCTTCTTGGCATGACTGTGAAGAGCAATATTTGAACACTGTCTGTTTCCTATTTCCTACAATTTCAATGTGTGTGGATGGTCAGCTTTTACTGTATATATCTATGTCTTGCAAGCAATGCTGTGGAAAAATAGTTGGATCCTCTCCAGCGTGTGGTTGGCTTTCTTTAGGGAAAAGGAGAAAATGAAAGATGAACAAAATTATTTTGATTAAACTAGCAGCTAGAGAAACCCTGTTCTGCCAAGTCCAAGTGAAATGTGTATGCACTGATCTTCTTTTATGTGGTTGTTTCAGGATTAAACTCAGACTCAACAAGAAAAAGAGAATAGAACTGTATATGCTGATAGTATATTTCCACCATCATGTTACTTGATATTTTATTTGGTATAGAACTCTCAGATGTTCAGCGCACCCATGGTCTTTATTTATTCATTGTAATTCCTAAAACTGGTCTGCAAGGTAGGTCAGTGTTATTACATCTATATAGGAGATAGGTGGGTGAGAGAAAGAGTCCCTTGCTGATATCTACCTAATGAACTCTTGGAGAAAGTATACTTCAAACCCAGGACTTTCCCAATTAATAGCTTGTTCTGTGTATTGTTACACTAGTTATCTAGGCAACAATGAAAATAGAGCACATAATCAGTGCAAAGCAACACTGATCATTTAAGTGGTCTGTAAGATTTCAAAAGTAGCCAGATGTTTTCTCACATTCAGCTGCAAACCTTTAGCCAATGTGTTGTTGGCTATTTTTGTATGGTACATATGAATATGCATCTGAATAATAAGACAATCTCAGATCAGAATGTAATTTAAAGCACGTATCCATTTCCAAATTACTGCACAATTGTATTGAGGTGAACTTTGGTGGTTGAATAGTTCAACATGATAGAGCTCACTGTTTAAAAAGGCTTAGCTCCATTCAAGAGTAAAGTATTAGATAATATCCTAAATTTGCTGTGACGTGGTGGCAGAAAAAATAAGAAGAAAATAAACAAAACTATTTGTAACTAGAGATGGGCAGGAAATGCCAAAATGGTGTTTTGTTTCATTTTTTTACTTCATTTGAAATCATTTTTTAAAAAAAGTTTTGTTTTTTGTTTCTTTTCATTTTTCATTGTGTTTCAAAATCCTGCGCCATTCCCCCCAACACTCCCGATTGAGGGGGAAGCATGGGGTTTTAAAACTTTTTTTAGCCACCAAAGCAAGCAGACATGTTAGCGGCCTCCACTTGCTTGGTGGCTTAAAAAAAGTTGAAAACCTCCGCACTTCCTCACAATTGGGTGCATTGGGGGGAATGGTAGCCTTGGTGGCTCAAAGACATTTTAAACGACCCGCACTTTCTCCCCCCCCCCCCCCAACATGCCTGATTGTTTTGGATCGGGCATGTTTCAATGCATTCCTATGGGAAACCTTGCAATTAACAAAAAACAAAACAGAATCAATGGAAAATTTCCAGTTATTTCATTTGAAATGAAACAAAAAACAACAAAAAACATAATAAATATTTCATTTCGTGCCCATCTGTATTTGTGACTCAAACCCTGGAAAGCCACTGCTTCCAGTGAGAGTTGACAATGCTCAGATGAACCAATGGCCTGACTCAGTGTAAGACAATTTATTGTGTTCCTAATGTCAGTCTGACTACTCAAGAGCATAAGAAGCCAGCATCCTTTGCAAAGGTTATTCCCCCCCCATGTGTGTGTGTGTGTGTGTGTGTGTGTGTGTGTGTGTGTGTGTGTGTGTGTGTGTGTGTGTGTGTGTGTGTGTGTGTGTGTGGTTTTAGAGAGAGGGGGGGAGGGAGGGAGAGAGTGAGAGTGAGAGAGTTTTGCAATACTAAGTCACCATATGTTTTCAACATGAGATTGGATTGGCTAGCGCTGCTGGTTTACTGCCTACAGTTGTGTGCTTGCAATGTAAGCCTAGCTTGATATTAGAACCTGGCAGGCAGGCAGGTTCTATGTCACTGGGGAGTATTGGCCATTGTAGCATTCCTGTGCTTTGCCCCCCGGCCCTTTCACAGGCTATTGACAAGCATTGCTTCTATTTTTTCTCTTTCACTGCCACCAACTACCTTCACTAGCTTTCAGACTGATTTTAATTGAATAAAGATAAGTTTATTTATTACAAAATAGAATCAAATTCATAAAGAGTAATGTGTCTAGGTACAAACAAAAGGAAGAATATAGCTCAAACACACTAAAGTTAGGTTACTGACAAAGCTGATCACATGCACACCCTGTTCTTAAGTTTACAGACACTCAGCACTTAGTTTTCTTCACAGAAGTTCTAAAATCCTATCTATTCTCTCTCTAGTCTTTAACTGTCTCTGTGCCAGTCCTTATCTGTCCCTATCTGACCAGTTCAGTGCTGGGCTGAGGCTTAAATCCCCTCATGCTCCTCCCCCAAATTCATTGGTTCACAAACCACCAATCTACATAGACACATATAATAAATTATTCAACACCGAGGGGTAAATGCCACTGCCAATATTCCCCATTGACAGAGAATTGCAATTGCTTGTTGAACTTATGTCTTTTCACAGAGGCAAATTGTGTGTGTTGTTTCATATAGGTAGCACACTGTTCCAGGGTGCTATTGGAACTGTGAAGAGGTGGGTCTTATACCACTATTGGTAATGCATGAAGTATCACTTTTTAATTTTTTTAGAAGAGTTATACTTCTGTGAAGACAGCATGTGTACCCTTTAGTTTGTATTGCATGTACATTATTTATTTATTTATTTATTTATTTATTTATTTATTTATTATTTATATGTAGCATTTCTATTCCACGCCATCTTCCGAGTAGTTGCACCCTAACATGTCTTTATGCTACTACCATAAATATTGATAATAAAAGTCAGTGGATATGCAGCAGATGTGGATTACAAGAGAGGATAGAATGAAGAATAGAATAGATAATCAGTCAGAATCTACTGCTTTGAGTAATAGGTGGGATTAATATTTGGAGGATGTAAAATAATACAGGTAAATTACATTTACAGTATATCTATTCTGCAACTTGATTCCTACAAGAAAATCTGGCACAGTGAGTCTAAGCAGCTATTCTGTTTGCATTTTGCTAAGTGATATCACTGCTGATATCTGACTTGATCTGATATGTTAATGTCTGGACAGGCTATCTTATTACTTAGATCAGTACTTACAAATATTAGTTTTGTGGACTACATCTCGCAGAATCTCATACTTCTGGGAGATATAGATATATATATGTTTCAAAGTGTTAACTTAGTGCACATAAGCTAAACAGATTTTTCCACATCCTTAGGTACCCATAAACAGACAGCCTCTGCAAATTCCTTATGCACCCAGCAGCTCATATAAAGTTATTTTAGCTGCCTGCAACAGAGGTTAACAACCAGTGACATGCTGGAGGACACAAAGAACACACTTGCCAATACTACTTGTCCACCTTCAGCTGCATCACATCGAATGAACATCACCACACTGGCAGTATCCTCCCACACTGACATCTGACATATAAGGACAATGCCATTAATCTGTCAAGGCTCCAGTGAAAGGAGAAATCTGAAGCACTGCAAGGAAACTGCATTAATGAACAATGCACGTGTAAGGCAAGCTGCAGTCAGCCTAGTTCAGTGGGGTCATTTCACAGGTTTCATAATCATCCTCCCATCAAACTAAAGGCAATGCCACAGTGGTGATAAATAAGGACCATATATAGTTTTCCTCTGCAGGTTTAAAATTCTTCCTACTTGAAGAGTTTCAATGTTGTGTATGACTTTATTCAAATCATGTTTTATTCAGATTTTAAAACAAACAAAACAAAATTTTTTATTAGTAGCATAGTAAAAACATACAATGCAGGTCTCATAGTATCACTTAGTACAGAAGCAAGTGAAAGAAAAACACACATTGCCATAGTTTAGTTAAATGCAGGAGAAACATAGAAGGAATTTGGGAAGTTCGCCTTTTTTATGGTACTTTGAATTCCTGGAATCCACCAGTCAGCTAGTTTTGGGCTCCAGAAAATGAAAAAATCTCTACCCGATGACTCCTTCAAGCTCTGGAGAAAACACAACACTTCTGATGTTTCCTGGAAGCCACAGGACTCATCATTGTAACTTTGGTACAGAGATGTGTCAGTACTGAATTCACTTGCAGAGGAGTGCATGATCCAAAAATGTCCGAATGTAACTGCATGGAGATGGTTTATAAATGTACCTACATTTTTCTTTCTTACTCCCAGATGTACTCTGCCATTAACAGAAAAATATCTAAGACTGTGCTTGAGCTTCCCCAAATACCATCATTCTCTTTTTAACTTGATGTGCTTCAAATAACTAAAATACCTTTAATCCCCATCCAGTAAGCTAATATCCACACATGGTGGCAATGATAGGGTTGCAGTCCAGCCCTTTAGAACAGCAATAGCCTGTAAAATTTGCCATAATTCATAGTATGGTTCTCATAATTGAAACCCATCTTGAGAGCAAGGGGGAGAGAACAATGTGAATGTTTCAGCACATGAAGATTTGACATAATTTTACAGATAAATGGTATGTGAGCAGTAAAAGAGTGCATAAAGATTCAGGCTCCACCTCTTCTCCATTTGGTACTTTCTCTTTACTTCAAGGAGGCCACTTCCTTGTTTGCATGTTCCTCTACACTACTGTGCTTCTCGCTATCTACAACTTTGAATCCATAACTTTGACACTTTGATCTAGTTGAAATAGCCTTAACTCTGTCCCTTGCTCTAATAGTTCACAGTAGCATTTTTGTCCTGCCTGTTCAACTACCTGTCAAATTTTGTTAAGGGATGACATGGACTACACATTTTGACAGGCAAACAGCCACCACTTGAAGTAGTCATTCCCATAATTATAGCCTAGAGCTTCTAATTTGAAAGTACAGAAACCAGCAAGTCACATCCCAATGTTATTTATTTAGCATTGTTTGCCAGCAATTAGTTTGTATTTAAAGCAAAGGAAGGTCTACAGGGAACAAAGAGCTAAGGATGTTTGTACGTTTGGTACTACAGTGGATAAAAAGTCAATGAGGCTGCAGTGTGATGCTGTTATGTGGAAATAAGTCTCAAGAGAATGCACTAAGACTTCCTTTTGTGTAGACAAGCTTCCCATTGTACTCTGAGTAGGACAAGAATGATTAGGCACTTCCTGTCCTTTTTTCATATTAGATGTAGTTAATGGAGTCAGCATACTGAGCTAAGTTAATCTGCAAATCGATTAATGAGTGGAAGATACCTGAAAATAAGTAGATAATCACAACACAGTTTTAAAATGTGAAATACTATATACAATGTACTGGCGAAGGAAATGCCTGTAATTTTATCATCTTCATCCGTTTCTGTTGCTGCATTTGCTCCCACATGCAATTACAGTGCTCACTGACAGCTGCTGTAATTCAGCTCTAAGCATCAAATCAATATATCCTTGTTTCAAATCTTGGCTCTGTCAAACTCATGAGAGGCCATAAGGAAGCCACTGGATCCCTGCACCTCTATTCCCTACTCCTCCATCTGTGATACCAAGAGTAATGATGCTGACTGATTCATCTGAAATGAATTTTGTAAGGGTTCTCAAAAAAAGGTGCATCCAAATAAATATTAACAAGCACTGTCATTAAGTATGACTTTAACTTCTATTTACGTAATGCAATGGTGGTGAACCTTTAGCACTCCAGATGTTTTGGACCACAACTCCCACAGTCCTTTGTCACTGGCAATGCAAGCTTGGAATTTGGGAGTTGTGGTCCCAAACATCTGGAGTGCCAAGGTTCGCCACCATTGACCTAATGCATCAAAACAGACCATATGTGGTGCTCAATCAAACACTTTTCATGAATTATGTTTGCAGAAATGTTTTTAGCCCAGCATACAATAGGTGGTTCTGAACTTTAGCTGGACCAGGGATTTGTGCAACATTCCACTACAGCCACTGGTACCGTGCATAGTAGAAAGTAGGAGTGATCCAAGTGTGGTCCTCTAGATCTTGTTGGGTTTAACTCCTAGCAACCCTAGCCAACAAGGCCAGTGATGAGAATATTGGGGGCTGCAATCCAGTTACGTGTGGATGACACATTGTTCTCCGTTCCTGGTCAAAACAGTGATGAAGCTCAGACCATTCACTTCATAATCTGAAATTGGCTAACTATACCTCTGCATAGGGTGGAAGCAGTCTAGAAAGAAATTAAATGGGCCATCACTGTGTGTGACTAAATTATTGAACCTGCAAGCTCTCAGGAGGGAGGCAACATTTGTTGGAAAGACTGCTATGATGAAATGACCTCATGACCAGATCATCTGATTTAGGGGCCCTTCTAACCTATGTAGAAACTTATAGGTCTGCAGATGTTTCTGGGCTCTGTTTGATATAATCCATGACCCATGTTTTGGCAGATGGAAACTGAAGGAAGCTGGAGTCCAAAAACATCTGGTGGGTCAAGGGTCTCCCTGGTTTAAGGGTTCCTGTTCTAGTGTGCATTCTGTGGCAAACTAGTCATAGGAATAGCCTAGGTATGCCTCATTCTGCAAAGCAATGCCACTTGTTTATACCTACAGATTGAATGGAAAAAAATTTAACATTTATTTGAGGCCTCTGGGAGGGGTCATCAAGAGTTTTGAAACTTTGTTTCATTAGTATGCTGATGACACCCAGGTCTCTCTCTCCTTTCCATCTTCTGCAGTGGATGCTGTTCCGTGCCTTGAGCGCTGCCTGGATGCTGCTCTGGGATGGATGAGGGCAAACAGACTGAGGTTGAACCCGGACAAGACAGAAATCTTGTGGGTGGGGGCTCCTACTGTCAGCGGGTTGGGAAACTCATTTGGGGGGATGACTCTCCCTCTCAGAATGAGGTGCGTAGTTTGGGTGTTCTTCTGGATCCGCGCTATCCATGGAATCTCAGGTAGTGTCGGTGATCCGCTCTGCCCACCACCATCTGAGGTAGATTGCTCAACTGCGTCCCTATCTTGACATGGGGGCTCTCACCACGCTGGTCCATGCACTGATAGTCTCAAGACTGGACTATTGCAATGCTCTCTATGTGGGGCTGCCCTTGAGGCTGATGCGGAGACTCCAGCTGACCCAGAACACGGCAGCCAGATTGCTGACTAGGACTAGAAAATACAATCATATATCCCCAGCGCTGCCACCCTGCACTGGCTTCCAGTTCAGTTCTGCATCGACTTCAAGGTTTTAACTATGACATACAAAGCCCTAAACAGTTTAGGACCTCGCTACTTGTCAGAGCGCCTTCTCCCTTTGAAAACCGCCCATAATACCTGATCCTCCCAGGCTAGGCATCTGAGGCAACTAACACCATGAGAGGCCCGAAAGGAAAAAACAAGAAATAGGTCCTTTTCTGCCGTTGCCCCTCGCCTATGGAATAACCTTCCACCAGACATCTGCCTGGCCCCCTCTTTGGCTGCTTTTAAAAAACTATTAAAAACTTGGTTATTTAAGCAGGCATTCCCCCAAATATAATTCCAACTCAGTGTTCACCCATTAAATCTTGATTTTAACTGATTAGCCTGCCAATAATAATATATTGTTTTATTGTTTTATGTCACTTTAATATTATTTTATTTTATTTTTGTTTTATTGTGTTACTATGATTTTATTGTATAACTTGTTTGAATGTATTAATTGTTGTAAACCGCCCAGAGTGACCTTGCTGCCAGATGGGCGGTATAAAAATCCAATAAATAAATAAATAAATAATAAAATAAAATAAAACACACTCATCTAGTTTGAAGGACATACCGATTTGCTCAAGCTTAGCCTAGATGGATGTTCCTTGAATTTATTTATTTTTTAAAGAAGCTCTCTTGGATTAGAAAAACCCTAACTAGAGGGTTTTGTGCTCAAAACTTCATTATCCAATTGGTTGAACTTGGGATTGTAACATTCAAGAAAAGGATTGAGTAATGGGGAGGAATGCTTGCAGCATGAAACCATTATATTGGTTCCATGAAGAGCCAATGTGTTTTGCATTTATTTTTGCTAGGTAGGACAAGCTGAGCAGCTTAAGTAGGTTTGCAAGCTTCCAGCAGCAAATATCAGTGAATGATTTTGCACCCTTCCAGAAGCAAATTTGTAGAACTTCTGAAATTTCAGCACTTTACATAAAAGGTGTGTGTGTGTTGTGTCGTTACAGTCATGACCGACTCTTCGTGACTCCATGTCCATGGAGTTTTCTTGGCAGGAATACTGGAGTGGTTTGCCAGTTCTTACTCCATGCGCCTACAGCACCTGGTATTCCCTGGTGGTCTCCCATCCAAGTACTAACCAGGGCCGACCCTGCTTAGCTTCCGAAATCAGGCGAGATCGGATGTGCTTAGAGCATCTAGGCAGCTACATAAAAGCTGCAGGGTCTTAATTCTAGTTACATATCTGGCACAGACACAGTTTGAATGCACAAATGTCTTGCAAGTGTAACCAGAACGGGCTGTTTTATGCACAAATGCCTATGTTGTTCTCAAGGCATTGTTATTTTTACATTGCCCAAATTATATACTGTACAGTATTTGTTTCCACCATCTGCAGTTCTCTGGTCTTATTGAGTTATGGGTGCTATGATTTCACTCTAAGCACTGTAAATGCCATGTTCCAGTAAATCTCTCTAAATGTTTCCCTTATACTATTTACTGCCATCCGTGGCTTATTAAAGTCTACCTAACTTTAACATTATTGTCCCATTATTGGAGTAAAATGAATTCTAAACAAATTAATTTCCAGTAGAAATATGTCCCTATATGAAACTTCTTACTGTAGTGCTCTTCCTTTTCAATAAGACTGAATGGGTCTGGCTATAAGACATGTTTCCTCTGAATCTGAATGGAGGCCCTCTGACTTTAACTGGACCTGCATCATGATAAAAAGTCTGTGGTGCTGCTGAATTACCTTTTGTACTAGTGAGCATTCAGAATACCAGAAGAATTAGGCATTCCTTTACATATTTCATACTAGCAAAGATACTTGGCTTCATGCATATTACAATCCATTATTTCAGATTCTCTCTTCAGGGCAACCTCTCTTGTCCCCCCTCCCAAATGCTTTCTTTCACAAAGCTCTCTTTTATTCTCTCCAGCACTCAGTTAATCATTCAGAATGCACCACCTTAACAGGAGGACAAAGTAAATGTGTATGAACAGGAACAACTAGAAGATAACTATCAATGGTCCCACTTGCACTTTGCGAGGACTAATTTTAGGATATAATGAATCCAGTTAGAAAATCTGTGGTATCCATTCAAACATTTGAGTTTCCAATTCTTACCATTTTTGAGCAGTTTCTAAAGAAGGAAAGAAAGAAAGAAAGAAAGAAAGAAAGAAAGAAAGAAAGAAAGAAAGAAAGAAAGAAAGAAAGAAAGAAAGAAAGAAAGAAAGAAAGAAAGAAAGAAAGAGAAAGAAATGTCCTCTAGAGAACTGATGCAGGGAGTATAGCCAATGCAGAAATTTAAACCAGGCTGTTAATATTTTTCCTTCCAAATCTTAATTTTCCATCTCTTCTTGTGTTTGACAAATGTACAAGTAAACTGTTACCTTTAAAAATGAAGTATACTGATAATAACCTTGGGGGGGGGGTAGAACTAAAACTGTAACTAATTCATCTTACCAGTACTCAGAAGAGGAATGAATATAAAAAGGGAAAAGAAAATAAACCAGGTGAATAACTGGGTGTAGAGGTGGCACTGATGTGAAGGATTTGGATTTTAGAACCATGGACTTTGCTTCCTGGAATCCAGACTGCTGGCAAGCGATGGCTTGCACTTCTTAATTTTATTATTTATTTATTTATTTTGAATGTTTTTACCCCACCTTTCTCCTTGGAAAAGGACCCAAGGTGGCTTACAATAATGAGGCACAATATACAGTCCAGAACATTTAAGATATATTTAAGTTATAAACAGGGAATTAGAAGAGGCATCTTAGAACATTAAAAGGTAACATGAGAGCTACAAAGAGCATGCAAGAAGAAAAGAAAAATCCATTATGAGGGGTGAAAAGCAACTTGAAAAACACTAGTGTTCTTATGAAATCACAGCAATCTGCAGTGCTTCCTGCAGTGCTAAGTGCTATGCCAAGTGTGTACTTTGCGCACGCACGAAGTGCTGCCAGAGTGTTTTATGGCTGCCAAAATACCTGAAATCAGAGTCGACGGTGAGAGAGGCTGGGCCCTGGGCCTTCAGCTGGTTCAGGTGGGATAATTTTTTCTCTCCTGCCTTTTCCTTTCTAGCTCCTCCTTCCCTCGGCCACTTGCAGGCACCAAAGTGGGAACCGGGAAGAATGTGTTTGGCCACAGGATGAAGACCTTCATATGGAGGACATTAAGTTGAAATGGAAGCAGGAGGGAGAGGCAAACTCAGAGGAAAAGACAGACACTTATGTACAATAAAAAGAACTGACCAAGCAGCAATAATGGAGCCCAATAATAATATTCATAAAATATATATCAAGGAAAGCAGTCCACAAATCACACAATCTCTGGTATCTATATACAAATCTCAGGAGCATGTGAAACAGATAAGAAGCAGAAATCTTAGTTCCAGAGGGTAAAAATGACTTGATAGGCACAACTGAAATCTGATGTGTTGATTACTATGCCTGGAATACAGGGGGTCAAGGTTATACATTGTTTGAAAAGAACAGAAAGAAAAGAAAGGGAGGTGGAGTTGCCATATAATACATATTCCTGTACAGAAATACAAGATGACCTTAATTGTCTCATCTAAAGCATCTGGACTAATATAACTGGGTCAATAAACATGAGGAACATAGCGGCTGAAGTCTACTACCAGCAGTCCAATCAAGGAGATGATGCAGTTGAAACCTTAAAACAAACAGTAGGAATTTCAAAGAGACACTAGTAATAATGGGAGATTTCAATCATTCTGATATCTGTTGGGTGGGAAATTCTGCCAGATTTCCAAGAAATTCCTGGCTTACGTGGCTGGCAATTTTCTCCTACCAAAAAAGTGGATGAAGAAACTGGAAGAGTAGCTTAGCTATATTGCTGCATGAGATCTTTGGAGTGTTTTCCCAATAAGGGACCTTAGAAATCCTTTTCACAGTTAATAACAGATCACCAAAAAGAACTGCTGGGGGATCTGCAATTTACAACAAGAAACGAAGGCAAGAAGGTACTTAACGCCCTCTCCCGAAGCAAGGCTTTCTCCTATAAAGTTCCAGGTGGGTGACTCCATTTCTTGGAACAGGATGTTGTCCAGTATGAAAAACTTCCTTTGGGAGGATTTGGTGGGTGGGAGTGTGTTTAAAAAATGCCTTTGATCCAGAAGTGGTATTTAAAAATCAAATATGTTTCAGTAAATGACACACAGTGTCATTTGGTGACATAAAGTAAGTGTTTTTGCATTATGAAGTTCTTTCCATAACCGAGTTCCTGTTTTTGACTTCTTAAAGGCTTGTAAAGCACACAGTGATTACTGTATAATTTTTAAGAACTGTATTAGTTGGATACTCTTCCTCCCAATCTTCTCTCACCTATTGCTTTTTAGACCAAATGCAACTGCAGTTTTCAAATGGGTGAATTGATTTCTGGGTTCATAAAGTATACTGGAATCAATTTGTCTAGAATATATTGGGAAAATATAGAGAATATTTGATTCTGCAGCACTATAGAACAATTCCAATAATAATTTAATTAGTTTATTTACTCTTCTTCATTACAGTTTAGTGCAATAATTAACAATTTAGGCATCCAATTACATACAGTGAAATGAATCTGCATTTCATCTAGGGAGAACTGGATGTATAGCATTTCCTGGATCAAGGCTCAATCTATGTGAACATTTCATGAATGTAGGAATAAGCATGAGAAGAAGCATTGCTTCCAGTTAGAAACCAAAACTATTTTCAGTAATATAATATTTGGACTAAGCATAGGCATTAATTTTCACAAAATAATGAGGTTTTGGGAGTTAAGGACTGCTCCATTAATAAAAGGATTTGCAACCACTAGGTGGAGTTCATGGCAAAATGTTTATGCATAAATGTTTATACCTGTATGTGATGGTCATTAATCAAGATATTTGCTATTTCTTTATTGACTTAGCTACCCAGATGAACTGAAGATAGCATACACAAGTCTTCCCTCCCTACCATATCATCACAAAATCCCTGTCAAACAGGTTGGACAACAACCAGCACAAGGAGACCAAAGATTTTCATAACAGCCTCCACCATCGCTCTAGATCTCCAAGTTCCAATTCAACACTGTATTCCCTGCATAACACTTACTGTCTGTTGCCCAGCCAGACTTACAGCCTAGTCCAGCATTATGAGACAGTTTCCATCATACCTGGTTTTTGAACTTGAAGGGAGTGACCTATTATCTTCATCCCCATGTGAAACCTTTCTTGCCAGGGATGAGCCACAGACAGTAGGAAGAGAGTCACAGGTTATGCTGAGAAATTAGACCTGAGGGACCAAGCCAAACTCTATGACACAACAGAACAAGCTGAACACATTTATTTATTTATTTATTTATTTATTTATTTATTTATTTATTTATTTATTTATTTATTTATTTATTTAGTCAGGCCAGCTGACTAAATAATGGTTGTTTTTTTAGTAAAGTGATTTTAACCAGTATAATAAAATTTAATTATTCTTTATTTATTTATTTATTTATTTATTTATTTGTTTGTTTGTTTGTTATTTTAGAGTATTTTTATCCCACCTTTCTCCTTAGCACAGGCTAAGTTTCAGCCCATTACAAGGAGCCTTTCCTGTATATTGTGCTCTGATGGGCAACCTAGTTAACTATGTTGTTTTAGTAAATGGGGACACTCTTCTGCCCACAAATTGTTCTTAGTAACTTCAACCTGCAATTCTGGTGATTTGCTTCATGGGGCTGCTGTATATACAACCCACGGTATCCTGCTGGAGTTCCTGACAGCCTGTTCCAGTTGAACATGACTGTATATAAACTGCAGGCAATTTTGCAGGATCTTAAGTGCAACCTTACTTACGTTATAGAGTGGCAGCAAGTCTGTAAATGGTCTAGAAGTGAAAAATCAAAACCAAAGGAGACTTAGAGGAACATGGGAATCTGTTGTATTTATTTGCTTAGACAAGATATGCCAATGAAACAACATTGGTTTAGCAATGGATGGTTTAAAAACCAATGAAACTGTGACATTTTGAACTACACTATGCATTGATTCTTTGTGTCACCTGAGATCTAAAAAAGGAACAATGACACCTGCTATAGCTTTCTAGACAATCTTGCATTGCCACATAATGGCTGAAATCCTGTTTGCACTGCTCTGATGTGATTGATGGATGATGTCATCAAACTGCTGCTGATTGAAGGCTTCTTTGGGTGACTTCAAGATGCATACAGCTTCATCCCGTTGTGTATGAGCCACAATGCTCCCTGGAATCACCAGGTGAATCCTTTAATCAGAGGTTATTTGCTCCTGCTACTGACATCATTCCTATTGCTCACACAGAGCTATGCAATGAGATTGTAGCCAGCTTTAGAGAACCACAGGCATTAAAGCCTGAGATTGTGGAGATATGCAGATATCTATGGATTCTAGTCAGCCCAAATTATCTTGCAAATCACAACTGATTCACTTTGAGCTGATTTGTAGCCTATCCAATTCAATTTCTGTCCAGATAGTTTAAACAATGTTTATGTACTTGTCTGATTAATCAAAAACAAAAACAAAAATGCATTGGGCTCTCAACTGGGATTGCATGTGAATTTCTCTTTGCCTGAATGTTCAACCTCTCAAATTTGCATAATGGAGAGCTGTGATTTGATTCCAGCCCCACTTTGAGCTTTTTCACTTCACTTTGGGTTAGTCTAGAAATGGACAAATACTGAATAAATGCTGAACTTGAAACATATACCTTTCTGTTATTCTTTGGATAAACACATTACTAACAGGTTTAGGATTTTAACTGAATAATTACATTGTCGGTGTCTTCAGTTTTCAAAAGCAGCACAGGAACTCATAATGCCATTATTTTTGTCCTAACAAGCAATGTTCACTCCTTCTGGCAAAGTACACATACCTACATAATGTTTTCAGGAAAACATCTGAGAAAAGTTTGGATTATTTTGTATTTTTAAATTATCTATCTTTCAAAAGAATTTTAAAGGGCAATGAATAAAATTATTAATTCTTTAAAAGCAACAAACACTTGTATACCACTTCCCTGCTACTGCGGCTGCTCCTGCTGCTGCTGCTGTCATTATTGTTAGGATTTTGCTTTTGTTTTCCAGCCAAAATCACCTATTCATCTAAGCACCATTAGTGGAAATAAAATATCTTCTTTTTCCTGATCAGGAGAAAAAAAAGCTGTAGCAAAATTCCCATCTTTCAATCATCTACTGAGTGAGCAAAGTTTAATCTCCATCAAGAGCATTTCATGAAGCAGAAAACACACAGTCAAATCTAATTAGAGCATAGCCAATTATTCTGTTTTTATCTGGTTTCACTTGCCCTGATTGCACAATGAACATCTGAAAGAAAGAAAGAAAGAAAGAAAGAAAGAAAGAAAGAAAGAAAGAAAGAAAGAAAGAAAGAAAGAAAGAAAGAAAGAAAGAAAAAACTGACAAACATGGATTGCATTGTTTAACAGTTGACAAGGCTATAGGAAATAGAAATAGAGGCACTGGGCAAAGAAAGTGGTAAGTGTGTGTTAGCTATCCTTTCTTCTGAAATCTGTTCACTTTTCATATTAGCCTGTGGAGAAGATCCTCATTTATGATCAGTTTCAGGGACCTTAAAAATATTGCACAATCAGAAATCAACATTTAATAGGTTTTTCCTGCCAAGTTTTCCCATATGTTGCTATTTGATATGCAATGTCCGTTGTGCTTGTGCAATTCTTCTGCTGCCTGATGTAAAACAGAACACTACAAAGACTCACACTGGAAAGCCAAGAAGAACTGAATTGGGTGCATTGAATCCAAGTTCACAATGTCTGTTGTAGAACTATATCAAAACAACACTTGCTTGCATTGAGTTGTTCAATGTTCAAAATGCATGCATTATTTTGTGCATCTTCTATATTTCCCAAAGCGCTTGTTAATGCCATGAATCTGCACATACTTAAAGCATGGTATGCTTTTACCTATGAGTGTTGAGAGGTGAAACAAAACTATTGTCATTGAGATTCTCAAATCCAGTGGATTTCTCACCACATCATTAGTGACAAAAGCAGAATATCACTTGGATGCATTGCAATATTTGTACCGCAGTCTAGGTGAAGAGTTTGAAGAACATAGTTCAGTACTACTGAAAAGCTATCCTGGTGGCAGTACAGAAATTAGAATCTTACCATCTCAAGTTCAGCCTGCCTAGTCAGAGATCAATGGATTATCATGCTTTCCCATTTCTCATGGGATTCCCCAGTCACTTTGAACTGATTGTGTGACTGACCATCACCGCTGTAGCTCTCAATTCACTTTTTTGTGTTCAACTTTCATGGAACCAGGCCTGACTAGATACATACTATTGTTTTACACTAACTTGATCACTACTAAGGATCATATTAGGAGTGATGGGAGAAAAGGTACTTGATCTGTTCATGAATACTGATAATTATGTGTAGCAACTGCATGGTATAGTAGTTAAAGTGTTGAGCCAGACAAGTATAATATTGGAGCCTGGTTCATAGCTTCCACAGGCAAAACCCTATTTTGAAACCTATGGATGGTTCCAAATAGACCCGGCCTTTGCATCTTCCACAAGCGGAGTGAGCCAATCTCTTTATAGGCATTTAGGGCTGGCAAACATAGTCATGGTGCGAATGACAAAGGGCAACACTTTGTTTGTAAGTAGCTCATTGAAAGCATGCCCCCAAGGTCAAATAGTTAAAAAGCTTGCAGTATTTTTTTGTATTTATTTATTTGATTTCTATACAGCCCATCTGGCAGCAAAAGCCACTCTAGAAGGTAGGGACTAAGATATGTGCAATAGGGACTAATGTCACTTGCATGCATACCATTACCAAAGGATCATTTTCTGTGAGGCATTACACCATTATAGATTCTTAAATCCACATATTTTAGTGTAAAATGTACATTGCCATATGAAGAGTCACATCTGAGAGAGATCCTTAGCAGGAGTGTGGCTTTGCAATCATCCTAATTATTTGCTACATACAATGTATGCCAAATTTGCTACAACATGATGAGACCAAATATAATCCAGTGCACATTGCCAATTGCTGAAATACTAAAATGAACTTAATGAATACAACATTACTTTCAATAGCTCCAAGACTCAAGAAAAATATACACAAATTCAAGTCAGAAAACAAAGGCTCAGCAACCTACAAAACATAATCTGAAAAAGCAGTCATGTTACAGACGGATTCGACGTCTAAGTGGTCAACTGAAAAATAAATATAATTAGCATTAACTTGGAACATTCCCCGGTGTTGGGTCCCCCAGTGTATCTCAAAAATGCTTGTTGCAAATCAGAATGCTTTAAACACATTATTTTTTTTCCCTTTAAATTATTCAATTGCTAGCTACTTCTCAGGTTAATTTCATTTATGTTGCTTCATTTCTGTTGTTTCATGAATATTTTTGTTTGAGTGGATATATGTATGGAATGTTAATCCTCTAGCAAAGTTTGTATGTTGTTGTTCTGCTTGCCCAGTAGATTAAACTGGAAGAGCTTGGAAATGAAAAACAAGAAGCATATCTTTGTGTAAGTTTTTTTGGCTAAGGCGGAAAATCACCTTGACCTCTTTACTGCCGTGGTCTACTATTAACTGGTAAAATGTAATCTTGGAATGCCTTACCGTATTGTGAATGCGATGTGGGAGCCATTTTGTCACCTTCCGGGGGGGGGGGGGGCAATGACGGAGAGGCTCGACAGTGGCCCAATTGGGCCAGAATGGGAGCTTACCTTAAAAGGGAGCTCCCAACAGTTGCACGGCCTCTCCACTGCTGATTGCCATCCCACCCGCTCACCCTGTAATAAGAACAAGTTTTACTGGTCGGTTTGAGGCCAGATGGGAATTTTTAACCTGCCCCTGATTGGCTGGAATTGGTTGCAGGTGTGTTTTCACCCATCCTGTTCTTAATGGTTGTTTTCTGGGTTTGGCGTGGTGTTAGCTTCATTAGACACATTGGCAGGTAGTGTGGAAGGCAGGTAAGGTTAGGAGTTAATGGACACCTGAGAATTGTGTTAGGCACCCCACCTCACAGCACTGAAGGCCCTGAGGAATCAACACTGGGAGGGGGGAAAGGCAGGGTCCCACAGGTACCAATCATCCAAAGCCGGGAGCCTTGGGTAGTTGGGACCTGCAGGGTATTTCCCTGAATTTATTCCATTTCCTACCTGGGTCTGTTTGGGGCAGGGCTGGCTTCAAATGGATCAGCATTCCATCCTACTGTTGGCCCCCTTCTGTATATTAGTTATTGCTGTGTTAATAAAGTGTGGTCCAATTTTCAATCAAAGCTCTGTGTCTTGCCTCTTTACTCCAGGCTGGGTGGGCAAAGCGACCAGTTACTTCCTGGTACAAATGAAAAGAACCACTAGTCTGAAGCTGTGTAAACAAGATTGAATTAGAAAGGCCAAATGTCTGATCTGCAGTATATGTATTTTTTTTTAAAGTTACTCTCACAAATTCATAGCAGTTTCCCTGATGATAAGTCTGGTTATCCCAGACAAAATCCCATTTATTTCAGTGAACTTTACTTTTCAGTAAGCATTTTTGGAATTGCTATTATTATTGCAAATGACACTGGCTAGATAACTGCTTGGCAAAATAGATGACAGCAATTCCCTCTTTGTGCCATCTCACCTCTGTAGTCATCAGATAAGTTTCCAAGGGTAGAACACAACATTCTCATTAGCCTTATTTAAGGCTTGGCTTGATTACATTCTTTAATTCTTAACATTACGACAAAAGTCATGATTATGTTTGCAGTTTCCCAAAGTCCTGCTAATTTTAAATGAGCTATCAACCAATTTAGAATATATGTGATGTGTTAATGGAGAAATATTAGGTTTCTTAACCTTGTTTTTATAAAAGTAATTTTGCATGGCTTCTTTAAGTAAATTTTTATTCATTATTGCAAGTTAGTGAAGACTGTCATATAACCTTACAGATAGGGGAAACTTTTTGAAATTTATTTGCAATAGGTTATCCTTTCAGGATTTATTTGAAATATCATGATGGTGAAACTGTGCCAAAAAAATTGTCAGTTCAGATGCTTTCAGTAATCGTGATCAGAGCCACTAAGCCAAAGTTGTTGTCAGTTTCAGAAGTATGTGTTCATTTTATGAAATTATCATGTTAAGAGCAATATAGTATTTTCAAATCTACAAGCTGTGGCAGATGTTAGCTCATTTGAAGGTGAGCATTTTTACTGCTGACTGGGGTGGGGTACAGAGATCGCATTACACCTCTATTAAAGCAGCACCACTGGTTGCTGACTTCTGGTTCTGGCTATACCACAGCAGGAGAGCTTGATAAGTGCTCCAGCTCATCAAGTTGAATTCTTCCAAACAAAGGGACCCTAATAAGGGTAACGTTTCCTTGGAGGGGAAATGAAGAAGAGGCAGCAACTGCAGACCACGAAGGGAGCAGCGGCAAACTTTGTGGAAGCAGGAAAATGCTTTATCTTCCACCTGAGGAAGACCTTCACTATGGTGAAGGCGGAGTTGTCAGTGCTGGATATTAAAGCTTGTAAATCATTGGCGTGTCTTGAGTAGAATGCTTTTATCTCTCTCTATGTGGAGCTTCTCCTCAGTATTTGGAAATATTTCGTTCAAACAAGCAGTAAACCCCTTTTTCTGAGGAAGCAGCTTTTAGCAAAGAAGGGGTGAATGTTTTTGAAAGACAAGCACAGAAGTGATTATTTTCACATTATTTCATGAACTTGTCTTCCTGCCTATTGCCATCTAAGGAAAAATATTTTATGCCTTTTCTGCTCCTTATACTGTATGTGGTGGATTTAAAGACAAAACTTAAAGGAAACTACCTTATGCTTCTATGCTTTTTATATGTTGAATTTAAAGACACAGGTGTAAGAGCAGCATTGGGAAAGCTGTTTCTTCAACAACAACAAAAATCATCTGACCTTGGAATAACTGCATGTTTTGAAATCAAAGCTTGAATGCTGTTCCTCGCTGCCCTGGCTTCAATCTAGTCTATTTACTCTCCTCCATATCTCTCTTGTTTTGAAACTAAGTGGCAGAAACTATTGCAAACAATATTAACCCTTTCTTATGAGCTATAAAGCACAATGGATTGGGAAAACATCTCAGAAGAATATTTTGCCAATATAATTCTATGCGGTTTGCAAAAAATTATAGATATCTACACTGACTCAACCATTGAAGATACAGAAATCTTCAATTCTGACAAACAGAGACTAGAATGCAGTTTGCAGATTACTACAGCAGCAACTCCACAAGTTAGACCTCAAGATGGATTGGTGGATAACACTGGGTCTCTAGAAAGAAACTGAAATTAGCTCTGATCAAGAGATTGAGCTAAAACAAACAGCTGATCTTAATCTACAGACAAACACAAGATTGATCCAGGATAAATCTTTGGATATGCCAAATTTACAAATTATGATAAATGTATCTACTGAAATCAGCCTGAGTGAACACATTGAACCAGAGCAGAGGGTGGATCTTAACATAAACACAAATGTCACAGTAGTGCAGGCTGGGCCCTTGGATGTGCCAGGTCTAGAGTATATGATGGGCGCATCTGTCTTACATGATGTGGTTGTCAAAAAGAAGAAAATTTGGGACTTTTCCAGCAGCAGATCAGCCATCAAGATTACTATCAAGATAATACAACAACCTATGAGGATGATGGATTTGGCAAGGAGGAAGCAATCTTGAGGTTGGGGCTCTTGGCAGGAAAAAAGAAAACTGAAAAAAAGAACTGGCTTAGTGAATTTATTACATAAAATGCTTTCTGTATTCTGATTGTCTAAGGCTACTGGTCAATTGGTATGATATGGGAAACAGAAAATGGAAATGTGAAGTTAGGTTCATCTGTAAACTGCTAGTGTGGGCTTGGGGAAGGGCTTTTTAAAAAAAACTTTTTGCCATCCCCCCAAGCCTCACCTGCCAGCTGATCAGCACTGGGGGCAGGTTGTTTTCTCTACCCCAGCACAGATCAGCTGGCAGGCAGGGTTTGGAGAAGGGAAAAGTTTTTTTTTAAAAAAAATGCCTGGGCTTTAAAAAAAATTCCGTTCCCCCAAGCCCTACCTGCCAGCTGATAGGTACTAGGATGGGGGAGTTTTCCCCCCACCCCAACACAGATCAGCTGGCAGGTGGGGCTTCGGGGAGAGGAAAAGTTTTTTAAAAATCCTAGGGCTTTTAAAACTCCACCTAAGTCCCACATGCAGGAGAAGCCCTGCCGCTGCCGCCGCAGCTGAAGAGCCTGGGTGGAAGAGCGCATGGCAAGAGGCCCTGCCACTGCCACCGAAGAGCCCGGGAAGGTAGAGGCTGCCGCTACCACCAAAGAGCCCATGCTTCCCAGGAGGAGGAGGAGGAGGAGGAGGAGGAGGTGAGCATGAGCTCCCAGAAGAGGAGGAGGAGGAGGGTTGCCTGGGAAGGGGCCTCGGTACCCCATACTTGAACCATTTTGCTAATGGTTCGTTTTGTATGATTTTTTTTGCAGAAATTTGGATAAAACAAAATGAACAAAGGGGGAGACAAAATGAAATGAAACAACCATAAATTTTTCTCTTTCGTGCCCATCCCTAAATGTAAGTAAAGTTAGATAGAATAGGGATGAGATAGTAAGGAAACTAAGTATGAAAGTACGCTTACTCACTCTATATATATTTAGCCTGGGCAGAAGAGTGTGTGGCAATCAGCTGTCAGGCACAATTCAAAGTGCTGACCTTAATTTACAAAGTACTGTATGACATGGGTCCTAGGTACTTCCAAGATCGAATCTCGCAGTATGAACTGACTCAGGTGTTAAGGTAATGAAGAGAGGCTTTTCTCTCCATCCCGCCACCCTCACAGGTATATCATGTGGGAAGACATGGAAGGGCCTTCTCAGCTGCTGGGAGCAGCAGCTGAGAAGGAACTCCCTCTCACTAGAGGCCAGGACCGCCCCATCTCTGCTGTCTTTCCAAAAACAGGCAAAGACCTTTCTCTTCAGGCAAGCTTTCTTTGAATGATGGACTGCCTATTATGTGTCTTTTAATTGAATCTGTAGGACCACATAGACTTTGTGTTTATAACCACTTATAACCTTGTGTGATTGCATTGACACTATGCTTTCAATGTTAATTTCCATCACTCATAACTTTACATGGAATTTTACTCTCCTTTTAACTGCTTGCATTCTCTTGTAGCTTTAATTGTAATGTTTTCTTTTAATGCTGTAAGACAGGCATGTCCAAACTTCCACCCTCCCGATATTTTGGACCACAACTCCCAGAATTCTAAGCTTGTATTTCCAATGGCAAGGGACTGTGGGTGTTGTGGTCCAAAACATCTGGAGGGCCGAAGTTTGGGCATGCCTCTTATAAGATGTCCCTCAATTCCCTGTTCTCAATACTTGAACATGTCTTAATTGTACTGGATGGTATATTACCTCCCATTACTGTAAGATGCCTTGTGTTCTTTTCCAAAGAGAAACATGGGGTTAAAAATACTCTAAAATAAATAAATAAATAAATAAATAAATAAATAAATAAATAAATAAATAAATAAATGATTACTATTAGCACTGACGTGTTTCAAAAGCAAAAGTGTTCTGCTCATATACCGCCCCATACCACTACAAGTAGTCTCTGGCCAGTTTACAATTTTTAATTACAGTGTGCAGGCTTCACAGATTTTATCACTGGTGGAAGAAGGCACAGATCAGCCAGTCTCTCCTTGTCCTGAGGTGTTTTAGCTCTCTCTTTTCTGGAATCTTTAGGCCTCAGTAGATCTCACAAAAGAATGTGCCCAGCCTGTACAGAGTCCTTAGAAAATCCAGATATTCATGTTTGGCTTACCTGGGTTGCCTCTCCCAGTTTTGACTATTGTGATCAGACACTGAGGCAGCAAAGCTGCTTATGCAATTCCATGAGTGGTGGATTCTAAAGATATAAGGTTTAATGTAAGTGGTTTACTAGAAAAAAATGATTTCCTTTACTTATGTGGCTTAACATTATTCATCACTGTACAGGTATTGGGGTTGTTATTTAAATAATGTTTACTTCTGAATGGTCTGCAAATATAAATGTTTGATAATACCTATGGCATGACCTGTTATATTTATTTCCTAATAGCTGATAATAATGATCAATTATTTCATATTGACTGAAGACATCTGATTTTATCCTTGTGTGGTACTCCCACTTATGCACAAAGCAACCATTTTTTACCAGCATTTACAGCCTCAAGTCCAACTATCTGGTGATGAGCCTTTCTGGTCTTATCTAGCCCGGTCCCCAGACAGCTGACATGCTGTCTGCTACTAAGGCCATACTTGATGCCTTACTAGTAGAGATGGGCACGAAAGGATTTTTTTTGTTTCATTTTTCATTTTTGTTTCATTTCAGAACAAAATGAAAATCAAACTGATTTTTAAAGAAAAACAAAATGAAATGAACTGGAAAATTTCTGTTTGTTCCATTTTTTTTGTTAATGGCAAGGTTTCTCATAGGAATACATTGAAAAGCAATGCATTCCTATGGGAAACCACTTTCCAAGGAGCCGACAAGACATCCCCCGTGCCCTCTGAGTCGGCCGCCAAGGAAGGAACCCCAGGCCAAGGCCTGACCACCAATTCCCGCCAAGTTGGGTGTGTTGGGGTGGAAGCGCGGGTCCTTTAAAGTGTCTTTAGCCACTGAGGCAAGCACTTGCCTCGGTGGCTCAAAGACATTTTAAAAACACCACATCTCCCCCCCCCCAAACTGGGTGCCTCAGGGGAGAAGGGCCGGGTTTTAAAATCTTTGTGACAAACAAAATCTGAAACAATGCCCCTAGCAAATTGCTCACTAGTGAAATCACTAGGAGGAGGCCGCAGCTGACTGGGATTGGAGAGGTCCCCCACACCTAAGTATACTAGCGGCCAGTCAGCTGTTTAAAGAGTAACAATGAAAAATGTTCGCAATATGAACAATTTATACTTCATTATTTGGCTCAGCATGCAGGTATTATTCAAGTTAGAATTCTCGATAGTTTGGGATAATGGAAAGAATATTAACTATGAAGAGGCGCCAAACATCAATTCCACTTCTGTAGGAAATATGTAAGGATCCTGGCAGTTTCAGTCATAAAGTCTGGCTTGAATGACCTGACAGGAGCAAGAGAGACCTCAATGAAGTGCTCTCATTCAGTCTTTTCTGACATATCCCAGAAGATAGGCCCTGAAAACATTATCATATGTTGTGGTTCTCACCTCCTCATATGGGTAAAGCAAATAAAAATGTACCTGTACACAAGAAAGACTTCATGCTGTCCAACAGGGCAGAAAGAATGTAATTGAGAAATGCATACAATTGTTGCCTGGCTTTGTCAAGAAATGCTGTTTCCGTTTATTTTTTCATTTTTTTATTTATATTTATAAATATATTTCTATACCACCTGTCTTCCATGGTCGAACTCCAGGTGGTTTACAACAATCATATTGATATCAATTAAATAAGAAATAAGAAACATATAATTCAGTAATAATAATAAAAAACAAAAATAATATAATCAGACAAGAAGGTGGGTTATACCAAAAAAGACCTTTGCTCTCTCTCTCTCTCTCTCTCTCTCTCTATATATATATATATATAGATATGTAATAGATAGTTTATTTTTCATTTTTTTATTTATAGATAGATAGATAGATAGATAGATAGATAGATAGAAATAATAAACATAGATAGTAATAATAATAAAAAACAAAAATAGATAGATAGATACACACACACGCACACACACACAGTAAGTATAACTATAACTCTTAATTAATTCTTTCTCCAAATGGTGGGTAGAAATGTCTATGGAAATGAAGTCATATAAAAGATGAACTGATACTGAATCTGTAATGCTGCTTGTATCTGTATGCCTGCCTTCATTCTGGATTTCTCTTGCAGACATGTTGGGTTTGGTTGTCTTTCCCTTATGTTGTTGGGGAAAAGCTCCCCCCTTCCACCAACCCCACAAAACTTACTGGTTCTCCTTGCTGTAGGCAAAGCAGCAGCCTGGGGAACACAAAGGCAGGAAATGGCAGTGGTACCACAGCCGACTGGGTGTGGGGGCCCACAGGAGGACACAGCTGATGTGACAGCCTCCAGTTGGGCCAGTAGCAAAGGGAGGAGGTTTTGCCCTGTGTCCACCCCCTTGATTTATAACAGGAGTCAAGTCAGCTCCTTGGCCTTTTCATGGTTCAACAGTTAGAGATTGTTCTAGGAGGTAGCTCCTGAGCTGGGGTTCCACTTCCCCAGCAGAAAACTGATGGTCCAGCAACAAGGCTGGTCTATTTAGAAATCCCGATGGTTATGGACACAAGCACATCTTGTCTCTCCCCTCCCAGAGGATAAATTAAGGTCATCAGGGAATCAATCACACCTTTGTTTAAAAGCAAAAAAAAAAGTGCCTTAAAGCAGGCATGTCCAAACTTCGGCCCTCCAGATGTTTTGGGCCACAACTCTCACAGTCCTTTGCCATTGGAAATACAGGCTTGGAATTCTGGGAGTTGTGGTCCAAAACATCAGGAGGGCTGAAGTTTGGTCATGCCTGCCTTAAAGGAACTGCAGGTTGTCCAGTGCCACTTGAATTTTGATTGCAGAGTGGTATCCTCATGAAGGACATTTTGTGCAAGCTTAGCAAGGGCCACCTTTGTTCACTACGTGATTGGCCTTTCTTTTTGAGACTCCCTGAGAGACTGGTCCTTTATCTAGCATGCCATCCAAGTGGTTGGGCACTTACAGCCACAGATTAGAACAACTACATTGAATATTGGTGTCATGTAGGAGATAATGATTTAATATGAAGGTTCTCTGAAGTGTCACTCTCTCTCATCTGAAACGTTGTATCACTGGAGCTTACTTCCTTCTATTCAACTCAGAACAGCAATAGGAGCAGAAGTGGTATGCAATATTATGATGTATACCAGCCTACATCTTTGTGTCCTTGCCTGTTCATTGTAACTGATACATCTCTTGAAAGGCAGTTTAAGCATACAATATGAAAATATGAACTATAGATGAATTCTTAGGGAATTTAGCATTCATTGCAGGTTCGTTCTTGTTTAAATCTTCATATTGATGCAATATAAATGCATGAGCAACATTTTCACAGTAGTACATTAATCCAATGGATATCATGTTGGCATGCTAATAGCTTGGGCTTCTATGGTTCATCACATGGTTAAAGCATTTTAAATAGAACAGGTAACTGGTTTCCAGATTGTGATTCCTTGTGTACTCAATGGGAAAAAAATACAGACTACTGTATAGGATTCCTTCCATCAAGCAGACCATCTTAAAATAATCTGCTGCTCTGTGCAGTAAGTGAACATGTCTTCTAAACAAAGTGGTTGGGTGTCAGGTGCCAAAATAAATATGCCTGGGGCTGTAGTTTTGAAATAGTGTGAGTGAGCTGAACAAAAAAATAAATCCAACAATCCTTCATGTCAGCAAAATATAAAAACCTTGCTGTTTTCTGCCAATATTCAATCATTTAAAAATGTCTAAGCAGCTGGAGAGGAAAATCCTAACAAAATCTACTTCTGATGGGTTATTCCACAAGTCAAAAACCATCATGAAATAAATGAGCACAGGTCAACTATGACGCCTCCAGAAGCAAATTTAAAGGAGCGTGCCGACAGAGCATTAAAAACAGCACTGCAATGAGGTGTTTATGAATGACTGGACAGTAAAGCAACACCACATTAAGATGTGACCGAGCACAAGATTCTTGACAGATTTTGGTATGTAAATTTAACTTTATTTTGTCTCTTGATCAATACGAGAGGATGTAGGTGTGTTTATCTCCCATACTTTTTAAAATACTTTAAACCATTAACAAATACTATGTGGTGAGATATTCCCCAGCAAGTCCCTTTACTCCTGTTCTGACCCTTTTCCACTTCTGTGCAGTTTACCAGGTCACATGGTGATGCTTGAAAGCCCTCCTGCCCTACCACTTTTCAAGTACTTACTAGTTAAGTCCAGTTCAAACCAGAATCGCAAGCAATATTTTTACACAAATCTATCAAACACCAACTATGGCAATGCTCTCTATGTGGGGCTGCCTTGGAAGGCAGTTCAGAAGCTGCAGCAAGTGGGGGATCCAAAATGGCGACCGCAATTTTTTTTTGAAATCGTTGCCCAAAACCCCACCAGAGCACCACAGAAACATGCGAAAATTAGCTATTTTAAATGCTTGAATTTTTACAGTAGCAGCAGTGGGTTTTTCTTGCAAAAAAAGTCTCCGTTGATTTTATTTTATTTTATTTTATTTTTTTACACCTGCGCATTCGCAATGATGGGCTCGCCCATGGGAGTGGATAGAGATGGGCACGACTTAGCGGTATTCCCGTTTCCGTTTCTGTTACTCGTATCCGTTACTCTACGGAAACGGAAACGGGAATTACTCCACCAGAATTCGAGCTCGAACCGACGAACGAACAATTTGGTCTGATTTGTCGTGCTCGTTACTTGCATTGCGGCGATCGCGCAATGCCAAGCGGCACAGAAAAAAAGTTTTTAAAAGTAAAAAAAAACCGATTCCCGGCCCTAAAAGTAGGCGAAAACTGTCTGAGGGCACCTACCAGGCCAGAAGGGTGTTTTATTTGGGGGGGGTTTCCCCGCCCCCCTCTCCTTGGCTATTGCTACTGCTGCGCTGCTGGTACCAGGCTGGGAGGGCGCATCCATTTGCCATGCAGTGCGGTGGATCCAAAATGGTGACCGCAATATTTTTTTTGAAATCGTTGCCCAAAACCTCACCAAAGCACCACAGAAACATGCAAAAATTAGCTATTTTAAATGCTTGAATTTTTACAGTAGCAGCAGTGGGTTTTTCTTGCAAAAAAAGTCTCCGTTGATTTTTATTTTATTTTATTTTATTTTTTTACACCTGCGCATTCACAATGATGGGCTCGCCCATGGGAGTGGACCATGCAAAGTTTTGGAGCCATTCCACCAATCGCATGGCCAGGTTTTGCTGACTGTACCAGGCTGGGAGGGCGCATCCATTTGCCATGCGGTGGGGGGAGGATCCAAAATGGCGACCGCAATATTTTTTTTCAAATCGTTGCCCAAAACCCCACCAAAGCACTACAGAAACATGCGAAAATTAGCTATTTTAAATGCTTGAATTTTTACAGTAGCAGCAGTGGGTTTTTCTTGCAAAAAAAGTCTCCGTTGATTTTATTTTATTTTATTTTATTTTATTTTATTTTATTTTTTTACACCTGCACATTTGCAATGATGGGTTCGCCCACGGGAGTAGACCATGCAAATTTTCCACCAATCGCATGGCCACTTGGCCAGGTTGACCACAGAGACTTCTGGGATGTGCCAATCGGGCATAAACAGCCCACTAATCGTAGCCCAAACCCGAACCCTAAGCCTAACCGATACGCCAGTACACTGTCCTTCTAAGTGGGTCAGAGAGGAACCCAGAGGTGCACCCCAATACTCACCCTAACCTCACCCGTAACTAGCCTAACCCTAGCCCTTGCGCTAACCCGTCTTAACCCTAAGCCAGATCTACTTGCATTGCACTACATGCAAGTATGTGAGACACAGCGGGTGCAAAGAGTCTGCCAGTCCGTCACTTGTGGCTCTGGCTGACTCCTGCAGCTCCCTCCAGGAGCCCGCTACCCCCTCCCCAAACCAGTACTAACAACAACGAAAAAATGAAAAAACGAACCGACTAATTTTTGCGAATTTTTGTGAAAAACGGAAACGAGCCGAAACGGAACCGGCCCGACTAACGACAACTCGAATTTTTTTTTTCAAGTCGTGCCCATCTCTAATCAGTGAGGATTTAATTAGCGGATTGAAAATGTACAAAAACCTGCATGTATGGGGCAGATAGAACTAGAGATGGGCACCTTACAAAAACTATACACTGTTTCAACATTTTGTAATGTTTCAAACCATTTCAAAATGAAACAGGAAGCAGCATGTCTTCTTGAACCGAAATAAAATGATGTTTTCAGTTCCGGAGAAACCAAACCAGGGAGCCACCGCCAGATCTTGTTTCAGTAGCGAGATCCACTGGCTGTTTCCCTGCTTGGTTTCTGTCCACCTCCCAGCTTGTTTTGACAGCTCAAGCTTTCAAAAAAAAAAATCACAGCTGGGAGGTGGGCGGCTAGAGAGAAGAGAGCAGCCAGGCAGTTGCAAATTTTTCTGCCTGGCCTGACTGCTCTTATCTCCTGTGCCACCCGCTCCTCCCAGGGGGATGTTTTGGACAGGGAGTGCTATGGGCAGTGGGGGCTGCCCCCTCTGCTCACAGCATTCCCTGTCCAACCCCCCCCCTGAAGAAGGAGAAAGAAAGGAGCAGGGCTGGTGGGATGGAGGCTTTTGAATCCCCCACCGCCAGGGCTGGCGCTAGGTCTTTTTGCGCCCTAGGTGGCAGGTGGGGCAGTCGGTGGTGGGGGGTGAGGGGTTGGGGGCAGGGGTGGGTGGAGGGTGGCAGCGGCAGCGGCGGCAGGGGGGAGGCGCGGGCGGGCGGGCGGGCGATGAGCAGGCGGGGGCAGCGGCCTAGCCAGCAGGGGCGGGGGGGTGGCGCCCCCTGTCCATTTTGTCACCCTACACAACTGCCTAGTTCACCTTAATGGATGCGCCGGCCCTGCCCACCGCAACAGCCAGAGCACTGGTGTGGCAGGGGAGTCATTTTGTTTCTCATTTTTTAGTAACTTTTTTTTTAAAAAAAATCAGTGAATTACAAAATGAAACAAAACGGAGTGAGAAATGAAATGAAATAGTATTTTCCATATTGTGCCCATCCCTGGATAGAACCTTAGACTTAACTCAAATATAAGAGAAAGTAAAAGTGAAAGATTTGTCCATCTGCTTTTCTCTGTCAGCACCCTAGTTTTTCAATTTTTTTAAGCACCAGACAGTTTCCATTCTGTGTTCCTTAAGTATGCTTGGTGCTCAATAGGCTGTTTGGACTCCCTCTGCAAGGGATACCCCCCCCTTAAATTCCATCTTCTTCTCCTTCTCCTTCTTGTTAGGAAATCTTTATTTGAATAACTTGTATCTCCCTGTCATATTACAATGTTATTATATTGGATGCATGAATTCCGGCACTCAAAGAGTAATTAGGATGACATGCCATTTATTCCTTTAATTTTATTAAATTGTTCCACTCAAGACAGCAGTGGATACAGAGGCAGTAATAAGCCATCAAAGTATTTATAGTGAAGATCCATAGTTCTTGGATTCTGGAAAAAGCATAACCATATTAGATGGGAATCTGCTGCCCTTCTCTGCCTTTAACTTGTACCAAGCCTTGCATTTGAACTGAACACTTTGAAACAAGGCTCTCTCACTGTCAGTATCTTTCATGCTCACAGAGCTTTCTCAGAAAAATAGAAGAGAGGTGTAATAAGATCTCTTCCTGCCTAGACAGTTTCATCTCCACCACCACCATATCAAATCAATATTATGCAACATTTTTGAAAAATAGAGAGTATGAAAAATTAAAGCACACTGTCCTTTATGGTCTGTTTAATCTTTCTTTTTTAAAAAATCCCATGGATACCCTAATAAATCTCTATGTTATTGCATTGGGAGATCTGTAACAAGCTTAAAGGACAATTGACAATGATTTGCTACCCTGGCATCCACTTTAATGAACTGCCAGAAAAGAGTTCTTAAGAAGGCATTGGATGTTATTATGCACAAGGCTAGGGAGAAAAATGGAATTAGGTTTATCAGCTGTGCATTTCAATCCATCCTTTTATAGGAATGTGTCATTCTTCATGGACATTGCCCTGTATTTTAACAAAATGGGAGCATGAATGTAGCTTTTCATGTCAAAGGATATAATTTCTGAAAGAGTGAGCAAAATAAAATGAAAAGGAGTTCAATTTCTCATCCTCAAACTCATTTGTTGAAGATACACAGTTGTTTGTCAGGCGAAGTATGTCAGAATGGACAGAAGCAGCACAAAATACCCCTTGTTGATACAGAATTGTGGTTCCCAACATCATCAAAACCCAGATGTTCTTTGACTACAATTCCCGGATGTCCTAGGTTGCACAATCAATGATTAGGCCTCCTGGAACTTGTGCAAGAACATATGGGAATCTTTGTTCCAGTACAGTGGTTCCCTGCTTTGGGTCCTTAGATGCTCTTAGACCACAACTCCCAGTAATCCTGTAGCACAGCTAGATGTGAAGGTTTCTGGGAGTTTTAGACCAAGAACATTTGAAAACCTAAAAGTTGGAAACCACTGATCTAGAAGGATTGAGTTAATTTAGATACCATGCAAAGTATTCCCTTAAAATATACTGTATATTTAATCTACAGTGTCAGATGGATGATGTTGGTAGTGATATAGCAGACCCAAGACTTCCAGAATCAGATGCCAGTATATTTTGATTAGCAGCAACAATAACATTTTCTGGCATCCTGTACTGATCTTGCTGTTTCTTCTTATTTTAGCACAAGTGATGGGAGGGCAAGGGTGTGCATTTCTATTGCAACAATAATTTCTGGTGAACAGTTCTGCTTATTATGCAAAGTATTATGCAGTAACTTAGTCTTGAGACCATTGCAACCCAATAGATTTACAAAAGACCTACTCTTGGCAAGATGACACCTGCTAGAATTGGCTTGTTGATATGGCTTCAGTTTTTGATGATCCTTGGAGCTATGGCTGTGGCCACCATCATAGTGAGTTCCATCTCTTTGGCATTTAGAAATGAATAAGTAAATCATTTAAGCTGCAAAGATTGTGAATTCTTCCCTTGAAGCAAGGAAGTGTAGATACCTTCTAGTTCAATCTGTACCCAAATGTTAGCCATATAAACTGGAACCAACAGACTCTCGGCTGATTTGCAAATGGCCTGGACTAATTTGTTCTCAGGTTTCTGAAGGCATTTGTGTGTTTCCAGACTGGGCAGATCCCACCCACCCCCTCAAAAATATGGAAAACAAAGGGATCATGATCTGAGTTCAGGTCTCTGAGGAGTGCCATCAGCTTTGGAAATGCAGTGGACCTTTATCTTACCTTTGTAAGTAAAACTCATATTTGCCTGCCTGTGGTGATTCTCAGTCACCCAGAAGAAGTTATCTGGGAGTTGAGTCATGACAACTGGACTTCTTTTCTTGTGAGAGTGAAACATTCCACTACTCATGGGGGGCTTCCAATTTATAGTTCACCTTGGTTTTATTTGTCCTTAAAATAAAGGTACATTGCTGATTCTGGTCCTGAACTGTTGCCCCTCTTCTGCTGGGACATCCCTGTGTTTAGTTTCTCCAATGTAGAGTTCATTTGAAGGACAAAGGCCACTCATTCAAAGATGAGAATGTACACATACATATTGAACAGAAAGTATAGGTGTTTTGAGAGAGGAGTCAAGGAAGCCATTCATGTGTGTATAGAAAATCCCTCTCTCAAAAGGAGCGGGGGACTTAGGCACAATCAGTCTCCCATTTATCATAGTCTGCATTCATCAGTCCCCAGGTATTCAGAACCACTTCACACCTCTGCCAGGAAGGACACTGCTAATGGCCCATACTTAACATGTATTGGGAGACTTTGGGCCTTTTTACACGACCCCTTAGATCCACTGGTCCCTTAAATTCAGACCAGAGATCTTGAGGGTTCGTTGCTGTCTTCCCTCCCCACCCGCTCAGCACTTCTTTGTTCTGTCTGTAGGAGGGGGGGGAGGAAAAAAAAGCCTTAGACAGAGACAAAATAATAAAAGGCTTACCTCCCGGTGTTGGGGGAAGTTGCTCCGATCTCTGTTTACTTCCTGGTTCCTCTTTAAGGGGCGGAGGCAAAAGAAAAATAACAGAAAGAAGCGAGGAGACCTCAGGCAGTCTCCGGATCAAATATTTTTCACCATAAAAAAGCAGGTACAAGACAACTGCTGTTTGGTCACGCTAAGTGGGCGGGGTCGCACTTAATTGTCTGCAAACTCCGGAGCTGGTGGGTAAACATTTTTATCATCCAGAGCTTGCAGCCATTTGCGGCGGAGCTTAGGGGTCGTGTATAAACGCCCTACCTTTCAACTGAGCATGATTAGAAGCTGCAGAACAATGTGGAAGTAATTCTTTGAAAATGATTGGTAACCATTTCACATTGTACTACAATATTCATACAAAATGATTTCATGCTGATTGTACTTCATTGTTTGAACATGCCAGCATTTATCTTTCTTTGCCTTCTGTGTTAATAGTATCCAGTTTTACACACCACACAATGTATGTTTAGTGTAAAAAGTAATATTAAAGCAAGCTATCACAAGTTAACAGCTGCTTGCTTTGAAGTAAGCTGGAATTATTAAAGAAACTTATCATAGGCAGAGTTGTTCTTTTTGACAGAAGCAAGAGGTGATATCTTGTTCCACAAACTACCTGAAAAGCAGCAGTGTTTAACTTCAGCAGGATGAAAGCCCTTGAACAGATGAATGTTGCTGCTGCATTTCAAACCAGTTTTCTCTGACAGAAATTGAGCCATTAAACTTGCCTTTTATCTCAATGGCCCAATCTTGAGAGTTACTCTGTCCTGAGGATTAAGTGTCTGCTAGCATAATGCCATGACCTGTGTGCTTTTCCCCCTCCAGTGTTGCAGTTGCCTCACCTCAGCATCTCATGCTGGTGCAGGAATGTGAGAGGGTGGCAGTATTTAAAAAGTGGTACCAGTGCATATTGTTACCTAGATGCCCTAAGCACATCCGATCTCGCTTGATTTCAGAAGCTAAGCAGGTTCAGCCTTGGTTAGTACTTGGATGGGAGACCACCAGGGAATGCCAGGTGCTGTAGGTGCGTGGAGTAGGAACTGGCAAACCACTCCAGTATTCCTGCCAAGAAAACTCCATGGACATGGAGTCATGAAGAGTCAGTAATGACTGTAACAACACAACACACACACACACACACACACACACACACACACACACACACACACACACACACACACACACACACACACACCAGTTCATAGTGGTTGTTTCTTTCTAAGGATGTGAAAAGTACTTACAATTGTCTCAGTTTTGGTACAAACAAGTCATTTCAACACAAGCAAGCCAGCTTTTTCAGGAGTTTACATCTGCCATGTAAATATGCTAAAATATTGTCTCTTTTTGCTGCTAAAGATTTCTGACAAAAATCCTGTTGCTCCACGCAATAAATTGCACTAGAGTAAACCAATCAAATCATTGAGTCAACTCCTCTATGAGTTCCATTAATTCCAATGGGCTAAGTCTAACATGATTTATTATGCCAAGCAACACTCCAAAGCAAATGTAAGAGACACCGTTTTTTACTTCTGACATGGATCACAATTCCATTCTATCCCCAGAAATCTGAATTTTAATAAAGCTGAAAATTGTCACCACCACCACCACCACCACCATCTTAGAACTACAGAGCTGGTGGAGAACCTATGACTCGTCAAGTCCAGCACCTGCCAAGGAGGCACAGAGGGGACTAGAACTCCCAGCTTGTGACTCTGCAGTCAGATCCCTAAACGGATGAGCTGTGCAGAAGCTCAAATTATTTTATATGTCTGTGTTATTGGACCAGATTCACCCAAGACAGCAAACAAAAGAAAAGTATAAAGAAGAAAAGATATAATATTATATAAATTTAAACCCCCAAACAAAAGATAGGGATAGTCACTACTGAGAACAAGCCTGGCTTCTAGTTGATGATTTCCAGGCTTCTCTTGGAGTGGCCACCTGCAGCATTAGGAAATGGCAGGAGCAGGTGGGATGGGGTGGGAGGATGTTTTGAGGGAGAGCCACTCTGACAGGTAGAGAATGGCTTTATAAATTAACACCAGAACCACAAAGTGGGCCAGAAAGCTGTCACCATTTTGGATCCACCGCACTGCATGGCAAATGGATGCGCCCTCCCAGCCTGGTACCAGCAGCGCAGCAGTAGCAATAGCCAAGGAGAGGGGGGCGGGGAAACCCCCCCCCCCAAATAAAACACCCTTCTGGCCTGGTAGGTGCCCTCAGACAGTTTTCGCCTACTTTTAGGGCCGGGAATCGGTTTTTTTTTACTTTTAAAAACTTTTTTTCTGTGCCGCTTGGCATTGCGCGATCGCCGCAATGCAAGTAACGAGCACGACAAATCAGACCAAATTGTTCGTTCGTCGGTTCGAGCTCGAATTCTGGTGGAGTAATTCCCGTTTCCGTTTCCGTAGAGTAACGGATACGAGTAACAGAAACGGAAACGGGAATACCGCTAAGTCGTGCCCATCTCTATCCACTCCCATGGGCGAGCCCATCATTGCGAATGCGCAGGTGTAAAAAAATAAAATAAAATAAAATAAAATCAACGGAGACTTTTTTTGCAAGAAAAACCCACTGCTGCTACTGTAAAAATTCAAGCATTTAAAATAGCTAATTTTCGCATGTTTCTGTGGTGCTCTGGTGGGGTTTTGGGCAACGATTTCAAAAAAAATATTGCGGTCGCCATTTTGGATCCCCGCACTGCATGGCAAATGGATTCCGAGTAACGGAAATGGAAACGGGAATACCGCTAAGTCGTGCCCATCTCTATCACTGATCTATGCTGGATTTGTTGTTGTTGTGTGCCATCAGGTTGCTTTTGACTTATAGCAATAACAAGACTGAGTGGCCTCCAGGCAGGTCTACTGTCAACAGCCCTACGCAGCTCTTGCAAACTCAAGGCCATGGCTTCTTTTATTGAGCAGTCTTCTTTTTCCTGTTGCCTTCAATTTCCATTGTTATTTCCAGTGAGTCTGGCCGCTCTGCCCGGCCTCGTGCCGAGCAGGGGCGTCTTTGCCGGCCGGTTGAGGGAGGCAGCTATTGGCTCCGCTATTTGCGTAGCCTACGGTAGGGGAGCGCACCCTTTATAAGTCCTCGGCGCGCTCCCCACAGCCTGCCTCCGCAATCGCCGGTTTCTTCAGGAGTGAGCTGCACGCTTGCTGGGGGTGCCCCCTTGACGCGCTGTTGCTTCTTTTCTGCAGCAAGCGGCTGCCTGCTGATACTTCCGACAATCAGCTGATTGTCGGGAGCTGTTTCGCGTCCCTCCTTCACAGGCGCTCCGTTGAGCCCAGTTCAGGTTTATCGCGCCAGGGTCGGAGGCGGGAGGTGGGCGGAACAGCTGGACAGGCTCTCCTGAGCCTCCGTTGTTGCGGAGCAGCGATCAGGAGCAGTTTGTGCGCCTTTTAACCCAGCTGCTTGTCGGCTTTTGACGGGCAGCTGGGCTTGGAAATCGGCGCTCCCTGCCTGGCTGAGTGCCGCAGAAGCGGCGATCAGGAGCGGTTTGAGCTCCTTTTAGCCCAGCTGCTTGTCGGCTATCGACAGGCAGCTGGGCTTGGAGATCAGCACTCCCTGCCTGGCTGAGCGCCGAAGAAGTGGCGATCAGGAGCGGTTTGAGCTCCTTTTAACCCAGCTGCTTGTCGGCTTCCGACAGGCAGCTGAGCTTGGAGATAAGCGCTCCCTGCCTTGCGGAGCGCTGTGGAAGCAGCAAGCGCGAGCTCGTCGAGCTCTTTTTAGCTCGGCTGTTTGTCGGCTCCCGACAGGCAGCTGGGTGGGTATATAAGCGCTCCCTGCCTAGCGGAGAAGTAAAGGGGGGTGGACTCTGTTGCCCTGACAGGCTGGTTCCCCGCAGGGCTTCCGTTAGGGGAGGGGGCCCTCTGTGGCTAGCTTCCCCTTTGCCTCCCAGAGCCCCGGTCTAGTCTTGTTTTGCAGGGCAGTGGCAGCATCCCTGCGGTTTAGCCTCAGGTTGTTTGGGCGAAGCCTGTGTGATTGTGGAGCGCAGGGGGTTCTGTTTAGTTCTCGCCCTCGGTGGGCTGGTGTCGCTTGCCTCTTGGGCTCCCCCTTCACTTGTTTATGGCCCTTAACCTGGTTGGTACTTTTGATCTGCTTGCTTTGTGTTGGCTTTCGGGTACCCCCTTTTGTCCTAGATTTCTTTTGTTACTATCCTTGCTGTGTGTTAGGGTTCTTTACCCACTTATCCTGTGCTTTAGGCTTTTAGCTGTGTGCTGGGGATATTACTCCCTTCCATCGGGGGTGGCTCAGGGAGGCCATTTTGGTTTTGTACTCGGTGGCCATTTTGGCCATGCCTCATGGGCTCACTCCTTAGGCGTTGATCTACATCCATCTGCCCGGCTAGACATTCTGAGTGGCCCTGAACCCCTCTGTCCGTTTGTTGACTTATTAGTGGAGTCGGGTGTGTTTGTATTGTTCATCTGAAGTTAAGTGGCGGTAATTTTCAACTTCGGTGGTGGCCGGCCTGCCCGCCCGTCGGCCATTTTGTGCACATCATCTTTCAGGGTGTTTGGGGGGGTGGGCGTAATCCCCATCCATCCTCCCTCTTCATTGTTGTTATATCTGTGCCACGATTTGTTTCGGCAGTCACATAATAGGGCCAACCTTTTGATACTCTTGGAATCCATTTTGGATCCGTCCCGCACCCACGCGGCTGAGTTACTGGTCGCCTGTTTTGCCCTTATGTTCTGCCATGCCATCTAGGCCCCACCTGATGTGTTTGGGAGGGCATGAGACTAGACATCTATCTCCTGATACCACTCCCCTGCATCTGGCCCTTTAAGTACCCTGGATTCTCCGTCATGGTTTGTAACCTGTGATGGACTGCTCCTCCAGGAATCTGTCCAATCCTCTTTTGAAGGCATTCAGGCCAGAGGCCACCACCACTTCCTGTGCCAGGGAGTTCCATAGACTTCAATGCGCTGGGTAAAATGAATAAATAAATAATAACTATTTTCTCTTGTTAGTGCTTACTCTCCCAGCCCTCAATTTGAGTGTAGCCCCCCCCCCTAGTTCTGGTATTTTGGGAGAGAGAGAAGAGCTTTCCTTTATCTACTTTACTCATGCCCTGCATTATTTGGTATGTCTCAATCATAGCCCCCCTCAACCACCTTTTTTCCAGAATAAAGAGGCCCAAACGTTCTGGCCTTTCTTCATGGGGGAGGTGCCCCAGCCCAGTAATCATTTTAGTCGCTATCTTCTGCACCTTTTCCAGTTCCACTATGTCTTTCTTGAGATGTGGTGACCAAATTGTACACAATACTCCAGGTGGGGCCTTACTATTGTTTTGTATAATGACATTATGATGTTGGCTGTTGTATTTTCAATCCCCTTTTTGATAATCCCTAGCAACGAACTGGCCTTCTTCACTGCTGTCACACATTGGGGAGACGCCTTCATGGAACTGTCCACCAACGCACCAGGATCTCTTTCCTGGTCTGTCACGGATAGGTCAGAGCCCATGAGTTGATAGATGAAGTTTGAATTTTTTGCCCCAATATGCATTACTTTAAATTTGGTACCATTAACACACATTTGCCATTTCTCGGCCCTTTCCCCCAGTTTGGAGAGATCTTTCTGGAGCTCTTCACAATCTTTTCTGGTTTTCACCACATGGAAAAGTTTTGTGCCATCTGCAAACTTGGCCCCCTCACTGTTTCTCCCTGTCTCCAGGTCAATTATGAACAGACTGAACAGCACCAGTCCCAGGACAGAAACCTGGGGCACACCGCTTTGCACTTCTTCACCATCTTCCCTGGGTCAGATGTAAGGCTAACTGGCCTGTAGTTGCCTGGGTCCTCCCTCCTTCCTTTAAATTGGTGACAGCTGCCGTCCTCCAGTCCTCCGGTACTGTGGCCGCTTTATGCGACAAGTTGCATATACCCGTTAAGTGATCTGCAAATTCATTGCTCAGTTCCCTAATAACCCTTGGGTGGATGCCATCTGGGCCCGGTGACTTGTTAATCCTTGAATTTTCGATGAGTCCTAAAGCCTCCTCTCTTTTAGCCTGTATTTTATTTAATTCTTGTGTCCAGAGGGGTGGCCCAGGCAGCGGAATCTGCTCAAGGTCCTCTGTCAGGAAGACAGGCGCCATGAATCGTGTTGGCTGTTACACACCACGATTTGGGTTGGCATTCACATACCAGGGCCACCCTTCTCATTCTCCGGGGACGGCCGTGTCTTATGGGGGCGGGCTTTCTATGAGTGAGGGCAAGGCTCAGAGGAGGGCGGAGCATAAACTAAGGATGGCTAATGGTGACATGCATTTTTCTCTTGTGTCCGTTTTAGCAGGATCTGCCAGTATCGTTTCTGCAGGTACGCCATCTGTGACTACTGAAGTAGCCACGTCATCGCATGCTCCCCTCAGCCCCCTGGTTGTTGTGTCTTCCAACGTAGTCACGTTTCCGCCTAGCGCTGAAGACTCATCGCTTCCGGCCCTTGTTTCAGCCTAGGCTGTGTCTTCGCGTGGTAAGTCGGCTCCAGCTGTCCAGCACCCACTCGTCATGGAGTTGTGGCGCCCGGTCGTCCATTTTTGCGCAGACTGTGCTATAGTATTGTGGGACGTTGTAGTCCTCATCAGAGGCGCCACATTTCGGCCGAAATTAAGGAAGATCTGCGTATCTGGCTCGAGTTTGTCCAAATTTAAAGGCATCAATTTTGGTTTTGAACATGCGGCGGCAGCAGACTTGCAGGTACAAACCGATGCTTCGGGAGCTCTGGGCTTAGGTTTGTGTTTTAGAGGTAGATGGCGTGCTGCCTCGTTCCCCCTGGAGTGGCAGCACAGTGGTATTACCCGTGACCTAACCAATTTTGGAGTTATTCTGAGGATCCCAATCTCTCCTAATAGGTTATGGAGGCTGGCTAATGCATAGCCTCGAGTTTGTTCCACCAGTTATGAGGTTGCCTTGTTTCCAGCTGCCATTTTGGTACCCCCTTTTTTCGCCGCCTCACGTGTTAGCGAGCTGCTTGCCCAATCCGAAACCGACACCTCGCTTCTGCATTACTTTGGTCGGATATGGCCCTCGAGCAGGAGCAGGTCTTTCTGCATATGTGTAGATCGAAGACTGACCAGCGAGGTAAGGGCTGCACGATACACCTTTGTAGGTGTTCTGTGCTCCAAATTTGTCCTGTCATAGCGTTATATAGATATGCCCGGCTCACTGACAAGTATTGGGGGTACCTATTTCAACACCTGCATTTTGGGGACTCATTTGTTCCGGACAGGCGCTGCTTCCACAGCGGCTGCCATCGACATCGATTCGGTTGGCATCCAACGAATCGGGCGACGGAGATCCAGACAGTTTAAATCTTACGTACGACCACTAATGGACTGGCCAAACCGGGCCAGTTGTTCTTTCTTTTCTCGTTGCAGGTTCTACCCCGGGGAGCTGTGCCCGGGTGTTGGTTTACGGCCGCAGTTTTTGTTTACTGGGCCTCAAAGTTTGCTATCCGGTCTGGACGTGGCTGCGATCTCGGCCTGGGCCAATGGGCTGATTTCCTGTGGAAGGGCAAGAGGGGGATGTCCTTGCACGCCTGGCTTACTGTTGCTCTCAGTTACCCCCCCCCCCCCGACACCTTGCCGACCATTGTGGTTGTCCGTTTGGGAGGAAATGACTTGACTCGCAGGTTGGGCAAGTCCCTCATTCTCAAGGTCATCGATGATCTGAGAGCGTACCATCGTACTCGCCCATTGGTGACTCGAATGTCGGGCAAGTCCCTCATTCTCAAGATCATTGACGATCTGAGAGCGTTCCATCGTACTCGCCCATTGGTGGCTCGCATGGCGGGCAAGTTCCTCATTCTCAAGATCATCGATGATCTGAGAGCGTCCCATCGTACTTGCCCATTGGTGACTCGCATGTCGGGCAAGTCCCTCATTCTCAAGATCATTGACGATCTGAGAGCGTTCCATCGTACTCGCCCATTGTTGACTCGCTTGTCAGGCAAGTCCCTCATTCTCAAGATCATCGATGATCTGAGAGCGTTCCATCGTACTCGCCCATTGTTTCGTGTCGTTGGGTCTGCGATCATTCCCCGGTTGAACTGGGGTTGGTACTACCATCCGAAAAAATGCAAAAGGCTCGTAAGGGCGTCTACAAGGTAGTTACCCGCGTTGTGCAGGCCGAGACGGGACCTGTCCTTTGGCATTCCAACATCCCTGCCGGGGATCACACCTTAATTCGTCCGGATGGTGTGCATTTATTGGACAAGGGCCTGGATGTACTTATCCAGAATCTTAAGGAGGGCCTGAGTGCCGAATTGTTCGGCTGTGGGGTAAAGAGTCGGCAGTGCGCCTCTTTGTTGGCGGGTAGCGCATAAAAAGTTAACCATTTAGGTCCCGAATCTAATTACATCTTCACGTCTTCGGCAGCCTTCCATTAATAACCCAATAGGATTTAGTTAGGGAGCAAATAATAATAATAACCCAAACCCCTAGGAGGGCTGCCAACCTTTAATCAAGCGTTGATGCCAAAAGATCTCATTGGCATCCTCACTGCGGCAGTTCAACGGGCCGCAGGAAATTGGTGGAGTAATGGGACCTAATCAATTTATTGTTACCATTTGATGATGCGCTACGGCTCAGGCCCTCCTGAAGTTATTGTTCATTGATAAGTAATTTGAAATTCGTTACTGTAGTTAATAAAGTTGTGGCCCTTATTTAACCCAAGCGGAACGTGTGTCGCCTCTTTCTTTCAACCTGGCCTGGCAATGGCCGCTCCGCCCGGCCTCGTGCCGAGCAGGGGCGTCTTTGCCGGCCGGTTGAGGGAGGCAGCTATTGGCTCCGCTATTTGCGTAGCCTACGGTAGGGGAGCGCACCCTTTATAAGTCCTCGGCACGCTCCCCACAGCCTGCCTCCGCAATCGCCGGTTTCCCCGCCCTCCCGCCACTGTTTATTATGTGCTGGTGATGCTTTGCTGGTCGCTTCGGGGCCGGATGGGAATTTTTGACCATTACTCTGATTGGCCTTGAGCGGTGGTGTTTTTTCGCCCATCCCACCATTCACATATTGGCGGTGGGTGTTGTAGGTAATAACCCTGGTCACAACTGGTGGGTAGCGCATAAAAAGTTAACCATTTAGGTCCCGAATCTAATTACATCTTCACGTCTTCGGCAGCCTTCCATTAATAACCCAATAGGATTTAGTTAGGGAGCAAAAAATAATAATAACCCAAACCCCTAGGAGGGCTGCCAACCTTTAATCAAGCGTTGATGCCAAAAGATCTCGTTGGCATCCTCACTGCGGCAGTTCAACGGGCCGCAGGAAATTGGTGGAGTAACGGGACCTAATCAATTTATTGTTACCATTTGATGATGCGCTACGGCTCAGGCCCTCCTAAAGTTATTGTTCATTGATAAGTAATTTAAAATTCGTTACTGTAGTTAATAAAGTTGTGGCCCTTATTTAACCCAAGCGGAACGTGTGTCGCCTCTTTCTTTCAACCTGGCCTGGCAATTGCTGTCCTGTGTTCTTCCAAAAGTACAGGATCCACCATTTAGTTATCTTTGCATTTAGAAAAAAGTCCAGCTTGATTTGACTCAGAACCCAATTATTTGTCTTTCTGGCAGTCCATGGTACCTACAAAGCTTTTTTTCCAAAACCACATTTCATATGAAACGGCATTTTTCTTTCTTTCTAGAACTCTTCAGTGGTTATAGCTTCTCCCAGAGTGAAGAGTACCATGTTGCATTTGCCTGCTATAGCTGATAGATGCAACACCGTTCAGGGAAAAGAACTGGCAACTCTATTCAGCATTGGAAGCATAGGTGAATGCTCAGGGATTTGAACCTAGAATTAAGAAATTAAGGACTTTGAGTTCTCTGACTGCCCAAGTTAATGGATCAGTTCTGTTTTTTTCCAAGGAGATTTTCTTTTTTTTAAAAATAGTCCAGACAAACAACACCCCCCCAAAAGCATTTCATCCAACAAAAAAAAATGGCACAACTCCTGCCACTGGAATGCAGAAAGCAAACCTCTTTCCTTGTGTGTGTGTGTGTGTGTGTGTGTGTGTGTGTGTGTGTGCGTGTGCAAAAAGGAACATACATTTACTGGTACAGATGTGTAACATGATTTTGGAGTGTGACTGGCCTAAATCTGACCAAGGTAGATTCACTTCCTGCATACACTGATGATGATGATGATGATGATGATGATGATGATCATCATCATCATCATCATCATCATCATCATCATCATCATTGTCCTTGAATGGGTTCAAGGTGCATGCATTGCTGCTCTTCTTCCATCATCACAACAGCCTAAATCTGACCAAGGTAGATTCACAGCTGAGTGCATATTTGAATCCAGTTCTCTCAAGTTCAGCACTCCAAGAAGTAATGAGACCGCTCATGACACATGCCGGTAGCCTTCAAAAATGCAGCCCGTAGAGATTTTAGTGTCACGGAGGAGGTGACAGGGTGCAACTGTTCCAGCACACTCTTATGCATGTCTGCACAGAAGAATGCCTCACCAGGTTCAGTGAACTTTCCCTCTGGGTAACTACGTAAGGTCCTACATCCTATATCCCTGAAGCACAACAAGCAAAAGGTATATAAGCAATGGAAGGAAGAAAATGTTTCTGCCTTTCATGTTCTGTTTGAAGCCCATCAGAAATTATTGTTTTATTTATAGCAGCTAAAGCAAGTTTATGAGAACCAAATATTTAGATGCCAAGATAATGGTGATCTACTTTGCTTTCTATATTTTCCCCCTCCTTATCATAGCCACAGTTCATACAGTTGACCTTTTGAAAGCCATTTATAACAATATAAAGAATCTTATGCCAAGTTCCTTTATCAAGCAATCCATAGGGGAAAAAACAACTTATTGGTAAGAACATGCTTGAGACGGTAAATCAGAACATCATTGCTGTCATTACATTACTAAGATCCTTGAAGCCTGTGTGAATCAGGGTTTGCTGTTCAGGGAAATGAGTCATGCTCATTTAAGGCAGATTGCCCCAAAGGGCACACAAAACCAACCAAAGAGATGCAATTCTTCAAGGCTTTGCTGCCACTAAACATGAAGGTTCATGCCACTCTACATGCCTACTCCTTAGCCTCAAGTCTTGAAAGGTACTAAAAAAGGACATATCTTTCTGATGTCGAACACATGGTACTTGTACATGAAAAGGAATAATTGTGTTTTTGCCTTGATTTACTGCAGCAAAGAACATAGGTTTTCATACAGTTTCCAGTATTAAATCCAAAGATGGTAGGAAAGTATTCTAGAGAATGTTATGGAAATCTTCAATAGAGAATTTTTTTTGGGGGGGGGGCAAGGCCAATGGTGTAACATGGCTTACCAGCAAATTTTTGGCAAATTTTGCATCCACTAAAATATTTTTGGCTGGCATGACCAGTCCTGGGCCACCTTCACTGTACCACTGCTACAGCCTGCCCATGCCCCCTTCCCACTGCCTCTATTGCCTCCCTACCTGGGAGACTCCTGCTGACTTCTCCACCTCAATTTCTGCAAATGGGAGATCTGGCACCACGTGGTGCCGGACTGCCCATTTGCAGACGCATAGGGATCGTCCATTTGCTCCCTGTCAGTCACCTCTCTACCTGGTCCTATTGCTATCCCCTCTTCCTCCTGCTGCTGTCTCTGTCTCTACCTATCAGCTGATAGGTGAAAGCTTCTACAGAGACTGCAGGCTCAACTCTTGGAAGGGAAGCCAGGCTTGCTGTGTTTCAAGATGGTGGCAGAGGCAGAAGAGGAAGAGGCAAAAGGACCAGATTGGGAGGCAAAGGGGAAATGGGAAGGGCAGGGAGCAGGCTGTGGCAGCAGGAAGTGAGTAAGGGCCTTTTTACACGACCCCTAAGATCTGCTGGCCACTTAAATTCGGACCAGAGATCTTAGGGGTTTGTCGCTCTTCCTCTGTCCCCACCCCCCCCTCCGCACTTCCTGGTTGCTGGCTGCCTGAGGGAGGGAGAAAAAGAGAAAGAAAAGCATGCCACTCACCTCGTTCTGCCTCTTGTCTCTGTAAGGCCATCAAGTCCAACCCCCTCTCTCTGTAAAAGTAGCACTTAAAGGGGCGGGAGCCAAAAAGCAGCAAACAGAAGCGAGAAGAGCCCCGCACTCACTATCGTTGCACCGCATCAAAGATTTTTCACCTCCAAAGAGAAGGTACAAGAAAAGTGTGCTGGGTCGCGCTAAAGTGGGCGGGGTCGCACTTAATTGTCTGCAAACTCCGGAGCTGGTGGGGAAACATTTTTAAGCTCCGGAGCTTGCAGCCATTTGCAGCGGAGCTTAGGGTCGTGTATAAACGCCCTAAGTTTTATGCTTCCTAAAAGTTTTGCAGCTAGGCAACTGCCCTCAATAAACACACACACACACACACACACACACACACACACACACACAATGCCACTGATCAAACCCAAAGTTTATATAGTGAAAGAAGTGGGTTTTTGATCTTAAAAGCCTAAAATTTAGTCTCTATGACTGAAAAACAGCTGAGTTCTAGCTTGAATCCTGAATTTCCATCGTATATTTCAGAGGCAAAAATATAATAAATTTATACAGTTTTGCTATATTTCTTTATTGCTGTGGGTATTACGATTACTGCTAGTTATTGTATCATTGTACTGTACTTGTTTATACTTGTGATTCATTTGGTGATGTTATGATTTATTGTAAGGGCCTCTGCTCCTGAGGTTGGTTGATTGATTAGGACTTTTTTTTTCTTTCCCTTTGGCCCGCCATGTTAGCAGGGCTCATATACAGATGGTGTCTGGCCGTGGACGGTACGCTTGTAGTCGAGGGGTTAGTCAGATCAGAAGAACCCGGGTCAGGCAACTTGTGCCTGTCCCCCGTTCTGACCCCTCGGCTCTCCGCCACGTGTCTGGGAGCCACTCCTCCAGCACCTCCAACCTTTCCTGCCTTTTGCTAAACGCCAGGTCGGTCCATAACAAGATCCCCATCATTTACGATTCCATCTTAGATGGGAGGGCCGACCTGGCGTGTATTACCGAGACCTGGGTGGGTGCTGAGGGGGGTATCCCTCTCTCAGCTGTGCCCACCCGGGTATCTGGTTCAGAGGTTGGAGGGTCAGAAGGGAGGGGGCCACTATTGTTTACAGGGACTCTCTTTATGTTTGTAGGGCCTCGACGTTGGTCAGTCAGGGGTTAGAATGCCTACACCTGTTAGTGGGACAGTGGGACAGATTTGGCATTGTACTGGGCTACCGAGCTCCCTGCAACCCAGCCCAATCCCTCCCAGAGCTCTCGGAGTTCATCGCCGCTGCTCTATTGATGTCCCCCCGCCTCCTGGTGGTGGGTGATTTCAATGTGCATGCTGGCGGTGGGCTTTCCGGAGTAGCTCTGGAATTCATGGAATCCATGGCTTCCATGGGACTGTCCCAGCATATTGGATGCCCCACCCACAGGTCTGGCCATACCCTTGACTTGGTATTTTCCTCCACGTCGGGGGTTTCGAGTCTGGAGGTGGGAGACATTGTCTCTCTACCTGTGTCATGGTCAGACCATCACCTGCTTTCTCTTCCCCTGTCAATCGCGGCCCCTCCTCGCGGGGACCACCGGCCGGCCGTTTTGGCCCGGCCCCGGAGGCTCATGGACCAAGCGCAGTTCTGTGAGGCCTTCGGGGACCTACCTGGAGAACTGGCTGGCGCTCCGGTCGAGGTCGTGGCTAACCAGTGGTTTGAAACAGCTGCCCGTACCATAGACTGGATCGCCCCCAAGCGCCTTCTCCGTTGCCGAGCTCGGGCCTCACCGTGGTTTACGGCGGAGCTTAGAGCAATCAAGCAGGAGAGGAGAAGGTTAGAGCACAGCTGGAGAAGAACCCGGACGGTTAAGAGTAAGGCTGCAGTTGTATCCCAGTCTAGTCACTACTCCACCGCGATAGGGGAGGCTAAGCAATCCTTTTACTCCCTGAGAATTGGTGAGGCCTTGAACCGCCAGGCGGAGCTCTTCCGGGTGGTTCGGGACCTCTCCAATCCTAGTCTGGTCAGGCCTCCTCCTACTGATTTCAGTAGTGAGCAGTTTGCAGCCTTTTTTCGATCTAAAATTGAGGCCATCTGGGCCGGCTTCGACTCCGGTTGCAGTAGCACCGCCCCGCCATCACCGGTCACTGGTCCGCCTTCGTCGCCTCGGTTGGATGCGCTTGGGCCTGTTTCCGCTGTTGAGGCCTCTAAGGCTATGGCGCATTGCCGGCCTGCTTCCACTCCTTTCGACCCTTGCCCATCCTGGCTATTAAAAACTGCCGGCGGGAGTATGGCCGAATGGGCTGCTCTCATAGCCACCGCCTCCTTCAGTGAGGGGGTTTTCCCCTCTCGTCTGAAGGAGACGGTGGTAAAGCCCATTCTTAAGAAGCCTGGCCTCACGTCGGACGACTTGGGAAATTATCGCCTGATCGCCAACGTCCCGTTTATGGGCAAGGTAATCGAGAGGGTGGCGGCGGTCTGGCTGCAGTCATACCTGGAGGATCGGCAGTGCCTCGATCCATGCCAGTCAGGGTTCAGGCCCCGTCGGGGGACCGAAACAGCTTTGGTCGCGCTGCAAGATGACCTACTCCGGGCGGCTGACAGGGGTTGCTCTACCCTGTTGGTTCTCCTGGATCTGTCAGCGGCCTTTGATACCGTCGACCACGGTATCTTACTGGATCGGCTCTCCAAGGTCGGAATCGGGGGAACTGCTCGCAGTTGGCTCCGTTCCTTCCTGGAGGACCGTCCCCAGTATGTTCAGCAGGGGGGGGAGTTGTCGGCCCCGTGGGTTCTCCCTTGTGGAGTCCCGCAGGGGTCGTCGCTGTCCCCTTTGCTGTCTAACATCTACGTAAGGCCGTTGGCTGGGGTCATTAGGAGTTTTGGAGTCTGCTGTCATCAGTACGCTGATGACACGCAGCTCTATCTCTCCTTTTCCACCTCTGCAGTGGAAGCTGTGAGGATCCTTGATGGGTGCCTGGATGCCGTGCTGACTTGGACCGGGGCGAACAGGCTTAGGCTCAACCCCGAGAAGACGGAGGTTATGTTCTTTGGGAATTCGCCGTCTGGGTACGGAGGCCCCCTTCCATGTCTGGGGGGAATTTCCCTTCAGCTCATGGAGAGGGTGCGGAATCTGGGCGTGGTCCTGGACCCGGCGCTCACCATGGAGGCCCAGGTGGCGTCGGTGACCAGGTCCACCTATTTCCATCTTCGCCAAATCGCCCAGATCCGCCCGTACCTGGACGGTAACTCTCTGAGAACAGTGGTCCAAGCGCTGGTGATCTCAAAGCTGGACTACTGCAACACACTCTACATGGGGCTGCCCTTGACTCTTCTCTGGCATCTGCAGCGGGTACAGGATGCGGCGGCCAGGCTGGTGGCTGGTGTGCGTCGTTATGACCACATCACCCCAGTCCTGGCCCGCTTGCACTGGTTGCCCGTTGCAGCCCGGATTAGATTCAAGGTCCTGGTTTTAATTTATAAAACCCTCCATGGCTTGGGACCAGACTACCTGTCGGAGCGTATCGCCCAGCGATCCACCTCGGCCAGACCTCTCCGGCAGTCGCGAGCGCACTCGCTTCCGGTTGCCACACCCCGAGAGGCCCGTAAAACGCTCATGCGAAATTGGGCCTTCTCTGTGGCAGCCCCCACTTTGTGGAATTCCATCCCTAGCGAGGTGCACTCTGCAGAGTCCCTGCTGGCCTTTCGGAAGGCTTTAAAAACTTTTCTCTTCCGAGAGGCCTTTGGCGAGACCTAGTTTTTTTTTTTTTTTTTACCCGCCACTAATAGATAGGCTGTCTAAGATTTTATCTATCAGGCTCATCGCCTTTGGTGATGTTGGGTGTGCCTGTATTAATTGTTTATATTGTGTTGTTATTGATTTGTTATTTTATTGTATTGACTGTGGCTGTTAGCCGCCTAGAGTTCGTTCTCGAAGATAGGCGGGATATAAATGTAATAATAAATAAATAAATAAATAAATAAATAAATAAATAATTGTGAGGGCTGACTTTTCATGCTCATATGTTGGTTCCACCTACATTAAGCTATCCATGTCAATTAAGAAAACTTTTATCCTACTTGACTTACCTACTTTGTATGCAGAAACTAGTTTTGTAAACTGCAGAACAGCATGCGATTTTAAACATTATGATGTTAAAAATGCAATGTTCTTTCTCTTCATTCCCAGCAACTATTTGTGGTAGCTGCCAAGGATAGAACTAGGAAGATTATATTCAAAAGAGTGAGAGGACAGGATAATACCAGCTCAACTCATCTGGTCAGTTTTAAGGAGGAAACAAGCTTGCTAATTTCTGTGTCTATGGTTGATTTATGAAGTTGCAAATATAAGATACAGTATTAAAATAATACTGTTTATAACAATTCTTCAGAAATATTTAGCAATATAGAGCTTATCTCCATGGCGATTTTAAAAGGAGGGTGTGATGTTCACATTTTTCTGAAATGCAACATATTTCAGAGAAAAGAAAACATATTAAACAATGTATAAGTCTGGGGAAATCAGACATATACCATACAACTCACATAGACTCACATTCACGTCCTTCCTCATTTTGAGTTGACGTTCATTTTGTGATCATGTTGCTCGCGGTCACGTGGTCTTGTCCCAGTACTGTCCCTGTTCCTGTGTACCCACAGGCATGATTGATGATACCGTGACGACTGTTACTGCACGTCCTTGCGCACCTCTCAGCCTTCATTCTCAGGGTTATTTTATTGGTCCGACCTTCTGTTTTTTTGATATTTCAAATCTCCTCAACTTTGCCTTCAATGCATTACAGAGCTAAGTTCAAGGCATTTGTCTTTTAATCTCTCTGCACTGTTACTGACTCCATAGGGAATGTACTGGAGAATGGCACTTTGCACTCCTGCCACTAGATGGAGAATGGCACGTTGCATGACAAGCCTTACCTCACGGGCACTCATCTCGGAATGAGAACCAAGACAAGCAGATTCCCGAGCCCAGGGCCGGGTATGGCTCATCACGCTTTAATCTCAGTTCAGGGGGCGTGGTCGGGATGAACTCCCATTGTCACGCAATGGACGTGCAGTAAGATTTCCTCGTACCGGTCCCAAGCGGGACTACAAACAGCAATGAGAGGGATGTGAAGTAACAGCCATAGTCTCAAGTAAACAAATTATTGCAAAGCCCCTGAAAATGTTTAATTCTTTCTGCTCCCAAAGAAAATAGATCCAGTAAATGTTGGCCAGAAGTGGGAATCATTCAGAAAGAGACTGATGCCAAACAATACATATTAATGTATTTAAACAGAAAGGTAATGCAATGGGTATGTTTTGAGTGCAAGGGAATTTCATGGAAAACTCTCCTGAACAATATATAGATTTTGGAACATGCGCAAGCATGCTATTGTTCTGAATAATGCAATTCATTAAACAAATATATTAAAAATGAGTCTGCTAGCACTGGAGAATGAGGGAAGTCACTTCAGGATTCCAATCAGCAGTGGGAAAAACTGTCTGGCAAAATCAGTAGGCTGGCTATTACCGCATCTCTGTTCTATTTATAGTAAGCTTTTCAAAGACAGCACTGTTGTTGCTGCTGCTGCCACTGCTCCCTGGATAAAGTAGCAAAATTACAACTGCAGGACAAGCATTTTGTAGTATCGATGGCAGTTGGCAGGAAGAGGAAATTGGTTCCAAGCCAAGGAGACAATGGAAGAGATACTGCCAATGACTGGGGGATGGGAGAGTGAAATTCTGCAAAGTTATTAGCTCAGCTAGCACCAGAATGAATGTTAGGTAAGAGCTAATTACAGTCTCCAGAATGTGCTTGGGACTGAGACAATCAGGAATTTATGCAGACTTCATGATAAATTATTATGCCTGAAATATTTTTGACACACCCAACGGAAGACAGCCTCGTAACCATATTTTGTGGCCCAATGGAAACTGGAGACATCCTTCATCTTTTCAGTGCCCAAAAGCAGAAGGGAAAACTATTGGGATTTAGCAAACTGTTCACTGGGCAATCCTGCCTGGTTAGCAGGCTTCAAACTGCAGTACATATTACAGAAAGTCTAACCACTGCTAGATCTAACCTTGTTCAGAATGGTCATTTAGATGGCCGTGTCCACTGCATCCATTCCAGACCACAGCTTGGAAAAGCTACTTTTGAGGCAATGGCTCCCATAACACTCCATCCTAGGTGGATATTATAAGTCTCAGAAGTCAGTATTCCTAGATTACTACAATACTCTGCATTTGGAGTTACTTTAGGAAAATCTTCCAAAATTTCATTTGGTTCAGAAAGATGCTAGAGAGAGAGAGAGAGAGAGAGAGAGAGAGAGAGAGAGAGAGAGAGAGAGAGAGAGAGAGAGAGAGAGAGAGAGAGAGAGATGCTAACTTATGACAATTATTCCACAGCTTTTGCAAAGGGATGCATGTAGAGTTGGGCACAAAACAATTTTTTTTGTTTTGTTATTCATTATTCGTTTTGTTACAGAACAAAACAAATAAGAAACGGACCCATCAAATTAGTATCAATTTGTTCATCCTCATCCTTCATCACTGATACCAAACAAACACTTATCTAAAGCCAAAATAGCTTTCTTGGATTCACATGGTAAGAAGAGGTAGAGCTGGCTGTCATCCACATACTTGTGATTCCAAGTACAAAACTTGGTTTAAATAGGCTTTCATTTTATCTGTCAGATATTTAAAAACTGTATTAAATCACCATTCACCACTACTGCTGCTGCTTTGACCATGGCAGCAATAGTGATTGCTAGAGATGGGCACGACTTGAAAAAAAATTTTTTCGAGTTGTCGTTAGTCGGGCCGGTTCCGTTTCGGCTTGTTTCCGTTTTTCACGAAAATTTGCAAAAATTAGTCGGTTCTTTTTTTCCTTTTTTCGTTGTCGTTAGTACTGGTTTGGGGAGGGGGTAGCGGGCTCCTGGAGGGAGCTGCAGGAGTCAGCCAGAGCCACAAGTGACGGACTGGCAGACTCTTTGCACCCGCTGTGTCTCACGTACTTGCATGTAGTGCAATGCAAGTAGATCTGGCTTAGGGTTAAGATGGGTTAGCGGAACGGCTAGGGTTAGGCTAGTTACGGGTGAGGTTAGGGTGAGTATTGGGGTGCACCTCTGGGTGCCTCTCTGACCCACTTAGAAGGACAGTGTACTGGCGTATGGGTTAGGCTTAGGGTTCGGGTTTGGGCTACGATTAGTGGGCTGTTTATGCCCGATTGGCACACCCCAGAAGTCTCTGTGGTCAACCTGGCCAAGTGGCCATGCTGATTGGTGGAAAATTTGCATGGTCTACTCCCATGGGCGAGCCCCCATCATTGCAAATGTGCAGGTTAAAAAAAATAAAATAAAATAAAATCAACGGAGACTTTTTTTTGCAAGAAAAACCCACTGCTGCTACTGTAAAAATTCAAGCATTTAAAATAGCCAATTTTCGCATGTTTCTGTGGTGCTTTGGTGGGGTTTTGGGCAACGAGTTTTCAAAAAAAATATTGCGGTCGCCATTTTGGATCCCCCCCCACCGCATGGCAAATGGATGCGCCCTCCCAGCCTGGTACAGTCAGCAAAACCTGGCCATGCGATTGGTGGAATGGCTCCAAAACTTTGCATGGTCCACTCCCATGGGCGAGCCCATCATTGCGAATGCGCAGGTGTAAAAAAAAATAAAATAAAATAAAATAAAATAAAATCAACGGAGACTTTTTTTGCAAGAAAAACCCACTGCTGCTACTGTAAAAATTCAAGCATTTAAAATAGCTAATTTTCGCATGTTTCTGTGGTGCTTTGTTGGGGTTTTGGGCAACGATTTCAAAAAAAATATTGCGGTCGCCATTTTGGATCCCCTGCACTGCATGGCAAATGGATGCGCCCTCCCAGCCTGGTACCAGCAGCGCAGCAGTAGCAATAGCCAAGGAGAGGGGGGCGGGGAACCCCCCCCCCAAATAAAACACCCTTCTGGCCTGCTAGGTGCCCTCAGACAGTTTTCGCCTACTTTTAGGGCCGGGAATCGGGTTTTTTTTAACTTTTAAAAACTTTTTTTCTGTGCCGCTTGTCATTGCGTGATGCAAGTAACGAGCACGACAAATCAGACCAAATTGTTCGTTCGTTGGTTCGAGCTCGAATTCTGGTGGAGTAATTCCCGTTTCCGTTTCCGTAGAGTAACGGATACGAGTAACGGAAACGGAAACGGGAATACCGCTAAGTCGTGCCCATCTCTAGTGATTGCTACTCTTACTGCCATTATTGTACTTAATATTTGGCTGCATCATTATTAGCCACCTATGTGTGTGTGTGTGTGTGTGTGTGTGTGTGTGTGTGTGTGTGTGTGTGTGTGTGTGTGTGTGTGAGAGAGAGAGAGAGAGAGAGAGAGAGAGAGAGAGAGAGAGAGAGATTCTGCAAGAGTATGAAAAATGGTTACAGATTAGTTGTATCAGACAGGAAACTGGGGTTTTCTAAATTGCCTGAGGATGTAACTTCCCTTCAGCTAATTTGACTTTTAGCTTTCTCAAAATACTAAGAGGCCTGGGAACTTTCCAATATTACTTCTGGAGAATGGGCACAATGCTCATTCCAGTGACTACATTCTTAATGCAACAGGATTACATATTTCTAACACTGTTGCATGTCAATCTTATGTATTATTTTTTTAAAGCATTCTAATATGTACATAACTTCTCAGCCATTAAAATTGGTCACAGGCCTGTTATTTAAGGTCACAAAGGGCCAGTTTGTTTTTTTCTCCCACTATCCCAGTGATTAATAGCAAAGATAAAAAGTTCAGAGATGTTTGTTCTTGACCAAAACATTAGTAACAAAAGGCTGCAGAATATGACTAAAATATATACATAGCTGGTGTCTGAAAGGAACAAAATTTCCTGTGGGGCTGTACTGGGAAATTTGTAAGCAAGTCAAGTGCTCTACATCTGACAAATGGGGTAGACATAGGAGCCAGCTTGTAGAAGAAAGAGAATATTTTCACAACCAGAATATTTTTAAAAGGAACTTGTTACAGATATGCTGATATTTGGTCAATTGTAAAGGGCTGGAGGTGCCAAGTGTCCAGCTTTTCCAGGGCTCCCCATTGGCCATGTACAGCTCTGTGCACAAAGGCCCTCTTCACATGTTCTAACACAGCACATCCCACATTGCCATCCACCAGAAATGTTGGATTATCATTTCCATTCTCAGCAGCCAACATGGGAATGGTTGTCCAGCACATGGTGAGGGTGCAAGATCGGGGGAAGGCACTTCCAATAAATGAATGTGGAACAGTACATGTATGTCATGTGATCCTTTGTTTCCATAAAATGGCATATTTTTACCCCTAACTTACACCTGAAAATGTGGAAGAACTCTTACGAATTTGATGGTAGGCTGTGATAAATTGGGATTTGTGCTTAACTTGGGATTGTCCCAAGGAGCTACGAGGAATATTGTACACCTAGTATTAAAAGCCCCCTCTTCTCCATAAAAACATGTTTACTTGGCTGATAGAACTGGCAGAGACTAAGTTACATGCACCCCAGGAATCTGATTTAGTACCAAGACAACTGACAATCAACATCACAATCAAGTGAGTGATCAGGCAGTTGCAAAGGTGCTTGCCCGATCACACTGGAAAGGGTCTTTTTAAAAGTAATGATCTCTATTAAAGGGACCCATCAGTCTGCTTGGGAATTGTACCAGCCTGGTCCCCAAAAGTAGAAGTCCTACAACTGGACCAAAACCCCAGCTTGAATGTGGGCTGGGACTGGTCTGGAGTGCATTTCCACATGCATCACATGATCTAGATCACACTGGAAACAGATCGCACAGGATTGCTCCACAAGTCTATTTCCCTGTGTGATGCCCCCCTAACTATTATACACAAAGTCATTTGGCCAGAATTTGCCAGATATTATTTTGTATAAATGGAGGTCAGGGGTATATGGCAAAGAGGTCATGATGTGACTTATCTGTGTGTACTTGTATTAAGAGTGTGAGTTCCTGCAGTGTACGACTAGAGCGTTGCCATGGTAACAGCTATAACAGAACACACAAAATCAAGTGAGCATAAATTATGAATGCATGCAAACAGCTAATCACTTGCAGAATCTCCACTTTGAGTTTATGAAGTTCCCCAAATATGTCATTTAAACCATAGTCGATGTATTTTGGAAATCCATGTTATTTCGCCATGACAAGTTTAGAGGAAATGGTGTCAAGACTGGCTAACAAACCTGCCACCCTTATCACTTCTGCATTCTTATGGTTCAGGATACTATGAGTTATTTTTCTTAGATGGATTTCAGGGTTTCTTGTCCCACCCAATGGAACATGACAGAGAAAGTATCTCCTGAATCACATTATAACAATTGTCAGCTAGATGCTGGCAGGGTCTAAGGGAACATGACATAAATTTTACTTATAGAGCAGGACATTCTAATCAAAACTGATTTTGCTCTTAAAAGATTGGCTGCATTATTATAAGGCTTGAGAAGACCACTCCCCGACCTCTCAGTTAAATGAATAGGAAAATTGCACCTATAATCGTGTGATGCACTACAAATGAAGGCAAGGATCCCTTCCATTTGGAAGTTATTTAAATGCTTAATGATATTATTATTAAAACATTACCTCTGAAAACAGAAGGAAGTGTTCATCTTTTTTAGTTTATAACCCCATGCGGACTCATTTAGTGGAAGTGCTAAATGAATAATGAAATACACACAGAACAGCTGTGCAATTTAAATCATTAGTCTGGTAGCCACTGGTAACCTAGAACTGGGTGCAGGCAAATAAGATGGCTGATCAATGACGGACATGACGGTCAGCTTCCTCCTGTAGCCATGACTGAAATATTCTTCCTATCTTTAGAGATGGAAAGAATACCACAGGAAGCATAGCCACTGAATATTCTGTCTGAAGAATTCTACAAATTATAATGCAAGCCATCAATATATACCTTTCCCCTCTCTAGCTAACTTTTACTGCTAGCCCCCAGCAGGTTGATCTTATTTTTTAAAAGGGTTTTAACTTTAACTTTGCTGGATTAGAATTTGGGAGAGCTGCATTAAAATCCCATGATCCATCCCTATAACTCACTAGAGGGTATCATTAGGGGGTAGTCACTCCTTCAACATCTCACATACCTCCAAAACCAAATTAGAATTGCCATGTGTCAGAAGCAATCCGATACACAAACAACTGCTTTGATGTATTTATTTGCATGGCTGAGATAAAACAAACAGCTGTAGTATCTCCAGACATCAGATATTTATTTTACTAAAAATGAGATTCATAGAAAATATAATTAAATGTAGATTTTTATTGGCTTCTTGGAGTTTGAAGGGCTGGGTATAACTGTCCTCTGCACGCTCAAGGCATGATGCAAGACAGGCAGTTAGGAGTAGAGATGGGCACGACTTGAAAAAAATTTTTTTCGAGTTGTCGTTAGTCGGGCCGGTCCCGTTTCGGCTCGTTTCTGGTTTTCGCGAAAATTCGCAAAAATTAGTCGGTTCATTTTTTTTCGTTTTTTCGTTGTCGTTAGTACTGGTTTTTTTGGGGGGAGCGGGCTCCTGGAGGCACCTCTCTGGGGTGGGTGCCTCCTCTGGCCCGCTATAAAGGGAAAGTGGGCTCCTGGAGGCACCCGTGGGTGCCTCCTATCGAAGCAGGCTCCAAGAGACCCCTCTACATGGGGGTCTCCCCTCCTCACCTGCTGCTGCTGCAAAATGCTATGCAATAGCCATATGGATATTGCATAACAGAATGTGCAGACAGTGAGACCAGTAAGAGTGATAGCGTCATGCCTTCCCTGCACAAGGCTCCCGCACCACCATGTCTCACACAGAAGGGAATTGTACTTGCTGCGTGTAGTGCAATGCAAGCAAGTAGATCTGGCTTTAAGGTGGCTTAGTGCAATGGCTAGGGTTAGGCTAGTGACGGGTAAGGTTACGGTGGGCTAGTGGGTTGCACCTCTGGGTGCCTCTCTGACCCACTAAGAAACAGTCTGTGACAGGTATGGGTACGGAGTCAAGGGTTAGGGTTAGGGCTAGGGCAGGTTTTAGGGGGCTTTTTGGCACATCCCAGAAGTCTCCATGGCCAAGTGGCCATGCGACTGGTGGGATGGCTCCAAAAATTTGCATGGTTGTCCACTCCCACATGGTGTGGCCACTCGGCCAGCCCATCATTGCGCAGGTGTAAAAAAAAAATAAAAAATAAATAAAATCAATGGAGGACAGAGGAGGAGAGGAGAGACATTTTGTTGCAAGAAAAACCCCACTGCTACTGTGAAAAATTTGCAGTTTATAAATTTTCGCGTGTTTCTGTTGTGCATAGTTGTGTGTTTTTTGGACCACGATTTCAAAAACAATATTGCGTTTGCCACCCCATTTTGGATCCCCCGCCCTTATCACTTCGCATGGCATGGCGAAATGGCGACTCGAGTCCGGCTGCCCAGGACGGGGGGGAGGGGCGGGACCCCCCCTCCAGAAACCACCCCTCCGGTAGGTATCCCTGCGCCCTTAGTCAAGCAGGCATTTTCCGCCTGCTTTTTTGGCCCGGGAATGGGTGGGGGGAGAGTTTAAAAGTTTTTTCCTGTGCCGTCCGTGCCGCTTGCTTGCGCTTAATTGATTTTGCCGGCGGCGAGACTGGGCTTTTTGCTGGCTGCGAGCCTGCGGTGAGTCACCACCAGAGCAGCCCAGGACGGGGAATGAGGGGGGAGGCCGGGGACCTCCAGAAACAACCCCTCTGGTAGGTGCCCTGAGGCATTTGGCAGGCATTTTTTCCGCCTGCTTTTTGGCCGGGAACCGGGTTTTTTTAACTTTTAAAAACTTTTTTTCTGTGCCGCGTGGCATTGCGCAATCGCGCGATGCAAGGAACGAGCACGACAAATCAGACCAAAATTGTTCGTTCGTCGGTTCGAGCTCAAAGTCTGGCGGAGTAATTCCCGTTACCGTTTCCGTAGAGTAACGGAACCGAGTAACGGAAACGGAAACGGGAATACCGCTAAGTCGTGCCCATCTCTACTTAGGAGCCTTAATACAATGTCTGACTGAATAATATAATTCAGACTTCTAGAAAAACCCATCAACATAACCATCTTTCAAGTCTACTCTTCCACAGATTCTGAGAAGTCTTCCTTGAAAACTTTGATGCAAGCATTTAGAAGATTTATCACACACCAAAAGAAGACACACTTATAATCATCTTTGTAGCCGACTGGGACAGAAAACTAGGAAACAAAGCAGAACCAAACATTGTTGGAGAACAAGATTGTTTTGAAAATGGATGTGCCTTGTTTATCTTGATGAGTAACCTATACTGTGGACAAGAATCTACCATTAGAACAGAACAGAGAAAGTCAGAATGGTTTCCTAGAGGCAAAGGTACCAGATAAGGGTACACTTTATCCCCTTCTCTGTTTGATCTGCATGCAGGACAGATCATATGTGGACTACATTCAGATGAGAGAAGAGTAAAAATTGGTGGAAGAACATTAATAATTTGAGATGCAGATGACATTGTATTATTAACAGAAAGCAGGAATGACTTTAAATTACTGGTAGTGAAAGTGATAGGAAAAAAGTATCAAGCTGAACATTGAGAAGAAAAAAATCATGGTTATTGAGGAATTAATAATATTAATCATGCACCATCAAATCAATTCTGACTTAGAGCAACTCTGTACGGGTAGTTAGAAGTAACTGACCATTCCCTTCTTCTGGAAACATCCTGGGGTTGTACAGTTTGCCGAGGTCACACAGGCTGACTCTACTTGCAGGAGGTAATGTAGGGAACTGAACTTCCAAACTCTGCCCCTGCAGTTGGATACCTAAACTACCAAGCTACTATTCATCTTTAATGCTGACAATGAAGAAATTCAAATTGTTAAAGATATTTGTTCACCTTAGTTCGATCATCATCAATCCAAATGGAGGCTGCTGCTTAGAAATGAGAAGAAGTCTGAGACTAGGGTTTTTACTATGGATGGGCACAAAACGAAAAATGAAATGCTGTTTCGTTGTTTTTTTCATTAAAACAAACCATTTCATTCCCTCTGTAAAATGTCTTGAGGCCACGGATTTTTTTAAAAAGTGTTGACCGGCCTGTGGGCCAGCTGGTCAGTGGGAGAAAAACAATGCAACCACGGCCCCAACAGTGTAAAAAAATAAATAATAATAAAAAACACAAAGTGAAACAAAACAAAATAAAAATGATTTATTTTAAAAAAAGTTTTATAATAAATGAAATAAAATGGGGAAGAAACGAAATGTCATTTTGGCATTTTGTGCCCATCTCTAGTTTTTACTTACTTACTTACTTACTTACTTACTTACTTACTTACTTACTTACTTACTTACTTACTTACTTACTTACTTACTTACTTAAAAGGAAGTGGAATAAGGAAGGGAGGAAAGGAGTTAAAGGGGAAAGGTTCTAAGCAGGAGGAGAGTACGGTGACTATACTTGATCTTCACATATTTAGGCATAGTCATTTAGCCTTGTTACAAACTATTTGTTGCTCTTCTGTAAACTACACTTATATTTCTTTAAAGTTTATATTAATTTTCTTGAGTTTTCTTTCAAAGATTGGTACAAATCCCTCTATACAATGGTTACCAGTTTTCACATGCTCTTTGCTTTGATTGATCCTTTAACTTTTCTGATAGCATGTCAGTCTCCACAACTTCCAAGATCTTTTCCATCAACTCCTCTTGGTTTGGTATATCAATTATCCTCCAGTACTTAGCATATAAAATTTCAGCTGCAGTCATTATATGTAGCACTAAGTGTGTCATTTTTCATAATATTCAAAAACAATTCTGGTTTAAATGGTATACTACATGACAAAATCTTTTATAAATTGTAAATATCCATGTATCATTCTCCAGTATGCTCTTGCTTATCTTCATGTCCACTATAAATGATAAAAATTCTCTTCCCGTGTCTTACATTTCCAGTATGTGTTGGATACATTTACATACAGCTTAGTTTTACAGGTGTCATATGCCATATATAAAAGATATATTTTTTCTTTAAAGACCCTGTAATCTGTGTGTTGCTTTTCCAAAATTCTGTCCAATGATCAATATCAATATTATGCCCTATTTTGTGCCCACTTTATCATATAGTCTTTAGCCACCTCATCTTGCATTTTAATTTCCGGAAGGCTGAGACTAGTAAGGACAGAAATGAAAGAATTAGAAAAGATAATCAAGTATAAGGATATATAACTGAAGACTATCCACACTACTGCATTTCTGATCACTATAGCTGCCTAGATGCCCTAACCATATTTGATTTCGCCTAATTTTGGAAGCTAAGCAGGGTCAGCCCTGATTAGTACTTGGATCGGGGACCTCCAGGGAATTCCAGGTGCTGTAGGTGCCTGGAGTAGGAACTGGCAAACCACTCCAGTATTCCTGCCAAGAAAACTCCACGGACATGGGATCATGAAGAGTTGGTCATGACTGTAACGATGCAACACACACAACACATGTACAGGTATGAAAGCAGTCTTTGGGGGGATATTAATTTGAAATTATGGGCTGGATGATGATTTTACAGGAGTCACAGTAGGGAACCAAACTTCCAGACTTGGTCTCTGTAGCTAGATACCCATCTCACTGAGTTATCTAGTCATCTAAGCATGGATCAACCTCAACTAGAGATGGGCACAACTCGGGAAAATGACGTTTTCGAGTTGTCGTGTGTCGGAGGCAGTCCGTTTCGGCTCGTTTCCGTTTTTCGCGAAATTTTGCAAAAATTAGTTCGTTTTTTCGTTTTTTCGTTGTCGTTAGTACTGGTTTGGGGGGTAGCGGGCTCCTGGAGGGAGCTGCAGGAGTCAGCCAGAGCCACAAGTGACGGACTGGCAGACTCTTTGCACCCGCTGTGTCTCACGTACTTGCATGTAGTGCAATGCAAGTAGATCTGGCTTAGGGTTAAGACGGGTTAGCGCAAGGGCTAGGGTTAGGCTAGTTATGGGTGAGGTTAGGGTGAGTATTGGGGTGCATCTGGGTGCGTCTCTGACCCACTTAGAAGGACAGTGTACTGGCGTATGGGTTAGGCTTAGGGTTTGGGTTTGGGCTACGATTAGTGGGCTGTTTATGCCCGATTGGCACATCCCAGAAGTCTCTGTGGTCAACCTGGCCAAGTGGCCATGCGATTGGTGGAAAATTTGCATGGTCCACTCCCATGGGCGAGCCCATCATTGCGAATGTGCAGGTGTAAAAAAATAAAATAAAATAAAATAAAATAAAATAAAATAAAATAAAATCAACGGAGACTTTTTTTGCAAGAAAAACCCACTGCTGCTACTGTAAAAATTCAAGCATTTAAAATAGCTAATTTTCGCATGTTTCTGTGGTGCTCTGGTGGGGTTTTGGGCAACGATTTAAAAAAAAAATATTGTGGTCGCCATTTTGGATCCCCCGCACTGCATGGCAAATGGATGCGCCCTCCCAGCCTGGTACAGTCAGCAAAACCTGGCCATGCGATTGGTGGAATGGCTCCAAAACTTTGCATGGTCCACTCTGCATGGCAAATGGATGCGCCCTCCCAGCCTGGTACCAGCAGCGCAGCAGTAGCAATAGCCAAGGAGAGGGGGGCGGGGAAACCCCCCCCCCACAAATAAAACACCCTTCTGGCCTGGTAGGTGCCCTCAGACAGTTTTCGCCTACTTTTAGGGCCAGGAATCGGTTTTTTTTTTACTTTTAAAAACTTTTTTTCTGTGCCGTTTGTCATTGCGCGATCGCCGCGATGCAAGTAACGAGCACGACAAATCAGACCAAAATTGTTCGTTCGTCGGTTCGAGCTCGAAGTCTGGCGGAGTAATTCCTGTTACCGTTTCCGTAGAGTAACGGAAACGAGTAACGGAAACGGAAACGGGAATACCGCTAAGTCGTGCCCATCTCTAACCTCAACATTCTTTATTGCACTAATTATTATTTCATAATCACAAGGGAGAGTGGAGAAATACTGCAGTATGTCCTTTGGCTTCTCTTGCTTTCTTATCCTTTCAGGCTGCTGATTCCAAGCCTACACTGATGTCAGCTTACAATACAAACTCTGCAACAGAAGCCCTTTAGACTTCCCTACAATTTCCTGTTGGAGGAGGAAATACGAGAGAGAATATTTCCTATCAAGAATTAATGACTCCATTAGCATTCACTTAGATGCCCTTGGAACTTCTCCCAGTGGGTGTGTCAGGGGTGGGAGGGGGAGTAAATGTTAGAGTTGAGAGAGCTCATTAAAAACCAAGAGCTGTCTCTATCCTTGGGTCTTTCTGGAAGGAAGATATAATTTCTCAAGACTGTAAATTGTTCACCAGAACTTTGAGAAATACATTCCTTATAATAAATGAGCCAGAAAAAAATTACACCTCACAGAATCAGGAATACATGCTCCTGGAATGCTTTAAAGCAGTTCTCCCCAACCTTTTTGTCCCCGCGGACCGGGAAATTTTTGATAATTTTTCTGTGGCCCAAAGCTGGGGGTGGGGGTGGGGAGGGGGGGAGAATGCAAAAGGGGGGTCCGGCAGGGAGGCAAAGGGGGGTGAAAGCAAAGGATGGGAGGGAAGGAGGAGGGGGAGGCACGAGAGCGGCGGCGGCGGCACTCACCGGCCTGGGGCGGCGGGCGTGCCACTCCCCCCCACACACGGGCGGGGTGGGTGGGAACCCGGGGCTCCTGGGCAGGCGGGCCCCCGCCTCCTCCTCCGGCGCCAGGAGCCGCGCGCGGGTCTCGCTGCTGGCGCCCCGCTTGCTCCTGCTGCCGCCGCCGCCATGGGCCTCCTCCTCCACCGGGGAAAGCAAGCGGGGCTTCAGCAGCGAGATGCACGCGCGGCTCCTGGCTCCGGCGCCCCGCGCGCGGCACCCGCCCGGCCGCGCCGGGAAGCGCCCTCGCAGCACCGACGAGCCGCCTCCGCCTCCTCCTGCTCCTGCTCTGGTTCCTCCTCCTCCTCCTCCTCCCGCTGCCGCCGCCAGAGGAGCAGCAGCAGCCCCCCACCGCAATCGCCCCCCACCGCCGCCGCAATCGCCCCGTCCCGCCGCCGCCACCCCTCCGCAATTGCCCTCGCTGCTGCTGCTGCTGCTCCTTCGGCGCGGCAGGGGGAGGAGGAGGAGGAGGAGGAGGAGGAACCGGAGCAGGAGCAGGAGGAGGCGGCGGCGGCTCGTCGGTGCCACGAGGGCGCTTCCCGGCGCGGCCAGGCAGGTACCGCGCACGGGCGCCGGGGCCAGGAGGGGAGGGGAGGTGGGAGGCAAAGGCAAAGGCGGCGGCGGCGGCTCCTCCTGCGCTCCTCCAGCCTTCCTCCTCCACCGGCCGCCCGCGGGAGAGAAGAGGAGGAGGAGGAGGGCGGCGGAGGAAAAGGGGAGGAGCCTCCCCGGCCTCCCCAGGGGACCACCGCTCTAAAGGTCTTGTCATTGAACACAAGGAAGTGCTTATTTGACCTACACAACAGCTGTTTGTTTGTTGAGACAAGGGTGAGGCATTACTGATTTAGGGGGTATCACTGAATACTTTTTCCTGCCAGCTACAGCTACAACAGAGGGATGCAGGTGGCATTGCAGGTTAAGCTGCTAAGCCCCTGGGCTTGTCGATCAGAAGGTTGGCAGTTCAAATCCATGCAACAGGGTGAGCTCCCGTTGCTTGTCCCAGCGCCTGCCAACTGAACAGTTCAAAAGAACATAACATGCACATAGATAAATAGGTACCACTTTGGTGGGAAAGTAATCATTTTTTTAAACAATGATGTTGTTTTAGTTATGTTCTCATTTGTAATTTTTTAAAGTTATCTTGTATCTGTATCTTGTAACAGTTTGTTTTATGTTGTAAACCGCCCAGAGTGGCTTTCTGCCAGATGGGTGGTATATAAATTTAATGAATGAATTAACTAACTAACTAACTAACTAACTAACTTAATAATAATAATAATAATAATAATAATAATAATAATAATAATAATAATAATAATAATAATAATAATAAATGTTCTATGCACTTGTGCATTTAGTCATGCCAGCCACAGGACCACAGAAATGTCTACCAAAAAAAAAAAGATGAGCACTGTTCAGGGGGAAACTTTACCTTCCAGCTACAATACTCAGATGTTAAGGATTATGGGAGCGGTCATCATTTGCCCAGAAGAGTAAGACGTTCCATACTTAGAATTAAAGTCCCCCTAAGTCCTTTTTTCTCCCTCCTAAGACCCTAGCGCTCACATCTGTAGCTAGACTTAGGAGGAAGGAACTGTTTCAATGTCCACAGATCCTTCCCATTCATCTCTTCCCACACACATCAGATTTGTGTATTAAGATTCTTAATGCTGGAAGTGGAGCACAGGGACATGGTGAACGAGGGTTTTTCCTCCCTTCTGGTAATTGTTTTCACTCAGAAAATAATTGTAACAACATGTTGTCAAACGGCATTTATAAAACTCTTAGCTAGTTTTTCATACATTTAGGAAATGTCCTTCACCTCTTAGACTTACTGTGTAAGACATTGAAGGAATGACTGTGACTATTGTGTGGTTTTTAGCACTTCTTTGGTTGTCATAGCATTGAATGTGGTCACACAATAACTCTCATATTCCCTTTATAAATATCACAATACTTGACTTCAGTTTCTACGTTCATGGCAAAGGAACAATAACTTGATATTTCATTGTCCTGGCAAACCTTTGCAAAGCTTCATTGCATTAAAATTGCTTGCATGGTGTCTTGGCACAGATAAAGAATAGACGAGTGCTTCCACCCCATACGAGCATATATCCAGGTTCTCCCAATCCTCTGATTTCTTTGGAACGTACCAGTTAATATCCTAGTAAGTTATTCCACATTCTCCCTGTTCTCCTCAACAAATTTCCCATGTCTATGTGTATGTCGGTGAACTTGATACTTGAATTACTGTATTTCATCTGAGCCTTAATTACAAATGAAATTTGTCTTTGGATATCATGCCTGGAACACAGTGCATCTGTGCTGTGTGGTATCTTCCATACTCTAGAAGCATCTGACACTGTCACAGCCTCTCTGGTGTAGATTGTTCAGAATATCCTGCTTTCAAGGGAAGACAGCTGTTTGAAATCCACCTTTTGTAAAGAAAGGGAAGCTGTCAGAAAGAACTGAGAGAAAGGGGTGCTTGGATAGACCATGAGAAAAAGGAAGGTAATAAACAGGTAGCTCTGAGGCAGTAAGTGTAAAGTAACAGTTGGGACACAGGGATTTTCTAAGAGAAGGGAAGGAATTGAGGCAAGAGGGGACTAACCAGATGATGAACTCAGTAAAATTTTTAGTATTTAAGATTAAAGGCTCCATGATGTGTGGGCAAGAGTCTGATCAAGACAAGTGATAGCAAAATTAAGTAGATCTTATTCACAGCTGCTAGTTTTCAGTGTCACTGGGTCATCATTACCTGAAAACTTTAAATGGCAAATGCCAAAAAGTAGGAGCAGTTTAGGGTTAGGGTTAGGATTAGGGTTAGGGTTTAGACATTAATTTAGGGTTAGGGTTTCGGGTTAGGGTGAAGTTTAGACATGAATTTTCTACTAACCAGGGAACTTTGAGAACAGAGTCTCCTATGATAAAGCATTACCCATTTGCCCACAGCCCTACTCAGGTATTGTTTCTGCTTGCCTCAGGTAAAGTAGAACAGCCCAGACCTGCCTCGTGCTAGTACCAGACCTGGTACTCTACTACATATGAAGGGAAATTTGAGGATGAAGAGGACCGTGTGTGTTATCCATGCTAATTAGAACCATTGAAGCATCAGGGTTATGATGACTCACACAGTGTGACCCTACAGCTCTCTTCATCAGACTTATTGCTCAGCATGTATAAGTAAGCAACACCACTAGAAATGAATAAGGCTAGAGTGTTCTCTTTCTACAGCAAGTAAAGGTAACTTTATAGAATCCCAAGTTCAAAAAGCAAAATGCTCTTAGCACACACTACAAGGACATGCCTCTACCACTTTGTTCACATTTAGCATCCTGACTATGGTCATGAAGTTGGGATTATGACTCAGACGTATATGATTCCCCGCTTTTCTTCTCTGCTTTCTGTTGGCACTTCAGCTGAAATGCTGGCTTCTGATTTATTGTGGAGGTGAACCGTGGGTTATGTGTAACAGCACAACCTGGCTCCAACGTATTTAAATTATGACGTATGACAAATATCAATGGGAACTAGAGAGCAAAGAGGAAAGGACACTGCGAGTTTATGAATGTTCTTCATCTTTAAAACATGGTTTGGGTATTAAATAATGGACAAGTTTCTGGAAAGACAGGATCCTTTCAACATCTATACATGACTGGTTTTGAAAAATGAAGGAGAAAGCATTTTGACAGCTCCATTCCATGGGAAAATGAGAAGGAAGCACTTTAAATGGTTGGTTGTTCTTAAACATTGTTATGCTTGTTATCTCAAGCCTTTTATTGGGGGAGAGGGGAGAGGAAACCAAAATGTGCAATGTAATAATTGCTCAGGGACCCAGTGGGGGCAAGTCTCCTAACTGGGGAACTCTCCCTTCTCCCTTTGATCATGAGGTGTCTCTAATATAATGTAACGTTACCCTTACCAAAATATGATGTTTGAAAGTTATTCTTAACCATTTCTAGATTCTTACTACATAATCCATCCTCGTCCATGGACAGTGGGGTTCAAGAAGTAGATGCTGTTATACAGTAGGAGTCTTGGTCAATGGTGAGACATGAGTTTAGCCAGGAGAGAAACCTAAAAGTGCTGCTGCATATAGTATGATGGGAATCAAGCTTGAGAAAGTGGTTTTTAAAATGAACCTCCCAGGGCAGTTATGCTGGTTAGGAGTTTAAGGAAGCAACAGTCCAAAGCAATCTTTGGTGCCCACCTCTACATCTTTGACACATTTGCTCCTCCATATTTAATACTTCTCACTTGTATGATTCCCAAGTCTTTTCCTTGAGATTTATCCAAGATTCTTTCACACTCATGTGACCTGCATTTTAAACAAGAAAACCAAGGAATGATTGTAGCAGAAACCAACATACATATGTAAACTTTTGCTGGTACAGTATATGTATGAAATGTTAGCTCCTCTAAGTTCTATTAGCTGACATCATTTCTGGAACAAGTAAATAGTCCAAATGAAATACACAAAGTTTCCCCCCATCAAGATTCCATAGTGTCAGACAAAAATCTTTCTGGGAAGTTACTTGTGACCCTTTCAATATAAATATAACAAAATATGCTTCTCAAGAAAGTGGTTTATAAGTTAGTTATATAAATTAATTATATGTAATCATATTATATATATGATTAGGAAATATAGCTGAATTGTGTGTGTGTGTGTGTGTGTGTGTGTGTGTGTGTGTGTGTGTTCTACTAATTTGGTAGAGTACAAATTTAAAGAAATAAATAAAATAAATAAAAACACTTTTAAGTTAAATGAGTAACAAATAACTCTTGAATAATTATAAAATGTAATATTCAGTTACTTGCTAAAATTACTTTAAAATGGGATTTTATGCCAATCTCTTACCAGTTCTGAATAACAAAGTAAGTATTTTTTAGTTTTGTATTTTAAAAAATATTTCCAAAGTGCAATATTATACTGCACAGCACACTAATAGGAAGCATATATATTTCCCCTTCCTTCCTTCCTTCCTTCCTTCCTTCCTTCCTTCCTTCCTTCCTTCCTTTTTAGAGGGGGGACAACAATGCAATGTGTTCACAATACAAAATGCAATAAATTACATACAGATTTAAAGCAAAAATAATAATGGTAATCCAGCTACCAAAAACCAATCAGTCACAAAAATTTTTTTTAAATATAACATTCTAAATTCTGCCATGAGTATAACTTTGCAATTAAATTTGCTATGAGTATCCAGCTTCCTGGGGTGGGGTGGGGGCAATGTGTAGCTGCATAAATAAATAGTAAACCACCCAGAGAATGCTCTATTTATTTTATTTTAGAGTACTTTTACCCTGCCTTTCTCCTTGGAAAAGGACCCAAGGTGGCTTACAGTAATGAGGGATAATATACCGTCCAGTACAATTAAGATGTGTTCAAGTATTGAGAACAGGGAATTGAGGAACATCTTATAGCATTAAAAAACAACATTATATTAAAGCTACAAGAGAACGCAAGCATTTAAAAGAAGAGTAAAATTCCATGTAAAGTTATGAGTGATGGAAACTAACATTGAAAACATAGTTTCAATGTAATCAAACAAGATTATAAGTGCTATAAACACAAAGTCTATGTGATCCTATAGATTCATATGAAAGACACATAATAGGTAGTCCATCATTCAGGGAAAGCTTACCTGCAAAGAAGGTCTTTGCCTGTTTCCAGAAAGACATTCAGAGATGGGGCAGTCCTGGCCTCTAGTGGAAGGGAGTTCTAGAGTCTGGGCACAGCAGCTGAGAAGGCCCTTTCATGTGTTCCCATGTGACGTACCTGTGAGGGTGGTGGAATGGAGAGAAAGGCCTCTCCTGATGACCTTAACACCCAAGTCGGTTCATAGTGTGAGATTCGATCTTTGAGGCAGCTAGGACCCAGGTTGTATAGTGCTTTGTATGTCAAGGTCAGCACCCTGAATTGTGCCTGACAGCTGATTGGCAGCCAGTGGAGCTGCTTTAAGCACTGTGGGTGGTATATAAGTAGAACACTTTGCTTTTTTGGTACAGTGGCTATGATTGATAGAGGATCCTCCATGTGGCAAAGTAACAAATGTTTAATGATGTGGAGAAATTGTATTTTTCCTCTCAATATCAGTTCTTTAATATTTGAGAGGCACTTCTTAGTGGAAATTTTAGATACCTCTGAGCAATGCATTTAAAGACCCAAACAATTTCAGATTCATTAGGAAAACATATTTAAAAAGCCTGCCCTCAACATACTGAATACTGTTTTTTCTGGCTTTCCATACAAAGGTCACTTGATGGTCACTGATTTCTGATGCACATCCTTATGGTTTAAAAATAAAACCAAACCTTTATGCATGATACCTTTATATATGAAAGGACTAATTTGCGACTACTGAAGGCACTACTCTACAGAATGCCCAAATTCAAGTCAGCCTTACAGATATTTCATCATGTTTGTTCTATAATTCATTAACCAAAGAAATAATTTTTGAAGTCACTTTCTGTGGGAAATGATTATGAAGGTTAATTAAATGTAGATTCCAAAAGAAAATGTTTGAAGAGGGAGGGAAAATGTCTCAGAGTTATTCACTACCATTCTTTTATTTTTTTTTAAAATATATATATATAATTGAAATATTTTAAGTGACAAATACATTGAGAATTTAAGATCCATGTTCAAAATGTTTGTATTCAGATTTTTTTTAAAAAAAAATCAGTTTGCACATGTGTAATAATAATTGCTATGTTAGTACTGAAAATAACATCACATTTTAAAGTATAAAATGAAGATAAATAGGAGCTTCTTGGATGTGCCTTTAGCAAGGCGAGTGTGTCAGTGAAGCCAAGAACAATGCTGTTAGAAGACTAGAATACATTACAAGTCTGGACTCCTAGCAGAGTCACCCAAGGCAGAATGTTTGCATCTAAGGCACCTGAGAACAATTCATTCACCTTCTTCAGGAATTAGGGGCTGCTATCAGCAGAAGAGAATTGGTAGCTCCAGTGGTGTGGTGGTGGTGGTGGTGGTGGTGGTGGTGGAAAAACTCCTGAAAGGCAGATAGTGGGCAGTGGCAATAGCTGAGCATTTTTCACAGATAATGGCAGTAACACTCAAGCTAACTTGTGATAGTACTTGTCCTGGTCCATACCAGGTGAGACAACTAACATTGCTGGCCAGTAACGTTTCATAATAAAGAAAGGGTAAAATGCAGAAACTGCAAAGCTCAACATAGCAGAGACCAGGCAAGGCTATCTAAGGTCATAGTCCAAGGAGGGATCAAATGGTCAAGCAAGCACCAGATAAATCCAGACCAAGGGACTCAGACTCACAGGAACAAGACAGAGGCTGTCAAATAAATTGCCTCCCCTCCAGCTTGCTGGGCCCACTGAAGGTTATTTTTTAGCTGCAGGTATTCAGGTGGAAAGGGAAGAGCCCAGCTGTAAAGTCTGGCCCTTGGGGCTCCTGGGAGAAAGAGCCCATTAAAAAGGAATTACTTCTTCATGAGGAGGCCTCCTCTGTAGCTGAGCACACTGTCTCAGGGCCCATGCCTTCAGCCTACTTTGCTCAGGACCTGGAGGGATCTGGAAAACCCAGAGGGGGGAAAATGATTCATTTGAAATATGGTGATGGAGGAGAACCAGAAACATGAACAAATGGGCCGTAGATCAAATCAGCCTGGAAGCAAAAAAAAAAAAAAGTAGTCATACATTGAGCACATCATGAGAGACCAGACTCACTGGAAAAGCAAGAATGCTAGGAAAAGTTAAAGACCAAATATGAGATGAATTGTCTTTTATGACTCCATAAAAGAAGCCAAAGCCTTGAGTTTACAAGAGCTAAACAAGGCTGCTAATGACAGGATATTTTGAAGGTCATTCATTCATAGGATTGCTATAAATCAAAGGTGACTTGACAGCACGGAAGAATGACAAAATGGAGTGCTTTTATCTGCCACAGAGCATGGGTAACTATTGGCTTGTCAACTTCAAGATTCTCTGTACAGGTTAAATAAATCAAACTTTGAAACTGTTTCCATGGCAACAAAGCCACACTAAGAACAATAAAATATTAACTATATTTCAACCTGCAAGTGAGGGACAAAATAGTTTAATGAGAGACCCACACCACAGAGATGAATGGTTTGAGAAACAGGGACAGCTCCCCAGATACATCCTGGATGATAATATTGATAAGAAAGATTTGAACCTGTGGCTTAAATTTGGCTATCTTCAGGAATAAACTGAGGGAATTCCTATGTGCAATAAAAGACCAAGTAATTTTTACTGGATACTACCAGAAAATAATTATGAAGCAAGGTGTAAGTGATAAATGTAAAGCCTATCGTGGATCAAAAGAAACAATCCATCTCATGGTTGGAGGGCCTACACTAGGATCAATGGATTACATGGGTAGGCATGACCAAGTTGTGAAAGCCATTTTTCAGTAGCTGGCTAAGTCTTAGGGACTTCTGATATCTTTTACTTCATGTTATAACTTCCAGCCACCTACAGCTTTAGGAAGCAAAGCTGCAACACTATACTGGCAAAATTATACAGTACTTGGACAAGCAAGTTATCATAGATAAAAGAATTTATTTAAATAAGCCATATATTATACAGTATTTCTGGATAAACAGCAAAGAAAACACATACCTCAAGAATTTGATGTTCTATCAACAAGCAATCTCAAAAGCACAGAAAGTGCAAAAAATTGTAAAGTATGGAACATTAGGCAAAACGTTAAAAGACTATGGATGCAGGATGAAGCTATCCTCTTTCAGAGGCATAGCTAGTTTGCAGCGCCCAGGGACAAAGTCAGTTTTCACGTCTCTCTCTTGTCCTACCCCCCCCCCCCTATCCGTTTACCCTTATAACTGTATGACTGGCCCTCCTTACGAGGCATCTTTTATCCAACTCTAAGAGGGGAATAAATCTTATTTGGTTTGGGGGGGGATGGGGGTCCTCCTCTGTGTTACCTCAGAGCAGGTCAGCTCACCACTCCTGGAAGTTAGGAAAAGGGGGGGACGTGGAGTGGGGTGGAGTGGGGGTTAGGGAACCTGAATTCTGCACAATGAGAGCCTCAATCAGATGGGCAGCTGTGTCCTGGAGCAGTTTCTTCTCCTCTCTGCAGGTCTGAGGTCTGGGAGCAGAGATTTGGCTTGGGCGGGATTTCTCCCTGCCCTCAGGCTCAGGAGCCCAAGAGCGGCAATGGGAAGAGTTCCTGCCACCACCTCTACTCCTGGCACCCATGGGTCAACAACAATCTTTATTTGCGGCCACAGGCCCAACCAATAAGGTAAAAATACATACATGAAGTTTTAAAAGGATAAAAGAGTAAAACCATTACAAAATTTTTAAGATAGTTAAAACAGTTTAGGTAGTAAAAGTGAATTATACAAACATTGTGCAATTCATAATTGTATTAAGAGCTAACAGAGGCCAAGGTTGTCTTCCGTATTCTTTGGGCAAAGAAAAGAAACTTGGCCAAAGATTCAGTGGTACCCTTGTTTGTGTCACTTAATAAATATTTTAAATACCAGTTCAGCGTCCTACCTGGGAAGACACTCATTATGGGCTTGAGTAATTTAGTACGCTCATTTCTATAAAAATCACATACAAAAAGGACATGATTCCTTTTCTTTCTTCCCTCCTGCTGCTTTTGCACCTAATCCTCACCAGCCGCCACCATGGCCACCACTGCAGCTCTTTCTTGCCCCTATTTCTTGCCCACCCCCACTCACACCCCTCTGTCCAGCCAGCCTTGACTGCCCACTAGGGATGGACACCAAGGGAGAGAACACCTGTCAAGCTGAGCCCCAGCAAAAAGCAAACCAGCAGTCAAGGGCAGCTTCACCCATCAGGCAGGCAGGAAGGAGGAAGTGCCGGAGGAGTTGCACTGGGGGGGGGGGGTGCAAGGGAAGGAGGGGGAGCAAACGAGTGAAAAGAACAGATTATACTCGTGTGCTTCCGCCTGTGTGTGGGTGTGTGTGTGTGTGTGTGTGTGTGTGTGTGTGTGTCCGTGTGTGTGTGTGTGTGTGTGTGTGTGCACAGGTGGCATGTTAGCCCTAGTAGATGTGAGAGAGTGGGAGACATGAATTGGCATCAGTTTGGTGCCCCCAGATGCTGCTTGTTCACCCATTCCTCTATCCCAGTGGCAGCGGCAGCACGGAGGCCTGTCTCTTTTCTCCTCCTCCCTCTCCTCTTCCAAAGGAGGCTGCCTGCTCTGGTGAGGAGCTCATGTCATAAAACATCAATTTGGCACCCTTAGATTGCTGTGCTTGGGGGCAAATGACCCCATTCACCCCCTAATTTCACCACTGTCCTCTTTCCCCCATTACTAATTTCAGCAGCTGGAATCCCCTACTAGCGATGCTGAGAAATAAGAAGTTCAGTGCAACAATGTCATCTAATGATGATGTCTTGCCTTAATTTACTTTTTATGCAAGGAACATGATCAGAACATTTTTCTACCCCTTTCTCTGATTCAGACAGCAAACCAATTGTGCAAGTGCATCTCTGAAGAATGTTCTTAATGCTTAGCATTTTGAATAACTAGCCAGGTTCTCTTTTCAGTAAGTGCCATCTCCCTGCAGGATGTGGTCTCATCTTCCAGCCAACGTAGAATTCCCCAGAAATTTAACTCCAATAGTTCTCCCTGTAAACTTCTGTGCTGGCCAAGAGAAGATGCACATGTGAATTAGGGATGGGGAATACTTTAGTTAATATGGAGACCTGCAGTTTTGAGACAGCAACGACTTGTTCCCAGGTACTTGTGTAAGGGTGTTTATACATGACCCCTAAACTCCGGGGCAAATGGCTCCCAGCTCCGGAGCTTAAAAATGTTTCCCCACCAGCTCCGGAGTTTACAGGAAATTAAGTGCGGCCACGCCCACTTTAGCACATCCCAGCGCACCTTTCAAGTACCTGCTCTTCCGTGGTGAAAATTGCTTGATGCGGTGTAACGATAGTGAGTGCGGGGCTCTCCTTGCTTCTGTTTGTTGTTTTTTTGGCTCCCGCCCTTTTAAGAGCTACTTTACAGAGACAGGAATGTTGCCGGCGGCAAGAATGGAGGCAGAACGGAGGTGAGCCACGATCTTTTCTTCCTTTTTTTTCTCCCTCCCCTCACGCAGCCAGCAGCCAGGGTGGGGACACAGGAAGAGCGACAAGCCCCTAAGATCTCTGGTCCGAATTTAAGCGGCCAGCGGATCTTAGGGGTCGTGTAAAAGCACCCTAAGATTGCAAGCAATTTTGCAATGTGCGTGTACTCCAGGTGTTAGGAAGTATATTCAGTATACTAGTAGTGATGAAATTATGTGCAGCAAAAATTGCAAAACACATGTTGCAACAAACTGGTTGACAGGGGCTTAAGTAAAACCTTTCATTTTGTTGTAGCATAAGCCTTGATATAATAATAACAATTAGGGATGGGCACGAAATGGAAAAATGAAGTTTCATTTCATTTCATTTCATGCCCACCCCTGTTTTGTTTTGTTTCTTACAAGTTTTTTTTTAAAAAAAATCATACAAAATTAAATGAAACAAAACAAAGCAGCTCCCCTGGGTCCTAGAGACACTGGTGCTCCCCTGGTGCCCGTGAGCCATTTTAAAGGGCTCCTGCTGAGCTATTATTGTGTGGACCCCTTTAAAACTGGCCCAGTTGGCACTAAGGGATCCCCCTGGTATCGACTGGGCTAGTTTTAAAGGGGTCCAGCCCATGACAGCTCAGCATGAGCCCTCTGAAAATGGTCAGGTGGGCAATTCCAGGCAATCACACTGCCCATCCGACCATTTTCAGAGTGCTCCTGCTGAGCTGTCAATGGCTGGACCCCTTCAAAACTGGGCCCAGTTTCAATGGAAAAATTGACCATTTCATTTCGTCTGTAACGAAAGGCTGCTTCCTCATTTCATTTCATTTCATATCATTTCATTATGTAACAAAGTGACAAAACAGCATTTTGTTTTTCATTTCGGGCCCATCCCTAATAACCATCATAAACCCATGTCCATGTCAAGAATTTCAGGTAGCTGTATTGTGTGATATCTCCAAGCCATTGCAAGCTATTTTTAGTCTACATCAGGAACTGCTCTCTAGTAAGGCTTTAGTTTTAAGTGTCTGTTGAAAAGCAAGCAACCCCAAAATATTCTGGATTATAGTTGAAATAGCTTGCAGCGATAAATTGTTGCTGGGAATATTGTTTTCCAGCAAACTACTATTATGAGGATTGAAATGCAGCTTGGGGGAAGGGGTAGATATTATCATTGTCGAAAACCCCTAGTATGCCTACTAATTTAGATATAATACATAACCAGCTGCACAATCCTCTGGTTTCAGGCAAGGTCTTTCATATCACCTGCTACTTGACCCTTCTAACTAGAGAGACTGGAGAGGCGGGACCTTGGCTCCTTCTCTGTGAAGAACATATGCTTTATCACTGTGCTGTGTCTCTCCTCATGTAATAGCAATAGAAAATCACTTCATCCTCTTCACTATGAACAAAGAATCCTCGGCATCCACACACAAGCATTATTCTGAGGATTCTACCTTGAGAATCTATGTTTAAGGTAACAGAAAGGTAACATATGCTGAAAGTGGGTAAATAGGAACAAAAGCGAAAGTTCTCAGCATTTTCTGTCTTTCCACATCAGTCTACTGAGGACCTTGGGTTCAATATCAGGATCTCTCTTCTTCTAAGAAGGACACATATAGATTTCACTAGTTTTATATTTTTATTTTTATTATCCCCTTTAAGTTTCTTTTAAGGAGGTGGAATCCCTATTCCATGGGCCTGAAGGACATAGAAAATTGTAGTGCTGACCAATTAGTGTGGGGATTTAATCTCTCATGAAAGAAAGAAAGAAATCATGGAAGAACCTTTCTCTTTTATTTCATATTCTTTATCCAATTACTGAATCAAAACCTTTAAAACACAAAATATTTGGACAGGGGAAAGAGGGGCACACAAAAGCTGCAGTTTATCTCATGTTCCCTTTTCTTTCACCCTTTCTTTTTAAGTCATCTAGGATTTTTTTTCCTTCCAGTACCATCAGAGGGCACCTCTCAGCAGCCAATCAAAACACTCAGAGGGAGAGGGTCAATTTCAAATCTGTTTTTAAAAAGAGGGCTTGATTGGTGGAAACTCAGCAAAAAAAGAGTGCTTGTAGCTTCATACTTTTACTGTATGCTACTAAGCTCCATCCTGATTGGTTATTTTTAAAAAAAATGATGAAGATACCATATACATTTTCTGTGAAAGGTATATATTCTGGTAGAGGCTTTTGTGGGACTGCTTTTGTATTGGTGTTGTCTGTTGCTTTCTTGTGCACCAGGCAGCCAGATAGTGCCTCCCACACAATGCCTTGTTGGCTGTCTCCTTCCCTGCCTTTCCCCCCAATTTTACTGCCCAGGCCCAGAGACTACACAGTATTTATTGTGCTGGGTAGGGGTCCTGTGAACTCATATTGTTTCCTCTTTTCTAAGGAAGTTATTAATAATGATCGGACAAATTGCATAGCATTGCATGGGCATATTCATTCCTTCATTCATTCATTCATTCATTTTAGTGTATTTTTACCCTCCCTTTCTCCTTAGAAAAGGACCCAAGGCGGCTTATAGTGACGAGGATCAATATACAGTCCAGTGCAATTAGATATTCGGCAAGACACATAAAATGTTCAAAAATATAAACTCTTCAAAAAATGGAGAGAAAAGAATCTTGGTTTACCTGCATTTTAGCTGTTGGATCTAGGCATCTTTTAGGGAGAAGTTATAAAAGAAACATGTGAGCCTGCTTGAGCAGTGCCCCCACCCAAAGGAAATTATTTCTGTCTAATGAGGGTTGATTAGCCTTATGTGACTCATCAGAAGAGCTACAAAGAGACCAAAGCAACAGCTGCAGCTGAAGCAGAGCTCCATGGTTGCAAAGAAATCCGAAGCATCATTTATTTTTCCTGAGCAAATAAAGGCACCGTATGCCTCTGTTCTGCAAGCGGTTGTTGTTTCGCTTAGGTTATAATCCTGCAGTGAGGAAGCAGAGAAGAAAAATCTCCTGCAGGGGATCCAATGTATCTTAAACCCTACTGGTCTGTCATTGACAGGGCACATGTATCAGCAGCATTCATTTTCACATCTCTCTTTCCACCCCCACCCCTACCCCACTAGTTTTGTCTCATTAGGCAAAGTTGACTAATGAATTGCATCTGTATTTCCCTCCATGTCAAGAGAGTGATCCTCTGACATTTATGGCCATGGCTTCACCCTGCCCCTGCTTGAATGCTACCAGTTATCTGGGGTCACTATGGAAAACTAGAAGCCAACTGTGGACTGTAGATGGTACTTGCCTAATCACAGGGACTAGGGCTTATTTGAGAACTGGAAGCAGTGGGTTGCAAGTGGAGTTAATTCAGACTTGAAAACAGAGATTGGGTGCTCAAGGGTGCTTTTTGGGGGGGAGGGTTCCACATGGACCAAATCCTTCTACAAAAAGGAGTTCATGGACTGAAGAAGATGCAAAATATGTGCAACCTCAAACTCTATGGAGGAGGGCTTGATATAAATCAGAGTGATTACAATTTGAAACACTTTAATATCAAATCCAACCTGCTTCATAGAGTATGATTTTGCCACGCTGACTCTTGAACATACTTTAAATCACAATTTAAGCCACAATTTAATTTTTATAACAATCAAGTTTTATTTAAATTATTATTTAAAATCCATTTGGTTCTTTTTAAATCATTTATTTCTAAACCCCCCACATGAAGTGTCCTCTATTTAAATGAAGACAAAGCATTAAATCAACTGATGGGAATTAAGATGGACACAAATAGCATATATCTATAAACTATCAATTCCTTCTCCTTAGACCAGTCAAAATGGCCTTATAAGAAAACTACATGGGTGGGCTATACAATGGAAGAGTGTGCTTCAAATACATGCTATTTGTGGGAAGAAACTGCTGCTTCACCTTGCTGTGTTCTGTAAATTGGGCTTAGTTGCCATTTAATTCCATAAAATGTAAGCACATTAAATACATTTTTAAAAGCATATATGTTTAAGAAAGAAAAACTAAAATATGTGTTGGGTTTGCATGGTGACCACTTTCATCTTCATTTAAGCCATAGAACCTTTGTTTTTTCTCTCTCATAAGAATGAGCATGAGCATATTTTGTCGAGTATCAAGAAAGTCTTGAAAGGCTATTTTGTACGGTGCAGTTAAAGTGAAAGTGGGATAAACTCCCTGCATTAGCAAGGAAACTCTAGCAAGGTTAGGGCTTTGGGGCATACGTAATAAAGTACAGGCTTCAGAGCCAATATGGAACAGAGGCTTAGAAAGTTATGAGCAATGCCCAGAGAATGAACAGAGCTGAAAGCCCTTGTTCTCAACATATCAGAGCTCACAATCATCCAATAATAGTAGCTGGCAACCGTTTCAGGGGAAACAAAATGAAACACATCAATTAATTGGTAGACAGGATTTCTAGAGGAAATTGCAGTGGAAAATACCACAGAAGGCTCAGATACAATGACAGTGACCAGAAACGATTAGCTACGATGGGTCAAAAATCACAGTATGGAAAAACTACTTCTTTGGACTGGACTTCTACTTTGAGTGGAAATCGCTCCCAGGCAGCTTCATTTTTACAGCTAGTGCAAGAGACCTTTTTATAGTTCTCTTGTCTCTGTCTCTGTCTCTGTCTCTGTCTCTGACATTCTCTTCTTTGTACTCTCTGTCCCCAGGCCTCTCTCTCTCTCTCTCTCTCTCTCTCTCTCTCTGTCTCTGTCACTGTCACACACACTCACTCTCTCACACACACTCTCTCTCACACACACACACACACACACACACACCCCTATATCTTGCTCTGCTGCTGCTATGCACCGTTTTGTTGCTTCCCATTTACAGTGACCCAATGAGTTAATACCATTGTAAGGTTCCTGTCATTAAAAGTGTACCTTTGGGCTGGTCATTAAAGCAGTAATTTGGCTTCAAACAAGTGTTAAAGAAAAGTCTATGAAAATATTTTTTTTAAAAAATCAAAGAATGTAAAATAAAGAAAACTATCCAAATATGGTGACAAAAGAGAGCACAAAACGTTATAAAACAGTGAAAAATTTAAAGCCAACAAAAGAGATTTTTAAAAAGTAATTCTGCTTATTCTGGGATCTAGCCATGCTTGGTAAGTTAGCAGATACAACTGAAAAATGCAGTATTTCCAAGTGCTGGTAAACCAATGGGATGTCCGTGACTGGGCAAATACTTCCCCTAGTATTTTAAAATCTGGGGACAGGAAAGAAAAGAACTCATTCTCTTCCTACATCTCTTTTTCTCTCTTCAATTTTTCTAAGCATTCTGAGAGGCACAACTAGAGAAAAGAGAACGGAACTTAATGTATTTTTGCTCCAATCCAACAAGGCAATTCTTATGTTTATGATCTCAAAACAAATGTGCAGCTGGTTTGTGTGGCATGTTTCCAAAGAGAAAAGGAAACATAAACTACCTAACAGCGAAAATGGTAATAAAACGCACTGTTGCCATCCAAGTCCTCACTCTCCTTTTCAGACTGAAAGCATGAGCAGAAATGCTCCTCCTTCTCATCAAGGAGTCACAAATGTAACAGAATGATTGTTTTGTTCAAAGAGCATGTCAGCAACATTAAAAAGGTGTGCACCTGTTTGGAGAACAGAACAGCAAAGTAGCAACATGAAAAAAAATGCTTCTCCTGACTTTTGCTACTGCCAAAAAAAAGTGCGTAGAAGTCCAAATGAAAATCTAGGGAGGAATATTGCATCCCAGTCCAGATTTATTGAAACCAAATGTGAAAGGAGAAGGCAAAAAAAAAGAACATATCTATGTTTTAGGAGATCCTACACCCACAGCAGTTTAAGTACTCCTGTAACAGAAAACACCCAATTCCGAACACACCAGCATAGAACAGCTGAGCTTGATACTGATGAAAGAATTACTGATACTGATGAAAGAACCTACGAGCTTAATGTGTTCCCAATGCATGCTCCCAAGTCGAACAACTCTTAAGTAGACTCTTAAAAAACTCTTTAAAAATCAAATAAATAAATAAATAAATGTTAAAAATTAAAAAATATAAATACAGCAGCAGATAAAACACCAATGGTTTTTCACTCTTAAATCAAATTGCTCTTAAGTCAAGCCGCTCATAAGTAGAGGTACCATTATACTTCTATCAATGAATCACAGCTCTTTTAGAGGATTGGTAGAGGATGTGTCGTGAGTGTAGCACCAAGATGGCCAATGGGTCCTGCAGCACTCCTCTCTCTCTCTCTCTCTCTCTCTCTCTCTCTCTCTCTCTCTCTCTCTCTCTCTCTCTCTCAAAATGGAGGTGCTGGTAGTAGAAACACCAGCATAAGAGGAGAGGAGGATCACCAAACAGCTGGAAGGCCATCTATATTTCCAGTCAGTTCTACTGATCCTCACCGGGAGGTGCAAAGCCCAGCCCCAGACTGGAGTTGCTTATTACAAGGACTTCATTGGCCTCAGTGATGGGAACTGAGGAGCAGTACCAAACAGACTGTATCCAGAGGTCTACTGAAGACAACTTGTTCCTCTGGGGTGTGGGGAGGTAACTGGTGGGCAACCGCTGATAAAAGCACTTGACTCAATAAATAGCACACTTATCAACCCCTTGGAAGTGACAGAATACTTAGTGGGGGCTTCCAACATGGCCAGTACCACAGGGGAGCAAGGGCAGTTGCGCTCACAGTGGGGAGAGGAAATGGCTGTTTCAATTACCTCCTTTGGCAGGCTGGTCTGGCAAATATCTAGGGCCTCCATCCAAGCTTGAATTAAACATGAGGGTAAATTTTATATGAGGAAGCTAGTGTGATAGAAATGTGCTCAGGCATTCTTGGATGAATTCCACTGCAAAAGAAAAAGACAGAGAAGAAATGCCATACACTCAACTCAAACATTAAAATCAAATCATCTTGTTCTGTTGTTCTGTTAGCCACTTATCACGGGAATTTGAAGGATAGATCTTTACTTATCTCTTCTGAAGAAGAAGGCAACTGTGATTATAGAAATAACATGACATTCTGTCTGCTGAGAAAACTTCTCCTGACCTTTCTGAACAGGTCCCATTGGCTTTGTTAACATTTATGAAATTTACAGCCATCTAGCTCTATGCATGCATGTTTGGCAACATCTTCTTAGAAAAAAAAGCCAACCCAATTCCATTGGTTATTAGCACCACAGGAAAATAAAAACACATAACCTCTTCAGAATGATTTAATTAATTTTAAGATGAGTCATCCTACATATACTTTCTTACTTAAATAGTCTCAAATCCTTAATTCTTACCTCCATACTAAATAGCACACCCCATACTTATTTCTGTATACAGCAAATAATATTTTCCAGGCATAACTAAGTTTACCCATATGGCTGCACTTCATATATAAGAAAAATTGAGTGGAAGGAGGGATGCTATCTGAAAAGTGAACAAAAATGATGTTTGTATTGATTTGCATGCCTTGCCCCAAATATACCACCCCTATTCCTGCAATAAGTAGTGTGAGGATAGAGACCAAAAGGAAGCAAAACAAGTTGAGGAGCCCTATAGCCATTACAAAAACCAAATATAAAAGTGGAACAGGTGATACCTTTAGGCCACTAGAAAATTGATAAAAATGTTGCTAATAATTCGAGGGCAAATCCCTCTTCCTCAGAGCAGTACCAATAGATTATAAGATGGCAAAATATGGATTTGCCAGGAGTTATTTCTTAGATGTAAGGTCCTTGGCAAGTTGGGAAAATGCCAGGCAGTTTCTTAGTTGAGGCTCGGAGCTTGGATGTTCTTAGGCTGCATCCAAAACTAAGGGAGGGAGGTGTTTTATTGCCCCAGTCCTTCCAAAGATATGTCACTCAGCTCACGTTCACACATTCACACCTCTCCACAATGTGGCTCATCAAGGCCAATGGCCCCTGCCTTGCTAGCGAAGGGGGAGGGGGGTTGGTGCAGAAGGAAGTTTGACATAATACCCTACCATCATGAAGTTATGTGATCTTCTCTGGTTTGGCAAACTAAGCATATTAGTGTTTCGTTAGTACGTACTTGGAACTCAACCAAGGAATATCAGAGATCTTCAGAAAGGAGTAGGAAAACTTTTGCTAATTAGAACTGACAACACAGGGCTTAATTAACCAATAGGCTGACCCCGTTTCCTATTTTATTGTGCCAGAACACTGGGAGGTGCATTTTTTTGCTTATATGCTTTTATCTGTAGAAGGGTGGTCAGATGGGTGATTGTCCTACTCTTGGGTCTGCTATAGGGGCAGGTCAGTTTGCTTCATATATTTTTTCTGTCCATCACACAACGTAACTGCTGGAGCTAAACAAACCATCCCCTGAATGCCCCTTCCTACACCTCTCTGACTCCCTGTCAGGGCTTCTACTTTTTTGGTGTAGGTAGATGCATGCAAGTTTGGTTCATTTCCGACACATGCAATAACTGGAAATGGACTAAAAGAGGGCCTGTCAAGGCTCCTTTCATTTTGAATATTATGGCTTAAAACACTTCAATATATGAGAAAAGTGGACATGTTCTCTCTTCCTCAATGGAGGAGAGGGAAGTTACCTCCTCCCCCCAACTGATATACCACACCACTGATGTGCTGCAACAGGCATAAAGGAATATAAAATAAATTTCACCTTGTCTGAAGTGATAGTCAAGAAATTGCCTGCAGGTGAATCCATGGAAACGGCTATGACCTAGGGAGCTGCACAGCATGGAAATTGTGTGATTTATCTACTCAACCTCCATCCAGTAATCATAAGCAAACTCAATCCTAACAGTGTAAGGATATTCCAGTAATAGTAAATTCAAGAAACAGACAAATGTTTCAGAAATCAGAAGCAATGTATAAACAGAAACACGAGTCTTTTCACTTCAGCCTGCTGTTCTGCAAAATCTGTGGTGGCCTGGCTACAAGGGATGGTGTATAGCAAGTAGTGACCCCATTCTAACTCATCCCTGGTGCCTCAGTGAGGTGAAATTAGGGTGTCACTTGTCTTCAATGCAAAGAACCCATTGTGCCCCAAGGGTGCACAGTGGCATCTTCATCAATCCTATAGTTATCCCAGAATCACAAAACTACCCTGATTTGACCCATTTTGCATGTGTTCAAAGATAATGCCTGCTTTAGCTCTTCTTCAAAACATATCCCCTGCACCCCAAAACAACTGGTCTATATTCTACTTCCACCCAGCTCAAGAGAAAGCCAGCCTAAAATATACATCACTGTACAGTATTTGCATTCATCCTTCCACTTGTTACCTTTGTCTCTATTTACATCTGCCTTGACCCCCTTTCTCCTGCATCCTCACTCCCCCTTGTCAAAGGGTATTTTCCAACCTCTTGTAGGATTGCAATAAAAAATAGAAAGGACAATAAACTAGAGCATTTATTAAATAATCCAATATTCAGCTGTTTAGGTTTGACCCATTTTAATGTGTGCTCACCAGTTATAGAATGCTACAACATTTTGAGTGGCAGTAGACACACACGCTGAATGGTTCTTTCACTATACCAGCAGTAAGCATCACATTTTCCCCTCCCAACATCCCATGCCTTGGGTTCATGCTTGCCTGCCTGCCTTCTTCAGGAAGTTGTTGCTCTTATGACTTGTGCTGTTTGTTATTGCTGTTGTTATTTTTGAAGTCTGGCTCCAAAGATATCCTGCTTTTAGAAATCCTGCCAGCTGGTTGGGAATTTTCTTCCCCTCCCCCCTTAAGGCTAATTTTTTTTAGCTGTGTGACACATTGTCCCCGCTTAAGTCATTGAGCAACTTGACTGATGGGACTAAGCAGAGCTATCATGTCTCTGGGAATGTAAACAGTACACACTTTCCCTGAAACCAATGCCATTTAGAGCTGAAACTCAAAAGATATGGATTTCCAAGTTAAAAGTGACAAAAGCTATGGTGATTTCATGGTGTGCTCCCTACCCTGCCTATGTCCGTACATAAAATAAATTGGTGTATATCTTTTAATGTTAAGCACATTCCTCTTCCCTGATTTATATGAAAACTATCACAGTTCAAGTATGTCTTTAGCTATACAGAGAGCAAGCTAAATATGCAGTCATTATCTTTCAAATCATTGAATCTCGTACATATTTGCATCCTTCTGTTTTGCAAAGGTCCTTCATTTCAGAGACACATTTTGAAAACTGGATGAAATCATGCATTAAGCAGAAGATACAACAAGAGAGAATTCATTTACACTCATTAAAATCAGGAACTGATTAAAATGTAAGGCAACTTTGTGTTCTTCTCTACAGTTTTATTATCTGTTTGCACCTATTAGTACAAGTAAAATGGGTATTAAATTGCAAAATGCTTATTAGCACACATTTTTAGAAACAGCACAACACAATATAAATAACAGCACACAGATCAAAGCAAGGAATACAAATCTGAAACACCAGTTTACTAACAGCAATCAGAAAGCAGAGTAGATCTTTATGATTCATAACACCCTTGATACCAGCAGCTCATGGCAAACAGGTGAAACAGATGATCATTAAACAGTTTCTGCCAATGCCTATGTGGGGATGTAAAAACAAAGCTGTGGTCAAGTCCTGGCAGACCACAATGAATAACTGGTGGACTGTATTCAGTATAATATACAGGCCCTCTCTATATGCAGGATGCAAAACATATGGCAAAATAGGTACACCAATCCAGGGATGGGGACTCAAGTCACAGGACTTGTTGTCAAGTCAGACTTAAGTCACATTAGAAAGAGAAGAGAAGTAGTTTGCATGGGGGTCAGGGAAGCCATTCATGTGAGTACTGAAAACCCCTCTCTCAATAGATGTGGGGAGCTCAGGCACATACTATCTGCCACTCAGGCTGTGATTTGAACAATCCCCATACAAATAATACTTCACACCTTCACCAGGAAGGCCATAGCTAATGACTCAAACTTTATGGGTGTGGGGAACATGGTAAAGGTGGGACTTTCACGCACCTTAGGCCATTGTTCACCTAAAGGCCTATTGATATTGTTGTCTACCTGACAAGCCTATTCAGGCCATTGTTCATCTTAGGAGCCTATTTCAGACCAGGGTGACATGAGGTCAAAGCGGACTATAAGATGGAGGACTAGCAACTAACTTTCCTCAGACTAATGAAGCTGTTTGGATGAGCAGCAAAACATTTCAATCTCTCAAGAAATGAAGTCCAGTTGCTATGACTCAGCTTCCAGATAAACTCACCTGATCACACTAATGGCTTGACTTGGATTCGACTCCTTTTTTCCCAGGCTTGACTCATTGTACCTACGGTTCCTTTTTTTCTGCTGGAAAAAAAGCTTGGTTTTAATAGGGACTTAGACCTGGGGCTTGGGATTTAGTCCCAAAGACTTAGACTAAGGGCGTTTATACACGACCCCTAAGCTACGCTGCAAATGGCTGCAAGCTCCGGAGCTTAAAAATGTTTCCCCACCAGCTCCGGAGTTTGCAGACAATTAAGTGCGACCCCGCCCACTTTAGCGCGACCCAGCGCACTTTTCTTGTACCTTCTCTTTGGAGGTGAAAAATCTTTGATGCGGTGCAACGATAGTGAGTGCGGGGCTCTCCTTGCTTCTGTTTGCTGCTTTTTGGCTCCCGTCCCTTTAAGAGCTACTTTTACAGAGACGAGGGGGTTGGACTTGATGGCCTTACAGAGAGGAGAGGCAGAACGAGGTGAGCGGCATGCTTTTCTTTCTCTTTTTCTCCCTCCCTCAGGCAGCCAGCAACCAGGAAGTGCGGAGGGGGTGGGGACAGAGGAAGAGCGACAAACCCCTAAGATATCTGGTCCGAATTTAAGTGGCCAGCGGATCTTAGGGGTTGTGTAAAAAGGCCCTCAGACTTGCCAACATCCCTGGCCCCATCCAATATAAATTATACAAGAAAATACAGTACAAAGGAATTTATGTGGTTGGGCAAAGTCTCCTAGCATAGGCCTAAGTCTGCCCTAGTATCCTGTTCAGAAAATAATTCTGAGCTGGCAGCTTCTTTTCTTCCCAGGATGGCAGGGTGTTCGTAAGCCTCTGCTAGCCTACAAAGTCTTCCAAGCTAGAGGATCTCTCCAAGTGAGCAACATTTAGGTGTCTATATGCATCAGCTGGGACATGGGTGGAAATGCAGGTTACACCATTGAGCTGCTGGGCTTATTGGTCAAAAGGTCAGTAGTTAGAATCTGTGTGATGGGCTGGGCTCCCATTGCTTATCCCAGCTCCTGACAACCTAACAGTTTGAAAGAACATAAAAATGCAAGTAGATAAATAGGTACCACTTTTATGGAATGGTAATGGCATTCTGCGTCAGCCACATGACCCTGGAAATATGTCTATGGAAAAATGCTGGCTCTTCAGCTTACAAACAGAGATAAGCACTGGTGCCTAGAATTGGAGTTCACTAGACTTAATTGTTGAGGTAGTTTTTCCCTATATCAAGGTATCAGCTTGTCAATGGAACTCCCAGAATTATCATTTTTAAAAATCCCATGCTTCTTTGTGACATCATCCTCCTACTCTTGGCATTGCTTATTTAAGCCTAAAGAATTTTAACCACCAATTTACTAGGCTTTTGTATTCATTTTTAATTTTAAATTGCAAAGGACTTTTTTGTTAAAAAAACACAGGTGGGTGATGGTAAAAAATAGTTGAGGTGTGGGTTTCTTAAAAATAAAAAATCAGTGAGGCAGTGAAAAGTTTAGGAAAAACTATAGAATAACTCGATGCAAAAGAAACATTTCAAGCTAAGCAGTTAGAAATAACAGAATCTTAATTGTTTAATTGCTGGTGCTGCAATATAATTTCTATATGATTGATTCTGCCATTGGTTACACTGCATTTAAGAGCAAAGATGATAAATTGAATTACAGCACTCACCAAGCCTAGTTTGGTATGCAGAAATCAATTATTTTCTCATTATACGAGGTTCAGCCATTTAACTGAAAACAAAAAGACCAGTCTCCTGAAACCACTTAGTCATGACCTATGTGGTCTTGAAGCAGAAATGATCTATAAGCACTGCTAAAGGGGAATCACAAAGATTTAGTGGCTTGAAAATTCTGACCCACTTCAAAATTAAAGTGCACCATCAACTCATCTAACATCTTCACAAACCAAGTTCCCACATCAGTTCAAGTTTTTAAAAGATCATGCACAGGATTCAGTGCTAGATGTCTTTTGGACCATGGAATTAGATTGAATGTGACTTCCCACTGCAAGCACCATGTACTTCCAGCCAAACATCTACTTCCCCAACACCATCATTATACTGTATTAAGTATAAAACAGTGGCTGAAATTGCTCAGCATGGTAATCTGCAGCTAGAGAAGTCCCACTGAATTAATGGATCTTACAGAAGAGTTGACTCACCAAATGTACATTGATTCAGAGGGCTGACTCTAGTTGTGATGAACTGCTTTAAGCAATATGGCTTCAGCCAATACAGGTTAATCATTCAAACATCAAGGATAGTTTTTAAAGGAATTTAATAACTTGTTTTAAATAGGTGAATACGGGGTTATATAAAAACCTTGAAGAGTGGTTTATATATGTTTTCTTAAGTGTTGTCATGTTCCTTCTAAATTATGATGACCCTAATGAGGTTTCCATGGTATGCGAGATTGTGATGGAACAATTTTCATTTGCCACTTCTCTGCCGCATGAGGTTTTATGGACAAGCAGGGATTTGAACCCAAGTCTCCTGAGTCCCAGTCCAACATTATATCTATTACATCATGCCAGCTTTCAGATTTATATATCAACTTACATAAGTAAGTACACTTACAAACAGCAGTTTCCTTGTACAGTGGTACCTCTACTTACGAGTGGCTCTACTTGCAAGAAATTTGACTTAAGAGTGGGAAACACTTGGCATTTTAACTGCTGCCTTACAAATTTTAGATGCAGTCTGCTCTACTTACATTTTTTATTTTTTTCAATTTATTTATTTATTTATTTATTTATTTATTTATTTATTTATTTATTTAGATACAGCTGCTCTACTTACAAGTTGTACGACTTATGAGCATGCATTCAGAATGAACATAAGAACATAAGAAGAGCCATGCTGCATCAGGCCAAAGGCCCATCTAATCCAGTTTCCTGTATCTCACAGTGGCCCCACCAGATGCATTTGGGAGCGCATGAGACTAGATATCTGTCTCCTGATACCACTCCCCTGCATCTGGCCCTTGAAGTACCCCAGTTTTAAGCCTGGAGATTACACATCTCCATCATGGTTGTGATGGATTGTTCCTCCAGGAAACTTGTAAGTAGAGGTACCATTGTATTCAGATTAATTAGGTGGAGATGCCCCTAAACATTTTATTGCTCAAGTAGGTAAGGCAGTTTCGCCTTCACATCATCTATAGATGATGACCAGACTGTTAGCTGACGTCTACTTGAATACTGGACCATGGACCTTCCAGTGAACTTGAGGCCACATTGCTATTTTGAGATCCAGAGAACAAGACATGTGACACATACCCATACATACCCTGTTTTCCAAAATCTCCCCTTCCTGTATTTGCTTCCCACAACATCCACTTCACTCTCCCAAAAGATAGAGCCACCTCTTTAATGATAGCACAGTAAAATATGTGCTGTAGGTGAGGGAGGGAAACCAGGCTGCCAGCACCTGTTGGCCCAATCAGTTGATCCAGCCCAAACTGCACCAAAGTGTAATTTTTGCCTGTCTCTAATTTTAATTCCTCCTGGCTATGCATGGTTTGCAATATTTTTCCTCTCATAAGGCTCCTCTGCTGTACAAATATGGTACAAAATGAACAGAACTCAAGATTTTGTTGAGATATTGAGACATGGAAATTAGAGGAAGATCTCTCCACTGTGTTTTTCTGAAGAAATTTGAAGAAATGCCCTACAGGGATTTGGGTTCAAATTCAAAACATGTTTTCAAAATTAGATGCTGAAATAGCAGATGTACTTATGTGAAAATCTTCATAAATATGGAGCCTGCTATCTGACAGAGCATGAGGTCATGGCAGCAGTGATTCTGAGTATGGAAATAGACACAGAGTTGACGTCTTTCTACATATATTGTATTTCATATAAACATGTTCAAATGAAATCATGTCAAGTTTCATCCTCCTCCTTTAACTTTATTCCCTCAAAAATTCCCGTAAGACTTTGAATAGCATTCCATGTGGTCATTCAAAAGCTTTCTGGGTTTCTGCTTTACAACTATCTTCCTTAATGGATTCCAAAAACAGCCCTGAACAATAAATTAATCATCAGAACGTCCTTCTGGGATTAAGACCTCAGGTCTCCTCAACAGGTCTAACATCTGCAGCTGTCAAGAAGACAATTGAAGCAAACTTCATTTTATATACTAGCAACTTATACAAGGTTTGGAGAAGGATTTTGCAGGGCCAGTGATGCCCTAAGCCAAGGGTGTCCAAACTTTGGCCCTCCAGATGTTTTGGACTACAGCTCCCAGAATGCCAAACCTTTATTGCCAATGTCAAAGGACTGTGGGAGTTGTGATCCAAAACATCTGGAGAGCTGAAGTTTGGACACCAGTGCCCTAAGCTAAGGTCTATTTTGTCCTGTCACAGTATTTCCTAGAAGCTAATACTAATAGTATTACAGCTGAGCTTACAGCTGAACAATGGGCTTGTCAGCAGTAGCAGATGCATGACTAGCTAAAACAGACCTTCTACATGTAGGACCAAATGTACAGTACAGTGGTACCTTGTATAAAGGAATTAATTCATTCCAAATGAAATTATGTTAAGCATTTTTTCCTTTATACAAGTTCCCATAGGAATGCATTGAAAACGGAGTGATCCCATTTTTATGTTGTACGGATTTTCCCCATAGGCAATTATGTTAAGCAAATTTCCCCTATCTCTGGAATTTTTTATGTTGTACAAATTTATGTTATACAAGCTGTCTGTTATACAAGGGTCCACTGTATATGGAAATAGCAGGGAAGCCATTCTGAACTTGTGGGATAGAAGGAGGGAAAAATTCTGACAGGCTGCTTCCCAAACCACGATCATTTATGTGGCCTTTACAGTATGCTAGGTCAGGAAATGGGTTTCTGGGAGATGCTGTTGGAAAGCAGTGGGGAAAGGAGGAATTAAATACCCCTGCAAGCCATAAATCTGAAGCACATGACGATTTGCCCCAGAAACCCATTCCCTGACCCAGGGTCTGGTCAAATCTGTTAGACTGATGATACCAAAATTCAAAATATTTCACTACTCATCCAAGTACCTTCTTCATGCTGGTTGAGTAGCAAAATGTTTCAGTCCCACAAGAAAAGAAATTGAGTTGTTACGACTCAGCTCCCAGATACAGAGCCATAGAATAAAAGAATCAGGGAGCTGAAAGGAGTCTTTTAAGTCCACCAAGTCCACCCACTTGCTCAATGCAGGAATCCAAATTATAGAGTATATCTAGTAGATGATAGATAGATAGATAGATAGATAGATAGATAGATAGATAGATAGATAGATAGATAGATAGATAGATAGATAGATAGATATTAAACAACCTGTAACAGTGGGTTGATAGTGTAGGGACTTTGTTATTTGTTTGGTCTGGGAATCAGTTTGATAGCAATGGAAAAGGCTGAGGACAACTACATGGGCCACTTATCCAAATAGAGTCATAGTCTTTCTCTGATCTACTCATTGGGGTGGTAGAGGTACATCTTACTAAGTCCTTTTGGAGGGAAGGAATAAATGTGTATCACATAAATGGGACCTTCAGTGAGCTGTGACTGTAGGGAGTGCTGCTGTTCAACACTTCAGCCACACCATGCCCCTCCTGTTTTCCATTCACATTCCCAATGTTCCTTTCCCCTCTATTCATTTTCTATTTCTCCCCTCCCCTCCTCCATCACTCCATGGCCACTGAGCATGCTCAGTCATGCTTGCCTTTTTTCTTTTAGGAGGATATTCTTAGAAACCTTCAGGCTTCTCTAAGCTTGATGATATCTCTCATGCATGGATGGTGCTTTTTGGCTACATAAGGATCCACATTTAGAAAATCAGTTTATTATTAGCATACAGGAAGATAAATAACTTCAAAATATGGCTCCTTTTAAAAAATGTCTAGAAGTGTTTATGACTATGGCCCAGCCTACAGGGTATCATGTTTGATTTTGGTGTCGTTATGCATTCAGTTTTTACTAAGCCTAATTAGTAAAAAAAACAAGGAGGCCAGTTGACGAGTAGCATTACATTTTAGCTACAAAATGCTCTTCAGTCTTCGCAGATAATTAAAAAGGGAGGAATGTTTATCTGACTTTAATGTTCATGGATATATGCGTTATTGCTTAATTAATAGTGTTAAGTGTCTGAACAGATGAAACTGTTTCCCCAGCAGAAAGCAACCAGGGTTTTTAGTGTGTCGTAAATTAGGAAACTGAAAACATTCAGGCAGAATAAGAGAAGCGTTTTAGGGTCTGCTCTGCTGTGAAGAAAATTCATCCGTGAAATAGATTCATATTTACTGTGACTGTAGATGGGTGTGGGGAAAATGTTCCATAGTGATCGCGCCTGACAAAAGTGGATTCAGTTGCTTCCAGGCAACAAAGGTGACATGCTAGTTTCCTCAACTGTATGTTTGGATGGGAAGGATAGTGTGAATAGTTTGTTTCTATGTCAAGTATCTCTCTCTCATACACACAACTAATTCAGACATACAGTCCCAGAACAGTAGCTGAGGCTGAGCTTCATCAATTAGAAAACAGCAGGTATTGTCCCATTAGATGCTAACAGATGGAAAGATACGAGCATGTTATTGCTCCCATAAAATGAAAACAAGCTAATATCAGTCCATTAAACTTGACTTCACTTATTAAGGATGATTTCCGAGGACAGTCTGTGAACATCTCTTTCAGTTTAGAGCAGATCTTTCAAACAATGCTTTATAACAACAACAACAACAACAACAACAACAACAACAACAACAACAACAACAACAACAACAACAACAACAACATAAGAGCTTTAAGCTCAACTGAGTATACATGTAACCTAATGAATGTAGGGTACTATGGCTTATAAAAAGATCCTAGCCTCAGGACTAAACATATAGGCTTTGTTTCTTAAAATCCTTTTGTTACTTCAGGACTAAACGAAGAACCTCAGGTCAAGGTTCTTTGTTTAGTCCTGCAAATAGAGGGAGTAATGAATACAGTATTTTCAACAGAACAGCTTCCCCTGCCCCATCACTACCTGCTACCTCCTTGCCACTCTTGCTGCTGTCCTTTTGCTTGCCTCTCTGCCTGTCTCTAATCCCAATGTGCACTACCTCAGGGAGGGAAAGAATCACTGGCAATAGCTCTGGCTCCTTCTTCTCATTGCAAGAAAACCAAGTACAACACAGTATATCAACCCATAAGTGGAAAGTAGGGATGGGCACCTTACAAAAAATGACATTCTGTTTCATCGTTTTGTAAGCTTACGAAACCTTACAAAACTTACGAAACAAAATGAAACAGCAAACAGCGTGCCGTCAAGAAATGAAACGAAACAACATTTTTTGTTTCAGAAATGAAATGATTCATCCTAACCTCTTATCCAGCTGTCTTGAGAACAGAAGGTTTATTTTTTAAACTGATTGATTTGTTTTCCTTTCTTCCCCTGCCTCAGCTGTTGAGATAGCTTATCTCCAAACCTGATCTGCCTGAAGCCAGCCAGGACTTGAGCTGAGCTGTTCCCTTATCTGTGTCTGCAAGTTGATTTAAACTGATTGTTTTCCTTTCCTTTTTAAGTAGGACTGTGGAGGTTTATCTATCTATCTATCTATCTATCTATCTATCTATCTATCTATCTATCTATCTATCTATCTATCTATCTATCTATATTCTTTCCTTCCCTCACTGCACTGTGGATCAGCTGTTTATTTCCCTGATCTCTCTGTGCATCAGCTCGCTATTAGGTTGCTTGCTTGTTTACAGAGGGTTCTTCGCTTGAAAGCAAATTGATTGGAAGGATTGAGGGTCTTTGATTTAGGGCAGTGGGCTCCCTGTTAAATAAAAAAGAGGAAAGCTCCCCATTATTTATAGTTTTATGAAATGTTTCATTTCATGACAAAAATTCTTTTTAAAAATCTGTTATTAGCAAAACGAAATTAAATGAAGACTAAAACAAAATGAAACAAAACAAAACACTATATTTCTGTTTCATGCCCATCTCTAGGCAAAGCACACTAGGAAAAACCCATTTAGCCCCCTACTGGACAAAGCTGGGGAAGCTATTTTCAAGACAGATTTTTCTGGAATAACAGGCTGATGCCATCCTAACTCAGCAGTAGTGGGAGGATGCTGTGGTGGATGGACCATTGCTCAGTTGGCATTGGGCTCAGCTTATTCTTAGAGTATACTCATTCACCTGAAAAGCAACTTTGTAGGCCCAGCTTTGGAAGCTTACCCAATCTGTGAGCCATGGAGAAGGGGGGCAAGACTACATGGATTTATTTTATAAGGACCGGTGTTAGGGATCTGCAGAGGCACGTGCAAATTATGTATGTCTAATAAGTCTTTTGTGAAGACAAATCAATTGTAACTCAAAATCATATCATCCTCTCCAATATTTTGTATTGCCAACGGGATAACTTGCAACAATGTGTTTTCTTCCTAGTAAAACCCATTCTCCCCTGCTGAAGCTATGTTGGGGTTTGTAAAAACTGAGAAGGTATTTAACAGAAAAAGTCCTACAAGACAAAAAAAATTCTGCACTATATAACAAAGACGTGACAACTACTTGCAAAAGAAAATCCATTCTCCATTTTTTTTCTAAATTTCATGTCATGAGTCTCAATGAGACTCCACCCATGCCAATGAGATTTTCTAGCTTCCTATGGACTCACAACCTTCTTTCTGAGAGAGAGAGGCTGTGTGATTATTCACATACCTATTAAAAAGATACAGCCATATGATACAGAGTGGTGTTTATGCCAGGTAGTGTAGTGTATAGGTCAAATAAATAAATAAATTATAGGATTATAAGTGCTACAGCTATGTCAGGGAAGGCCACCCAGTTTTGCTGGCTGGGGGTTGCAAAACAGAACATAAGGACTCTTAATAATATAACAATAAACTTTATTGCTTTCAACAATAGGAGAACCACTCATACCACATGCATATAGTGAATCTTGCTGAATAATTAAACAGGTTACTCTTTTATAGTTCCAAATGGAAAATTTCAAAGTAACAACGTAACAAAGTAACAATTCATAATATGAAACAACCATTGAAAACAACTGACAAGGACAGCTTATTTCTTAGGCAGTTCAGAAGATTTTATCCATTGTAATACCTCTGTTTGACGTGATCCAGTGAACAGAAATCCACTATAATTCCCAGTTCTAGACCCTTGCATGTTCTTTTCTTCCTCTCCAAATCCCACTCCCTCCACTCAACTACAAGTGCTGCAATCATGGGACTTATAGCTTGGTGGAGTAATTTAACTGCTAGAAGTATCTAGATTTGTAGATCAAGGGAGTGCACTAGAATACTTTAGCAAAACCTCACAATGCCCCCCACCCCAGATTCCACAGGATGGAGATATGACACTTAAAGTACTATCAATCTTCTGAAACCATGATAAGCAGGTTACTATAAACAAAGGTGCTGGAGGGTGGAACATAATGGTGATGTGTTAAAGGCTTGCCTTGCATTCCTGTTGCTGTTGAATGGACAATGATTGGACATCCAGTTTTGAGTATTAAAGATAAGATTCAATAGATATCTCAGTCAGCTTCTGCACATAGCTTTGGGTGGGGGTAAGGTGAGAAACCAGATTCAAAGGCAGCAGAGCTCATGCAGTTTTATTAGTTGTGTGCGAGAAGTGTGGGGGAAGAGGAAGAACAAATTTTAGTGGGCTCAGCTTGTCATGCAAAGTAAATTTGCTGAAATTTTATTTCTGCAAAACTATCAAACACAGAGGAACTCTGTCTTCTTTTGCATTGGCCTCCATTCCACTGTGACTTTGTGGATCTTGTTATTGCCTTAGGCAGCAAAATATTTTGACCTGGCAACACAACCTAAATCTCTCCAAACATGTCCGTTATTGCCACAATCTCATGTTCCTTCCTTAGATTTCTACTATGCCAAACCTGTTCTTCCTTTGTCGAGCTTTGATACCCCCAATGTTTCTCCTAGCAACCTTAAAATCAAGTTTGTGTACCCTTGATGCTGTATTTTGCAGAAGAATGCAGTGTAATGTTTTTCCTCTTCTTTGTGCTCAACATGTCAAAATGAAGATTAACATTATTTAGCCAGTAGGAAATGTTATGTTGCCACACATCTTGAAAAGACAGGCATCCCCACAAGAGTCTGGATCTATGCACTTTAAAAGGTATAGCACATAGTGTATTAGGGCAGAAATGAACATGAAGAACTAATACAATCACAGTTCTGAATGCCAACAGGAGGGGGGGAGCCCTAAACATACAGCATGTCATTCAGGTTAAGCCAGGCCTGCTACCCTACATTTTGTGACAGTTATGTATTTACTGTAAAGCTGTCATTTTCTCACCAAGAACACAGCATGAATTAGATCTATGCTTCTATGGGTTATTTCTTGGTGTTTTGTAAAGCACCAACTAAATACACATGCAATTTTCTGTGGTTGGCTCAGTGGGACCAAGTCTATCACTTAGCAACGTTTGCTATTAAGGTTGCAAAGGTGGCTTCAGTTCCCCATCTTCCTGCTAGGAATGACATCATTCAGTTGTGAGAAATGTAGCCAGTTACATTTTGTCAGTGCTAGGTTTAAGGCAAGGCTTGAAAACTGTGCCAAGAATAAATGAGGAAACTGTAACTGACTAGCGAGCCGGCACAAGAGCACAGTTTGCATGGGCAAAGTACTGACTCTAGATAGTTAGGATTGGACATACATTTTCATTATAGTTCCAGGGTTTGTTTTTTAAAATTGGAAAATAGCCATCTTGTTCTGTTGACTCAGAAGCTATTTGGCTTAACTTAGGTATGAATGCAAATCATAGTTCATAAAACTAAATCTTTGTTTCTCCACTGACTAACACTCTCAATTAGACATGGGCACGACTCGGCAAAATCCTCGTTTCCGTTTCCGTTCCTCGTTTCCGTTACGTAACGGAAATGGTAACGACAATTACTCTGCCAGAACTCGAACTCGAACCGACTAAAGAAAAATTGGGTCTGATTTTTCGTGGTCGTTCCTGGCGGCATCGCAGCGATCGCGCGATGCCAAGCGGCACAGGAAAAAAGTTTTAAAAATTAAAAAAAAAAAAAAAAAATTCCCGGCCAAAAAAGCAGGCGAAAATATGCCTGCCTGAGGGCACCTACCAGAGGGGTGGTTTCTGGGGGGGGGGGTCCCTGGCCTCCCCCCTCCTCTCCTGGGCTGCGCAAGGTGCGCATCCTCGTCGTCTCGCCAACTCGCCAATGCGGTGTGGGCGGGGGATCCAAAATGGGGCGACCGCAATATTTATTTTGAAATCGTGGTCCAAAAACACACCAAAGCACCACAGAAACATGCGAAAATAGCTATTTTAAAACTGCCTGAATTTTTCAGTAGCAGCAGTGGGTTTTTCTTGCAAGAAAATGTCTCCATTGATTTTATTTTATTTTATTTTTAGTTTTAGTTTTTAAACACCTGTGCAATGATGGGCTGGCCATGGGAGTGGACCATGCAAATTTTTGGAGCCATTCCACCAATTGCATGGCCACTTGGCCAGGTTTTGACCGAGACTTCTGGGATGTGCCAGTCGGGCATAAAAAGCCCACTAACGCTAGCCCGAACCCGAACCCGAACCCTGAACCTGAACCCATATGCCAGTACACTGTCCTTCTTAGTGGGTCAGAGAGGCACCCAGAGGTGCACCCCAGTAACTCACCCTAACCTTACCCGTAACCCTAAGCCTAGCCCTTGCGCTAACCCCTAACCAGTAAGCCAGATGTGTACTCACATTGCACTACAGCAAGTACACTTCCCTTCTTAGTGAGTCACAGGGCGCCCGTAGGGGTCCTCTCTCACTTTGTTTCCCAACCCAAGTGCACCGTATGCCGGCAGCAGGCAGTGAGTAACAGAGGCACCCGAAAGAGAGGTGCCTCTGCCTGCTGCAACTGCAACTTAATGGTATGCATATCCAATTGGCTATGCATGCCATTTTGTAGCGGGCCAGAGGAGGCACCCACCCCAGAGAGGTGCCTCCAGGAGCCCGCTTTCCCTTCATGGCGGGCCAGAGGAGGCACCCACCCCAGAGAGGTGCCTCCAGGAGCCCGCTCCCCCCAAAACCAGTACTAACGACAGATGAAAAACTGACAAACGAAACAACAAATTTTTGGAAAATTTCACGAAAAACGGAAACGAGCCGAAAAGGGCCGGCTCCGACACACGACAACTCGAAACGTAATTTTTCCTGGTCGTGCCCATCTCTACTCTCAATGCTTTTTAAAACCTTTTTTAAAATACAGAATAAAAGGGGGAAAGGAAGGCAGATGGAGTGGAAGTGGGAATTGGGAGAAAGGGGGAAAGGGAGAAAAGAGGGGTTATAGGGGCATAGAGTACAATAACATTCTTTGTTGTTATATTTCAGCCAAATACAAGTTGACTCCAAGTCACTGGGGGGGGGGGGAGACACAAAAAAAAAACTAACCCAAGTTGCAACAGGGTCTAGTCACTGGTGCAACTTAAGTCTGACCTTTCTATTAGTCCCATCACTCCAGTCCCCATTCCTGATTGTCACTACACCTAGACTTAATCTATAACAAGATTCTGGCTTGTGTCACTTAATCAATGTTCTCACTATATTTTCTTCTGCTGCTGCTGCAATGGGAGCCTTTTCCATCTGTGCTCAGGTGGCAGGGCTTCGACAGAAACCCAGAAGTAAATGGACATTGATTTTAGCTGCCTATGAGTGACACCTATGAAGCTCTGCACAAGCACATATGAGTGCAGTTTACAGGGAACACTGCTTTCTATACTATTGTAATTAGATATAAATGAAGAACTGTGACAACATTGCTCCCTGAATGAATGCAAGGATTGTCTATCACAGCTGTACCTCTGGATGATCTCTCCCTTTTTATTCTGCTGGATGTATTTCTTTCATGGAGAGGTATGAACATTTGTGACAGGTTCAAAAATATAACAAATTGGGCCTCCATTTTAATTGCATTTTAAGCCTTGTGATCTTTTCCTGAAGCATGTCAATTCTGAGTTGCTTGAGATTGGACGATAGACCAAATATCTCCAAGGAGGGGATATTCACTTCAGATCTGTGCCCCAAGCATGGCATTTGCACAGTTCTACTAACAAGAGTTGATGTACAAGATTCTAGTGCTATATTTAGTTCAATATATGTCTGATACAAATTAGGTGCATGTGACTTTACACAAAAGGGGAACATAAGAACATAAGAAGAGCCATGCTGGAACAGGCCAAAGGCCCATCGAGTCCAGCTTTCTGTATCTCACAGTGGCCCCACCAAATGTGTCTGGGAGCGCACGAGACTAGATATCTGTCTCTTCATACCACTCCCCTGCATCTGGTCCTTGAAGTATCCTGGTTTTAAGCCTGGAGATTACACATCTCCATCATAGTTTGTAACCTATGATGGACTTTTCCTCCAAGAATCTGTCCAATCCCCTTTTGAAGGTATCCAGGCCAGATGCCATCACCATATCCTGTGGTAGACTAACAACACGCTGGGTAAAAAAATAATTTCTTTTGTCTGTTCTCATTCTCCCAACCCTCAATTTGAGTGGATATCCTCTAGTTCTGGTATTTTGTGAGAGGGAGAAGAGCGTCCCTCTATCCACTTTACTCATGCCCTGCATTTTTTTTTTATGTCTCAATCATATCCCCTCTCAGGGGCCTTTTTCCATACTAAAGAGCCCCAAATGTTTTAGCCTTTCCTCATAAGGGAGATCCTCACCCCCTGCCCAGTAATCCTTTTAGTCACTCTCTTTTGTACCTTTTCTAGTTCCACTATGTCTTTTTTGAGGAGGACTTGGTGGTACTCCTTTGCCCGTATTTTTGTGTTGCTCAAAAATGCTTTCTGCCTACTTTTCTTTCTCAAGTGGGAAAGATACTGATAATTCATGTCTTTTCTCTTTATAGTGGGGAAAATGGTGAAGGAAAGGTGATGTTGCATGAGCAAAATCCATGGCAAGGAAATAATGAATATGTATTCTCAAAGGCTTTCACGGCTGGGATCTGATAATAGTTGTGAATTTTTGAGCTGCTTGGCCATGTTCTGGAAGTTTTTCTTCCTGATGTTTCACCCGACTCTGTGGCTGGCATCTTCAGAGGGCATGGAGCTCAGGGAACTAGGAGTTCTCTCTGGCCTCTGGGATACAGAGTGAGTGAGACTGGGTTTTTTTAAGTTGTAGGAAAGTGGAAACTTGTCCTATAAGGTGAATAGGTGTTAGTCATTGTATTGTGATTAAGGGATTAAGAAGTTTCACTGCAATCAGGGGTGGCAGAAATCCTTCTCTGTAGTTGATGGGTGTCCTTAGCGGTTCTATTGTGTGAACTGATCACTGTTGCTTGTGTTTGGGTGGGAATCACTTAGCTTTGACCTTTTGCACTCTGCAGATTTTAGTACTGGAAGCCAGGCTTTGTTGATTTTCAGACTTTCTTCTTTTTGATAGGAATTGTACTTATGTTTCTGCATTTCAATGGTTTCCCTGTGTAGTCTGACATAGTGATTGTTAGTGTTGTCCAGTACCTCTGTGTCCTGGAAGAGGATTTCATGTCCAGCTTGTTTCAGGGTGTGTTCAGCTACTGATGGTTTTTCAGGTTGTTTTAGTCTGCAGTATCCTTCATGTTTGATTCTGGTCTGGATGTTGTGTTTTGTGGTCCCAGTATATATCTGGCCACAACTATAAGGTATCCGGTATACTCCTGCAGTGGCGAGTGGGTTCCTTTTATCCTTTGCCGACATAGCATCTGTTGTATTTTTGTGGTGGGTCTAAATACTGTTTTTAGGTTGTGTTTTTTCAACACTTTGTCCATGCGGTCTGTGACTCCTTTTATGTATGGCAAAAATACTTTGTTTGTTGGAGGCTGTTTTCTTCTTCCGTTTGGTGTTGTTGTTTTTTGCTTGTTTGATGGCTCTTTTGATAACATTCTTGAAATAGCCTTTTTCCTGTAGGGCCCAATTCAGGTGGCGGAGTTCAGTGTTGAGGAATTCAGCTTCACAGTTTCGGTTTGCACAGTCTACAAGAGTTTTGATTATGCCTCTTTTTGTCATAGGTGGTGATTGGAATTTTTATGTAGGAACCAATCTGTGTGGGTGGTTTTTCTGTAGACCTTGTGTCACAATTGGAGGTCTGGTTTGCATATAACCATGACATATAAGAATGGGAATTTCCCCTCTATTTCTTGTTTCCATGGTGAATTTTATATTTGGGTGGATATTGTTGAGGTATTTTAGAAATTCTTCCAGTTTATCTTCCCTGTGGCTCCAAATTATGAATGTGTCATCCATGTATCAGAACCAGACTGTGGGTGCAAAGGGTGCCGCATCCAGAGCTTGTTTTTCAAAATGTTCCATGTAAAACTTTGCTATACCAGGCTGAGGGGGCTCCCCATGGCAACTCCATCTGTCTGTTTGAATAATCACTCCCACTCTGGTCACCCATTCAATTTATGGTGACCTTTATAGGTCAGACAAGTTACTTCATTAGATTTCAGCACCCGGTATTTTTCCAGTAGCATAGTCAAAGGCTGTGGTGACTGAGGGGTTCCTGGAGCATAATACAAAACAAGTATTTTTTTCCCCCAAACCTTGCCTATGTGGGGTGCATTATGTGCCATCAAGTTGGAACCAACCTAAAGCAAGCCTAATAGGGATTTCAAGGTAAGTGAAATATTTAAGGCATATTTTGACCAATTCTCCTCTCCCAGTACATTTGTAGGGCTGAGTGGAGATTTGAACCCTATTCTCCATAGTACTGGTCTATCACTACTCCACACTGTGAATCAGTTTTCAAACTGTGACCACCAGTAATTGCTGATTTGTATTTCATTAGTTTGTTCATGAATATCATTGTAAGATGTTTGTAGGAGATAGCAAATGTGAATTTCCCTCATCTGACATCCATACACAAATGAATAATTGAAGCTGTTGCAAGGACTTTTTAAAAATACTACCTTTTGAGTACGTTAGCTTCATATTGCTGAGATTATTAATTTTATTGATGCTGCTTAAAATTTCAAATGAAAATCCCTGCCATTCTCTTGATTCCCCTCCACATTTGCATTAAGCTAGTTGACTGCAACTACCTTTTACACTAGAGACTAGGAATCACTGTTGCCATCTTGATGAGAGATGTCTGTCTTTTGTGATATCTTTTGCTTCTTGTCTGACCTATAAACTTGTAGTATATTTTCTATTCTATACAGGAAAGAATCAGAATGCAAAAAAAAAAAAAACACTGAGTTTGAAGCAAGAGAGTGCTAATACAGCTGCTGTATGTAATAAAAAACCACTGTATTTCCTGTTGTGATTTTATCACACTGAAGACAGTGTACACATGTGTTCTGTGTTACTTGATGGGGCTGTGGTCGAATAATTTAAAATGATGGCTGAGATCCAGAGAGCCATTAAAGTCATTGCTTTTGCCTATGGGAAGTCTAAAGTATTCATTTGATGCAAACAAGGAAATCACAGTGTAGTGATCTGTTTTCTAGAATGTACTTAGCTGGAGACCAGTCCTATGTGCTCCAGAATAATGCCTTCTAGTTAAGTATAGATGGGATTTCAATCTACATGGTGTTAAGAAGATAAATGTGATTAAGATTTTAAAGGATATTGATAACGAATATGATCAATACAGCAGCACTGGAGAACAGATGCAATAGTATATCCCCAAAAAATACCAAGAAGAAATTATAAATGCAAGAGGAAAGCAACCCTTTCAGTGTCCTGATAGTTCTTTTAAACCATAAAACAGGTATTATTTTTTAGCCATATTCATCTTAACCTTTAAAAAGAGAAAGGAAATTCAGTACAAATTATTGGGATAATGGAATATGGCAAATAAGAAGAACACTCATGTGCAGCCCTAGAACTAATGTGAGTAAATTGTGCAGAAGCTGATTTTGACCCAAACATCCTGAAGAAAAATAATATTTGATGGTGGAACAGACTAAGCAGAGTAGGGACCAGCAAAGTGGCATTTTAAACTACAATTCCCAGAACTCTTTATCAGGCTGTTATAGTCCAAAAAACTCACTCATGAGACTCTGGCTTTGAGATGTGGTAGGGATTTAACATCTGAGTGTTATGATGTTATCACCCTCTTCCTGCAACAAACAGCAGCTACATAGATAGACTAGAAACAAATTATGGGCAAATTTGGTTTTGGACCACAATGATACCTCATCCTACAAAGCCAGTGACTATGTTTGTTAAGGAATTATGGAGTGGGTATTCAACAAGACAAGCTTCTGAGATTTGCCTTAGACTAAAGCAGAACACTTTACATGAAACCAAGGGCCTTCGAATTCTAACTTTCTGTGATTCAGCTTCAGTAGCTTCCTTTCTCATGCTCACAGTTTTAAAAAACCAATTTACTATATGTTTCTACTTTTTATATACATTGTTTTTCATTTAAATAACATTCAACATTCTGTAGAAACACAGTGGCAAGGCAACACATGATAGAGATAATAAAAGAAGTAGTGAAAGGTTAAAGCCAACAAACAGCTTCTATAAAACATCTAATAGAATTTTGCATGGCACCAAATTGCTTCTGACTTATAGTGGCATATGAATTAGTGACCTGTGAAAAACCCTACCATTTACAGCCCTGCTAAAGTGTAGCACATGTGTTTAATTGCTTTTTAAAGAACCAGAAGCTGTGACCAACACGAAGACTACATAAAGGATTGGTTAAAACTGAAAAATACTTGCCCTGGCATTGGACATATACATTCTAAGGATCTGGCAAGAATAAACTCCCAGTTCCACTTTCATTTTCATATTGATGGCTAAATGTGGGCCAAAGGAGACTCAATGTAGATGTGTGGGAAAGAAGGGAATGGTTCTCCTCTGGTATCTTCTTCTACTGTTAGGCAAGCCAGTGGAATGCAATCTGAACCAATGCTACAGTGTTGTGTTGGTTTCTTCCTGTCCCCTCAAATGATGACTGCTTTTCAGAGCCTCGTGGCACAGTGGTTAAACTGCTGTACTGCAGCTGTAACTCTGCTCATGACCTGGGGTTCAATTCCAGGTAGCAGACCAAAGGTTCACTCAGCCATCCATCCTTCCAAGTTTGGTAGAATGAGTATCCAGCTTGCGCAGAGGCAGGGAGAGAGCAATTTTTAGCCTGCACAGTTACTTGTAAACTGCCCAGAATGTACTACGGGGTGTTACATAAGCAGCACATTTTTGCTTTTCAAATCCATGTTCCCCTCCATCACACTCTGCATTTTGAATTATAAGCACTGGGCAAACATTAATTGGGGAAGTGCTCTTAGCAAAAGAATATATTGGGGGATTGATTATGTTTTCTCCCCAAGTTACCCAGTTTGGTCCTACTATGAGGACCAAAAGTGCACTTCACAAAAGTGTGCAGAGTCTACACTTTTCAGGTTTTAATGGGGCAAATTATGAAATAAATCCCAGAGTCCAAAAGGCAGGCCAAGTGGTTGGCATAGAATTAATCCTATGTATTATTTCTTTATTTCCGTTTAGAGGAGATCTGTTGCATCAACAGAGATGGGCATGAGGTTCAAGTGAGTTCAAATGCATGACACCACAGATGTTTCATGTTCCTTTCCCTCGCCTCCCCACTGGATACCCCACTCGCCTGGCAGTGAATACTCCCATCCTCCTCCTTTTCAGCTGTTCCACCCATTTCTAGCAGGAGCATGTGCTTCTGTGCCCTACCTTGTTGGTTGAGTACCCATTCAGAAAGGAGGTGGGCAGAAAAGCCTGTGCTTGGACAAGCAGACACAGAGAAGGAGGGGAGAGGATTGTGCTCCAGTTGGTAAGTGGGACATTAGATATGGAGGCAAGGGAAGGGAACATCTGAAACAAGTAATTTACCCCATCTTTAGACAGAATGGCACCCTCATTGGGTTTGGCTTCTCATATAACTTCTCTCTTTGCATCATTCAGCAGAGCTCACTGGACATCATAATGTACAAGCTAGGTATGCTGAAAGTATGCTCACTTTGGTTCTACAAACCAACAAGGAAAGGGTACCACCTTAAAGGTGGACCTGTCTCAAGTTATTGGCGTCATTATGACACTAGCATACAATAATCAGTGGTAGAGCACATGTTCTGCATGCAGAAAGCTGCAGCTCGATAACCTCTGGAGGGTCACTGCCCACCCCAGAATGTCACTGCCAGTCAATGTAAGCAATTCTAATCTATGTGGACCAACAGTCTCAGTACAAGGCAATTTACTAATACCCTATATTATAAATGTTATGGAGCATGATTACAAGTTTTCTAAGGCAGTGGTTCCCAACTTTGGGCAATCAAGGTGTTCTTGGACTGCAGTTCTCAGAAATCTTCACCACCAGCTGTACTGGCTGGGATTTCTAAGCAGTGGAGTACAAGAACATGTGGGTAACCCAAGATTAGGGACCACTGTTGTAAGACCACTGTTGTAAAGCATGGAGGTGCCTATCTTGTGTTACAGAGCTTGGGAGCACGTAATCCTCAAACTGTTGTGGGACCGCAGTGCCCATCATCTCTCAGCATTGCCTACATTGGCTAGTGGTAGAGATGGGCATAGACCATTGGTTTGCGGTTCCATGTGGTTTGTTTCCCAGCTGAACAGCTGATCTGTGGTTCAGCCCTCTGCCCCCTCCGGCAGGTGCCACCTCAGTAGCTGAGCCCTGCCCCCACCCTCTCCAGCTGCTGCTGCTCCTGAGAGAGTGCTCACCGGAGTGAGGAGGGAATTAAACCACAAATCAGCTATTTAGCTGGGAAATGGGCTGTGCCAAACTGCCAAACCAGCAGTTCATGCCCATCTCTAGCTAGTGTTTTATGGGATTACATGGGAGGGCAGCATTTTCCTTTTCCGTCTCTAGACAACTGGTCTCTGTTTTGTCTGTATTTGGTCTCAAGCTGTTTGCTTTTAAGCCTTCATTCCTTAGGAACATGTCTGCTCAAAACATGTCCACTAAATGCAGGCAAGGGCATTCTTTTGCAATAAAAGAAGAAGAAAAGGACAAATGACATGGACACCACCCAGAAGCCAATTTCCTTGCAGAGTGAAGCTACTGCACTGCAAATTATCAATGCTCTACCACAGTGCCAGTATTAGCACAATGGTCAAAGGCACGGGTTAAGGTCATCTATGTTTATTCAGGAGGAAATCTTACTGATTTCAAAGAGACTTAATTCCAGTAGGTATCAGATTGCTATCTAAGCATGCGGAGAACCATGAATTTAGATTTCAATGTCTTCACTAAAGTACTGAGAGAATATATTATTTATGTATGTATGCATGCACTCGTGCAGAGATGCTGATGTCATCCAGTTTATATCTTACATATGAAAAAAACAGTTTGCCTCCCCATGTCAAGGTCTGTGCAGCTTGCTCAAGGATACACAGTCTCATGGTTCTCTCAGGAGACACAATGGGCAATTGAACTCTGATTCTGCAGTCATGTATTTGAACTCACTGAACTATCCAGCCAGCGACGTCTATGAATGTCACTGCCTCTCTGTCTTGCAGTATTTCCCTGATCTGCACAATGTTAGCACAGTCTTACAAGTTTGTTATGAGGATTTCTGATGTTGAGAGAATGCTTTGCAGGAAGACACTGCTACGATTGCTGCTTATTATTATTTTACATTTCCATCCCGCCTTTTAGCAAAATAGCTGACAGTGATATATGTGACTTTTTCCCTCACCAATGTATCTTTGCCTGAGACCAGCTGGGGGGTGGGGGTGGGGGTGGGATGACTGGCACATGGTCAACCAGGAATTTTCATGACTTCCAGAGTCTTCTCTAGCTCTCCCAGCTCCCGATTCAGACCAGCCACAACACTCACTCCATGGCTAATATTATCAATCCATCCAGGCAGGGAATCCAGAGAAAACCCAAGATGTGGAACAGCAGGGTCAGCAGCAGGGATCTCCACCCCAGAGAGAGAGAGAGAGAGATCAAGTGCAAGGCTGAGATCTAGAGCTGTGCTGTTGCGATCCCATGGGGCACAAGGGGAGGAGAGAGGCAGCTCATCCAGTGACAATTACAATTATTGTGTAAATAGGAAGGCTGTAGTAAAATCCTGTCCCAAAGTATCTCATGTTCCCAATGCCCTTGGGCTAGGTTTTTTTTTTAAACAGCTCATAAAAATTCCTGTCCATGGATCGTTCTACATCCAGTAGTGCCTCAGGGTTAAAACATTGCTCATGGAAATGTATAGTTTGTTTTCTTACAGTGTCTTCCCTCTAGCAATACAGTCCCCTTTTTGTGTCTCAGCCATCAGTTCCTCCTTCAATTTCAGCAAAAAATTTCCATCAGATTCGCCACTGGTGATGAGGAAAGACAGAAACAGTTAAGGTCAAGCCCAACACAAGCACGGAACATATGAATGCAGTGGGAGCAGGTTATCCAATCCTGGACTTGTTTGGATGTTACATCCTGCCCCCCCCCCCCAACTTCTTTCTTCTTTGACACCATTTAGACATACATTTTGGTTTGGAGGAGGGTTTCCCAACTGACATGGCCAACATTAAATTATTTCACTGTGGTCTTAAGTTTATCCTTGAATCATCTATTTTTTGTGTACCGTGCTATACAGTTCCCACAGCAAACTCTCCATGGAAAATAAATACTGTATATTTGGAGATGGTTGTCTAGCATCCTGATGACATGATCAGCCCACCGAAGATGTTATTTGCAAATTATAATATGCTCTCATTTGTATTTGCTCCGGTACTGCAGACTTTTCCTGCCATTTGATGCTGACAATTCTCTGAAAACACGTAAGAAGAAACTGACTGAGCTTTTTTTGTAGAGCATTGATAGATCATCCATGAAGGATAGAACAAAGCTTTGTACATCTTCAGACCAGATCTGGAAGGGAAGACAGCTCTACATTTCAAAGACCAACTGTACTTCTGCATTCAAATCTTAGACCTGCAGAGTTCAAAGGAACCAGATGGGTCATAAAGTCCAGCCCTATGAAGAACAGTGGTGAATCAAACTCCCGGCTTCTAACTCTGCAGCAGATACCTAAATCACTGAGACATGCTTTTACAACTATACGCCTTTATCCATCATCATCATCATCATCATCATCATCATCATCATCATCATCATCATCATCATCATCATCATCATCATCATCATCATCATCATTCATCATCTTACAATTGCATGAGCTGGAATAAACCCCATGGACGATTGAGGCACAGTGGGAATTGAACTCCCAACCCCTCACTTGACAGTCAGATACTTACACCACTGAGCTATCTAGCAGTTCTAGTAGTTTGTTGCTTGAGAATCCATTGCTTCTCATCATGGGGTCAATAATATTACTGGGTTCTCCTCATCTCTGTAGAATAACTTTTATTGTGCAAATAAGCAAAAAGTATCATATAATGATAACAATAATCTTAGATGTGCAGAGTTGGAAGCGAGCCTATGGATCATTGAGTCAAATCTCTGGCCTGTGAGTCGAAATCCATGGTGATTCCTGCTGTGAGTCGAAATCCATGGTGATTTGGATTTCCCAATTTGGATTTGGATCCAAATTGCTTGGCTTCAAATATCTGAATCAGACCTCCAGGCGAACAAGGGAACTCTTGCATACCCCTGCCAGCAAATGGTATTATTTTAAAATGCAGTCTGAATTTAAGGGAACATTGTTCTCTTTGGAGAGAGTGTGCATTTATTTATTTTTCCTGTTCATTAAAATTCATATCAAAATCCAAGGTTGACTAATGTGTTGGTTCTTTGCTTTGCCAGCCTTGTTCTCAGTGCTGCTGCTGCTTTCATTGAAGAGGGTGACATTCTTTCAGCTGTGACCTTGAGATGCATGTTTGCATGGTTTTCATCTGTTTATCCTATACAGCCATTTAGTGATACTTTCAGTTTTTTTGAACCTTCCTCCTGTCCTTGCTCATCTTTAATCTGCTTATTGTTTAAACAGGGCATCCAGCAATCCTGACTCTTTGGTGAATGAATGAATAAATAAATCATATCCCAAGATAAAAGAACATAAAAGAACAAACCTTGCTGAGAGAAAATCAGCATGGCTTCTGTAAGGGTAAATCTTGTGTTACAAACCTTTTAGAATTTTTTGAAAAGGTCAACAGGCACGTGGATTTGGGTGAACCGGTGGATATAGTCTATCTGGATTTTCAAAAGGCTTTTGACACAGTCCCTCACCATAGGCTGCTGAGAAAATTGCATAGTCAGGGGATAAGAGGGCAGGTCCTCTTATGGATTGAGAACTGGTTGAGATCCCGGAAACAAAGAGTAGGTGTCAATGGGAAATTTTCACAATGGAGAGAAGTGAAAAGCGGTGTGCCCCAGGGCTCGGTCCTGGGACCGGTGCTTTTCAATCTGTTCATAAATGACCTGGAGACAGGGATAAACAGTGAGGTGGCCAAGTTTGCAGATGACACAAAACTTTTCCATGTGGTAAAAACCAGAGAAGATTGTGAAGAGCTCCAGAAGGATCTCTCCAAACTGGGGGAGTGGGCTGAGAAATGGCAAATGCGTTTTAATGTAACCAAATGTAAAGTAATGCATATTGGGGCAAAAAATCCAAACTTCATCTATCAACTCATGGGCTCTGAGTTATCCGTGACGGATCAGGAAAGAGATCTTGGGCTCTGAGTTATCCGTGACGGATCAGGAAAGAGATCTTGGGGTGTTGGTGGACAGCTCCATGAAGGTGTCTCCCCAATGTGTGGCAGCGGTGAAGAAGGCCAATTCCATGCTAGGGATTATCAAAAAGGGGATTGAAAATAAAACAGCCAACATTATAATGCCGTTATATAAAACAATAGTAAGGCCCCACCTGGAGTATTGTGTACAATTCTGGTCACCGCATCTCAAGAAAGACATAGTGGAACTGGAAAAGGTACAGAAGAGAGCGACTAAAATGATTACTGGGCTGGGGCACCTCCCTTATGAAGAAAGGCTAAAACAATTGGGCCTCTTTAGTCTGGAAAAAAGGCGCTTGAGGGGGGATATGATTGAGACATACAAAATAATGCAGGGTATGAGTAAAGTGGATAGAGGGAAGCTCTTCTCCCTCTCTCAAAATACCAGAACTAGGGGACATACACTCAAACTGAGTGCTGGGAGAGTAAGAACTGACAAAAGAAAATATTTTTTCACCCAGCGTGTTGTAAGTCTATGGAACTCCCTGCCACAGGATGTGGTGATGGCATCTGGCCTGGATGCCTTCAAAAGGGGATTGGACAGATTCCTAGAGGAAAAGTCCATCACGGGTTACAAACCATGATGGAGATGTGTAATCTCTAGGCTTTAAACCAGGGTACTTCAAGGGCCAGATGCAGGGGAGTGATATCAGGAGACAGATATCTAGTCTCATGCATTCCCAAACGCATCTGGTGGGGCCGCTGTGAGATACAGGAAGCTGGACTAGATGGGCCTTTGGCCTGATCCAGCATGGCTCTTCTTATGTTCTTATGTAAGATGATGTCAGCATACAAGATGCTCGTATTTATTTGTCCTCTGTTTTATCCCTGTACTCTGAAGGCTCGTCTGCCAGGGTCATTTTTGGATCTCTCTTCTTTAATTTAAAGGAGAGTAATTTCTGGTGTTGCATTGGTCCAACACCCTAGAAGGGCCAGTTCCATTGTTATTCTGATCAGCAACTTATCATTTCCATGGAGATTCTAAAACTTTTGCCATACAGAGAGATTTTTTAAAATGCTGCTTCATCAATAAAACAAGGCTGAGATGCATGCCTGCAAGTATAATGACACACAAGCCAATTCTGCAATAAGAGAACCCAATAAAAGAAAAATGCCAGCTAATTTGCTCCTTTTGATACGTTTCCCATTGTGTATATATTCCTGTGTTTCTCTTGGGCCTCATTATGAAGAGATTGCTTTGGCAAAAACACCAAGAGTCAAAAAGGAGTTGCCTGCTACACACACACACACACACACACACACACACACACACACACACACACACACACACACACACACACACACACACACACCACTTAATTGTATGGCCAAGCCCCTACTGGTGTTGCAGCACAAGCTGCTTTGAGAAATCCAGTTTGAAAATTTATCTGGTGATATATTGCTGATTAGGTTGATGAGAGCTACCTTAGAGGAAAATGAGAAGCTCAGTCCAGGGATATTTAATTAATTTGATTTTTTAACTTTATGTGAGTATTATTATATAAGGAGTTATGACCGGAGTTTTGCCATACTTGACATGGAGTCTTGCCATACTTTGATGTGTCCCCCTCACATCCCCCCACCTCGGGAATATCCATTTTTATGTGAAAACAAAATGTTCCTAATGGACAGCACCAAAATTATAATCAGAGGTATAGGACCTGGGAGCTGAATATGGCCATCCAATGGTTGGAGGGGAAAGGGGGCTTCTTGGGTTTCCCCAGATGACTACTGCCCCTTCTCCATGACTCCACCATTGGGTAGCATGCCTGCTTTTGTACAGGCTTTTCAATTCCAAGAGGCTGACACTGCTCTGCTAAGTCTTAGACATTATCAATGAAAAGTTTAGGGTAAAATATGTGCACATTTTTGCTTTTGGTCCTGTCAACCGTTGGGATGCAGATTCCAAAAATAGCCTCATATCTGAATCTTGTCTTGTGCTGAAAGAGTTTGATTTGATAAAGACGAAGTCTACATACCTGCTTGCCCGTAAAACAACTGAAAATGGCCATATATCACATTAGATTATGTGTCTAGTACAGCTCCATCTGTTACGGCTGGCAGTAGCTGTAGTCTCTCAGACCTAGCCAGAGATCTTCCATATCATCTGTTATTTGATCCTTTTAAATCAATATGTGAGAAGCTGAACATACATACATACATACTTACTTCAACATGGCCAGAGACCAGCACTGAATAACTAATGCAAACCGGAACACAACAGGAAAAATGCAACACACCATATGCAAAGCAGTATAGCTATATAGTATATAAAAGCTTATGTTACAAGTATACAAGAAAAGAAAAGAAAAACCACTTACTGTTATCAGAGAGCTGTGGTAATTTTTCTTCTTTATATCATAATGTGCTGGGCTAAAAATGAAAGGGTGGGGAAATATGACAATCATGTATTTCATGATGTCTGTGAAGATTATCAGTCACAGGTTACCTGGACGCTGAGTCATGGCAACTGGACTTCTTTTCTTGAGAGATCAGAATGTTTCACTGCTCATCCAAGCAGCTTCACCATATTTCATGATAAATTTATTTCAATTAGAAAACTATAGATTGGGGAGAAATGGCTTTCTGTAGAAATAGTATACACTTCACCTAGCTGAAGCATTCATCTCGTTATGCTTCAGATTATGCACTACACAAGTTATTTCAAGTCACCACAGGAAAATATGGATCTTTATATATCAATATGCAGTACATTCATTGCACCGAATTCATTGTACATTGCATTCATCAGTCCTTTTAGTGTTGGTGTACTCACTGTTAAAAGCTTAAATACAGTCTTTTAAGTTTTGTAAGCCACCTTGGGTTCTTTTTTGAATGAATGAATGAATGAATGAATGAATGAATGAATGAATCAATCAATCAATCAATCAATCAATCAATCAATGAAATCAGTGGGGCAATAGCAGCCCATTGTGATCTGATGTGACTGTGATGCCATGAGGTGTCCATACAGATACAATGGTACCACAGTGTTATGTGCTTAGGCCTGCCCCTGAGGCTTGCACAGCTTCCCCTGGCTCCTGTGGTGCTAACAGATAATTCCTGTAGTGGGGTGCCTTTTCTATTTATATAGGGTTCCTGAATAAATGGGAACCCTGAAACACTAAGATTCCAAATTTGCCATGATGTATTTATGAGCACAGCACTGTTCCTTTGTATCCTAGCAGCCTAAGAGGGGGGTCTTATTACTTGTGGGCCTTATGTGGCCTTCCATAAGCTATTTTTGCTGATACCTATCCCTGAGTTGAAAACAAGCCAACCAACCCCAAGCCAAAATAGAAGACAAATGATTCTGGAAAGACATATCTTGGGGGGGGGAGGGGTTGTATCAGTTTGAGGGGGGTGGAAGTATCAGTTATTTACCAAGGGGGTGAGAACTGACACCCAACTTCCCACCTAGAGCCTGCTAACCCCTATATATTTATTTCATACCAATAACACTGAACAAGCCTGCAAAAGGCAAATGATCAGAGCTTAGCTGGCTTTACTTGTGAACTGTATATAACCTGGCTTCTAATCCATGCCATTTACAGGGGCCAGAATCTCCTGGATTTGACTTTATCATTTGTTCCTTGTCACTGGGCCCCATCATTACATTAGTCACTTTGGTTGGGTAGGAATTACCATAGTTAAAAAGAATGAGGAGAGTGGCTTTCATTTCATGTCATTGTTATTTTTAATCCATACATACATTCTACAGATACTTAACTGGATGGGACAAGTGCTGTTGCTCAGCAACAAAGCGCTGGCAAGAACTCAGAAAGAGCTCCACATGACCAAGTGACAATGGCTTTCTGCAGCTCAGCTATCAATAGCATTTCATTTAAAGACAATGCTTGGTTCATAATTCTTGTCCAATACCATCCAGGGTACACAATGTGTATAGGAAACTTAGATAAAACAGAGTATTCTTGAATAATTGCTCACAGTGTTTCCCCTGACTGAGACAAACTTGCTCACTCTGATACATTTACGTGTTCATGAAAAAAAAAGTGTCCAAGAGGCACCTGAAGGAACAGCACACCTTGTGGTGGAAGGCTTCATGGGCCAGACTTCAGGTTCATCCAGTGTACAAAATGGTTAAGAAAATTGGCAACTATATGCTCTCTGCAAACAGGAAGGAGATGTAGAAAGAGAGGGAGAATATGTGTCACAGAGGGAGGGAGGGAGGGAGGGAGGGAGGGAAGAAGGGAGGAGGAGGAGGTAATAGTTCTAAAATTAGTATGTGTTATGCAGGGATCTGGAAATTCAAGTTCAAGTACCCACTCAGTCACAAAGCTCAGGGATGGACCTTGGGTCAGTCACTGTCATTCTGAACTACACCCACCTGACAAGTTTATTTATTATTTCTTTCTTTAAATTATGTTTACCTTGCTTTTCTCTTTAAAAAGACCCAAAGAAGTTTCCATCTTTAAAAGACAATACATTAGTACCTTGGTTAATGAATAACTTGGTTTACGAGCATTTTGATTAGGGAGGAAAAATTTCTGAACATTGTGCCTTGATTAACAAGCAGTGTCTTGATATATGAGCACTCTCATATGTGTCACATAATCAAAAGTGCTCTAAGTCAATTAGGTCTCTCTCTCCCCCCCCCTTCTGCTGGAGGTGGGTGTTTGTCTGTTTCTGTTTCTGTTTCTGTTTCAGGCAGCAACAACAGCAAGAAGGGTGACAGGCTCGGTAAAGGTATGAACAGTTGCCACCCCAATAAACCCTCATCCCCAAAGAGGCCATCTCCATGGGGTTTCTCCCCAACATCCCTGCCACCACTGCTGCAGCCAGGATACCCCACTTCCCATTGCTTCATTTTTAAAAACAGCCCCCTCCACCGAAGCTTCCCCCCCCCCCTCATCTGCTCTAGCAGGGAATCCTCCCCTTGCTCCATTTTTAACACAGCCCCCTCAACGGAAGCTTCCCCCATCCTCTGCACCTGCCACAAAGGTTTTCAAATGCAGGTTGATTTGTTTTATTGTTCTTTGTACTGTATTTTGTATTTTATTTAGCATTTTGTATTATATTACAGTATTATAATCATTTTTATATAAATATTTTCGGATGTGGAACAAATCATCTGAGTTTCCATTATTTCCTATGGGAAAATTTGCTTTTATATACAAGCTTTTTGGTTTACAAGCATGCTTCCGAAATGGATTATGCTCATTAACCAAGGTACCACTGTATTTGAAAGCCAAAAGTAGTAAGTATACACAAATTTTGAAAGAATTAAACAAATATTATAGTAGCTATGGTAGATAAAATCAATACTAAAGGCTCATTTTTAGTGTTCTCATGAATATAAAATAAGGAAGTGAAGAACCATATATGCTTTATTGAACATATTGTTAAGAAAGATGGAATTATAAATATGAAGTATGAATAAAGAAGAATGAATGGGCCAATGTGCAGAATCTCACACTATTATGCACAGTACAGCTTGTAGCAAACTCACTCCTGCCTAGAAGTAATTTGGGATTTTAATTTCATTAGTGAACCTATTTGCCAAATTATGGTTTTATTTGCCAAAGAACAACTGGCCTTCAAACTCAATTGTTCTCACAATAGCCAAAACCAAACAGTAATCTCCAGTCCAGACACAATGATGTTTTACTAAAAAGGCATTCATGATACAATTTTGGCTCCTGCTTGTTGATCATCATACCAGATAGACATGGTGATGTCAACAGTATCAGAAAAGTAGAATGGAATCTGAAAAAGAAAAGACTAAAGTCTGAACTGGATAATACGTTACCCGGAACACTAAAATATCAAGGCCACCAAAAGTGAACTTTCAAGTCCTCTTAATTATCTGAGCATTATTAAAAGTGGAAGTAGAAGAAAACAGAAAAATTGCTGCTATTGGATCTGTAGTAAATTGAAACTTAAAAGTCATATTGAGGCATGATACTACCTTAAGCAATGTAGAATCAATTCATAGAATCATAGAATCATAGAGCTGGAAGAGACCTCAAGGGCTGTCCAGTCCAAACCCCTGCCATGCAGGAACCCTCATCACAGTACTCCCGAGAGATGGCCATCCAGCCTCTGCTTAAAAACCTCCAAAGGGGGAGATTCCTCCACCCTTCATGGCAGCAACTGACTGGAGCCATCTGTGACAACGCCCTGGAAACAGGAGTAATGAATATACAAATCATCAGCCAATCCCAGCAGGAGGGCGGGGAATGGTATGATATAAAAGGGGTGGAGCCTAGTCAGTTGAGGGAGTTTAGTTAGGTTGAAGGTTTTGAGAGTGAGTGCTGGGAGAGAGCACTGCTCTGTTGGAGTTCTATCAGGCAGTGAGGGCTTTACTTTTTACTAGTTATTAAAGACAGGGAAGCTTGTAGAGTTAATTAAATCTATTCTATGTTAAAGGCCACACATACCATCTTCAGTCATTGTTCTATTTATTTATTTTCTCAATAAACTTCATTATTATTTTTATATTATACATCTGAGTCTGTCCCAATTCATAAGGCAACGTTTTTAAAAGGTGGCAGCATTACCAAGTGAATAAAAGATGGCAGCATTACCATTTCCATCACAATTAGACATGGGCATGGAGTGGTGAAATTCTCGTTTTCGTTTTCGGTTCTCGTTATCGTTACGTAACGGGTAACGGTAATGAGAATTACTCCGCTCCAGCTCGAACCCGAACCGAAAAAGAAAAATTGGGTCTGATTTTTCGTTGTCGTTCATGGCATCGCGGCGATCGCACGATGCCAAGCAGCACAGAAAAAAAGTTTAAAAAAAAAAACAAAAACAAAACCCCGATTCCCGGCCAAAAAAGCAGGCGAAAATATGCCTGCCTCAGTGAGGCACCTACCAGAGAGGGGTGGTTTCTGGGGGGGGGGTCCCCGGCCTCCCCCCCTCTCCTGTCCTGGGCTGCTGGTACCAGGCTGGGGAGGCCATCCTCGTTGTCTCCATTTGCCATGCAGTGGGGGGGGGAATCCAAAATGGCAACCACAATATTTATTTTTAAATCGTGGTCCAAAAACCCACCAAAGACCACAGAAACATTTGAAAATTAGGCATTTTAAATGCCTTATTTTTTATAGTAGCAGCAGTGGGTTTTTCTTGCAATAAAACGTCTCCATTGATTTTATTTTATTTTAATTTTAATTTTAATTTTTTTACACCTGCGCAATGATGGGCTGGCCATGGGATGGGACCATGCAAATTTTTGGACCCATTCCACCAATCGCATGGCCAGGTTTTGACTGAGACTTCAGCATGTGCCAGAGGGCATAAAAAGCCCACTAACCCTAACCCTAACCCTAACCCTAACCCATACACCAGTACACTGTCCTTCTTAGTGGGTCAGAGGCACCCAGAGGTGCAGCCCACTAACCCACCCTAACCTTAACCGTAACCCTAACCCTAGCCCTTACCCTAACCCCAACCCTAACCCAGATCCATACGCAAGTACGCTTCCCTTCTTAGTGGGTCACAGAGGCACCCAGAGAGGCGCCTCCCAGCCAGAGCCCACTACCCCTACCCCTAACCTGTATGCCAGTACGCCAGTATGCTTTCCTTCTTAGTGAGTCAGAGGCACCCAGAGAAGTGCCTCTGCCACTTACCCCCCCCCCCAACCCTAACATAATGTATGGTACGCGGCGGCTACGCTAAACGCTTCCCTTCCCTTCCGTTCTTAGTGGGTCAGACGTCAGAGGCACCCAGAGAGGTGCCTCCCAGAGCCCACTTACCCCAACCCCAACCCCAACCCCAACCCCAACACAAATGACAAACGACAAATGGAAACGACAAATTTTTGAAAATTTCCGCAACAAACGGAAATGACCCGAAACGGACCCGTCCCAACAAACGACAACTCGAAATGTCATTTCTCCTAGTCGTGCCCATCTCTAATCACAATTACACGTGTAAAAGGGAGGTGTCGTCACAATTTGGTGGCAGCGGTGGGATGTCGAAATAAACCGGTTGTGTCTTTGAAAACCCAGTCTGTGAAAGGGGTGACGTCACACCATCTTCATAGACAAAATACTTTCATCAATGTAGCAATTCAGTGGCTTTCAAGCTCTGCCAAAGAATGTATCGGAACACTAAAAAAATCCAGTGACTTTTTTTTTCTGAGAAGCCTTCTTCAGACCTTCTAAATCCAAGTATACTAGACACAGGAGAATGCTGACTCCATCTTCAACTACCTTCTTTTGACAGCTTCCACACATGGAGATAACTTTCTAAAGAACAGAGCTTAGTGCCCAAAGGTTGAGAAGTAACCATGTGGGGTCCCCCTCTTGCTATACAATTAAAACTGATCTAAATCTGAGGTTAGGAGCATGTGGTGGCTCGTTTCAATTGTTGGGCAACTGGAATTTTGTTGATTTCTGGAGGTTTCAGACATTTCTAGGGATACCACTGAAATGACTGAAATGAATATCTCTGTATTGTAGACTGTATAATTCTGTCTGTCATTTAGATATCTGTGCTCATACGAGCACACTTACAATGAATGTGTTAGCACAGATATTGTGCATCCCATTATACATTTCACCAAATTATTTTCAAACAATTAATGTTGTGTTTAGAAAACTGATAAGGTGTGCTTCATTTCCTGTTTTCCAGTCAAGGATGCACTCTTGCTGCTTTCAGAAAGTAGAAAGAGTATTCCAGATTTCACTCTCTGTCATAAACAATAACATGCATAAATAAATGGAGCACACACATACAGATTCAACCAACCCTTCATGGGCAAATGTGAAAACAACCTACAGTATTTGATACTGCATTTTGCCTGGAGTGCTATGTTCTGTCCATCTAGCAATAAAAGACATTCCTTTTCTACAATTTTAACAGCCAAAATGGCCTGAAATATTGTTTCTCATCAATCACAACTGACTCATATGCACATGGTAAATTCTCTCTGCAGGGCAATCCTGAGCTAAAGATTATGGGACTCCTCCCAAGAGGAAAAAAAAGTACTCATTAGAAAATAACTGCATCTTCAGAGAAAGAGACAACAACCATACTTTATAAAAAATATATTGGAAAACACTAAATTTAATCTTAATGAAATTGGAATGAAAGAGAGAAAAGAACTGCCCAGAGCAATTAATCAAGGTAAACATGCACTAAGTCAATATGTGACAGCTCCTCAGAACTAAAGCTACACCTTATTTCAAGCATATTGGACACAATTTTGTTTATTCAAAAAAAAAAAAAACTAACTCCTTCAGCTAAATATGGGGTTTGTGATTTATACAGTGTTTCTCTAAAGCATATAAGGTCCAGCAGTGGCACCTTTTTTGGTTGGATGTATTGCAGTGAATTAATTTTAGATTACAAACAATTTTATATTATTCAACTGCAAAGAGGATTCCCCTAGCTAACAGCAGAAGTGTGTACGGTGAGCGCCAGCAATATAGGGGTTAAGCAGTTAAGCTGCTTAAGTTAAACCTGATAATTTGTTGAGTTATGATACAATGAAACAGCATTTTGGTTTTAGTTTTGGTGCCCATTTCTAGCTGGCTCCTGTAAAGAGAATTTCACTTTATCCAAGGAGATGCACAGACTTCTTTTTTTATTTCTGTTCCTATGCGCGGAATTTCTCACATTCACACCCTGTATATTCCAAGTTTTTGATCCAGGTTATTTCCCCCAGAATTTTTTAAAAAATACTCTCCAACCATCTAAAGCCAGCCAGGGCCCATGGGGCTTGTTATGCTTCTTTCTAGGCCAGGGGTGCCCAAACTTTTTGTAAGGAGGACCAGATTTGGTGGCTGAGAATGTGTCAGGGGGTGGTTGCTCCCTGACCCTGCCACCCCACTGCAAGCCCCACCCACTGACCTATAAGCCCCACCCACTGACCGCACGTGCACCCAACCTCACAATGTTCCCAGCTATGCTGGTGGCGGCGGCCTGCGTGTGCACGCCTAGCTTCACAAGGTTGCCAGTGATGCCAGTTGCGGCGGCCCACCTGCACGCCACCCCCGTGCACGCGTCCAGCCCCACAAGCTTCCTGGCAGTGCTGGTGGTGCTGGCCCACCCCCTTGCCCACCCACCCCACAAGCTTCTGCTCACCGGCCGGCTGGCCCGCCCAGCCCCTCAAGCTTCCCGGCGTTGTGTTGGTGGAATATTTTTTTAAAAAAAACATGGGGCGAAGGAGGGGGAGGGAGGGTCGGGCCAGCCAGCCGCAGGCCACTCAGAATGGCCTGACAGGCCGGATTTGGCACCCGGGCCGGACTTTGGGCAGGCCTGTTCTAGGCACAATATGCTATGTAACAAGTATGTAGGTATTGCCTACCATTGTACAAACCCAGCAGAAAAGGTAGTCATCACCCCTAGGTTACAACTTAAACCAGTCCATGACATCATGAAGGATTTCACAAGTCTTGAATGATGAACCCGTGCAAGGGAAGGAACAAGTGTCAGCATTGGCAGGCACCCAAAACCACAGACAGCTTCTTGCTGTTCTTGCTGCTGATCCTGTCTGCTGTTGCAGTCCCTTTCCTGTTGCCTTGGATCAGAGGTTTCCATCATTGGCTCCTCAGATGTTCTTGGACTACAACTGCCAGAAATCCTGGCAAGCACACCTGGTAGAGAAGGTATAGATCAGTGATGGTGAACTTTTTAGAGACCGAGTGCCCAAACTGCAATTCAAAACCCACTAATTTTTCGCAAAGTGCCAATACAGCAATTTAACCTGAATACAGGTGCCTGTGAAGGGGCAATGTCAGGTGCCCACAGAAAGAGCTCTAAGTGCCATCTTTGGCACTCGTGCCATAGGGTCGCCAACACTGGTGTAGATCATCTGAGCAGACACATGAAGGGAGAAGGGACTGCTGTCAGTTATGTTCTGTTATCTGTCCCAATCTTTCTCTTTCTCTGTTTCTCTCTCCCCTGCGCACACTGTATATCAGGCATGTCCAAACTTTGGCCCTCCAGATGTTTTGGACTGCCACTTCCACAGTCCTTTGCCATGGGGAATCTAAGCTTAGAATTCTGGGAGTTGTGGTCCAAAACATCAGGAGGGCCAAAGTTTGGACATGCCTCCTGTATATGCTAGATTCTAGACTGAACCCAGAAGGAAGGAACAAGCAAATGGACAGCAGTACCTGTGACAAAGATAACTACAAGAGCTGCCTATTGATAAAATAAAATATGATGGACTAGGACCTGCTTATGGTTTCTTGCCCAAGCTACCTTTTCCTCCCCAGATCCATAGCTGGAGTAGAACTCTTCCATGCTTAGCCTCCTCCCCCCCAAGACAGAAGCAGCTCTTGACCAGCAAGAGACCATCTGACTAACAAAACTCGTGCAAGAAACCTTGGTGGCAACTCTATCTCATTATTTACCTACCTGTCTGGAATACATCTACATCTGCAGTATAATTAAATAATAATAATTGTATGCTGTCAAGCCAATTCTGACTGATGGCAATCCTTTTCAGGGTGCTCGGGGTAGAGAATGCTCAGAAGAGGTTTACCATTGCTTACCAAGAGGTACAATGGGGATGCAAACTCACAGCTTCTTGATCCCCAGCCAGATACCTATACCGCTCAGCAAGCCAGTCAAAACCAGAAACAAGCTGTGGTTTGTAGATATGTGCATACATATGGAAAATCTCATACGGTACTGCCAAAATCTCATACGGTACTGCCAAAGACCTGAAAGATCAGCTAAAGATTCTTTGGAAGTGAAAAAAAAATGCTAGGAACAGTAAAATAGGACTTTTTCAGAAACATTAATGGGTAGCTGAATCTACCTTACATTGAATGTAACTGTAAGTGGCCTTTGATTTTATTGGACTTGATTGTGGGAAACTCTATGCAATTGTGAGTATTATGTGGGCCTGGAGTTCCGTCACTACATACAACAATATGGAAGCCCTGCATGAAGCCGTCTCGTGAATTGTAGTCACTCATTATGTTTCTTCTGACATGCTCTCAATAATTTTCTTATAATTTTTAGAGGATAAAAGATTCTCTTAAAAACATCTTTTATTCAAGAACGCCGTAACCAACAAAACCTCTGAGAAGTAGTGAAATTATCTTCTTTCACAACAGAGCTTATAATAACAGAACTGCTCATTATTTCAGTTCATCTGTCATTTTTTTTCTTGATTAGACTCTTTTCCCCCTCCTAAGTTTTCTTGCAGTTAATTCGTATACTCTAGACACTTTGAGGCACAAATTATTAAACTACAACTCCACCCTTCAGGTGTCAGTGGGAGCAATGTGCTTTATAAAAAAAACCAGCTGATTTTTAAAAGAGGATTAGTTTGTGTATTTTGTTCCATTTATTATATGTATGTCTTGGGCCATAGCTGCCGCAGTGTTTCAGTTTACATTTCTGTCCATTTTATTTTGATTTCCCAATATTTCCTCAGTATTCCTCTCTGTAATTTCATTCTTCAAAACAGTGGATCCAAAGTTTTCTTTCCTCTGTCTATGCCTAAGGAAAGCTGTGCAGTGTTCAGAAACACCAGTGGATCCAAAATGCCATAGCCAGGTTGTTAACCGAGGTTGATTACAAGGCTTCCATAATGCCCCCCCAGTTACTGCAGCTCCACAGGCTGCCAATCCTTTTCTGGGGGGGGGGGGAATCAAAGCACTGTGATGGGCATTACATTTTGGAAGGTTTTGATTCCAAAATGAAACATGCCAAGCATGGCTGGTGGTCGGAATCCAGTCCCACCCTACAGAATAAAATCAACCACTGTCTTACCTTGTTCTAGTTTGCACTGGGCAAAAATCCAACCAAAAAGCAGCCTTTGATGTAGCATATTTCCTTCTCCCTGGCACTGGCCAATCAGGAGCTGTGCAAGGACATGCATCATCCCGCCTCCCTGTCTGATTGGCCAGCACCAGGCAGAGGGAACAATGCCACATCAGAGGCTGCTTCCTGGTTGGAATTTCGCCCAGTGCGAGCTTCAGCAAGGTAAGACAGTGGGTGATTTTGTTCTGGAGGGTGGGCACGGGAGCCCTTCAAAGCAGATTTTCTGCACAGTAAATGGTATAGGGTTTATATATCAATTCTCCCATTGGATAGGTGTTTGTGGTTAGCAGCATCACACTCCTTGATATTTCAGGGCTGAAACCCAAGACCTTCAGAAACAAAGAGAAAATTGTCTGTCTGTGACAAGGCAGAAGCTCTAGCATAAATTTAAATGCCCCCATGGGAATTCTAGCAGCAGCAGCTCTTGAACATGCAGGATAATGAAAAGGACCAAGGTACTTTTGAGCATATATACTGTATTCTGAAACCCTGAAATGAATTTCAAGCTCTAGGGCTGTCATTCTCTTGATTTATGCTTAAAGCCTTAGAGTCATAGAACAGGTCTCAAAACCTGAGTATGAGGGCCTAGACCTGAAACCTGACAAGTCTGTAATGAAGCAGTAAACTCTGGCAGAAGTGATTTGTTGGATCCTGGCCATAATTATGTCGTGGAGCAATGCCGAATCTTGAAAAGTGTAATCATTTGGGGGGTGGGGGAGATTACATTTGTCTTTCAGGTAGCTATTCATAATTTTCAACATGTTATTGTAATTAATTCACAAGAACTAGGAGACATACACTCAAATTGATGGCTGGGAGAGTGAGAACAGACAATATATATATATATTTTTTACCCAGCGTGTTGTTTGTCTGTGGAACTCCCTGCCACAGGATGTGGTGATGGCATCTAGCCTGGATGCCTTCAAAAGGGGATTGGACAGATTCCTGGAGGAAAAGTCCATCACAGGTTACAAACCATGATGGAGATGTGCAATCTACAGGCTTAAAACCGGGGTACTTCATGGACCAGATGCAGGGGAGTGGTATCAGAAGATAGATAACTAGTTTCGTGTGCTCCCAGACATATCTTGTGGGGCCACTGTGAGATACAGGAAGCTGGACTAGGTGGGCCTTTGGCCTAATCCAGCATGGCTCTTCTTATGTTCATATGTTAAGTTAATTAGACCCTTTAATTGATGCCACTTGCATTTTTATGTGCCCCCTTGCTTTGCCTGTTACAGTTAATTTATGCCAATTTATTAATAAATTGTGACCCAATATCTACTCCACAATTCTTGATTTGCAGCTTTATTTTGGGGCTGTGGTGGGCAATGTTGTACAGATATCTATAGTCCAGGTGAAAAAGGCTATGATAAGCTATATTTTATTCATTTCATTTATTAGATTTATACCCCACTCATGTGGCCGTCTGGCCACTTTGGGCATCTTACTATATGATAATTACCTAGATGAAGTGTAAAAGCAGAGGTAGGAGTCCTGGAACTTGAATACATAACTAAAGCATGGTAGAAAACATAATTTAAAATGAATGAAGACAGAGTATGTTCAGGACATGGTTCACAAGTGAATTTGGTGATCTGTAGTGCCATCTTTTTGCTATAGAGAGCAGAATATGCTGATTTCTCAAAATATAATGTAGACCAGGCATGTCCAAAGTCAGGCCCGGGGGCCAAATGTAGCCCGTTTTCAAATTTCAAGTGGCCCACAGCCTCTTCTCCCCACCGGCTCAGCATGTCATGCAACCCTGCCAGCTGCCCCCTCCCCATTCTGGGTGGAGACAGCTTGCAATTGTATGGTTTGCCTGCCCTCCCTGCCTCCATTCGCCCTCCCAGCCCAGCCTACCCCCTCCTGGCTCCATTGCTGTAGCATCCTCCCTGCCTTCTTGCATGTCCTAGAGGCTAGTCCAAAGTTCAGCCCAGGGATCAAATGTGGTTGAATGGTCGGCCCCCATACATTTTCACCTCACCAAATCTGGCCGTTCTTGCAACAAGTTTGGACACCACTGCTGTAGACTGACGATAACCAAAACTGCATTCCATGATTCAGCTCTCCATATTGCCAAGTTTGTGTTGAGCTGATCATTTCATTCAGCCATTTTGAATTCTCATTTGGAAATTCATCATAATGGACAGTCTAGAAACAGAGCTGTTTTGCTCTCTGTGACACAATGAAGAATATTATCCTTCCAAACTATTGCTGCAATCCTTCCAAACTATTGCTGTAAAGACAACACATCTTTCTGTTTAAGGTAGTATTTTTTTAATTCAAGCTACTGCATAAGTGGTACTGGTACAAGCATCTTTGGTGTCCAGTTTGTCACTAAATTCAAATATTCTATAAGACAAGTCCTTGCCACAGTCAATTGCCAGGTGCTGTACGTCCCCATCAGAACCATCTTATATGGCAAAAAGGCATCACACAAGGGCTGAATAATCACTGGTGAGTGTGTGTGATGGCATTGTAAGAGCCACAGCAAAACAGTAGGATTTGACCACTGGTTTATGCTTGCACATATTTAATTTTTGTTAAATTGTAAGCTTTTAAAACCCTGGATTTTTTCAAGTCACTGTTCTATTCAACTATCAGATGAACATTTTGCTACTGAAACTCAGCTCCATGCCTCCACCCAGTGATAAATACTAGAAGTCTCTGAACCACATTGAAAGCAGGCATGGTAATTGGAAATTGTGTCCTTTTCCTTCTTTCCTTTGCAGCAAAACACATTTTGGAATTTTATCCGACCCTTATTTTAAAGGACTGTGCACATGTGAATAATACGCCATACAATTAGTTAATGTCAGTGGCGTAGCTAGAGCTTGGAGCACCCGGGGGCAAAGTCAGTTTTTGCACCCTCTCCTCCTCCCAGCTGTGTCTCACCCACCCAGCCGGGGGGGGGGGGTTAGATCCTGGGGAAACAGTGGGGGAAGGGAAGAAGGTTCTCTCCTTCTCATACCCCTTTGTGAGTCTTCTTTTCAGTTAAGGCTCTCCTATACAAACCACAGTGTGTGGATAGTGTCAAGGTGATTCCCCCCCCCCCCCCCAAGCATCACCTCCGTAGCATGCTTCCCCCTCCTTTCCCCCAGCTAAGGCTTTGTGAACATTAGTAGGGGAAAGGAGCAGAGGGAACCAGGTAATGGTTTTTTTTCCCCCAAGCAGCACTTCCATCACACTCTTCCCCCTCCTCATTTCCACCGGCTAAGGCTTGGCGATCATTAGCCTGGAAAAAGGAGGAGAGGGAAGCAGGCAATGGGACTTTTTTCCAAGCAGCACCTCCATCGCATGCTTCCCTCTCCTCCTTTTCCCAGGTTAATGATTGCCAAGCTTTAGCTGGGGGGGGGAGAGAAGGAGGAGGGGGATCAGTCAACAGAGGTGCCGCTTGAAAAAAATCATTGCCTGTTTCTCTCTATTCCTTTCCCACAACTAAGTATCATCAAGCCTTAGTGGGGCGAAAGGACTGCTGGCTAGTCTTCCCTCTCTCTTCCTCCTCCTCTTCTAGGGGTACTCCTCCTTTGAGCATGTGATCCCGGGCTGTCGATTTTCTGGTGGTGGCGGCGGAGGAAGCTGTGCAGCCTCGTAACTCCTGATCACCTGCCTGCCTGCAACAGTGGTGGCGGTGGCAGCAATGGAGGTCGCTCAGCCCCAGAGCATCTGCCCGTATGTAAGATTGGCAGCGGCGGCAGCAGCAGAGGAGGCCACACTGCTCTGGAGCACCCGCTCACAAGCAGCACAGGTAGGAAGAGGCAGCCTGGGCAGCACTAAGATGTTTGCAGTGGGCCTGTGCCCAGCCTCCACCACTGAGCCGGGGGGGGGGTCTGCACTTGCCAGGCGGGGTGTTCAGGTCCCTGGTGGGCCTGATCCAGCCCCCGGGCATTAGTTTGAGGACCCCTGTGATAAACAGTCCATTCAAAGAAGGGCATGTTTGTCTAAATATCCACATCATGTCTTGAAATTAAAAACATGGAGAGTGTTTTGCGAATTGGCTTCTATTGAGTGGAAGCCACTTGAGATTGTGTATTTATGAGAGGTTAGTGAGTAATGTTTATAATATTCAAAAGTCTCCAGGTTGTTGCAGCAAAAAAAACAAAAACACAACAGAACAATCTTTTGATATCTTAATACATTTTATACAGCATAAGCTTTCATAGTTGCATCTGGTAACATTCAAAAGCTGTTTTCAGTGTAGTGATACATTTCTTCATTGCATCAAGTTATTCTGAGAACACTGTGCCATTAATGTTTAGATAATTTCTGAATGTAAAGAAAAAAGAAAACTGGGCACTGAAACAGGTGCATACAGTAAACATAAATACAGGGCGAGTTGTTGGTAGGCAAATAAACAGCTGGGTGAAGAAAACAGCAAATTCTGATATAAGGACTGTTCAATAGGAACTCTTACTCTGAGAAGTGTGAATAGGACTGCAGTCTAAAAGAGAAGAACTTTGATATTTTAGCTGGAACTAGGATGCAGAAAAGCAGCAGTAAAGATTATTGGCCACAGATGTGCAAATGGAAACAGGAAATGAGGTTCTTCTATCTGACTTTACTTTGGTATCTTTAACATAAATATCCAGTGTGATGTAGTGAAGAGATGGCCTAGAATTCAGGAGGCCTGAGTTCGAATCTCCACTCACCCATGGAAACTCCCTAGGGATGTGGAACAGGTAAAGCCTTTTTAAAAAAAAAAAATCTCACTTACACTGAAAACCCTTTAAGGGCATCTATAGGTTTCTTCTGACGACAGCATATATCTAAAAAATCATCCTCAACAAACTCTCATTATAATGTAAAAACACAAGCTGATATGCTAAATGGAAATAATTTATTCAAAAACATGCACAGATTTTAATATAAAGAATCTTTGTTTTCAACTGTAGTAAAGATAATAAATATTCATGGTCTTTGTTGTATTTTCTGCAGGAGGTACTCCATTTGTACATTTAGATTTGGTTGTCCCTTTCTAGTTCTTTTACTTAATATTTTATATGCTTCCATTTTCTTCTGTTTGTAGAGCTTCTGTGCTTTTTCTCTTTCCTCTCTCCTTTGTCTGGCTGCCTGAAACAAAAGTCCAGAGTAATTAAACAGTGGTAAAACATTTCCCACTTTTTGGAAATTATTTTTAAAGCATGATTCAACAAGTACAGCTGTACAGATTTGTATTTTTGGACTGGAACAGTGATGATGCTGAATGCTGAAGTCCAAAAAACACATCGGACAGCTCTAGAAACAATCAAGGGTGTATTCTGTCTCTACCTTACCTTGAATACCACTATAGCTAACTATTTGACAGTTGGTAATTATGTACATTAAAGGTATCGTAAGGGTACAAGTCATTCAGTTTTTAAATGCATTAATTAATTTTTGACATTTACCAGTATCAACCAGCATCTTTTTATCTCTGAGTGCCTGAATTCCTTAAACACCACACACCTGTCATTCAGTAGTCTGTCCGGTATTCAACAGCATTTGGCACTAATACAAGGCCTACTTAATGAGCCTCATGGCATAGTGGTTAAACTGCAATACTGCAGCTGCTACTGTTCTCACATTCAGTTCCAGGTAGCAGGCTCATAGCTCACTCAGCCTTCTATCTTCCCAAAGTCAGTAAAATGAGTACCCAGTATGCTGGGGAGGGGGGCAATGTGTATGCATAATTACTTGTAAACCACACAAAGGGTGCTTTAGGCAATATGGGATGGGATATAAGCAGCACACTTGGCTTTTTTCACTTTTAGTATGTTAGCAGACACACATTAAGCTATTTAGTACAAGGACAGATCAAATGCCATTTTCATTGTGAAAGTGGTTACACCACAGATTGCACGCTTGCACTGACTCTTGAGTTATCACTTCCGCAATCACCTTTTTCACTCTTCAAATTTGACATTGTACGAGGACAATGACTTGTACTGAAATAAAGCATTATATACCTTATATCACAGAAGTGAGTACAGCCTTTCACATTTTGTTAATATTTTAATACAGTATATCTTTTCATGTGAAAACACTGAAGAAATGACACTTGGCTACAAAGTAAAACAGTGAGTATACAGCATGTATAACAGTGTAAATGTGCTGTTCGCTAAAAATAACACAACACACAGCCACTAATGTCTAAGCTGCTGGCAACAAAAGTCAGTACACCCCTAAGTGACAATGTCCAAACTGGGCACAAAGTGTCAATATTTTGTGTGGCCACCATTATTTTCCCGCACTGACTTAACCCTCTTGGGCATAAAGTTCACCAGTTTCACATATTGCCACTGGAATCCTCTTCTACTCCTCCATGATGACATCATAGAGGTGGTGGATGTTAGAGACCTTGCACACCTCCAACTTCCATTTCAGGATACCCCACAGATGCTCAAGAGTTTAGGTCTGGAGACATGCTTGGCCAGTCCATCACCTTTGGCCTCAGCTTTTTAAGGCAGGCAGTGGTCATTTTGGAGTTGTGTTGGGGTTGCTATGTTGGAACACTGCCCTGCGGCCCAGTCTCCGAAGGGAGGGGATCATGCTCTGCTTCAGTATGCCTCAGTGCATGTTGGCATTCATGGTTCCCTCAATGAACTGTAGCTCCTCAGTGCCGGCAGCACTCACGCAGCCCGACTATGACACTTCCACCACCATGCTTGACTGGAGGCACAACACACTTGTCTTTGAACTCCTTACCTGGTTGCTGCCACATACACTTGACACCATCTGTACCAAGTACGTTTATCTTGGTCTCATCAGACAACAGGACATGGTTGCAGAAATCCATGTCTTTAGTGTGCAGCAAACTAAGTGGGCCTTCTTGTGCATCATCTTTAGAAGAGTCTTCCTTCTGAGATGACAGCCCTGCAGACCAATTTGATGCAGTTTGCGCCATATAGTCTGAGCATTGGCAGGCTGAAACCCCCCACCTCTTCAACCTCTGCAGCAAAGCTCGCAGCACTCATACATCTATTTCCCAAAGCCAAACTCTGGATATGACGCTGATCAGAGGCACTCAACTTTTTTGGTCAACCATGGCGAGGCCTGTTCTGAGTGGAATCTGTCTTGTTAAACTGCTGTATGTTCTTGGCCACCATGCTGCAACTCAGTTTCAGGATCTTGGCAATCTGCTTATAGCTTACGCCTATGGCATCTTTATGTAGAGCAACCATTCATTTTTTTTCAGATCCTCAGATAGTTCATTACTATCAGGTGCCATGTGGAACTTCAACTGACTAGTATGAGAGAGTAAGAGCAGTAACACCAAATGTGAGAGCAAGAACGATAACACCTGCTCCCCCTTCACACCTGAGACCTTGTGACACTAACAGGTCTCATGACACCAGGGAGGGGAAATGGCTACTTGGCCCAATTTGGACATTGTCACTTAGGGGTGTACAGTGAACCTTTGTATAACAAATGGTTTGTATAACATAAAATTTGTAAAACATAAAAAATTCCAGAGATAGGGGAAATTTGCTTAACATAATCCCCTATGGGGCGAATCTGTACAACATAAAAATGGGATCACTCTGTTTTCAATGCATTCCTATGGGAAATTTGTATAAAGGAAAATTTGCTTAACATAATTTCATTTGGAACAATTAATTCCTTTATACAAGGTACCACTGTACTCACATTTGTTTCCAGCAATTTAGACATTAATGTCTATGTGTTGCATTATTTTGAGGGGACAATACATTTACACTGTCACACAAGATGTATACTCACTGCTTTAAAGCAAAGTGTTCATTGTAGACATGTGTCAGTTCTTCAGTGCCATTTCATGAGAAGATATACTAAAATATTTACAAAATGTGAGGGGTGTACTCACTTCTGTGATATACTGTATAATAAATTAGCTTGGCAGTAACCGATTAGCAAAAGTTTCAGCCAAAGCATAAGTTAATGTGTACATTGCTGCAGCAAATTGCCACAAGCTAAGAAAATGTTTGCACTTCTTGCGGTGTGATTAGTTGATGACAAGGAATGTTAGCCTTGACTTCTTACCTAGGGAAGTAATACAGGCCTTGACTTCTCAACTATCAGCAACTTGTGCTGGGATACAGAATAGGATCATAACTACTGACAACAGAATTGCATTTTCCTGAGTAACAAAATCCACATTCAATTGGCCTTCTCATTCAGAAAATGTGGGTGAATATGTCTTCATTTTTGTGCTGCTCTTCCATACCTGGAGATTCAGTCCCCAGTATCTGTGGAAGCATCACACTGTTAGAAGTCTTTTCTTTCCCAGGTGAGTGTGGATTGAGCTATGTAAACAACAGTATGATTTTTTAAAAGTATGCTTATATGCAATGTTATTCCCAGGGCCTATGCTAGAACTACAAAATAGCCTAAAATCAGTAGCAACTTCCATTCTCCATCTCTATTTGAAAGCATGAGAAAATGAGATTCATGGATACCAAAATGTATGATAAGAACAGATTTTATCTCCCTGCTTCTTTTATATGAACATAAGACTGCATGAAGAAACACCCTTAACTAAAGATGTTTGCATACCTCTTTTTTCTTTTCTTGCTCAAATTTTATTCTCTCGTAATCTTCTTTTGCTTTCTGGTTTGAGGTTTTTGCTTTAGGTTTCCTCTGAATTTTGCTGTACCTAGATTACAAAAAACAACAAAAAAACACCCCAGTGATTAAAATATATCTTCAGGACAGGACTTTTTGCATGAAATTGTAATTAAACTATACATGTAAAGTTGACAGCACTGATGAAATTAATTAAGAGGTGCCTCTCTTTTTACCACCAGGAAACAGCAGTGGTAGCAAGAACGTGCAACAAGCAGAAAAAGTGACTCTGAACAATACTTCACCATGTACCTCCCTGCGCAACTGCCATCTTTCAGGAGAACTAAACCAGGGACAATATGAATCAACTGACATGAGCAGGCATTCTGGATCTTTTACTGCAAGGGGAAAACCATCTGCAAGTGAATATAATTTTAGCTATCTCAATAGCTTCATATGTCCTCATATTTCAAACCAAACATAATAATTTTATAATTTTTAAAAACTCCTCTTAAAAATAGATTGAATTCAGGAAGTATATTCTGTATAGCACCTTATTGAAAAAACACAGCACTTGTTCAACCAAGAAACTAAATGATAGCTGTTAATTTACTTGGACCAGACATACTGTAAGTGATACTCCTAAACATACTTGTAAGTTCCATTCAAGTCAATGTACTAATTTGGTTTAGAAATATAGCAACTTATAAGAGTTTGGGCCAGTATCCTGTTGAGTGGGGCAGAATGTAAAACCCCACCCCATATTGCCATACTGCAAAGGCTTCTACTGGCTCTGACAGCATCTAGACTGGTGCTGGGACATTCCAAATAAGGAAAAGCCAGCTCTGCTGTCATCAGTATCATGTTGTACCATGGAAGAAGTGGAGCTGCAGTATCAGATCTGGGAATGCCTCCTGGGAAAGGTATGGGGTGTCCCTTTGAGCAAATGCCATACAGCCAATCCACCTACCATCACAACAAGGGCTATACAAGTGCAAGGCCCTTACAGTATATTGGTCTGGAATATGTTATCACTATTGCTCATACAATTGTATGCTGCTTTTAACTTAGAAAACAAAAGAATCCACTTAGCAGATAGAAGATGTCTGAATAGAAAACGTACTGTGAAACCAACAAAACAGAAGAACAAACTACACTCACATATTAAAAAGGGAGGCTACTGTGAAATAACAGCTTTCAGAAAACATCTTACTTTGGTGTTTCAGTGTCCTGTTCTTCCTGTGCAACTGAGTCTTCACTTCTTGATCTTGAAATATGGCTTTGTTTCTTCAGCATTTCCTCCTCAGCTAAATAAAGATGCTTCAAGTGTTCTGGGTAATCTTCTGTATACCCAACATTCTTCCTGGAATTGGCATTGCCTTGCTTTTTCAGTAACTTCTTATAGTCACGCTGGATCTTTTGTTTTCTCCAAAATGCAAAGCCCTGACCTGAAGAGAACAGAAAAAAAATAGTCATATAGCTATTTCTATATCCAGCATTACCTCTGCAGAATTTTTCTGTTAAAATAATTATATTATCTTCCTTGAAAAACTCTGATATAATTAAAGACAAGAAAACTGTGCACAGCACACAGCAGCAATAATAACTAAATAAGAGTTCTTTCTTATCATTCTATGCATGTCTATTCTGAAGTAAATCCCAGTTCAACAGGCCTTGCTCCCAGGCATGGGGAAGTACATTTCTTTTGTATCATCTGTCAATATTTTACATCAGCTTTCCGTAATGTTTGTGTGAAAATGAAGGGTAGGAACAATCACCATTATTCAGATATTATACCATGAGTCTTGGACAGTCATATATGACAAAACTGTTTGCAAAGATCACAATGGGACCAAATATTCTGGAGCATGCTTGATATTTTATAAACAACAAATATTGGCTGAAATCCACTAGCCTTGGTAAGTCACAACTGCAGCATGCCCATTCAATCAGTGGTGATTTGGTGAGCTAACATATGTTATGTTCCAATGATACAGTGGGCTCTCTAGTTGCATCTTGCTCTTCATTTCAGATGTTATCTGTATCTATTTTACCATCCCCTCTTGGCGAAAGCTGCTTAGCTGTACCTTCAAGCATGTACTGAAAGATTTACCAACATTGTCTGGAAGGCAATTTATGATGTAAATACTTCTTCAGATTCTAATACCTTCTGCTACATTAGTATCCTAGGCTATAATGGGTTAATGTCAGAAACAGACTATTATGTAGAAATCACTTTCTATATTGCATTTTCCCCCAAAGGAGAAATTGTGTTGAAGTAACATTTTCTTCCTGGACAAAAGTTCTAAAAAGACAGTTCATACCTATTATTCTGTTATAGGCTCAAGGTTCACTCAGCCTTCCATCCTTCCGAGGTCGGTAAAATGAGTACCCAGCTTGCTGGGGGGGGCAATGTGTAGCCTGCACACTGTGATTAAAATTGTAAACTGCCCAGAGACTACTTGTAGTGGTATAGGGCGGTATATAAGCAGAACACTTTTAGATAGTGCATACTTTCACACACATTCATGTACAAGCAAATGGTGTTGCTTCCAGTTGAACTTATTTCAGTCACAAGCAAATGTAAAGAACCATAATCTAATTATTACAAAGCATTTGTAGCAGCTACTTCTGTAGTGTAACTGACCAGGCTGAAGAGCTGGAGAAAGGACAAAAAAATGGAAGAACTGCACTGTGTTATCTCCAAACATCTTCTAACCCAGAAAGTAGCCACCATGTGGGCACAAAGTTAGGCTAAGGTGCAGGTGCTCTGTTGTGATTTCCAATGGGAGGTGCTTGGATTCAGCTTACATTACTTTAAAACATGTCTGTGCAGATTCTCAGTCATCCAAATGAAGTTTACAGGAGTTGAGTCATGGCAACGGGGCGTATTTTCTTGTGAGATCAATTTGTTTTGCTACTCATCCAAGTAGCTTCTTCAGTTTGAGAAAGGTTGGTAGGAGACCTCCAATTTATAGTTCACCTTGGTTTCACCCCAACTTGGTCTAAATAGGCTCGTTTAGATGGTCATTGGCCTTGAGTGTGTGACAGTCACACCATGTATTTATTTATAACAGAAACTGAGAAATAATCATTAGGTGGAGGGACATGTGGAGTGGAGGAGGCACTGTCCTGTAGGTCTTTTTTCCCTCCAACAAGGCTTGTCCAGGCACAGAAGCACTCATATGTGTATATCGCAGAAACACCATGAATAAAAATTGTTTTAGAAATCAACAAATCTGGGGATTAATAATAAATAAATGTACTTATTTATTTCGAGAGGCCTTTGGTGAACCCTGATTTATTTTTTTTAATTTTTTTTCGGAGGTCCCGCCATCTTAATGTCCAAGCGGCTATGCTTATGTGTACTTTGTTTGTGCGCGCTTGGCTCATAGTTATTGTACTGTTGTTTTTGGATGCTATGGGGTTTATTGCTTAACTACTTAACTAGCTATGTTTATATTATTGTTCTGTATTTATTGCGCTTGCTCACCGTGTAAGCCGCTTAGAGTTTCGAACGAAAAATAAGCGGGATATAAATATAAAAATAAATAAATAAATAAATAAATAAATGTACAGTATATCTGTGAAGATTCTCAATCATCCAGGTGAGGTTCTCTGGAAGTTGAGTCATGGCAACCATTAGCAATTTCGTGGACTTCAAAGGGTCTGGAGAAACGCTCTGAAGCTCAGATTAAACATCAGCCACTTGCATGAAGTGCTGACGAATGCTCCAGAAAGCCAGGCAAGGGGGACCAGCAGAAGAAATAGCGGAGGGGCCGTCGCGGCTGTTCTTACCCTCCCGGATGCTCCCGGTCTGCAGCCGCGGGTCCCGCCTCCACGACTTCTTCCGACCCGGGTGCGCCTTCGCCTTGTCCCTTTGCGCCTTGCCTTTCCCGCCGGGAGCCTCCGCTCTTCTCGCGACCGGCGCCATGAGGGAGTCCGTCTCCCGACTCAGTCGCCCGCCGATGTCGTCATCCCGCGCGCGCCCGCAGGGGGGGGGCGGCCCGGCTTCCTCTCCGCGCTCGACTCGCTTTCCTTGGCCAGAGCGAGCGAGCGAGCGAGGTCGCGCGGCACCCTCGCGGGAAACGTAGGGAGGGGGGGGGCACCCCCGTCGATCGCCGAGCCATCGACCCCCAGCTTCGTGGCGATGCGGCCCTCGGCCCTCTCCTTTTGGCCTCCGGAGCCGTCGCCCGAGGCGGTGGCGTTGCGCGTGCGGGCGGTGGCGCGGTTCCTGCGGTGGGTGCTGCCGCTCTGCCGGGCCCACACGGTGGACTTCTACACGCGGGGCCTGTGGGAGAAGATGGTGGCACTGCCCCCGGAGGCGGTGCTGGAAGCCCTGAGCGGGGAGAGGCTGCAGCAGCTGCTGGAGGAGCCGCCCGCCCCGCGCCCTTTCGAAGAAGCCGCCGGTAAGAGCCAGGCACGCGGGACCGAGGACGAATGACTTCCCGCCCGGATGGGGTTGTGGCAGCAGCTCCAGCCTTTCGTTCTGGGCGCCTCCTCGTCACGCTTCTTCTCTTCCCCCCCCCCACCCCCACCCCTTTTACGCCGTGCCGGTTTGGGGCACACACGGTCGGAATGCGCGTCCATCTCCTCGCCTGGGGCCGCGAAGTTCCCTATATTTCCACCCACTTTCTTCTTGGCCTCTGATCCTCCACTTCTCCGGGAAAGAAATGCAGTTCTGTTAAAAACAGGCATATCCAAATTTCGGCCCTCCTGATGTTTTGGACCGCAATTCCCAGAATGCTAAGCTTAGATTGCCAATGACAAAGGACTTCTGGGAGTTGTGGTCCAAAACATCGGGAGGGCCGAAGTTTAGACATGCCTGGGTTAAAAAAACAGTACGCGGTTCGGGAAGGAGCCGGGACTGCTGCAGCTCTACCTCTGGGAAAAGGCGCAGGGGAAGGTCCGCTGTGGTTGCGGGCCCCCCCCCCCCCCAGTCAGTTCCGATTTGGGGCAAGCGATTCTTTCTGCCAGTTGGTCCTCTCCAAAAAGTCACGCCATTAACAGCCCTGCTCATGTCTTGCAAACTGAAGGCTGTGGCGACCTGCTTTGAGCCCATCTGCCTCCCCTGGTCTTCCTCCTCCCCCCTTCGCCTTCAGCTTTTCCCAACATTATAGTCCTTGCCTAGGGACTCTTGCCAAATATTCAAGGGTCTCAGTTGTGTCACTTCTAGTGATTTGAACCAGAACTCACTTATTGGTCTTTTTTTCCCAGTGCAGAGGAAGAGGTATCTCACATGAAATCAGCTAGGGATATTCAGTGTGGTGTAGAGAAATACATTGACGGACTCAGGGCCGGCACTAGGTTTTTTTGTGCCCTAGGCAAGGGGGGGGGGGGGGGGGGGGTGGAGCAGGGGGCGGCAGGCAGCGGGGGGGATGGCGGGGGACAGGGACAGGCGTGGGGGCGGATGGCGACGGGCACGGGGGGTGGGCGGCAATGGGCATGGGGAGCCGCGGACGGGTGGGGGGGGCGCTGCCGCCCCATCATCCTGCCTCCACTGCGCCCGGGCTCTACAGGTGGCTGGGCTTACGGAGCGCCGCCAAGTAGGAGTAGGGTGGCGCGCCTAGTGGGGCGAGCAGCAGCCAATCTGGCGAAGCAGAGCCCCTCCAACGGGGGGCGGCCTGAGGCCAGGCTCTCGGGCGAGTGGTGGCCGTGGACAGCCCACTGCGGGGGGGGACGGCACGGCTCTGAGCATGGACAGAGCGCCGTACCCCGCCACCGCCCCCACGAGCCTCCTCGTTCCAGGGCAGCTGTGGGAGGGGGAGGACCCCCCTCTGTCTCTCCTCCCCCTCACTTTCTGTCCGCTCAACCCTTGGCAAGGCATGGGGGCTCCACCAGCCATCCCCCCTTCCTTCTTGTTCAGGCTTCTGGGGGGACCGGAGTCCACTGGGGAGAGGGCGCCGCCTGGCCGGAACGCGCGCACCTTCCCGGACGGCTGGCGGAGCTCGTAGGGCGCGGGAGGGCAGAGGCGGGGGGGAAGCAGGCTTGCCAGCGCCCTCTCCATTTCGGTGCTCTAGGCAGCTGCCTAGTTCGCCTTAATGGTAGCGCCAGCCCTGGACGGACTAGGACACTTTCTGGGGGTGTGGAACTGGTTAAACCACTCCTTAAATATCCCATATACCTTGAAGACCCCATTAAGGTTATTATAACTTGGTTCCAGCTTGTAGAAACAGCAAATACGGCTACAATTAGGCGTCAGATTTTTTTAAGGCCCTCAGATACCCTCACACCTGGTCAGACTTCTAGAAGCTTCATTCCAGCCCTAATGGATATGTTCAAGTTTTCAAACTAATGAATTTAGTCTTGCAGGGGTTGTAGTCTACGCATTCTGGAAACCCCATGTCTAATATTGACATCTTGTTCATAACTAGTTTTTAAGTTAGTCACTGTGTGAACAGAATGACAGTCTGAGTCTAGGCAGAGGCATTGATCAGATCCAGCTTGGCTCTTAATATGTTTAAGAGCATGCATTGTGGCCATCACCAGAGTACCTAGTAATGTTGGAGTGTCATCTCCATTCATTGGAAGAACTTGTGCTAGACCCATATGTCACCTCCCTTCTCTCATGCTGATTCTGTACTAGTTGTTTGAAAGAATAGCTGTGTATAAATCTGTGTAGTTAAGTCATCCCCGCAAAAATCTGCTGGGCAAAATTCTACCAACTTCCAAAGATCCAGATTTTTTTTTAATTTAGTCATGGATTTTAATTTAGTCATGGATATTCTGTTGTTGTTTGGGTTCAAAAACCAATACTTTATTTTTTTTAAATCTAGGATAACTCAAGAGTGGTTTCTGGCTTTTTCTGCCTCAATTATCAAGCAAGTTACAATACAGAAACAAGTTAAAATTGCACATGAATGGTTAATTATATTAGTAATAATTCCTGCTTATTTCCATTTGTATAGAAAGTCTGCAAATTTTCTAGGCAGCAAAACATACTCCTGTTCCTTCAGAAGATACAGCACCCTTGTTACTTCAGGCCCCTCTTATCCCTTTTTCCACATTATGCTTCACAAGTATCTCTAGAGCAGCCAGTCTTGGTTCTGACAATGTATCAAGTTCTTATAAAAATGTAGAGCAGGATTCTTTACAACTCCCTCATAGTAGAGAAAATTCAAGTGTCACTCTTGCTTAATGTTATCCACGCAACCATTAAAATAATCTCATTTCCTCCCCTCACCCCCTTTACAGAAACCTGTGAACTCTACAACATTTTCTGTGAAAACTCTCAGAGGCTGATCAATGTTCAGGCGTTTGCTCTAGCTGCTAAATACTACTCTATGCCAAACCTTGGTGTGTGTACTCCATTAGAAGAGATGCTTGAAGCACTGAACAGGAAACAGCAGCCAAGATCTGGTAAGTTACAGTTTTGGATTGACTTCTTAAAGCATCCTAAAATATTCTCTTTTCCACAGGCTTATTCTTGATTTGCTATCATAATGGGATTTTCTGTTTCATACTTTTACTGGCTCTTTTGCTTAAACTAAAGCAAAGATATCAAGCCACAGTGAGACAGTGGAGTTGTCCATGTGGTATTAGCACAAATGCAGTAATGACTGTTCTAATTCAGTAGAGAGGCACACACTGAAATACTTATGGGGTAGAACACAAAAGAGATCAGACACTAGATCTAGATTTTAACATTTTCCATGTGACATTTATTAAATAATTAAGGGTACATATAACATGAATCAAGAGGCCTCAAACACACACACATACACTTTCCATTCATACTCACCACCTCCTGGGCAAGAAGATGGGGTACTAAATGCTGCAGCACTGACAGGAACAAGGCACATAGGTTTAATGTCTCTCATGAGTTTTATACTTTTTAAAATTCCATTTCTCTTTAGGCATGTGGTCCTTTTCCGGTCTCAATCCAGTTCCAATTAATATCCTTATTAGACATATAGTTTCCTTCTGGGTTTAGTCCAATTCAGAATTTTTATTCATATGTCCATGTATATCTTTTGGCTTAGAGATGTCTTCTCCCGAATGCACTAATGAGTTTTTGGCCTAGAGATGTTTTCTGCAGGATGGACCTATGTCAGTTGTACCCCGCTTCCTACCTGAGCAATTTGGGCATCATCCTTACGTTTTCCAGGATGCACTGATATCAGTCTTTTTGTTTTGCTTGCAACAATTCAAAGTCATTCAGAGTTTAAAAGCACACAGTATACTTTGTACCCATAATCCTTTCTGATTTTCCATTTATGTGGTATTCTTCACCTTATTTAGGCCATGCATACATTTGTCAGTCACTCATCTGGTTCTGTATTGTAGTACAGTAATGTCATATTTAATATAGCTTATACCTAGTTTTCACAAATTAGGAGTCATCAAGATCCTAAACCACAGAGCAGAGAGCATTCCCACTTCCACAGAAACCAAGAAGAAGGAAGACAGGCACTTCAACAAAGCAGTGTCCTGACCCAGAAGAACAATGGATCAGCCTGAGACCCAGAGCCAATAGAAGAACCTGTTCATTCCCTACATGGCTAGAGTGTCTGAAAATCTTAAAAGGATGTTTGGCAAACACCACATCCCTGTTTATCTCAAACCCACAAACACACTAAAGAGAGACTCGTCCACCCAAAGGACCTGACACCAAAACACAAAATGACCAATATAGTATACGCAGTCCAGTGCAGTGAGGAATGTGCTGACCTCTACATTGGAGAAACTAAACAGCCATTAAACAAGGATGGCCCAACACAGGAGAGGCAACAGCTCAGGACCAGAAACAGCAGTATACCTCCACTTAAGGGACAAAGGGCATTCATTCAAAGATGAAGATGTATACATGTTAGACAGAGAGGATAGGTGGTTTGAGAGAGGGGTCAGGGAAGCCATTCATGTATTGAAAGCCCCTCTCAACAGAGGGGGAGGCTCAGGCACAATCTGTGCTACATATTAAGTGGTCCTTTCAACAATCCCCAGACAAATCAAAAATATTTCACACCTCCACCAACAAGGCCCTGGCTAAGGACTCATACTTTATAAATGTGGGCCATTGTTCCTCTAATGAGCCTATTGAGACTATTGTCCACCTAATGAGCCTATTCACGTCATTGTTCAAGTCATGAGCCTATTTCAGACCAGGGTGACAAGAGGTCAAAGTGAACTATAAAATGGAGGACTCAAAACTAGCTTTCCTCAGACTGATAAAGCTGCTTGGATGAGCAGCGAAATGTTTCAAGCTCTTAAGAAGTCCAGCTGCCCTGACTCAACTTCCAGATAAACTCACCTGGATGACTCACATACTTACACCTAGGTTCCCCAATTTTCAACTTCAGACTCAGTTTTTAGAAGACTTTCTGTATATAGGTCTCTTAAAACTTGGATGATAGATTGCATAGACATGCTAGTCTTGGCAAGCATATCAGATTAGAAACAAAACAAAAGCAAAATGACAGCAACAATAAAGATGAAACATTGTGGCACCTCAAATACTAACTGCTAAGAGAGAGATTCATGTCTGAGGAAGTGGATTAGATCCATCTCTAAGCTCACATTAAAATATAGCAGTTAGTCTTTAAGGTGCCATAACATTTTTATCTAATTCTTTGCTTTTGTTTTGTTTTGTTTCTTGCCTGATAATCAATGTAAGTGAGATATTTTGTGATCTAAAATTATACAAATAGAACTAAACGATCGTAAGAAGTATTTCATGTCAGAAGCATTGCTTATATTTATTAGTAAAGGAACCTGTATTAACTAAACTTGATATGTTTGGCAGTCACTGGAGAAGCCAAGCATCAAATGTCACTAATTTGAGGACTGTAGTATACTTTCATATAATCGCTGGGATCTTTAAATTTAAATGTTTTCCAGATATTTCTAGATTCAATTCTTTACTCCAAAAGAGGCATGTATCTTAACTATTGGAAAATATGATGAAACAAATTGGATGGTTTAAGAAAAAATGGGAGGAATGTTGCAATATTCAAACATTTTGTTGAAACCTTTTTCATGATTTTCCTCATCAAACAAATGTGCTTGGGAGCTTACTTTGAAGAACTAGATGAGCTGTTGTAGAAAAGTAAAATTAAATTGGCAGGAAGCATATTATTCAGTGCCAATGTGACTTTTACTGGAAAATATTCTTGCTCTCTTAAATGCCAAATTTTATTTGTTTTTATATCCCAAAGTGATATAAAACATCCACAGTGTTATAGAATGCTAAACTGCAGTCCCTGCAGCATAACATCTTTAACATATTTACTTACAGTATCAATTAGTTGTATCTGCAGATTTCTTTCAGATTCTGGTGGCTTAACTAAAATGGTATTTTAATACAAAGTATATAGAGTTAACAGTCTTTGTACCCACCCCAAGATTTCTCTACACAGAGGAATGCATATCTGGGTGTGATATTTGATATTACTAATATACTAGTACATCATGAGTGTAATATTATTGGCACAATTCAGACCACAACTTTAGTGTGAAATCAGCAGTAACTAATGTTGTAGCATCTGATAAGTTCCTTTGTTGCCAAAACCCTGGATCTGAAGTAGCAGATTTTAATAAGTAAATTGATAAATGTTCTAATAAATAACTTAGTGAGGCATCTGAAATGCACAAAACAATATAGCACATTTGTCCCTTCGTATTTTATTTATTAATTTTCTATTTTATGTCACTATTTGTGGTCTTTTGTATGTTGACCCATCTTATAGGTACTCCCAGGTGTTCAAAGTTACATGTTTTAGCTTTCAGCATAGGAAGTATTGAGAAGCTTCAAGGAATTTCATGATGGTAAAAACAGCTCTGGCTATGTTGTAGAACTCAGCGGAAGGACTATTTTGCAGCAGTGTTAGCAGTAAGGAAAACATTTTTCTTTGCCTGCATTACATCTGTTCAGAGTTCTGCAGCAAAATTGTATTTAGTAGTCATGGTCCAATTATTCTGTGACCTGTGGAGAACATAGACCACTCAGCAGCTCTTTACAAACAATTTGGAGGGCACTTTACATATAGACTTGCTCAAATCAATTGCGGCTTGAATGGTGTAGTTCAGTGATGGTGAACCTTTTAGAGACTGAGTGCCCAAACTGCAGTTCAAAACCCACTTATTTTTCGCAAAGTGCCAGTATGACAATTTAACCTAAATACAGTGGTACCCTGAGTTACAAATGCTTTGGGTGCTACCCTTCGGGAAAGTGAGGATCGAAGAGCAGGTTTTTGAATTTATCACGGCCACAGCACCTTTGCTGATTATTATTATTATTATATTATTATAACATAGTATATGTGCAGCTGCCATTGGAAGATATTTGGAAGCTTCAGCTAAACCAAACTACTCATATAAATCAGTGCTTATAATAACTGCACTGGTTACTCATTTCTAGGCTGAATTCACAGTGCTCGTTATGGGATATAAGAACTACTTGTATTGGTATATGGCTTGAGTATAGAAGACCAAATTATGTGATACAGATGACAGTTTGCTGACAACATAAATATTAGCTGGATGTGTGTTTATTTATTTATTTATTTATTTATTTATTTATTTATTTATTTATTTATTTATTTATTTTTAAAATTATATACTGCATCAATTTTCCCAAAGGAACTCTGGGCAGTATACAAATAGAGCAACATAAACTCTTAAAAACGCCACAAATTTAGATAAAAAAATACACAACAAAAGAAAGGAGTCCAGCAAGAGGCATAAAGAATAATCACCAAAACCAACAAATCACAAGGGATACAAAACAGACATCAGCAATCGCCATAAGCTTCTTTAAACAGCCAAGTCTTCAATAATTTCTTGAAGGCTGTGAGGGATGGAGTTGAATGGATCTTGCAGGGTAGTTTGTTCCATCTTTTCATGTTTTTAAGATAATCAATCTTTAATATTTTAGTTCTTTAATAGTTCTTTAATAGAATAGTAGATCTGGTTATATTTTAACTTACCATGTTTTAGTGATACTTTGTTTAACTATAGTCTACGCTGCTGTATATCCCAGTCATGGTATAAAGGCAGCATGTAAATGAAGACTATTACAATCTGAATGAATAGTTAAATATCCATCATCATAATTCAGTTTTCAGTTTAATATATTTTCTAGGACATGGTTGCTCAACTTTGTTCCTTTTAAATACTGAATAAAGGAATGGCTTGATGATTCTTGCTAGATAGCAGTAATGTTTGATGTACAAAAAAGATCATGTGAATAGTTTACACAGTAAAGACTACTAAATGATTCTTCTTTTGAGAATTGTTTTATAGCTGGTTGCACAACTATGGAAGGACCTAAATTTAAAAAATAATATTTTTTCCATTTTTCTTCAGGTGTGGGGATCAAAACAGATGATTTCATGAATAATAAGAAGTCTCATGAAGTGCAGTTGATGTCAGAATTAGTTGATGGCCTAACAAAATATTGCAGATTAAACCAGGTAAGAGTTTTTATAATTTATAATTTATTTATTATTTATTTATTACACTTATATCCCGCCCATCTTCCAAATAGGAACGCTGGCGGCTCACAATAAAACAAAGCAAGGGAGATAAAACAAGACCAATAAAAGAGGAGGAGGGCAAACCCAACAAGGAAGATTCAGGCGGCAAAAAAATATATAAATGTTTGATACATTCCCTTGCCCTCTAAGATGACCCTTTTTAAATGCTAAATGAAATAGGATTCCAGTCAAAACAAAATATTTCAAGGAAACATGGTTATTTTCCTTTAAATTTGCTTTAGAAACATGAAAGGAATATTTGGTGCTCCAAATGTTTTGGCCTACAATGCCCAGAATCCCAAGCCTATATTACCAAGGGTAAGTACTTGGATCAGCGACCACCAGGGAATACCAGGTGCTGTAGTCTCCTGGAGTAGGAACTGGCAAACTACTCCAGTATTCCTGACAAGAAAACTCCATGGATATGGGGTCATGACTGTAACAGTGCAACACTCACACACAAAGGATGGGTAGTTGTAAATGCAAAACATCTGGGGGGGGGGCAAAGGTTCCCATACCTTGCTCTAGGAGATCAATTCCAGCATAACCAGATGACTGTTTTCAAAAATTATGGATTTCCTGTCCTAGAGCTGTTAAAATCATAGGCTTTGTTTTTGTTAAATAAAAAAAATTGTTTTAGGAGTTGGATTTTCATTAGTTTCTTCAATCGTTGTAAAGTATACCAAATAAAAGTTTATAGCTGTGAAAAACAATGCATGGTAGATGGGCATATGCAGCTTGTTAAAAGAATGGTTTTGAAAAGGCAGAAACTGGACTTATCTTCACCTTTATTCTTACTATGTAGAATGGATATCTTCAGAGGAAGGCTGACATTTCCCATCTCTATGTTGTCATTTATGGATTTGGACTAGTACCAGATTTAATGTTGGCAAAGGGTCTGTGGTATATTTCTGCCACCCCCTCCCCTTCCCACCCCCTCAGTTTTTCTGTGCAAATACTGCCTGGGTAAGACAGATGGACTGCTGTGTCAAGATTGTGACCTGGTCAGAGAGGCTCACTGTAGCCATTAACTACACTGGCCACACTTTCCTGATGTGAATGAATTCAAGGAGGGCTACACATGCTAATGGCTGGTTGGAAATCTTCCTGCCTGGTACCCCCCTGAACACTTTGAGACACTCTGGCTGCTCAGTGCTACAGAAAGTTATTGAAATGCACAAGGTTGATTGCTTCATACTTGCATGCCAACCCTGCAAGGTAGGAATACCAAATTATCCACACAATATAAAGACACTCAGTAAGTGATCAAGGCAAGCACTTCTATTTCCAAAATAACCAATCTCGTATTAAAATTTGTTTTATTAGAGGGGTTGCAAGAAAAAGACAAAAAGATAAAGTTTCCAAACAGTTTTAATGGTAACAACAACAAAGTGCTGTGTAGCAAATAAGCATTGCAAAAGATTTCAAATCTGAGGTAAGAACATTTCCAGAACAGTTCCCATAAGAAAATAAGAAACCTAGCTAAGCTAAGCTAATTCACATGATAGTATTTCATCATGGTTCCATGGCATACCCAAAGTACGAATCAAGTAGCAAACCAACAGATGAGGATAGCAGTCTACTAAGAGATACTAGGCTAATCTAAGCAATTTCCTTCTCGCTTTTATATTTATCATTCCTTTTAAGCTCTTTGACAGGATACTCTGATCTGGCATCAAATTGCCCTGAACCTTCTCAAAGAAGAGAGTAGCTTCTCCATAGTAACTTTTCTCCTCTTCCTTTTCTTCTGCTGAAACCATTATTTGTTATGTAACTCTGCCACAGGGCATGATAGGCCCAGGATATTCTTCTTTCTCACTTTGAAAATGCCAATTAATGAGCACATTCTCTCCCCAACCCCTGGCCTATTCATACCAGGCACAAACGAACAAGTTTGTGTCTCAAAGGAGCAGTCAAAACTATGATCTCCTATTTTCCCTTATTGTTGATGCACAACTTAGTAGCAATGCGTAGATGTAATCACAGAACTATAAGTATTTTATTGCTGTGGGACAACAGATCAAACATACTCATAACTTTGTACACAGAAGCTAGCCAGTTTCCATTGGAAAAGCCACAAGCAAAATAAGAGTGCACTACCAGCCATCTGTTGGTAGCTATGTGTATTAAACATGACTAATAATTGTGATGTGACAAACACATAAGAAAGGCTTTACTAACAAAGCTGGAAGTTGTTTTAAGAGTCACCTTTCTCGCCTCAACAAATGGCTTCCTTTTGACCATTTATTAATATTAATTCAAAATAACTTGTCTCTTACTCTAAACCGAAATAGTAACACAAAGTTATATATCTGTTACTCGGCACTGTTTCAGTGACCAAGCACCTGCCAGGGAAGTGAAGATTAACCTTCCTATCTCAGCTATGGATGCAAGACTATTTGAGATTATGTAATTTATTGAAAGAATACATATGTTCTTTTTCAGTGATAGAATAAATTTCAGAGAGAACGTCATGCACATATCTGCTATAGAATTATTTTGCATTTACCACAACTCCTGTTTTATAACATGCATTGATGGTGTGCTTGGTTTTAGATCCAAATTGCTATTATATAAAATGGAAAAATATTACCTTTTTAAAAATAAAGTATGATTCTGTGCCTTAATTTGGAATTTAAAGCAAAAGACTGAAGGCCTAGTAATTATACCAACAAGTGGGAAGGACTGTGGTTAGTGATGATGGGGAATGTGAAAAAAAGGACAAAAGCACCCCTAACATGACGAAAAAAACTACAAAAGCACCCCTAACACGTCGAACAGGCCATCTCTTACAGTTTTAATGTACTGTATTCTGTTTCTGTGACTTGTCAACAAAGAGCCCTAGGAGACAAGAAATGAGTGGTTTTTCATGAAGAGGTAAATGCCATGTAGAGCCACACATCTTTCAGTACCTTGGACAGAGGCAAAGGGACAAACAGTCAAAAAGTTTGAACTGAGCACACCCACACCTCCCTTTTTTAAACCTTCAAGATGGAGGAAGCTTTGTGGGCTTGGTTAGTAAGGCAGATCCTTAGCAGGGCCTTGAACCTTATGTTCCATTGCTTCTCCATGTGTTCAAATAAGGCATGTTGGCTGCATTGCAGATATTTTGTGAAGCATAAGAACCCTAGAATTGGGTGAGGGTCTCTGCTCCAGAATTAGTGGTCTGTGACTCAGAAGTGTTAACTTCGGATTTCTTGGATCAGGAATTTTTTGAGTCAAGCATGAAAATGCCAGGGATCAGAAGCCTCAGAATTAGAGGTGTAGAGCACTTTGCTCCCGTGATCCTGAGTTCTGTCTTGGTGAGTTAGTTCTTTGCTTCCTCCATCAGCATTCCTGATTCCTTAGCTTTTGTGTCACGGCTAGTTTTTTAGGTCATGATAGCAGCAACAGAAAATAGCAGAGAACTCGGGATTTATACTCTGTGATTGAAAAAGCTACATCTACTGGAGACACTTTATTTATATAAAAAGTCATGCTACACCCTTCTAAATCCCTGTGTCAGGCGGGGTGGATTACAACTCTCTAAAATCACATTGTAAAATACAGTAGGAGCACATTAAAATAGAGCAAAAGTAGAAACTACAATGAGGAAAATGTTTATAGAAAATGGCAGACACTTGACAGAGGAAAGTCTTGCAGAATAAAAGTATCTACCAACTGACAAAAGCTAGAGAGAAAACCACGTATGGGTCATCTTGTCCACAATACTAGTATATTTGCTAGGGGGATGGATGGTTAAAGGAAACCAATAACAGAAATAGTGTACATCCTCTGGAATCTCTCACCAGAGATACAAAGTATATATAGATGTCAGATGATTAGATGAGAGCTCTTTCTCCCCAGGTTCCTTAAGAGGCATGTAATAGTCATTGTGACTCAGCTGCAAACTCAGTTGGAAGCAGTTCTAAGTAATCAGTTGAGATATGCTGTAAATGATATGAAATTGGAAGGAAAGGCCCTTGCACAACTGTTCTCTACAGGGCAGAGGAAAAGCCAGTCCCAGGTGGCCAATTTATGCCCGAAGAAAATCTACACAATTGAATGGCCAGCTGTAGACAGAAGAAAATGAAAGCCTTGGTTGCACTGAGCTCAACCATATGCCAGGCCTGTTTATGTATTTGGGAGATCGGAAAAAGGGAGAGTTTCCTTTCATCTGTACCAGCTGGTTTGCTCTGAAGCCAGCTCTAAATTGGCCACCCAATTGGCTGCAAGATCAGTATGAGAGAAAAGACCAAGGATTGCAGAAGCTGAAAGGTGAAACTAGACAACCTGCTAGTTCCATTGCATTTCCTTTCTCACATGTTACATGTATGCAGGGTGTATATTTGTTTTCTAATGATGATGATGATGTTTATCTTGTTGATTATAAGGGATTTTTGCAGCATATGATAATATTATAGCATAAAACATAAAAATCCTTATAATAGCATTGAAAACCTTTTTTAAAATTAATGATGATGATAGTCTTAATGTGTGATGTCCTCAAAAGTGGTTTAACATTCCCTCCTTTGGTTGCTACTGTAGGACTGTGTAACTTGTCCAAGGTCAAGGGATGTAACCAGCCGCTCAAGCAACACATGTTTCTTGGTGATTTTAGCTTATCCCTCTCCAGGAGAAGCAGTTGTCATTTGAAGTCCCAACCCCTAGTTCTTCACATGGGTGCTCCAATCCACTGAATTATATTATTCAATTTAAAATAAATGAATAGATAAAGTTAAACATGTGCCTAAATCCAGTTGCTAGGTCCAACTAGTGTAAGCCAACTGAGCAATTTGCTGAATTGTGTGTAGATGTTTATGTAAATCCCTTTAATTGAGCTGGGATTACCAGAGGGAGGCCTCAGGCCCTCAAGTAATTCTGCTGTAAAAGGTCAGTCTTTTAATATCAATTGAACAGTAGACATAAAAGCTCTTTTTAGAACTGAAGCTTTCTTGCTAAAAAGTGTTTTGTTTTGTTACATTAAAGTTTTTGCCTTTTTGCTTATAAGAGCTATATTTGGACATATTACCCTATCCATAAAGATTTAATTATGTCTTGGAACTTTCATTTTAATAGTTTACATTTGCATTGCGTGCCAAAGTTCGATCAGAGGTATTTCAGATGGGATTAGCTTTTTTTTTTATACTGTTTTTCATTTCATTGTGCTGAACTTACTTCACTTTCATTGCACCTTTCAAAGGGAACACAAATATTCATAAAATATAATAATGTGGATGAATATGTTTCTTAAATTGTTTAGAAAGTCATTATAACTGGCTTCTTAAAGCATTGCTAGCAAGTTGACAGTCGCTAGAGGTCAGTAATGTATAACAGTTGCTTTGTAGGACTAAGCTGTTTGTGCAGGAGTGGTGAACGGAAATTGGATGCCACAATGAAGGTGAAGAAGGAAAAATGCATTGAATTAATATATCATATTTTTTACATCAGTCTTTTAGACACAGTGTCATAATTTTGTTTTGTCTGCATTTTAGATAGAGACATTTGGTATGGATTATAAAGTTGAGAGAGGTTTGTTGAAATTTAAAGGTATACATATTCCATCTATTCAGGTATTTAAGCTAAACAGTTCTGGAAAAGCAATGTGCCTTTTCCCTATATGGAATTATCAGTCAGTTTTCTACTGTGTATTCTCTTCTTGTTTGGAATATTCATATCCTGTAAATTTGGACTATTAATTGCCAATACTCCCCCTTTAAAGGGGATTTGAGGCAAATTCATACTCTGTCATAAAGTTTTCTAAATCCAGGTTATTCTTTGCACTTGATTTAAAACTTTTACTCCAGAATGCTTCCATGAAAAAACTTGGCAAATGCTGCACCTAGTTTTATCTAGGTTTAGCACAATTCAAAAGATGCAAGCACTTTATAATGTGTTTTAATAGCTGAATAAAGTGTTCTATTTAGATAGCAAGTTTAATTGCTTTTTACTTCCTTTGTTGCAATGATAAAGAGCTGTGTGTGAGGACAACAGATCACTAACAGTCACTTCTCACTAAAAGTTGTGATTGTGAGCAAAGAGATACACTTCCTCGAGATACCCGTTTTCTAGAAACACATCAATTTGTCTGAAAAGGTTCTTGAAAACTCTGGGACTCAAGGAAGGCTTCTTTCAGTACCCTCTTAGGAGACGTCAATGGATATACAAGGCAAAACTAGATAGCTGTTGGCCATATAGGGACTCAGCATGACAATATGTATGCAGGAAAGAAAGGGCACATTTTGGTACTCCATTACCTGTGAGCTTCTTAGTGTTTCTTAGGACAAGGTACCATTTTGTCTGCCTTAGTTTCCAGTCTAAAGCACTGTCCTATTTGATTGTAATTCTGCCTGGGGTAATGTGAGTAGCACATTAGGACTACTGAAATTACTGCATAAATACTGGCAATATTGTTAAATATTACATTATCCCGCGGTTAGTTGGACTAGGGATCTAAACCCTACCATACTTGTTTCATTGTTGCATATAAGGATAAGGAATTAAAGCATGCTTATCTCGATCGGGAGAGTAAGGAATTTTAAAGTGCTTTGAATTGAGTTCTAATGGTTGTGAGAATGTTAACACAAAAAGTCAAATTTTGCATGAAATTGTTTGTATTCTCTGAACATTTGTGCAGTTACCTGGATTGCATAGGTCAGGGGTGCCCAAACTTTTTGTAAGGAGGGCCAGATTTGGTGGCTGAGAATGTGTCAGGGGCCGGTTGCTCCCCGACCCTGCCACCCCACTGCATGCCCCAACTACTGACCCATAAGCCCCACCCAGTGACCTCTTGCAACCCCACCTGCAGGAAGGAAGGCGGGGACCAAGGGAGGGAGGTAGGAAGGTGGACACCAAGAGAGGAAGGAAGGAAGGTGGGGAACAAGGAAGGAAGGGGGGGAGGGAGGGAGGTGGGGACCAAGGGAGGGAGGAAGGAAGGAAGGTGGGGACCAAAGGAAGCACAGGGAGCCGTGGCCACAGGTCGCCCCTTGGAAGAGGCGATCTGTGCGACCTTGCACCCCCCAGCACCCCAGCGGTGGCAACGGCACACCCGCCAGCCCACCCCAAAGCTCCTCAGCCGTGGCAGAGACCCGCTGGCCTGACCACCCCCACACATTCCCCTGTGGTGCCGGTGGCGGCAGACCGCCCGTCTGCCCAGCCGCCCAAGCTTCCCAGCAGTGCCGGTGGTGCATCCCGCCCAATCACTGCCCCGCATGTGCGCCCAAACTTACAATGTTCCCGGCTATGCCAGTGGTGGCGGCCCGCCCGCATGCTGCCCTGCGCATGCGCGCCTAGCTTCACAAGGTTCCTGGTGATGCCGGTGGCGGCAGCCCACCCACGCACCACCCCCGCCCGCGCGCCCAGCCTCACATGGTTGCCGGCGGTGCTGGTGGCAGCAGCCCGCGCGATGGCTGGCCGGCCAGCCCGCGCAGCCCCACAACCTTCCCAACGGTGCTGGTGGTGGTGGCTCACCCGCCCACCCAGCCCCACAAGCTTTTGCTCACCAGCCGGCCGGCCGGCCCAGCCCCTCAAGCTTCCCGGCAGTGTCAGTGTTGGCGGAAGATTTTTTTAAAAACAAAAACATGGGGCGAAGGAGGGGGAGGGAAGGGCGGGCCAGCCAGCCGCGGGCCAGTCAGAATGGCCTGACGGGCCGGATTTGGTCTCTCTCTCTCCCCCCCCCCCGGGCCGGACTTTGGGCAGGCCTGGCATAGGTAGACCAAAATGAAGAAGACAGCTACTTTGTTCAAGAATGTGAAACAATGGCTGGGTTGGTAGCACCTGACTTAACAGTCAACAGTTCCTTCCGTACTTGGTGTTTATGAGTGTGAGTGAGTGAGAAAGATTTGCTTTTCTGAAGAAAAGGGTACTAGATAGATTTTATGAAAATTACAGAGGTCTTGGAATGGGAACAAGCCTTTGTTTCACTCATTCTCAAGGGACTTTCCCTTGTAATTTCTGACTGCAGTGTCCTGTGGTGTCAGCATGCAAACAAGGAACTGGATGAGTTTTCTTTCCATTTCTAATTTGAAAACAGACTCTCCCCAGTTGGTTTTCAGATTTCTTTCAACAGAGGTTTGAAAAAGGAACCCAAAATGTATGCTCTCTTCTCAGAATCCAGAGGGTAAAGTATCATCTGAATAGACTATGTAACGTGTTCCAACTTTGACAGCTAATAGGAAACCAAATAGTTCTACTATGACTTGTTTGGATTTGAACAATCAGATCTTGGCTTCATGCATATATGCAAAGCTTCATTGTACCTGCAGAAAGCTGTCTTTGTCCGCTGCTTTGGTTGGAAGCTATTGAGCCTACTTCAGATGCAACAGGAAGCTTTGGTCAACTGTGGTTTCTGGGGCTTTTAATCTGCTCCTTCAGAAAGAGTGTGTATGCACAAGCAACTCCCCCTATGGATTCTGTCACAACTGGAAGAAAAGCAGTCACTACTGGTGCATAGGGATAGGGAAATTCCTGTGCAGAGTACAAGAGGTGGTGTGCAGCCAAACAGCTTAGAGGGAATCTTGGTGCTGGAGGTAATTATTTTTAAACTGAAAGAAAGAAAACTATGGAACCGATACCCTTTGTCTACTTTTTTAAAAAATGGGTTCTAGTTTTTGTTAGCAATATATGGGTATCACCTACAGGTACTTCCAAAAATATTGGTCTTCTATAGGTTCTAGGCATTGGTTCTTAATATACGGATATAAACGACTTTTAAAAATACTTCTTGTCATTTGCAGGTTATTGACCTGGGTTCTGGAAAAGGCTACCTGAGCTCCTTCTTATCACTGCAGTATAATCTGAAGGTTTATGGAATTGATTCCTCAAATACAAACACCCATGGAGCTAATGAAAGGAATAGGAAATTGAAGAAACACTGGAAAGCCTATCAAAGAAGGGCAAAAGCAAATGTCAGAGGTCAATTGTTGGAAGAGGCAAACCAAGGAGCAGACCATGATAAAGAGAAATACAAAACAAATGTCAGTGAAAAGCTCTTAAGTACCAATAACAGCCTTCAAAGTCAGGACCCGATGGCTGCTTCAGATTCTTTTCTTTTTCAAGCAGCTGATGTTTTCACGGACCCTGATATATGTATTACTAGCAAACAATATGAATTTCATTCTGTGGCTCAGCTGCAGACTGCTGATAACATTCCAGAAAATGTATTTCTAAATATTCTGCCGGCTGATGCTGTAGAAACTGAGTGTTCACCCAGAAGTAATTGCAGGGAGCTGTGCGATGAGGAGAAAGAAAGAAGGAAGATGGTTTCTCTTAAAGCCAAAGCAAGCAGATCAAAAGAAGTTAACATATATTGTCCACTAACATCGTACATCACAGCTGAAACGGAGCTACGTGATCTTGTTGCTGATCTGGAGGTTATTGTCATTACAGGCTATTGAACTGGGTGGTTGATGGAGTTAAAGACTATAAAGATAGAAGTCTTTTAAATAAATAAATAAATAAAAATAAATTTTAACTAAGACTCCATAGCTGGGGAAGGGAGGGTCACAGTATAAGGGAAATTAACAGTGTGGACTGTGTTTTGCATTTCATAAGTTTAGGTGTTGCTGAGCATAATTTGATTCATGAATTATATTTATTTGCCGTCAGTTGCCCTTGCTTCATTTATTTACTCCAGAAAATATATTATCTGATTTTCAGCTTAAGGAGTAAACCAAACCATACCCACAGCAGACCAAACAGTGGGATAAATGCCTGTGTATTCTCCCTCATATTTTGCTGGAGGCTAATAATGTGATCACAAAGGTAAACAGAGTGCTCCAGTGTGATCTTTTCCCCAACCATTACATAACCCATTTGAGAATGCACTTTAGCCCACTTCCTCTTCCAACTTGACCTTTCTAATCCAGTTGTAGGGCCTCTGTTGTTTTGAGACCATGCTAGAATGATTTCCTAGCAAACGGACGGTCACTTTAAGGGAGATCACTCTCATTAAAACAACCTTTTTTGGCTGTGATCAGGTGTGTCTGTTTCCAGCCACTTGATTGCACACTGAGTTATCAAATGTTTGTTGGTCCAAGCCTATGCCCCATCTTCCACTTTCTTATGATCAACACACTCTTCCTCTCCACCACAATCACCACCATGATGGTTCCTGTAACAATTTCTCCCCCTTCCCCTAAATTCTCCATTTCTCTATCCTTTCTGAGAGGATGGAGGTAAGGAACTAGGCAAGTGTTACCATGCTTACTGGGATAGAATTAACTCAGGCTCCCTTGTTTACTCTCAGGTTCCCAATGTTGCAGTATTTTACTTTTAATGTTATTTTTAAACCCTACCCACCTGGTCATTCTCAATATTCTTGTTGTTTGTTTCTTTTTTTTAGGACTGTGTACTGGTGGGTCTACATACCTGTGGTGATCTTGCTCCAAGCACTTTACGACTTTTTAATGCTAAACCTGAAATCAAAGCTGTTTGCAGTGTAGGTTGCTGCTATCATCTGCTATCAGAGGAGCAAGAAACTCAGAAAGGTACTGAAATAATATTTGAGTTGACTGTTTTTTATTTTTTATTTTGCTGACTCTTCTTCATTTTAATATTTTTATGAACTTGCTTCTGAATGCCCTGTGGTTTTCATGTTTACTATCCTTATCAATATTTGTACTGACCATAGGCTTAGTAATACTGAATTTTAAATGTTATATGTTTTTATTCCACTTGAGTCAAAATGTGTTTTGATTATATTTCTATCTCAAGTTTATATCAGATTTTGCCCTTGGAGATGTATTCAAACCAACGTTAACCTGTGTATTCTACAGCAGGTAGTATGCATATATGTTGCTATTTACAACCACTGCTTCATAACATAGTAATTCAAGCTTAGGCTATGAAACATGAAGTTTCTACTAGGTTGTAGTTGCAGTTATAGATGCTGCTCTCATAGATGGAAGCTTCAAATATTTGTAGATGAGGGCAAGCTTGAATAAAATAGCAGAAAATAGTTCTAGAGGATTTCACTTTAGGAATGTGTTTATATTTGAGCAAAATTATTTATGTATATGGTCTGAAAGGGGAAATAGGAAACAGATTCAGCATTGTCTCAAAATTCTCTAAAATACTTTTTCCATTCTTACAGTGGAAAGGGGATTTCTCTTTTATCTTTTGTTACTTTGCTCTGAAAAATACAGTAGAGAATGATAAAGTGCAAATTTTGGAGTGATACTTGAGTAAATCTCTTGTAGTAAAAACAGATGAAGGACCCCAAAAATAAGTTCTGAATGTACAGGCATGGGGTTTTGTAAGACTGTTTGACTCCAGTTCTGTTTTATGTTGATAGAAGCATACTGAACTGAGTATTAAGTTGTGTTTCTTCTTTGGAAACTGCCAGCTCAGTTCTGCAGGCACTTAAAGGGACAACACATTCCCTTAGTAATATTACACAATGGTGAACTTTAATTTTGAATGCCTGACTCTCTTAGAGTGATGAAAGAATCTTTTTCTGTCTCCTGTAGTATCTGTATAAAAACAAATGCCTTTGATACCATGGCAACTTATGAAATGCTCCAAATGAAAGATCAAAGCACTTAATTTCAATTCCATATCATCTCAAAATAATGCTGTATGGGCAGAAGAGGGGGACATGCTTGCAGTGTTTGAATCAATTTGTGAGATCTCTGACACATGGCTGTAAAGGACATAACAGATGTTTCTGGCCAGCATGAATATTGAAACATTTAAAAACCATTATCTTATTGAATTTCACTGACAGGCTTGTGGTTCTCTAACAGTCTCCCCTAGTAAGTGACCAGTTCAAAATATAAAACATTTTTTGTTGAAGAAACAGTATAAAGAAATGCTGGTTTTAATACAGCTCTTTTTCTTTTTGAAGTAGAGAGAAAAGCAAATGTTTGTTCATGAATAATGAAAGCCAGTGTTTGCCTTAAAATGCTACAGAGACAAATCCAGATTTCTTCTGTATGCTTTGGTGGCCAGGTGGAACTATTCTTGGTTATGTGCTCTTTTTTTTACTTCACAGTCATAAAATCCTATATCTTGTTAAAATATTTTTTTTAAAAATTGAACATTGGATCGAGTTGAGAATTCTTAAAACTCTTACATATGAGATGGCTAATCCTATGCACTGCTCCCAGACTGAGGCTAGGTTGGTGCCCTCTCTGTTGTCCCTCCGGCAGGCAAACATCTTTCTTTTTTAAGCAAGCCTTTGGAAATGGAATGCCTGCCTGAGAAATGTGTTTGTATACCTTAGTGGGTTTGTTGTGCTTTTAACAGTCTGTTCAGAGCTTTTAATGGATGGCCTTTAATATCGGTGTGCATTTTAATACTCTATCTAGATGATGGTATTTTAATATTGTAAATTACTCTGATTGTGATTGTTACTTTTAGTCACTTTTAAGTCACTTTGGATCACTTTTTAAGAGGAAAAAAAGGATAGATAGAAAGAAAGTAAACAAAGAAGTAATACTATATCATGAGCTACCCTGTCCTCTTCTAATCCATAATATTTCTTCTCTCTTCAATGATAATTAGAGATGGGCACAAATTGAAAAAATGGCAATTCGTTTCAGTTCCTGATTTGTCAAAATCAACGAATCACAGATACCAAATTTATGATTTTTTCCTGGCAAATCTATTCATCAGTTTCTTTTTGGCAAATAATACATTTTGTTGACAATTTACAAATTATGGTGAGAGTTCACCTGTAAGAAAATAACAACAAAAAAGGGTAATTACTTCTGTTTTATCCATCGAGGCCTTACTTTTTAAAACTTACTGTGTGCTGCTTATATATATGAAACTTAGCTTGGTCACATCAGCAAGTCTCGCTTGAACACAGTTTTCGGTTATTGCCTCCTAGATAGTAATCTTTATAATTAAATAGCTGATAAGTAGTTGGTGTCAGCCTTGAGATACAGGGTCTGTATCAAGTCATGCTTGACTATTTATCTTTGGTCCACAGTCTTAAGGAACTGCAACTAATAAGTATATGATTAATGCAGAGCTTTTTTATGTGCTTGGCAGACCCTGAGTATTTTACACTGACAGCTGCATCAGATCCTCAGTCAGTTATGTATTTTTGACAGGTTTGGCACAAATTTCATATTTTTCCTTGAGGCATTGATTCCCAGAAGGGGTTCAAAATGGATCTGGAGTATACTTTTGATTCCTTTTTTCTTTCTTTCAAATTTTCATGTTTTGTGTGTGAATAAAGATTGAGCACTTCTATGGTGTGATGGAACTTTAAAATAAAGTAAAAATGGGGATGTATATTAAAGTTCAAGTTTGGCTAGTGTTGAAAATGAAATGAAGGAAAATCATTTTCTTCAAGACTGTTGACACCCATGCTTTCATTTTATTTTTGTTGATAGTTCTGTACAGAGGGTATACATGCAGTCTTTCTAAAAAAATGAAATGGGGAGTAGGTTTGGTTGCAAATAGTTTTCAACTCAAATTCTATTTTAAATAGCTGCTTAAGATGCCTTATATTATCATATGATATATATAGTAGCTTCCCTGCCCTGATTGACCGCCATCTCTAGTAATGCTTATTGATTGACAATTCCAATGTCTTAAAATTGTGTCCAAGGATTAAAAAAATTTGAAGAGTGCAAAATATTGTTTCCTTTTTCTGCAAATGTCTGTTTTCTAATCATAATTCTCGGCTTGTTAAGTAAACATAATATTAATTACGCTAATGATCCCTTTCCGTTTTTGTTTGAACTTTCACATTTAAGTTGTTTAGTGTTGACTTTTTTGCAGAGCTTCAAGGTGCTTCAAATCAATATTCATTGTTCTTTATAGAAATATAGGGGTTTATTGCTGAACAGTATTGCAGGTAGCAATATTTACTGCAGTGTTATATTGTAGATAGCATTAAAATAAGCAGTTGTTTCTTTTCATGCTATTTGATTCATTGTGATTTTGCTGCATACACTATGTGGATTAGATTCCTGAACAACTGGTCCATGTACCTAAATACATGTAACAGTTATGCTTGATTAATTAGTGTATGTCATTATAGTTGTCCTTCAACAGGGTGGGAATAACAGACTGAACATATGGCACCTTCAAGACTAACAGATATATGATTCCATTTTCATGATCTATGATAGAGCAGTTTATGTAATTTTCCATTACTCCATAAAAATCTATTTTCAGAAGGTTTTGTGAATGTTGACTGTATAAACATTAATAAATATTGAACCTAACCCTTAGAAGCTTGCTATACTGCTTCCATTTTGAGCCACCTATTGATTTGCATTGTAATTAACTTGTAGTAAAGGATCTTTTTCTTTCCCACTTTGAAAACAATTTTAAATGATTTTAAAAGACTATAAGTTGATTTTAGAAACTGATCTTTTTGCTTCATACACACATTATCTGTTCATAATGATTTCCCTATTGCTCTTTTCATCACGTTACCATAAACTTTCTTCTACCCAACTTTGCTCAACTTCAAAAAGAACATTCCACTTTATTATTATTATTATTATTATTATTATTATATTATTATTATTATTATTATTATTATTATTATTATTATTATTATTAATAATAATAATAATAATAATAATAATAATAATAATAATAATAATAATAATAATAATAATAATAAATTATTGCTTTAATTTATTTTTACGTACTGTAGATAATAAAGACATTGTTTTTAGGTACACGTTGAAATGTCTTAATGGGCGTAATTGTCAACAAAACCAAAAGAGCCTAGAACCTTAAGGCCATAGACATTTGCTCCAATTTTCATAGCATCATAGAATCATAGAGTTGGAAGAGACCTCAAGGGCCACGTAGTCCAACCCCCTGCCATGCAGGAACCCCATCACAATATTTCTGACAGATGGCCATCCAGCCTCTGCTTAAAAACCTCCAAAGAAGGAAACTCCACCACCCTCCTTTGTGGCAGAAGATTCCACTGCTGAACAGCTCTAACCATCAGGAAGTTCTTCCTAATATTTAAATTGAACCTCTTTTCCTGTAGTTTGAAACCATTGCCCCGAGTCCGACTCTCTGAAGCCATGGAAAACAAATCTGTTCCCTCTTCAATATGACATCCTTTCAGATATTTAAACATAGCTATCATATCCCCCTCAGCCTTCTTTTAAGACATTTCCTCCAGACCTTCAACCATCCTGGTCGCTCTCCTCTGCACTTGCTCGAGGTTGTCAACATCCTTTTTAAATTGAGGCGCACAGAACTGGACACAGTCCTCCAGGTGGGGTCTGACCAGAGCAGAATATAGTGGTACTATCACTTCCCTTGATCTAGACACTATGGTTCTGTTGATGCAAGAAAGAAAGTCCCCTGCTCCGTATTTGGGGGAACTGGGATGTTAAAAGGAGCTTGTTATTCCATTTATGTTAATACTTTACAAGCAGGTTGCCATTCTGGGCAAAATAAATAACAGTCATGCCAAATGACTGACAGTGATGATTCTCAAGTGAAATAAGTATCAGTCTCTTTAAACTGGATCTTTCACACTGTGTAGAATATTTTCTGGGATATTTATTACATTGTGAGCAGTGACACACTGAAGATATGCTGTCCTCTTCTCTGGTGTTTCAGTAGAAATGTATGTTTAAGAATGGTGAGAAGGTAAAATCAAGCAACCATATTGCAAAGGTCTGTTTGACAAACAGCCCCGTCTAGCTTGCTCCCTTTTCCTTTAATGGAAAACTGAAGCTAACAGCTTGGAGGAAGCATTGTAGGTAATAGTTTAGCATACATATTTTCACCACAGTAAGGGTGAGAAGTAGAGTGTGCCTTACCAAATTCAAATAGCTGTGGTGATTTAGGGAGTTATGAAACTAAAAGTATTGTTCATGTAAAAGTGTTTGCTATGAGGACAGGTCTCCTTCATATTTTTCTACCTACAGTGTTATGTTTGATCTATTAAATGACTGCAGTTATTCTAGTCTGATGTGCTGAAATCTTTTAATAAATCATTTATGCTAAATAATGTAGATATATCCAGTGTTTACCATTAAAGGATCCTTTTTCATGAAGGAGCTTGGTAAATTGAAGTAATGATTAATCTTGTGAAAATATGATAATCCTTAGGTCCAGGCCCTTTGGGAAATAATTTCAATTGGAAAAATAACTACCAGTATCTCTTTCTTACAGCTGGTCTCTTATTATTATTTTATTTATTTAAAATATTTTACCCCACCTTTCAACTTAAAATGGACCTAAGGTGGATTGCATCAGTAAAAGGCAGCATTTTAAAGCTGAAAATTGTGCATATGCAAACAGGGCGGTGGAGTCTGTAGATAAATGTTCCGACTCCGACTCCTAAGTTTTTTTTTTTACTTCAGACTCTGACTCCGACTCCTCTGTATTAATATGCAAATGTATTTTATACATTCCTTGAAGGAAAGAAAGGCAACATACATGTCATTACCACAGGACTACTGGCTGGGAAGCCAACAGTCTACTGTATTGAACAGTTTAAGCAAAAGACAAACACAATGAAAACAACAAAGTTTTATTAATTTTTTTTATTAATTAATCAAGTGGCTGGATAGTAGCAACAGGCATAAACATCAGGAAGAGGAACTTTACCAGTTCAAATATACAAACCACATTATTTGGTTGTTGTAGTACAAAAACAAAGCTTATCTATATGAACCAAAAACAAAATCTGTAAAACCTAGAAATGGTTTATATTAATCTTGAAATGTAGTTATAGGCTTAGCAAATGCAAATCAATTCAATGTAGAGTTCTAAGGAAGAGAATTGCCTCTGCCAGATCCTGTTTCATAGAGGCTCTGAAGTCAGACTTTATTATTTTTAGGGCTGAAAATAATCTTTCGACACTGACTTGGGTGGGTGGCATTGCAGTAACTATTCTGGCCACATCACTAGTAGGAGTCGGAGTCAGAGTCGGTGCATTGTTTGCCGACTCCGACTCCGACTCCAGGTACTCAAAATTTCCTCCGACTCCGACTCCACAGCCCTGTATGCAAATACAAAAAGTATCAAACAAGTACCATACTAAAAAGCATAAGAAATTCCATAACACATTCAAATCAGTAAGGTACAGTGATCTGTTTTAAAATATAAGCAGTTAGACTAACACGAGTTCTTTTTTTTTTTTAAGTGACATACTGTTTTTCTTTTCATTGCAGGTGATGCTCAGGGAACATGGGGCTTTCCCATGTGTCAGTATTTAAAGGAAGAAGGTTGGTTATGTGGTCGTAATGCCAGAATGGCAGCCTGCCTGGTACAGTTTTCTTTCCCCCTTCCGTACTGTATAACATCTTTACTGGTGTACGCAAGATCAATTATAATGATTTAAACTATTGCCTTAACTAATTAAGTATACTGGATTCAGAGAGATATTGAACTGGATTCAGAGAGATATTGAACTGATGCAGCCTGATTTTGATGATTTGTAGATCTACATTGAAATAGAATAGCCACATTTGTTTCTGAAATCAAGCAAAGCAAATTTCTAAAATTGTTTGTGCCTGGAGTATAAATTATTGTCAAATGAAGCACAAATTGTGTCAGTGTTTTTCCCTTCTTATTTTGAAAAAAGCAAATTTTAAGGGTACCTGTATGCCTAATAGGCAAACTCTTAGAGCTAGCTGCCTGGAATTTAGCAAGGCTGTTATATTTTTACCTTTCTTATACACTGGTGCAAAAACAAGAAAGGTGTAGTACTTAAAGTTTTACAATAAAAATATGTTCAAATACTAAACCTTGATATGGATCCCAGGCATAAATCAGATGAGTCACATATCATCTGGAATGAAACAGGATGCATTCTAAAAGCCCTGAATCCGACCTCTAAATTGGATTGGGGGCCCATATATCACCATAGGATTCATCACAAGTAAAGTTAACCAAATGCTGGCTGGATTGAACTATGATGTGATGAGTCTAGAACAGAAGCCCTGGTAATTACATGAGGGATGGATAGTTTGTGTAAAGCAAATCAGATGACCCATCAGAGGTGCAGTCTCTATTGAATAAAGTACCTTCAAAGAATTTTTAACACTTTGTTTTGACATGAGAAAAAACGTGATATTTATTCAGATGCTGAAGAATTTCTGTCTTGAGTGATTACTATGTTGATGCTTTACTCCCTCCAAAGTTACATGCAAATGTATCTGCTTTGTTATATTTTCACCTAGGCTAGCTGCCGATCAACATGAGCTGTCAGTGTTTGCAAAGTATTACGCAGATAGGAATGTTGGAGCTGCTCTACTGCTCTTGGTTGCAGTGCTATCACAATCTTGTAGCCCACATCTTTCCTTTGAATCAAATGCCCACTTAATCCTACTCTAATCCTTTTATATATCCCAGGCTTTGACAGTTTGACTTGCTCATCTTCTGTCTCAGCTTGCATAATTTCATCAGGTGCTATAGTCAGATTTGTTTTTTCCTCATCTTGCTACCCTGTTTTCCGATAGGATAATGGAAATAATTGTACAGTGGTGCCTTGTATGAAGGAATTAATTCGTTCCAAATAAAATTATGTTAAGCAAGTTTTCCTTTATACAAATTCCCATGGGAATGCATTGAAAACGGAGTAATTCTATTTTTATGTTGTACGGATTCTCCCATAGGCGATTATGTTAAGCAAATTTCCCCTATCTCCAGAATTTTTTCTGTTGTACAAATTTTATGTTATACGAGCTGTTCGTTATACAAGGGTCCATTGTGTTCCTTTCTCCCTCCTGTTACGTAGCTCTGCATTGTTCTTTCTGATGCCCTTCTTATTAATCAGATCCTGTTTTTTACTCTGGAAAGCCATGTTGCATATATTTTGCCTGTTAGCAATGCAAAAATGTGGCCAGTATACATGTATTATCACAACATGGCAGTGCTCATAAAAATGGTGCCATGTTTGTTTTTGTGTGGCTGCTTTGATGCTGCATATGAAATCATTGATATAAAAAAATTCATTTGGGATTAACATTCCAGTTGCACTGATACTTAGCTGCCTCTGCTATTCCTATTGTTCATTGATATGGAATACTACATGCTGAACTCAAACAAGCCCCCAACTATGTCAAGGTCCCAGAAGCATACAAGTTAGGGCCACATGAGATGTGACCCACACAATTCATGCAGTTAACAATTGTGTGGATATTTATTTTGAATAAATTAATAGGTAGAGGCCTTTGAATCCAGATCAGGAGATTGGTGAGGGAAAGGGACATACTAACGCACACACTGTTCAAGTCAAATCCCCTCCACTTGTTTTTACTAGAACAAAAGCTTTCATTCATGCTGTTGAAAGTTTTCCATCCAATGTAAATAGCAGGCACAAAAGCGCCCTAATCCAGACTGGGACAAAGCAAGATATAAATGATTGAAATTTGTCCATGGTTCAAATGTGGATCCCTTTGCCACATTTTCTAGTAAAATGTCACATGTCATGATGTGAAGTATATATAAAGAGAAGTAGAACATGGGGTGGAGGAGAGATGTATAAATGCAGTGATGGTTCATTTAATGGGAGAAAAGATGCATAATGTAAAAAGAGAAAGTAAAAGAATCGAACTCATTTGTTTTGAGTGTAACTGAAAGGAATGCAGGGTATGGCAGTGAAGGCTGCAAGTCAGAGGAGCTGAGTTTAGGAAGTGGAGAATGTGGGTTGAAAAGGGTAGCTGGGCTTTTATATTAAAAAGTTATTCCCCATGTCATGTTGATAATAGTTTGTTAGTTAATTATTCTATTGAGGCCTTGTTAGCAAGGAGAAATCAGAGTAGATTCTGTTCCATAAAATGGATTTATGTTCTATACCCAAGTTGTTATATGTTTCCTTTTCATTCTTTTTTATGGTCAGCAGACATATCCAGTCTTCTACTATTATTTTAAGGATATACATTGGTAGTGTTAAGTACTTGATTAAACATGGAGTAGGAGACTCACTGGACACTCACATGAATTGCTCAGGAAACTCTAAAAAAACAGATCTTTCAGAATGTACAGCCTAGGATCATCTTAGCTGTTTGCGGAAGTAGAAGTATAATTATATAATAATTTTAAATTCTAGACACAAATAGAATGTGGCGATCCCAACAGTTTTCAGGCAACAGTCTTATTTTTATCACAGAATTTGTTATCTTTCCTAAATTAAGTTTCCTTATACAATGTTTAGATAAGAACATTAATACAAGATTTTCTTTCCTCTTGAAAGGCTTTGGAGCGGGTTGCAGTTGGCCAAGTGGTGAGTAATGTTGTGTATTTAACCCTTCTAATGGCAAAGTCATTTTCTCTCTTTGAATACTTGGAATACATGACCTTGTGCTGAACCTGTAGCTTGTCAGAAGTAAGAGTTAGCAAATAGTAAAGCTTGTATTAGAAGCAGATTGATATTCTTCATCGGCACCATGGAATTGCACTTCTATTTCCTGGTGTTTATAGGCTGATTTCTCCATTTAATTAAAAGTGGCTGAAATACTGTAAAAAGAACATACACTGAAGGTACTTGAAATGTCTTGCAGTTGTGTCCTTTTTCAGTTTCATTACAGTAGGCTCATTTGATGTCAATGAAATCTGAAAGACTACGGAATAAATGTTTTGTAGCATTATTGTAAAGTGGGTTTGTTATGCTGGCTCATGCAAGTTTATGAAATTTGCATCAGTGAAACTACTTAAATTGCTCTCTTAACAATTTTTTATTTCATTACTCCAAAACAAGCATATGGCACAATTGCAGGCTGTTCATTTACCTTTCCAAGTGATTGGCAGTTTTGAACCCACTTTCTTATTGTTGCACATTATGGAAGTATAGTTTCCAAACAGCCTTTACCTTATAAGGCTCAATGTTTCCCCCTTTGAATACATGTAAATATGCTGCATATGTTTGTGAAGAATATTGGGCAAGACATAGAGAAAATACTTTTCTGATCACAAAATCCTGAATATTAGGAATGTAAACATTCATATCTTAATTAAATACATTTAGTAATTCACATTTTGTTACTCAAGTATAAATGTTAAAAAGGGTTAGTGCCGGTTGTCTTACACTCCTGTGTTCTTCCACTTTCTGTGTGTAATCATGCAGAGAAAGCAATCATATGACTCGTGGCGCAGTGGTTAAATGCCTGTACTGCAGGTAAAACTGTGCTCACGACCTGGGTTCAATCCCCGGTAGCAGGCTCAAGGTTCACTCAGCCTTCCATCCTTCCGAGGTCGGTAAAATGAGTACCCAGCTTGCTGGGGGGGCAATGTGTAGCCTGCACACTGTAATCAAAATTGTAAACCGCCCAGAGACTACTTGTAGTGGTATGGGGCGGTATATAAGCAGAACACTTTTAACACATATCTATCCATTTACACTTGTATCTCAGATTTTCATATCCTCATCTGCAGAATCTTTCTTCATAGGTCTGTGTAAGCATATGAAGAATTGGAGAGCAGGATTTTTACCAGTGTAAATGGATGGTTTTTTTTTGTTAAAAACATAAGAACATAAGAAGAGCCCTGCTGGATCAGGCCAAGGGTCCATCTAGTCCCGCTTCATGTATCTCGCAGTGGCCTCACCAGATGCCTCTGGGAGGCTGTGTTCACAGGTCAATAGAAACCTGTTGCTGTAGGCAAGCTTTAGTGATATATCTGCCCAAGTTGTATGTTGTTGTTTCATAATATTTTACGATCTACTAAACATCATAGTGTGAGTCCATACAACTGTTCTAAAAAAACGAACACACCCTTCTCCTTTCAGTTTTTATAGCTGAGATGCTGTCTGTATTTTCTCATAATTTATTATAATGGGTTCAGATCTTTCCATAAGATTTACTGAAATGTTGCTTCTTGGTGTATAGCCTAACACTGGAATACCTTAAAACCAGATTGTACATCATAAATTAATTTTCTGACATTTAACCAGAAACACAGTGGTCAGATTCAGGTGTCTTTCTGACTTGGGCCAATGAACAATCAGTGATTTTCCTTCTCAGTATTAATCTTATTCTGATGAACATATAAAAACAGGAAAATATTGGAGGGATTTACTTTGATTTATTGCAAATGTTAGGTTTTGGCAGGACTCTCAATATGCTTTGTTTTAAAATCCCCAGCTGAATACTTGTGAATGTTTTAAATAATTGCTGGACCATTTATCATTCTTTTTGGTATATGTGTACAACCATATGTGGCATATGAATGGCTGTTCAGCACATCAGATTCACATGTCCCTGCTCTAAACCCACTGACCTCAATGGAGTTTAAGCATATATACATAGGAGATTAATTTAGCCCTGCATTTTAAAAAGGCACAAGAATTACCTTCTCTTATATAAACACATTGTTCATTCTTAAAGATGTGAAGTCCTTCAACACATCACACTGTTTTTAGAAGCATAGTGATTTCTGTATGCATCAGGGGAAGGAAAAAGTTGTTGGGGAAGAGAGCACATTTAATACTTAAATATTTTTACTCTCACTGTAGAAAAATAGATTATACTTCGATGGGTGCATTGCTACAATAAACTAATATAACATGTATTGATAACTTAAAGCACTCCCACCCTTCTGCTGAATTTATTCTGGGAGGTGACCTCAATGCAAGAGTCGGGACCACTAATCAAATCTTTTATAAAACAGGGATGGCTGAGGATGAACACTCTCTGCCTCCCTTATGTGGTCTGACCAGGAGGTCAAAAGATCCGTTTTACAATGCTGGTGGATTAGCCCTTGCCAGATTTTCTATTTGCACCAATATGATCTGGCTTAATGGTCTCCTTGACTTCCCTAATGCTGGCGAACATACCTTTGTATCCCCCCGAGGCTCCAGCGTTGTCGACTATCTCCTAGTTTCGACATCAACAAAACAGCGAGTAGTACACTTTGCAGTTGGCGATTATGTCATCAGTGACCACCTTCCCTTAATATTGTCTCTAAATCTGCTAGAGCATAGGGCATCACCCGCCAGGGAGGCTGATAATTTGATGCCTAGGTCTAAAATCCTGGTCAATAAAGATCTGTCCACTAAATTCCATCAATTAGTGATAGCCCAAGGAAGCAGAAAACTTCAACAAGGCATTCTAGTGAACCCTGACTATTCTAGCCAAATTAAATTCTTTGAATCCTTTATAAACCTAATTTTTCATTCCTTGAGTCATAAGCCCACACTGTGCCGCTATGGGGGACCACATAATAACCTTAATTGGTTTGACAAGGAATGCAGAGAGCTCAAGGTTCTATTGCGCGCCTCTTTCATGGTTTTCAGGCAGACCAATGCCCAAGGTGACTTAGTAAAAAATACTTTCAGTATCATCAACAATTAAAAGCCCTACTCCTTAAGAAAAAGCAAATTTTTTTCCATAACCAGTGGAATAAGCTATTTCAAGCTGTCGCTCATAATAACACTAGACAATTCTGGTCTATTGTTACGGGATTCTCAAGATCAGAGGTGGAGGATTCAGATGCAGTTCCACCATCTAGGTGGGTTCAACACTTTTCTGACGTTTTCTTTGATAGGAATAAGCCCACAGCCAACTGTCCTGACTTTTCCTCCCCCAACCTGCCCGAGTGGCCTCCAGTATGCCCTGAGGATATCTATAAAATTATTGTAGGTCTACGGTCAGGTAAAGCTGCAGGCCCTGACGGTATACCCCCTGACCTCCTAAAATGTGATCCAGCTTGGTGGTCTTTACTACTAGCCCCATTTTTCACAACCATCAATAAAACTGGCTTTATACCCAAAGATTGGACAACTGCCACAATTGTTCCCATCTACAAAAAGGGGGATCCTAATTCCCCAGAGAATTACAGACCTATCAGCCTATTATCGGTAATTGGCAAAGTTTATGCCAAATACCTAAGCAATAAACTTTCCTCCTGGATAGACGCCGAGAACATCTTAGGCCCTGAGCAATCAAGATTCTGTCAGGGCAAATCCACGTTAGATAACTGCGCTATCCTTTCACACTTGGTCTATAAACAGGTCAAGATATCTAAGGCTAGACTCTATGTGGCTTTCCTTGACCTGAAGGGTGCTTTTGATTCTGTAGATAGAGAGCTACTTTGGGATAAATTATCCAGATGGAATATTGATCAAAGGCTACTTCTCCTAATTAGAGCCTTGCATGCCGATACTTTATGTACGGTTAGATGCTCTCAGAATGGCAAACTAACTCAACCCTTCAAAACAAATAAAGGAGTGAAGCAGGGCTGCATTTTGGCCCCAACACTTTTCAACCTCTTCCTAAATGACTTAGCTCCTAATCTGCGGAATGTGAATAGCCATTGCCCAAAACTGGGTCAGACACAAGTTCCATTGCTTTTGTACGCCGACGACGCAATACTTCTCTCTCGCACTAGGATAGGTCTTAAACGCTTACTTAATGGTGCCACGGACTATTTCTTAGCCAATAAATTGGAGGTTAATTACTCTAAATCTAAAATAATGGTCTTTGCGAGAAAATGGACTGCCCACAAATGGGTAATGTTATAGAGCAGGTAAAGTCATTTAAGTACCTGGGTGTTCACTACAACTACAGGCACACCTGGTTCTCCCATCGCAAGTATGTCCTAAATTCTAGCAAGATCTCTGCTAGCGCAATCTCACGGTTCTTTTTTAGCTATAGCAATCGCTATGTACCAGCTTCCCTGACAATATTTAAGGCCAAAACCCTATCTCAAATCTTATATGCATCACCAATTTGGTATAAAGCTATAGATCGCACAGTGGAGAGTATTCAAGCCTCTTTTTTGAGAAGAATCCTAGGCCTCCCTAAATGTGTCCCATACGCCGTTCTTTGCTTAGAAACTGGCATGATAAGGCTGAAGACCTTGGCCAGACTAAGAGCTATTAAATTCTGGCTTGGAATCCTTTACAACCCAGTTCATACCCGTTTATTATATCAACTTTTGATAGATCCTGACCTCCCAGTCGAGATCTCCGATGTTCTCACCACTCTTAAAGTAGCGGGATTGGATATTGAGCAGCTTGGCATGTTAAGTCAATCTGAAGCATATAGGACTATTAAAGACAGGCTATTGAACATCGAATGGCAAGAACTGTGCAGCGAAGCCAATACCACCAGCTCCCCACTTCAATTTAACATCCCAGTCCTACCTGGGAAGCCTGCTTTTTTTCTGACTTACCTAACATGTCCCGAAGCGCGCAGAGCCTATTCACTTGCCAGATGCAATTCCTTCCCCTCGGCACTATTGTCAGGCAGGTTCAATGGAATCCCAGAGGATCTGTCCATGTCAAACTAATGCCGTTGAAACGCTTGAACACATCTTCTTTCATTGCCCAACTCACGATGCACTTCGTAGGAAATATCTATCCTCGATCCTCGATAGAATGCAAGGGTGGGAAGGCTTGGTTAAGCTTAGGTTCCTTCTCTCTACGCAAGTCACCTCTTATCTGGATGAGGTGGCCTCCTTTGCCTCTGAAATTATAGCAGCACGAGGATCTGGGCCTCCCTATTCCCCATCTCATTGGCTTAAGTAGCTAATGCATATATTAGAATCACCAGTTCCATGTTTGATTACCCTCCTTGCTGACCTCATTTTCTCTTGTTGTGTTGTTTTATTTTATTTTAATGCCAATAAAGGTTGATTTGATTTGATTTGATTTGATTTGATATAACCAGTTGGTCTATGGGGCCTTTTTATTTCCTTTAGCCTTCTTCACTGTTAAACTCAGTGTTAGCTGTTTCTTGTGCTTATTCCCCACCCCCACCCCAGCAATTATACTTACATTATTATATGTTTAAACAACAAGACTTTAAGGAGGAATGAACAGAAACCAGCAATTGGTTGAAGACAGCCAATTCTTTTCTCTGGTTTAGCTACAGTGTCTGGTTCCAGCTTAACCTCCTGCTGTTTGATTCCCTGCAGTTGCCTACAGAATCGTTGTTTTATCGAGCTGTCCTGCAGGTTATTGTAGAAGAATTATATGGAATCAAAAGAAGGTAATATGTTCTAATATTGCATGTTAGTTCTCTACAAAATGTTAATTGTGCCCAATGCTCTTCAACATTTTTTTATGATCTGGATCGGGTGGTGCAGGAAATGCTTATTAACGTTGTGAATGACACAAAATTGGGTGGAATCGCTAATACCCTGGAAGACAGAAACAAGATTCAAAATGATCTAGATAGGCTTGAACACTGGGCTGAAAACAACCGAATGCAACAGCAGGGACAAATTCAAAATATTGCACCTAGAAAAAAGAAACCACATAATTACAAGATGGGACATGTATTGAAAGAACACCAACCTTTTAGCATCCTAAACCACTGAGAGAATCTCTTTGACTACAGGTCTGGACTCTGGCTTTGGCTCTGTAAATTCTGTAGCAAGCAGATTTACCCCTTAAATTGTTGTTTAATTAAAGCAATTGGTGAGAAGGAGCTGGTGCATTGCAATGTCCTGTCTGTACAAAGCTTGCTGAAGTTAGACGTTGCCGTCCTTTTACAAATGACATTTACAAATGGTAACTTCCCTTGGGCTAAGGCAGTGGTTCTCAACCTGTGGGTCCACTTGGCTAAGGGATCTCAAATCTTTGCCTTGATAGTCTTCCCCAACATTATTGGTTTTAGAGGCAAAACGTTCTCCTTTTGATTTAAAAAGCAACATTGAGCTCCGGATAGTAATAGAAAGGCCACCGGTTTGTGAAAAGAATTGGTTTGTTGTTGTTGTTGTTGTTGTTGTTGCTGTTGTTGTTGTTGTTGTTGCTTTGCTGTAGGTAAAAGAAAGTGGCTGAAAAGAATACTTGAGTGCATGACTTCAATTATAATCAAAAGAGGAAAAATATTGGTATAGCAATTTTGACTTGGCATTAATGTATATGATTAATCTATACAATAAAGATATTCTTTGTGGAGTGACAATATGTAGGCTGTCAGTACAACAAGAAGCATAAATGTCATTTATCATTTCAGTGACCACAATATTGGGAAAGTATATTCTAAAACATCTTCCTTCTTGGATTATGTTAGAAAATCTTTAAAAAAGCTTGACCTTGATGAATCAAAGGTAAGTAACTGATTATTCCTTATGCAGTTCATATTCAAATGCTATTTATTGCCATGACTGTTTTGCCAGTGAAGGTCATGCTAGTGCAGTTAGCAAGTTCATACGGTGGTGGTGGTGGGTGGTGGTGATGATGATGATGATGATAATGATGATGATGGAACCCCTTATCCACAGGATCAGTATCTGATGATTTACTTACACATGGTGTGAAAATCTTAAAGATATTAAAAGAAAAATCCCAAATATGTACATTTCTAATATTGGTGTTCCCAAAACAGGCCACTGGAGGGCACAAGAGAGCATGCTATGCATAGTGTTTACTATGGAACTCTGACTTTCAATGATCCTATCCAAAGTACTGTATTTTTCGCCCTATAAGACTCTTTTCGCCCTATAAGATATTCTTTTCGCCCTATAAGATACCCTTCCGCACTCCATTGCTCCTGTCTGCGGTGAGGGGAGGGAGAAAAATAGGGAGAGAAAATGCAGGCTCACCACCATCCTGTAGGGATTCCTGCCAAAGAGGTGGCGGGGACAACAAAACAAACAGAACGCAAGGAGAGCCTGGCATCCACAGCTTTACAGTCTGCATCGGAAAATGCAGGGGGAAATGTCTTAGTGTCTTATGGAGTAAATATAGTAGTCCCCGCCACATATATATCACAGATTTCCCTTTATTTATTTATTTATTTATTTATTTATTTATTTATTTATTTATTTATTTATTTATTCTTGGACTTGTAAACCACCCGATTTTCCCAGAGGGAACTCTGGGCAGTGTACAGACATGTCACCTGCACAGAGCCTCTCCCGTCCCCTGCTGCAGCTGGGATTTTGCAGTTCTAATCACCTCATTTGCAAAGAGGCTTCCTCCAGGGAACCCCTCCCCACCCCACCCCTTCTGCAGTCAAGATTAGGGATGGGCATGGTTATGAACTGACCCACTTGAGCCCAGGCGATGCTCAAAACCCTCTGATACATGCAGAGCCAATTGCTTTACCGTCCTCTGGATGTCATGTTTGCTGGCGAGTCAGGAGCTGTGCAGGGACAGGCATCATCCCGCCTCCCTGTCTGATTGGCCAGCACCACAGAGGAGCAAAGATGACATTGCAGCATGCTTCCTCATTGCAGCTCAGCTCCGTGCTGGCACAGAGAAAGGTAAAGCAATTGGTTCTGCATGTATCAGAGGGTTGCAAGCACCACCTGGGCTTGTGTGGGTTGTTTCATAACCTACTGGTTTCAAAATGAAATGCTCATCCCTAGCCGCAATTCCCCAGTCAAAAATCACCTTGTTTGCAAAGAGGTCTCCTCCATGGAGCTTCTGCTCTCCCCTTCTTAATTCTGGATTCCCAGTCCCAATCACCTCATTTGCAAGTATCCCCTTTTCCAGCTTGGATTCCCCAGTCCCAATCATCTCATTTGCAACCCTCCCCTTTTGCAGCTTGGATTCCACAGTTCCAGTCACACCATTTGCAACCCTCCCATTTTGCAGCTTTCGTTCCACAGTTCCAAACACCTTGTTTGCAAGCCTCCCCTTTTGCAGCCAGGATTCCCCGGCCATGAAACCTTAGGCTAAGCATTTTTTCTTGTTTTCCTCCTCTTATGTGTCTTATGGTCAGGTGTGTCTTATAGGTAAACAGTATTAATAGGTGGTGTACATTTCCGTGTTCCAGGGGTACCTGGAGCTGTGCATCTTGCTCAAGGCTACCAAGGCTGGCTCTTTCCCTTAAGGAACAGTTGGGAAATCAACCTCACTCTGTTGGCTTTTCAGCCATGCCACCAAACTCTCTCCGAGTCACTTAATGCTATTTAGGTATGCTCAGATTTAGACCTACTGTCTAGATCTGGCAAATATATACAGTATTGGATTATTGCATTCAAATTGCTGCATATTGCATATTTAGCTGGTAGGTACTTTTTCACAATAGACCAAGGCTGCTTTTACACGACCCCTAAAATCCGATGCAAAGGGCTCCCAGATGCGGAGCTTACAATTGTTTTCCCACAAGCTGCGAAATTTAAAAAAAATTAAGTACAACCACGCGCACCTAAGCGTGCCCCAGCGCATTTTACAAGTACCTGGTCTCCGGAGGTAAAAATTTTTCGATGCAGACTGTAAAGCTGTGGATGCCAGGCTCTCCTTGTGTTCTGTTTGTTTTGTTGTCCCCGCCACCTCTTTGGCAGGAATCCCTACAGGGCTGCTCCGACCGCAGATGGTGGTGAGCCTGCATTTTCTCTCCCTTTTTTTCTCCCTCCCCTCACCGCAGACAGGAGCAATGGAGTGCGGAAGGGTGGGAACACAAGAAGCAGAACAAAACCCCACGATCTCTGGTCTGAATTTAAGTTGCCAGCGGATTTTAGAGGTCGTCTAAAAGCACTCTAATTTACTGTAACTGGTGAGAAGTAGGAAGACCAATGATGGCAGGGCAGAAGCATTTGAGGGAGGTGCTAATTTCTCCTGCCTTGGTCCTTCATGCCCTCCCACCCATGTGCCTCCCTTCCCTACAGGAGACTGTCACCTCCCATATAACTGTAGGCCATCCTGCTGCTTTTTATCATCCCTCAAGTAGCAAGTGAGGGGATAACTGTACCTCTTGTGGTAAGCAGCACTGGATAGCAAAAGGTGCAAATACTGTTCAAGAATATTGTGGATTCCTGCACTCTCTTCTTGTGTTGTCCCTCAGTGTAAATTTTTAAGCAGTACTACAAAGATTTGATACAGCTTCTACAGACAGTTTATTTTATTGCAAAGCCAGTCTATAGGCTTTACATAGCTTTCTGTCTCCAGGACTAACTAAGTAATCAATGCTAAGGGCAGAAGAGTAATAAAATTAGTTTTTTGTTATGCCAGGAAACAAATATGAAGTCCATTAAGTTAAAAGTAAAATGTGAAGTTTTCCCTCTCATTGTAAAAAGCAACAACCTGGCTAATTAACACAATGTAGGACTCTTAACACAATATTTCCAAATATCTCCACCACCCCCCATTTTCTGTTGTTCCCCAATTGTGTGTTTTAGTTTGTAATGTGGGAGCCCATGTGTTTTACAGAGAACAGATATGAAAGGAGCCATCATATCTGTTCTCTGTAAAACACTATGTGCACAGGCACACAAGTAAGAAAACACCAGTTGACTAGCATATGCAAATGTTTTGTGCGAGCAGAGGTTGCTTTGTGTGTTTCAGATAACACAATTCATTGTGCACATTTTCAGAATCAATCCATGAGATATCGACTTGTGGGCTTGAAAGATTTTATTTGTGTTGATAAAACATCCAAGTATGAGCTGTGGTCTTCCACATATGTATCCAGAAAGAGGTCTCACCAAGTTCACTGAGATACAATGTAGACAGGTCATGTGCTCTGTGAATTTTAAGGAACATGTTTACAATTTACCGAGCTGAACATTCAACAGCTAATAATGGAGAGGCACATAGAGTTCAGCCATCAAAACAAGATTATGGATGGCTGATGTGAGGGGTTGTATGAAAAAATGTAGCTTGCATGGTATTTCAAGAATTACTATACATTAAATATAAACGAATGTGCAGAATACATGCCAGTGCCAAATTCCATTTTAATCTAATGAGTTTTAACAGCTGTACTATCTACACAAATCACCTAACACACCACAGACTTCACTTTAATATAAACAAACAGAAAATCCGCCTGCATCAACAAGGTGTTGGAAGAAATGGAACAAGTCCATAGTAGATAAGAGTTCAGAATCAAGTATGTGTAGGATTTCATTAGAGGTCTTTTATTGCTTTCAGAGTGAGTTGATGGCTCTGTTTTATTTGAGTACTAGTATGGCAGGAGTTTGATGAAGGTAGTCAAAAGGAAAGGGTGCATTTTGTCCCTTTATCTGTTCAGTTTCTATGCAGAAGATATACAGAAAACTGGACTAGATTCACATGGAGGAGTGAAAAGGTGGAAGAAATAATAGTAATCTAAGATAGGAAGATGACACCGTCTTACTGGCAGAAAGCAGAAATGACTTGAAATGACTGTTGGTGAAAGAAGAAAGTGCCAAAGCAAGAGTGCAGTTGATCATTAAGAAACTGAGTAGAGAAGAACTAGGCAACTTTAATGTTGACAATCAATAACTTGAAATAATGAAAGTACAGATTTTGTATACTTTGGTTCAGTTATCAATCCAAATGGATTCTGATGCCAACAGAAGAAGATTGAGACTTGTAAGGGCAGAGATGAAGGAACTAGAAAAGTTCATTAAGTGTAAGGATGTATTATTGGAGAACATCTGTGGATTGCCAATCATCATGTGGATATATGAAACTATGTGGTAAAGAAAATTAGCAGTTTAAAATATGGTGCTGAATTGAGTTTTGTGGATACCCTGGTCTGCCAGAAAGTTGAACAAGTAGGTCGTAGATCAGATCATGTCTGCACTATCTCTAAAGGAAAAAAAATGATGAAAGTGAGGCTATCGTACTTTGAGTCCAACATAAAAAGCAAAATTCTCTGAAAAATATAGCACAGTTGAAGGCAGAAGGACAGGAGATGAGTTAAGTCCCCAAAGAAAGCCAAAGGCTTGAGTTTACAAGAGCTGAGCAAGCATGCTGAAGGTAGGACGTTTTGGAGATCTGTCATTTGCTGGATCACCATAGGTTAGAGGCACCTTGATGGCACGTACGACAGTCTAATAGTATACAGGTATATATTTTGTTTGCATTTGAAAAAGATGAAATTCAAGCATCTTCCCAGACCTCAAACACACAAGAGTTTCAAAATGAATATCATTTCCAGACATCAGACATAGCCATTTTGACCATCAAAAATGGGCTCCAAGCAACAGCAGACTTTTGCAGCAGTCTTTTATTCTCTTGCTATTAATTAGTTTCATTTTAATCAGACAGTTGTTTGTCATGATATTCTTGACAAAACTCACTCTATATTAAACAAAACCAACCTTAAATTGTGCAACAGTTTGATTGTGTCATAGTACAGCGTTTTTGATAGTGAAATTAGTAAATTGTTAATGATTTTCTAGAAATGATGGGCCGTAGAATCATTCCGTTCATTCTCCTACATCCTGAAGCTACATTCTCTGAATTTTTTATTCTGACTTTTGTTGTGAAAAGGGAAAGCAAAATAAATGAGCTGAAATGAATTACTATGGATGCAGCTGGAATTGGAGATTTAATCTAGGGTGTTAGTTACAATATGCAACTTGCTGAATCTTAAATTGCCAGCAAATTGTTGTTTGCATCATACACCAATTTTGTAATGTCTGAAACACAGGGATCCTATGAAAAGGAAAAACAATGTAGTAACTTTCTTGATGTCCACAGCATTCATTCGTACACATTCTTTTAATTTTAGAATATGGTAATTCCCTTGAAAATGTTGAGAATGTTACACCTCAAACCTAATTGTGGGACATATTTCCAAGCAATTCACCCTGTTCCAAAACATTAAGAGGCTGAAATCCTGTTGCTTAATGTACTAGGTCGCAACCAGATTCAGTTCTTTGAATCAGTGAGTGGAATGCATGGAGGAGCTGATTCACCAAATCCTCATTGATTTAATGGTCCTTTTCTAGTTGAGACTTAATATGTTAAGCAATAGGATCTCAACCAATACGTCATAATCTGATTCTGGTTTTTTTTATCATAGCAGGTCCATAGTTAAAATGGAAGGTATGGGGAAATCATCTCCATTTAAAATTTATTTATTTATTTATTTATTTATTTTGGAGTATTTTTACCCCACCTTTCTCCTTGGAAAAGGACCCAAGGCAGCTTACAGTAATGAGGGATAATATTCAGTCCAGTACAATTAAGACATGTTCAAGTATTTGAGAACAAGGAATTGAGGGACATCTTACAGCATTAATAGACAACATTACATTAAAGCAACACAGTTATAAGTAGTCATAAACATAAAGTCTATGTGAAACCATAGATTCATATAAAATACAAGTTCATCATTCAGGGAAAGTTTGCCTGCAGAGAAAAGTCTTTGTCTGTTTCCGGAAGGACAACAAAGATGAAGCAGTCCTGGCCTCTAGTGGGAGGGAGTTCCAGAGTCTGGGCGCAGCAGTCAAGAAGGCCCTTTCATGGGTTCCCACGAGACGTACCTGTGAGGGTGGCAGGAAGGGCCTCTCCTGATGACCTTAACACCCGAGTTGGTTCATACTGTGAGATTCGATCTTTGAGGTAGCTAGGACCCAGGTCATAGAGTGCTTTGTAGGTCAAGGTCAGCACCTTGAATTGTGCTCAATAGCTGATTGGCAGCCACTAGAGCTGTTTTAATAGGGGTGTAATGTGATCTCTGTACCCCGCCCCAGTCAGCAGTCTGGCTGCTGCATTTTGGACCTGTTGACGTTTCTTGAGACTTTTCATCTGTAGTCCCACATAGAGTACATTGCAGTAGTCCAGCCAGGATGTCACTAGGCCATGTGCCACTGTGGCCAGAGATGGTTTCTGAAAAAAGGGGCATAACTTGCGTACTAGCCTTAATTGGGCAAATGTGCTCCTGGCCACAGCCGTGACCTGGCCATCCAAGCAAGCTCAAGGAGAAGTCCAAGAGCACAAAAATTAGCACAAAAGAAAATTCTTATAATGGCCTTACATCCATTGTAACTTGTACGCTGTACTGAATTCACTGGCAGCCTTAGAGCGATTTATATTTTACGTAGAACAGGCACCATAAAGGCAAAATTCTGTTTCCTACTTTTAGTATAATCCCTCCAAGGGAATGCAGATCTTTCTTTGCTACCTGCCTGAGACATCAGACATGCAAACTAAATTGCTATTTCCCAGTTGACCAGTTACAAAGGAGAAGCAAGCAAATTTGCCAAGTGCAGATTGAAGCTTGCTCATGTTAGAATAAACAGTCTTTTGGTGCTCTGCTTAAGGGTATGCTGCTTCTAGAGATGAAATCAGCATTTCTTCTGGCGAGGTCCTGTGTAGTCAAGTTGCAAGTGAGACAAAAACCATTTTGGAAGTGAAAAATAAGTAGTGGAAAGCCATTATAGTAATTTAGAGAAATATTGATTGTAAAATGTAATATTTAGTTGTTTTTGAAGTGTATTTAATTAGAAAAAAACAATTTTAGCATCTGCCTCAGGTAGGTTTTAATTGCAATCATCAATTTTCTTGCTGTTGCAGGTTTCAGACAGCCTCATAATGGAGTACTTTGAAAAATACAAGCATAGAATGAATGAGCTGGAAGCTTTTAATATGGTAAAAATCACAGTCTTGGAGAATTAGTTTTATATGTTTACGCTAGGCCACAGTTGGCTTGTGTTAAACTTTTATGATGGGGTGGATCATTTTTGTTATGATATGCTCTCGTAGGAAGCGGGGGGAAACAACAGTCCATAACAGGAACGTGCTAGTTTCCAAAATTATATTAGGTGTTGGTAAAATAATGAGAACATATGGTGATTCTTTTTCAAGTACAATAAACATTTTTTAAAAGCCGGTCTCTGTTTGAACCCATATTGGTCTCTGTGCATTCTTTTTAATACATTTCATTGTAAGTTCTCCTTTTAACAAGATTGCTGTCACTTGCAATGTGTTTTGTGTGCTGGAGTTATACCTCAAAAGTACAAAGTCAATCGACGCCTTGCCTAATGCATTCAACAGACTTTGATGTTTTTTGCACTGATGCTCTGAAGATGTCCAGAAGTGGAGTCATAGTAATTACAATGGATTTTGTGGTGAAGAGATATATTATTTCCTTAATTATTTTTCTGGAAAAGTTTCTGTTCGCAGAGAATTAGTGCTGATGGACATTTTGGAATATTCTCATGAGAAAAAAAGTATTGTAACGAATGAGATGTTCATTGGTAACATAATTTACATTTTCATGAACATAGTGACTGGATTTTATATATACCCGTATATACTCAAGTATAAGTGGACCTGAGTATAAGCCAGGGTCCCTAATTTAAACCCCAAAAACTGGGAAAATTTATTGACTCAAGTATAAACCTAGGGTGGGAAATGCAGCAGAGCCTGGCAACTCCTCCTTTGTGAGCTGGGTGTGTGTGTGATGTTTAAAATGATTTTTAGCCACTGAGGCAAGTGCTTGAGTTAGTGGCTAAAAGTCATTTTAAACATTATTTTAAAACGACTTTTTAAAAAGCCATGTTAAATAGGGGGGGGGGTGTCAGGAGAAGTGGTGCACAATGTTTCAAATGACTTTTAGCCACTGACCCAAACTTGCCTCAGTGGCTAAAAGTATTGACCCGAATATAAGCCGAGGACCCCCTTTTTCAGCCCAAAATTAGGGCTGAAAAACTAGGCTTATACTCGAGTATATACAGTCTGTGTGTGTGTGTGTGTGTGTGTGTGTGTGTGTGTGTGTGTGTGTGTGTGTGTAGGTGGACAAATCCTGTTTTACTAGATGCTGTTCCTTGGTCATTGGAATAAAAAGCTATCAGACAAAACTCCCCTTGAAAATAATAACTGTAATACCTTTGAAGCACTGAAGCATGAAATACATCATGTGAGAATCCTTCTGCTGATTTATGTTTATATAAGGGAAATAACAAGAGCCTTGGCAGCAAATTGCTGCTCGTTGATGAGGTGCTGGTTGTGTTCTGGTTGCATAGGCATTGCACATTTTGGAGCGATGCCCTGCAACATAACCAGCATCTGATTAATGGCTACTGGCAATTTGCTGCCAAGAGTTTTGTGATTCCCCCTTCACAAGCACAAATCAGCCATAGAATTCTAGACATATTTGTTTTTACAAATTGGCTTTTCAAACAAATAAAAAAATCCCCCACCCTCTTATTTCACAGAGGCTTTATTGAATTAAAGTAATTTTGGATATAGTGTAGTGTAGCAGTGTTGTAGTGGATACAGTTGGGTTCAGATCACCATGCTGTCATGAAACTAACCTACCCCACAAGGATGTTGTGGTAAAAGTAGAGCCTTTTACCACAATATCACTTGAGCTTCTTGGAGAAGAGTTGGGATATCAATGCAAATTAAAATAAACAATGGGAGCAATATTTTTTCTGCAATAGTGAAGTATTTTTCACTATATGGCTACTATGTTATCTATATCTTCCAGCTGAAAGTTGTTTTGGGACCTTGCATAGAAGCCTTGATCCTTCTAGATCGCCTTTGCTACCTCCAAGAGCAGGTAATGCTTGAGTATGCAATGCCTATAAACCATACAGGGATTTATTGAATTATTTAAACAGCAATGGATTACGTATTTTTCATATTACACAAAGCAAAACTGTGATTTTGCCATATTTGCCAAATTTCAAAGTGTTCAATTTCCAACATTGCTCAGTAGCGGTTTTTAGTTGGAAGAAATCAGCTTGTTTCATTTCTTCTTAATTGCATGGTAGATTAGGAGTAATGAAGAAGCAGTGTTGCCTGAACAGATATTTTAATTGTTAATAAGTGAAGTGCTAAGTTTCAACTTTTTACTTTGTGTACACTCTTCAAAGTATATGCCTATGGGAAAATAAATAAAAGCAAAATTAAAAATATGGGGGATATATGGGTCACATTAAATTTAATACTTTTAGTATTAAATGTAATACTACATTTGAGAACAATCTTAGAATTTTTATGGATCACAAGCTTAAATGTGTGATCCAACCGCAAAAAAAGGGGGCAAATGCTGTCATAGATTGCAAAAACAGAAGCATAGTCTCCCATTCAACTGAAGTACCAGTTCTCTATTCCATGCTGGCTATGTCTTATCTTGAATGTCATGTCCAGTTCTGGACAGTGAACTTTAAGAAGGATGCAAACAAACCCCGAAAGGTTCAAAGGACAGCAAGGATGATCTGGGGATTGTAAACCAAGTCCTATAAAGAAAGATGGCAAGGACTGGGCCTCTTTCTTGGTGTTGCTCAGAACAAGTCTAGTGTCTTTCCCTCTTGATGTTGAAAAACTTCTTTTCCCTGCATCCTCCTTTGCTTCCCTCCATCATCACTGTCTTCCACCTGAAATCCACCATGGGTCTTTACCGGTCTAGCTTCTAGGCCCTATTCTGGGAATATATTCCTTCCAAATTTTCTGCAGTTAAGAAGCTTCTCCTTTATTCCACTTGCAAGGTTTTTTTTTGTTAATTTAAGAACAATGAGAAGTTTCACTTTATTTTATTTTTGATTGGCTAGTTGAGAAAAAGCTCTGGTACTTTCAAAGCTCCCTTGACCTTGCGAGCTTCCCCTGTGTACCTTTGGAGCATTTGCCTGTTATCTGGCTTCCCCATTGGTACTGGCTTCTCTCTCATGCTCTTTGTCCTCTTGAGACCAATTAATATAAGAAACAAACAAAAGGATCGAATTACAGAATGGAAATTATCCTGGAAAGGAGGAACAGTCTGAAATGCTTTTCTCAGGGAGAGAAAGAAAGATCAGGTCCCCTAACCTTTTTAACCCTGGCATAGAAAGCAGGCATTTGCTGTGTCGTAGTTGGGCTTGCCAGTAAAATGTTTGAACAACATTGTTCTCAGTAGGTTGCCAAATGGAAACCCGAACCTTCGGAGAGCTATGACAGCTGTGTGCCAAACCTGCTCTTGAAGTCTCAGTGGGACAGACATTTAAGTTTGAAGAGAAGCACTCTTCATATGGGCAGAACACTTTGCTCTGTGCACGTATGTGTTCAGAAGCTTTGGTTCTGTATATTTGATGGCTTATAGAAGTAATATTTGGCTGCTAAGTTCAGAATATCGAGAGCTCTTTATTTGATAAACCTTTGGATGTGCCAGGAGCTCTTTCATACCTTTGCTAAGCTAAATACAACCTGGAAATTTCTCACTAACCACATTTTCCCATTTTGTCTGAACTAGGAAACAGTTGTGATTAATTTTGAAACAAGGTGGAATATTAAATTAATTTCAGACCCTAATGTTACTGTTCTGGCTTGTTCTGAAGCTGATAGACATATTTTCCCTGTTCCAGTGAAACAGGAAACAGTGCTTAATTAAAAATACCCGTGTTTGGTTTTAGCTCAGGTAAAGGGAAGAGAAAAAGAGCTGAAGATCCACAGATTCATTATCCTACCAGGCAAATTGCAAGCATGTAAATAGAACTTGTATTGATAAGCATGTCCCTGTAAATAGAACTTGTATTGATACTTCCTGTCCCTGTGCAAAGTTGTTAAACTTGTGCAAGTTATAAACAGTAGACTCAACCATGATGCTAGCGCAATACTGGTAAAAAAATTTGTTTTGCTGTGCAGCATAAAATGCTGTTCTAGACTGTGGATGAAATTTTCTGTATTTTAAATTTCACTGTTTTTACAGTGTACTTGGCATCTTGGATTTCTAATACACATATGTTTCAAAAAGATAATTGAAATTCTTTGATAATGAGGTAATTTTGAAGGCTACCCTTTTTAAAAAATTATGGAAGTATCACCTTTGCGGGCACCAACCTTTGACTCTTCTTTCCTCTCCTAAATCTTAAAGTAGAACATCAAACTTCAGCACAAAATGGAGTAGAAGCAACAAGATGTGGCATACTATTTCTGGTGATTTGCACAGTGATATTTAGGATTTATAAGAAGAAAGAGAGATCACTGCTGCAAAACTTAGCTGATCTGCTTTCCCCAAAATTCTGTTTAATTAATACTCCCACCACTCTTAGCAAACCTGCTTATACGTCCTTCTATTAGTAACAGTGTAAAGTGTTTGGAGACAATGCATATGTAGATTTCATATGCATTGTGTTAATAAGAAGGTTATATTGGTCATAAATCATCATGTCAGAAATCCAGCTGTTAATGCTAAAGCTGCCAGTGAACAATCCTGTTGCTTGATGTAAGAAAATGGTAACTTTCATCCCAATCCTAACCGGCAGATAGAGTCACTTCCATGATTCTCTGGGGGTATGCATACATGTATGTTGGGTTAGTGTGTGAGCATAGGTCCTCTAGACTTGTATGAAAGGCTTTTCATTTGCCAGTTAGGAAAGGATTGAAAGCTACTGGTTTTCATATGCTAAGTAACAGGATTTCAGCTATTGTGATATTAACTGCTCATATTTGTCACCAAAGTTTCAACACTTGCTTACTGTTTTAAAATATGAATTTTTCTGTATTTTAGCTTTCAACACTAATGTTTTTCTGATGTATTCTGATCAACATTTTACAGGACCACATTGCCTGGTCTGGACTGGTGAAGTTATTTGATCCCATAAAATCTCCCAGATGCTATGCAGTTGTGGCTCTGAAGAAACAGGTTTTCCACGTGGAAGCAAATAGCTAGAGTGAACTAATGCTAGAGACTGCTGCTGCTGCTTCTGTTTTATACTAGTTTATTTTTTACAGTTGTTCTGAAAGTATTAAACATTCCACTGATGCTTAATTTCTTTTAAAAGTTTTTATATGTTTATAGATCATGACAAATGAATCAGAAAAAAATAAAATTTAATCTAACCTCTATATGCTAATGTATTTGAAGTTATTAATAAGAGGAATAGGAAGCATGACATTTCAACTGTGGAAATAGTGTGGTGAGATTGTACCTTTGCTTTGTGAAAAGGAGGTAAACAAATGTAATACAAAAGAGCCACAATCAGATCACCCAATTAAAATCTTGAAAGCAGTTGTGTGTATCTGCAACGGAATCCTTAAGTTCTGCTGTCACATTTTTTTCCCTGTTGAGTTACTTCCCATTTCAGAATTACTGCTTTCAACTTCAGAGAACAGGAAGGAAAGGGGTGGTTACTGCTTCCCTGTACATCTTATTGCCACTTAATGAAGAATTGCTAACTTCTCTTTTAGCTTAGCCTGCTGTGAAAAAGTTTATGAGAAGTGGCAGAAGTTCTGTGTGACTGTTTTGTTGGGAAGTACCGTATTTATCGGCGTATAACACGCACAGGCGTATAACACGCACCTTCATTTTAAGAAGGAAATTTCAGGGGGAAAAATTAAATTTCAAATAAAGAATTTTCACCGATTTCTACCTTTCTCTCTCTCTCTCTCTCTCCCGTCCCTATGTGTGGGCGGTGCCTGAGGGGCTGTCCCGGCCTAGAAGAGCTTTTGCGCGGAGTGAAGGGGCGGGCCTTTTCTGCTCTTGCGGGCCTGGAGGGGTAAGGGGGTGGGGGCATCAGGCGGTGGCCGACCGGACAGACTGCATATCGGCGTATAACACGCATACATGATTTGCCCCCTATTTTCAGGGGGGGGGAAGTGCGTGTTATACGCCAATAAATACGGTAGCTCTTGCGCCTTAAGGTATAATGAGCCCAGCAATAGACACTGGCTATCAGAAAGGCACATGACTGTCCTAAATGCTTGAGCAACCATGGTTTTTTTTATATGCTCCTGGCCATATAATTTCTAGATTCTCATCAAAGGCACAAATCTGCTGTTGAGTGCTCTCTCGGGACACTTTCATAGTAAAGTTAGAGTTATTACTCCCTGATTCTTTCCTAACCTACTTCATGTGTTTGTTTGAATAAAATGGCATATCCCTCTGTGAGTAACTTAATTGCAGAGTTGAGCTGAGTCTTAAAGGAAGTTGTTCTATGTCAGGGCTTAAGAAATGATTATGCCTTTAAAAAAATATTCCCGTATGTAAAATATACGAAGTCTGATAATTAATATCTAATGCAAAATTATTCCAGGCAAAATCAAAGAAAAACAAAACAAAACAAAAGACAAAAAACATGTGGCACCTTAAAGCATAACTTTCATCTTTTAATGTAACATTTTTGGTCTACACGTCCACTTCTTCAGACATATAGCAACAGAATGAGGTGTGCAATTTAATATGTGATGGGATATACATTTCATACCAAATATTCATTGGCTGAAGTATCTGTATTTGCATGTCAGCCAAGTTGTAAGTTCCTATAGACAGTCCATATGGGAGGAGGAAGAGGAGGCAGGATTTGTAAGCATGGTGGGGAGGAGCATTTACCCAGGGTCTCATGTTGTTTTTTGATATGGTAGGTGTTTTTATGGCTCTGTGGTAAATTCCTCAAGAGACAGAATCCAGACCTCAGAGTTGGGGTGGGGGGGTGGGGGGAATTTTTTTAAACCTTAGAGTCCCATTAATAAATCCCATTATGTTTATTTGACATTTTATACAAAGTGTTTCTAAAATATTGACTAACGATATACCAATTAAACACTATTCAGAAATATTTAAAATATATTAAATTACCTGCTTGATTCTAGTAACTATTCTGCTTAATTAAAATATAAATTATAATTACTACTGGTCCTTGGCCATTCTCCCATGTTCCTCACTAATGGTATGGAATTAAGTATTTTCCAACCTGTGCAGTTGCTCAGCATAAAAAGTGTTTTGAAATTTGCAAACATTTATGATCTTTGCAGTATTCACAATAAATATTTTAGAAGGAAGCACTTTAGACTTCCTTCTATAGAATGAATAGAAGAATAAGACAAGAACAAAACAATGCTACTGTAGTGATACTATCATGAGTAAGGGATACTATCATGAGTAAGGGATACTATCATGAGTAAGGGACAAACAGGAGAATAAGCGCACGCATCGCAGAACACAAGAACGCAGTCAAAAAAGAAGAAAAATCTTCCTCTCTCTTCCAGCACATAAAAACAACAGGTCATGAAATTGATTTTAAAAGAACCAAACTCATCTCCAAAACTGAACACTTCAACAGTCGAATAATCATGGAAGCCATTGAAATAGAGAAACACCCAAACAACATGAATAAACGTGATGACACCTCCCGCTTGCCTGACATATGGAAACTAGCCCTGGTCAACAGACGAGCCTCTGTCACAAAGACTGACACCAGGTCCAAAAGGACACAAGATGCCACCACCTTCCATCCACACCAAACACAAACCCAGACCCTTCCCACAGATGAAACGAAACCACCATCCAATAACAAAACCACGACTGCACCATCTACCGCTACTCCCCACTCCAGCCACCACATGGAGCACACTTACACACGCCAAAAAAACATTGGGAGACCACAGACACGCAGCCAGACCAAAATGAATTCACAAGACACAGGACCCCACTCCACCAAAGCCCAGGATGCTGCCAGAACACCCATCACCAAGGTCGTTAAGAAACAAAAGGCTAATAGACACACATCCAGCACCTCACCCACACATGATGTCTCTAAACAGCCACCTAACCCACCAGCAGTTAAGCCCTTAACGATCGCCTCAGCCACACAGCAGATCACAAAAGAACAAACGAACCTACAATCAGCAACAGAGCAAGCAAACCACACACCCCAGCAGTATTTATAGAAGGACTTCAACTGAGATCACGCTTTGCTTCAAGAAGAAAGAAGCCAGAACACCAGCCTGAAGATGACGAGTGAGACCTCGTCGAAACGTCGCCAAAACAACCAGATTTCTACACGGGAAGAAACCCGAATCCACCCTAACATGCATACCTATACCCGTGAAAATCTACGAAAACAAATATCCGACCTCTACGGGGAGGAAACCTTCCAGCTGACCAGAACCTACGAGAAACTAGAAGTCCGAAGAGCCACCATCTTATGTGACATTGCATTCCTACGCAACTGCCGAGATAAAAATGTGATCCCCACAAGCTTCCAACTGAAATTCCACTCAAAAACCCCATCCAGCGAAAGGATCCTGAAAAGAACAGAACTAGCCCTAATCAGAAACGAACTACACAAGAAAAGATACCTACTAGATCAAACCAACAGAGACCTACTCACTCTCCACCTCAAACTCAGCAACAAAATCCACCCAACACTCTGGAACAAATCCAAGCAACTCGCCGCCTGGAAAGCTGAAACAGAGACCTCCCACAAGACAGACACACACACCAACAAACTCCACAAACTGGAAAAACGCCAGAAGCCCAACCCCCCACAGCAGCCCATGAGACAAACAGTTCACAACATATCAGACAGGACACTCACCATCGCAGAGACCAAAGTCCTGTCCAAAGGATTCAACTTTGCAGTCGCCCCCAGACACATCCCCACTGAAAACATCATATGCGGAGTGGAAGCCAGCCTAACCAAAATCAACCCAGATGAAGCCAACAAAATCAGACTCGAAGTCACCAACATCCTCTGCTCCAGCAAACCACCCAGAAGCAATTTACACAAAGAAGAACAAAAAGCCCTCACCAACCTGAGGAAAGACAAAAACATAATCATCCTCCCAGCAGACAAAGGCAATGCCACAGTGGTGATGAACACATCTGACTACCAAGCCAAACAATCCAACCTACTACAAGACCCTGCTTACATACCTTTGAACACAGACCCCACCACCTACCTGGAAAAAACCACCAAAGCCAAAATAAAAGCCTCACCCTTAAGTGAAGAAATCAAGCCAAGCATCATCCCCAGAGAGAAATCTTCCAGATGCCCCAAGCTCTACGGCCTCCCCAAGATTCACAAAGAAGGAACACCTCTCAGACCCATAGTCAGCTCCATAGGCTCACCCCTACAAAACCTCGCCCAAATTTCTTGCCAAACAACTCCAGCCCTATGCAGAATCCATCTCTTCATACGTACAAAACTCGTTCCACTTCATAGAAATTATAAAGAAACAAGACCTACAACCCAATGACCTACTCGTGAGCTTCGATGTTGTTTCGCTCTTCACACAAGTGCCCATTCAAGAAGCCTTGACAGCTATCCACAACAAATACAACCCCCCCAAGCACATCCTAGATCTGACCAACCACTGCCTAACCAACACATACTTCATCCACAATGGACAAAGATACAAACAGATAGAAGGAGCACCCATGGGATCACCCCTCTCACCGGTCATCGCAAACCTATATATGGAACACTTTGAAACCAACGCGTTACAGAAGTCCGAACATAAACCCAAACTCTGGCTCAGATATGTTGACGACACCTTTGTTATCTGGCCACACGGGAAAGACAAACTGAACAACTTCCTCACACATCTCAACAGCCTACACCCCAAAATACAATTCACTATGGAAATAGAAGCCAACAACCAACTTCCCTTCCTGGACGTCCTAATCTACAAAAAACCCGACGGCTCCCTAGGACATACCATCTACCGGAAAAAACCACATACAAACCGCTACTTAAATGCACAATCACACCACCACCCTGCACAGATCAACTCCGTAGCAAAAACCCTCATCTCCAGAACCAAACGCCTCGCTGACAAAGACCACCTAAAAACTGAATTACACACTCTCTCGAATGCTTTAATTGCGAACGGATTCCAAAAAAAAACACCATCACCAAACTAATCCAAAAAGAAACACCCCCCAAGAACCAAGAAACAGAAGAGAACAACGGCACTGCCCTCCTCCCTTACATCAAAGGCACCACAGACAAAATCAGCAAAATTCTCCACAAACACAATATCAAGACAGCCTTTTGCACCGAACAAAAAATAGCCAACATTTTAAGAAACCCCAAAGACAAGATTGAGCTAGAAAACCAAGGAGTCTACGAAATACCATGCAAAGTCTGCCCAGCCACATACATCGGACAGACAAACAGGAGAATAAGCGCACGCATCGCAGAACACAAGAACGCAGTCAAAAAAGAAGAAAAATCTTCCTCTCTCTTCCAGCACATAAAAACAACAGGTCATGAAATTGATTTTAAAAGAACCAAACTCATCTCCAAAACTGAACACTTCAACAGTCGAATAATCATGGAAGCCATTGAAATAGAGAAACACCCAAACAACATGAATAAACGTGATGACACCTCCCGCTTGCCTGACATCTGGAAACTAGCCCTGGTCAACAGACGAGCCTCTGTCACAAAGACTGACACCAGGTCCAAAAGGACACAAGATGCCACCACCTTCCATCCACACCAAACACAAACCCAGACCCTTCCCACAGATGAAACGAAACCACCATCCAATAACAAAACCACAACTGCACCATCTACCGCTACTCCCCACTCCAGCCACCACATGGAGCACACTTACACACGCCAAAAAAAACATTGGGAGACCACAGACACGCAGCCAGACCAAAATGAATTCACAAGACACAGGACCCCACTCTACCAAAGCCCAGGATGCTGCCAGAACACCCATCACCAAGGTCGTTAAGAAACAAAAGGCTAATAGACACACATCCAGCACCTCACCCACACATGATGTCTCTAAACAGCCATCATCTAACCCACCAGCAGTTAAGCCCTTAACGATCGCCTCAGCCACACAGCAAATCACAAAAGAACAAACAAACCTACAATCAGCAACAGAGCAAGCAAACCACACCCCCCCAGCATATTTATAGAAGGACTTCAACTGAGATCACACTCTGCTTCAAGAAGAAAGAAGCCAGAACACCAGCCTGAAGATGACGAGTGAGACCTCGTCGAAACGTCGCCAAAACAACCAGATTTCTACACGGGAAGAAACCCGAATCCACCCTAACATGCATACCTATACCCGTGAAAATCTACGAAAACATATATATATATATATATATATATATATATATATATATATATATATATATATATATATATATATATATATATATATATATATATATATATATATATATATATATAGGAATCCCGATCTTCTGCAGAATTATTGCTGCTGTTGGCCACAAGGATGAAAATTGATGTGCTGACATGTTGACATGTTTATTTTTATGCATACCCTTATTAACCCTACAGATGTCCTGTCAGTGGGAAATATATGAAAGAGAACTATTTTGAATTACAATATTCTGAAAGATTACAAAGTAATAAAAATGAACATTTGTTAGAAATCAAGAGTATTTGTGTTCCATTCTATAATTCATTCCTGCTGAAAATTCCTGCATAATAAATGCATATTCAATTGAAATAATCCTAATATGCATACTAGAACATTTAATGGCATGTGCGTGTTGTTGGAAAACTAGGTTTTTTAGAAAAAAGACTTTCCAGTGGATTGAAAACTTAATGAAGCCTTGGTTTAAAAAAATGAAATTAATTTTCCATAAGCAAAGCTGTTGTAGTACTGAAAGTTAAAAGCTATCCATTTCTTTATTCATCTCTGGTTTGTTTATTTGATTGTTGTTATTTTTTAATGATAAAAAGAATACCAAACTTTTTTGGCCGCACGCACCCTGCATTAAGAGCAGTAAAAGTAGATTCTTAGCATCATTTACAAGTGCTGTAGTGGCCATTTGATGACATCAGTGATTTGCACATTATTATTGCTCAATTGCAGCCAGGAAACAAATTGTGCTGTTTCAAAATGCATTGAGATATGATTTATCCACATGAGAATCATGTTTGAGGTCTCATTCTCAATCAGCATCAGGAATCAGCCATTCAGTTTGTTTTGGATTCCATTCTCAGAATTCTCTAAGAATTCTTCAGGCAAATTTCTGGGAGTTCCAGACCACAGCCATAAATAAATTTTGCTCAACTGGACCATGCTCAACTTTCTACCTTGCTTCCTGTTGTAGAGATGTAAAATTCTGGAAATTTTGAAGCTTGGAAAAAAAGTTTTTTAAAAAACCCATTTTAATTTTTTTTTTTAAAAGATGCTACATTAACACTCTCCCCCCTTTATAGCTTGAGAGTCATTCTGTTACTTTAGGAACATAAAATATGAATATGGACAATATGTCTTGGCATAAAATTATCACAAATAACATATTAAAATATAGTGTATTCAAACAAATATTACAAGCAGAATTTACTTTTTAAATAATATTTATTTGTAATTGTAAGTTACAAATGGAGTAGCAATCTCCTGAACTGCTTACTAGTTTATGTAGAACAAAAAACCTGTACAAAATAATGTTTAAAAACTCAGAAGTAACAATTATTCATATTTCTTCTCCACAGTATTAAGTAAAAATAAAATAAAAACCTCATTCTCATAAAAAGAATTGAAGAAGAGGGAAATGTATAGAAGGGAATGGGACTAATTGGGACTAAGTTTTAATGATACTTTTAAGAAATGGTATTTTTAAGAAACTATTTTTTTACTGAATTTTTTTCAGTTTTTTCCCGGGCTTCACACCTGTTGTAAATGTACAAAAAGTGGTCCCTCCTAGATTATAATCTTACTTCAGGGCACCTCCTTAAACAAGTTCAGAGCTAGGCCATGCAGCCTTGGAGTGAAGTGGTAGTCCAAATGAGTAAAATACTGTTTTCTGTAGGTATGACTCTGGGCTAGACCTCCCTGAATTCTACCTGGGGAATCCTTGGAGTTGGAATAAAAAAAATAAAGAACATCCAGTCAGCACATGAACTGGTCACTCTGGACTGTACCACTTTAGACTCGGATGGAAGCCAACAAGATTGAACAACTTCCCATAAAAATTAAACCCATGCACTTGATTAAAATCTAGCATATCCAAGCGAAGACTGTTTCTCCTGAACTCTTATTTTTTAATGTCTAGGAAACTGCTTTTGTTATCGGGCAATATAGGGAAAATCCACTGCTCCAGATGTTCTTGGGTTGCAGCTAAAATTGATGAGTCCAAGCCAGCATAGTGCTGGTTGAAAGAAAATGGCAGTTTCAGGCCAGCAACATTTGGAAGGCCACGTGTACTGTGGTCCTGCTATAGAGGTTTATTCAGCCATGCCAGCTCTTATATGTAGTCTGAAGTTGTGCAGTCCAAATACAGTGTTACCAACTCCTCTGCTATTTGCGGGAACCAGCCATAGAATGTTTCCTGAGTAGGGAAGGAAGACACAGTGGGGCAATAAATTAATGCAACACTATATGGTTTGAAGGTCCCAGGAGTGTCTCTGGTTTCCCAGGTATACAGCAGTGAGCAGAGAGAACGAATCCACTCCTTAAAGGGAGCTTTTGGAATCTGAACCACTGACAGTTTGAATTCATGCTGATTCAAGTGTTGTTAGAAACAGCTGCTTTTGAGCTCTGTACCAGATTTATCAAGAAAAATAAGGCACAATAAATCTAGTCGGCTACAGCCCTGATGGTTAGTCTGATTCTCAAATTGCCTTAATTCACAGCCTGCCAGCTGCTTCAGGGGCCTAAAATGAAATGAGCAAAGTCATCTCAGAGAACAACTTAATAGTGACTGATGATTTGAAAGGAAATTTCAAATTAGCAGGAGCAATGCTGATAGTTCTTTAAATGTTGCTGAGCACTAATCTAAATGCAAAAGGTAAGCCTACATTGTCCAGGAATTTCTCTCTCTTCTCTTTCAGATTAATGGATAAACTCACAGGTTACCAAGGTCTTTCTCAATCATGCATTGTCTTGATAGACTGGAGTCATTAGGAGGGTGCAGTGATGCTGAAAATGCTTATACACAGGGCTGGGGTTGTCCTTGTATGACTGGATTCTAGATAGATAATAGTCCTAACTCAAAAAGAAAAAGTATGAAAAATGCCCTACTGATGTTAGTGCTTAATTCAGTGGAGTTGTAAGTTAACAGAAGTATTAACTATTGAACTATGGAACTTGGTAAAATACTTCTAGGACTTCTGGATGCAACAAAAATGTGCAATGGTTGTTTGCCTTCCTTTTTAAGTTATGAAAGGCAACGTCTGCAAGCAATGTAATATATTTCTTTTGTCAGGATCCTTTTGATACTGTTCATACTGCATGTAGCAGAAATACTGTATTGTCAAACAAAATAAAACTGCTGTGCTCCAGTATAAATCAACTGCCTCTGTCACTAGTCAGAACACAATATAATCTTGTATTGTATTTCTGTTACATCATTGTTAGAATGAAAAAAACAATTGAGCTGTACATAGTTTATGTGCTTTTCAAATATTTAGTATAGAGTTCATGACCAGAATTTGAACCATAAATATTGATTGATTTTTTAAAAACCCATTGTAATTGGGATTATTCAAAAGAGATTGTGATGGCAAACATTTCTGAGAGTGTTTTCCTTAAAATTGCTTCTAATGAGAGCCAAATCTAATAAATTAGAGACACCTTTCGGAGAAATGTTCAAAGGATGTTAAAGGGGGGGGGAGTTTCATTGAATTGAGGAATTTTAGTTTCCAGTAATGAATAAATGACATAAGTCTTGTATCCTCATTTAGTATGTTTATATATAACTTCTTTTATGGGATCATTAAGTTTCATTTGGTAAAATCTAGCCTGGAGTATGAAAGAACCAAAACCATTTTCTCCACCTGGAACATCATTACAATATGCCATTCTCTTTGTAAATGAACAGTTAAAATTACAAATGTCTTTCTAGGTCAACATGGTCAACAACAGTGACTGCCTGCAGCTCTCCATAATTTCAGACAGCATTCTTTTCTTCTCTTATCTGCACATGCCAGGAATTAAACCTGGAACATTTTTTTCAAGAAAACCATATGCTTTTGCAACTGAGCAACAGCCCTCATTATATATAAGGAAAGCCAATGCAAGAATAAATTAATGTACAGTTCTTCTGCTGTCATTGTCATCTTTTTAACAGACATAAGGAGTAAGAAAGTTAGCATGGAGTGGTGGCCATGGTCCCAGCTGGGCAGAGATATGGTTGCCCATGTAACTTCTTGCACAGCTTTCTCTTATGACTTCTGGTTTTAAGTAATCTCTGAGCTGTGGAATCAGCTCCCTAGTGAGTTGCACCTAGCAGCGTCCCTGCCCGCCTTTAAAAAAGCCTTGAAAACACATCTCTTCAAGGAGGCATTTGGTGACCTTTCTACTTAATTTCTATTTATTTCCTTTTGGGTTTTTTGTTTTGTTTGTTTGTTTGTTTTGTTTGTTTGTTTGTTTGTTTTTTGGTCTGGTTGCCACCGACGTCATCCGCTGTGGAGGGTATTGTACCCCCCTTATTTTTATTGGTAGTTTGCCTTTGATTTTCTTGCCTGTTCTCTGTTGTTTGTTTTTAATTGTAAACCGCCCAGAGTTCCGCTTTGGAAGATGGGCAGTATATAAAAGTAAAATAAATAAATAAATAAATATCTTACAGCAATGCAATTGTACAAATTATTGCTGTGCTGATATTCTCTGGCGTGGAACTTCATGACTTTATTCTTTAAAATAAATTGCAGGTTATAAATCATAACAATGTCCTTATCATAGATCCTGTACTTGCTTTAAACTGTGGGTTTTTAATCTTTATATGCAATGTCCTGTCTTTAGCAAACAATGGCTCATGTTGTCTTTAATAAATCTCGCAGAAAGTCTTGTCAGGTTAGAGAGCTCTATAATTTTTTACATAAAAATCTGTTGTCCCACAAAGGGCTTTCAAGGATTATTAAAATAAGATCCAAAATATGAGTGGCATAGTCATATACATGTTGTATTATCTCAGTTTTACATGGGCTGTAATAAATTCAAGATTGTATTTTACTGGAGCTTCAGTGGTTAGCCACAAAATCCCAGAGTTTAAAATAAATGATTCCTACTGTCTTGTAAAATAAAAACACAAAAGTGATTACTGATGCTTAAAAGAATCTACTTCAGAATTTATTTCTCCCTATTTCTGTTTCTCAAGTGACACTGCCAGGTTGTTTTGTATACATTCTTGCTTTCTTATCAGAATACTATATATTAGCATCTCCTCTGAACATAAAGATTTCCATTGATCAGCCTGTTCCTGCTTCCCTGATGCTAAACAAATCTGATCCATATTGATTGTTTCATTCATACTAACGGATGGATGGGGGGGGGATCAAGACGCATACTGTTATCACCAAGTTAAATTTATTTAAAATTAAGGTTTTTTAAATGGTTCTGGATGCACCACTTGATGCATATTTTTATATGCAGGTGTATCAGCTGCATGGAGTTGCTATTTATTTCATTATAAAAAGTGGCACATATTAATCCTTCAGCTCATGGGAAAAGATACTGTCAACTTAAAATCCGTAGGGAGGTAATCCTTTTAAGTAGATGACTATTCTAGCAGAAGCAGAATGACTGTATCTCAGGTAAGGGGATTTGAAAAATGGCCCATTAGAAATGTATGACAATCCTCAATGACCAACTTAGGATATGTTCCATGTTCCAGAATGGAAGTTGGAAGCATAGCCCGCCCCCCAGTTTTATGGATTAAATTTAAATTATTTAAATTGCTTTAAATATTAAATTGTAAGAGGGATGTTGATAATAGAGTGTTGGACTGAGACATGGGAAATTGCTGCACTTGGGCCTGTCTCTTTCAGCCTGGCAAGTATTCTTGAAGGGATAAAATGGGCAGGAATACAGCTATGCACACCATCTGGAGTCCATAAGAAGAAACGCCAGGTAAAAGTGTAAATAATATTTTGCAAACCACACAGAGATGTTGCCAGGTACTCCTGAGATGAGAAAGGTATAGACTACTATACTGGTGCTCAGATCATCAAAGCCAAGTTTCATACAGAAAAGGGGGAATATGATGTAATTCTGGTGAATAGTTGTCAAAAGAGATATACACAAAGAGAAAAAGTACCGTATATACTTGAGTATAAGCCAACTCGAGTATAAGCCGAGGGCCTAATTTTACCCCCCAAAACTGGGAAAACTTACTGACTCGAGTATATTTGGGATACTGGCCAAGCTCTAAAGAGGCTGGGGGGTAGTAACTGGCAACATGTGCTGGGAGTGTGGAGGCAATTAGGGAGTTAATACCATAGAGTAAACTCCCTGATTGCCTCCACAGTCACTGCGCAGCTGTCAATACTAATCCCAGCCCCTTTAAAGCTTCCTAAGTCTCCTTACCCCTAAATATTTCCAGATTTCAGGGGGTTCCCTGAAATCACTTGGGAAGGTACCCCTGCTACTTTGGAGTCCCAAGGTAAGTAAATTTTGATTGCATATTTTAAAAATAATTTTGAGTGCTTATTTTCTTTAAAAACATGCACTCAAAAATTACCTTAGGGGCACCAAAGTGGCAGGGGTACCTTAAGAAAGCGATTTTAGGGAATCTCCTGAAATTTTGAAACATTTGGGGGTAAGGGGGCTGAATTATGAAACTCCAAACGGGTGCCCCTAGGAAAAGACCTAATTGGAACCATATGGGAAGCAGTGGCAGCCTCATCTGCCCAATCAGCTTCAGAGTAGAAGGTTTTTCCCCAGGGACACCCGTCTTTGGAGCTTCATAACTACCCCATCTCTGTTGTCTTTCCGGAAGCAGACAAAAGACCTTCCTCTTCAGGCAAGCTTTCCCTGAATGAGGGACTTCCTACTATAACTATATGGATTATCATACATGATGATTGCATTGACTAATTTCATAAGAACACCAGTGTTTTTCATGTTACTTTCCAACGCTCATAATGGATTTTTCTTTTCGTTTTGCATGTTCTTTGTAGCTCTACTATTACCTTTTAATGTTCTAAGATGCCTCTTTTAATTCCCTGTTCTTAACTTTAATGTGTCTTAAACGTTTGGGCTGTATACTGCCCCTCATTGTAAGCCACCTTGGGTCCTTTTCCAAGGAGAAAGGTGGGGTAAAAATATTCTAAATAAATAAATAAATAAATAAATAAATTTACCCCAAACCTGGGAAACTTATTGACTCGAGTATAAGCCAAGGGCATTTTTAACAACCAAAAATAAGGTCTGAAAAACTGCTTATACTTGAGTATATACGGTAAGTAGAATTGTAGGAAGTTTATGTGCTGAACCATGTTTTGGAATAAGAGCAGAAAACAATATCAAAGCCAATGTCATTAGTTAATGGAAAGCAGAAGACTTCTGACAGGGGAGAAAGCCTGCATTGACCACACCAAATGGTTATTGTGGGATAAGGAGTAGAAGGATGCTAATCAATACCAGTTAACAATTCTGTTTGCTAGAAACTTCACACACATACTGTGTGGTGGTGGTGGTGTATGCTTCCTGCAGTGCAAAAACAAACTCATGCTTTCTCTGTAGGTATTAAAAGTTTTGAATTATTTGTGCATTTCAACTTTGCCTGGAGTAGAATTTTCTCAGCTAGTTTATGTACTCTGCCTTTAATAGCTGCATGCATTAAGTAACAGAAATTAGATCTAGTTCTTTTATATGTAGGAATGTTTTTACAGAAGTAGAGTACTACACACTGTTTTATGCAGTCATAAAAATGTATAAGGCTGCCCCTCTGAGGTTGTATAATTGGCACTTGAAGGAACTGGCAAACCATAGCAGGAGTGGATGCAAATACATTGACACACCCCCAACGGGGGGGCACACACTTCTCTGGAGGCTACTAAAAGAAATCCATCAGCTGCCCTGACAAGGTAAACAAAGCAACTCCAATATAGTCTCTAGTCTCTAACACACACATTTGGATTACCTGGCTTCATAACTTCGTATATTGGAGTGATCATATTTTTCTGTTTAGGTACCCTTAACTAATTAACCTGCTGGCAAACACTCCAAATATGAATGTCAGCTCACAGCATTCTTTGTAGCACATGAATATTATTCTTCATTCTCTCTCTCTCTCTCTCTCTCTCTCTCTCTCTCTCTCTCTCTCTCTCTCTCTCTCTCTCTCTCTCTCTCTCTCTCTCTCTTTCACTCTCTGTCTGTGTGTGGGGGAGGGTTGGTTGGGTTTGGGGCTATCCTCGTGAGGAGAGAAGTATTTTATTTTGTATTGATTCTTAAATCCAAATTGAAATATCCAGTTGGAAAGACAATGATTCTGTGAATTGCAAACTTTTGAATTTGACCCCCACCCCACCCCATGTTCTGTGACACCAATTGACATTCCCCTGAATTTCTTCCATGAGTTCCCTAAAGCTTCCCCTTACTAGTGCAGGTGATCATAGAATCATAGATCAGTTCATAAAATTCTTGAGACTTGTTCACAAAATCTGGATTCTATTATGTTGAGATTAGTCAGTACAAAAGTTAGTTACATTGATCACCACCATGGCTATAGCCCAGAAGGCTTCCACCAGTTTGTGCAGTCATAGAGGTAGTTACCTGGCTTCATTTGATTATAACAGGTGTCACTGAAGGAGTCATTTTTATGATGAGCTTGTCAGAATAAAGTCATTTGAAGATGCCCTTTGGATAAGTTGCTGCCTTGCTACTCCTTTGGACTACCTTTCATATTTCTCAGCAAGTGGGGATGTTCCATTATCACACAACAGGACACCAAGGGTTGCATTAGGAACTAAATTAAAAGCCAGTACACTGGTGTTCGAAAGATTGAAGGCAAAAGGAAAAGAGGACGGCAGAGAATGAGATGGTTGGATGGTGTCATCGATGCAGCCAATATGGATTTGACGAAACTCCGGGGGGCAGTGGAAGATAGGAAGGCCTGACGAGCTCTGGTCCATGGGGTCACAAAGAGTCGGACACGACTGAACGACTGAACAACAACAACAACAACACTGGTGTTCCTTAGTGTTATGAATCGCTGCTACTTCTTCTAGTGGCAGGAAACGTTTACCAACTGGCTTAGAAGATAGCAAGTATTTTAAAAGGTCTCTCATTCCCCTGTGAAAAGTCACATAATCTAAAAGCTAAGGAAAAGCATCAGCACAACTCATGAAATTTTGCAGATGTCTTCTGCTGAGCCAACAAATGAATAACTCAGAGATGCTTGCAACTCGTAAAATATGTTCACTACAGGAGATGAAGGTATCAAGAACTAGCCAGCCAAAGCTGTGAGGAGAGTCTATTAACTTTTGTGTTGTTTTTCAGTTAAAGAGAAAATAAATAAGTAAGGGGATACTTTTCAAAGGGGTGCAACTATGTATGGAGTGGAGGTAAGGAAAATTAAACAAATTAAATACTTTATTTGTGGATACAAATTAGTTTACAGGTTCTCTTCTCCAACAATGGGAACCCCCAGTGAAGTTGAGTGGTTTCATATATTCGGGTCAAGAAAGTAAAGTACTTGCAAGGTCATCAGGAGAGGCCTTTCTCTCCATCCCACCACCCTCACAGGCATGTCTCACGGAAACACATGAAAGGGCCTTCTTGGCTGCTGTGCCCAGACTCTGGAACTCCCTTCTACTAGAAGCAAGGAGTGCCCCATCTCTTATGTCTTTCCGGAAATAGGCAAAGATCTTTCTCTTTAGGCAAGCTTTACCTGAATGATGGACTACCTATTATGTGGCTTTTACATGAATCTATCATACAAGAACACATAGACTTTGTGTTTATAGACTTTGTGATTGCATTGACACTATGTTCTCAATGTTAGTTTCCCTCACTCATAACTTTACATGGAATTTTACTCTCTTTTTAACTGCTTTGCTCTCTTGTAGCTTTAATGTAATGTCTTTCGATGCTGTAGTTCTCAAGACTTGACTATGTCTTCATTGTACTGGACTGTATATTATCCCTCATTACTGTAAGCTGTCTTGGGTGCTTTTCAAGGAGAAAGGTGGGGTAAAATTACCCTAAAATAATAAATAAATAAATAAATAAATAAATTTGCAAGGGCAAAATGGCACTTCATTACATCCTTGCTAGAATCAGCCAGCATTTTGTTCTTGTTGGGCTGTTTCAGTTTATCTCCTAGAACAGGGGTCCCTAAAGTTTTCAGACAGTGGGCCGGTCCACCACCACCCTCAGACACCACTGGAGGCTGGACCACAGTCCAAAAAAAAAAAAAAGGCCAACATGGCAAAAAGGGGGGGAAGGGAAGGGCAAGTGGGTGGAGCCCCCCACGATTGGCCCATGATCATTGTGTCTCCATGGCCCCAGCAATGCCTCCTGCTCCAGATCACCACCCTGAGGTGCCACCGCTGGGACCCCTCTACTGCGCCTCTTCTTCCTCCTCCTCCTCCTACAGTGGCAGCGGCTGGAGCAGTTCTCCTTCCTTCCTTCCTTGTGTCGGGAAGGAGGTGGCAGCCCAGGCAAACTCAGGCCCCTCATCACCTTCTGGGCAGCCATTCAGGATGGGGAGCAGCAGCTGCAGCAAGGGCAGCAAGACTGGTGCCACTGCGCGTAGATCCAGCCGTGTGCCCTGGCCATCACATCCTCACTGTGCCCTGGAGGGAAAGCTGCCTCCTCTCTTGGCCTGGCCCAACTTGGTGCGCTGTGCATGAGGGAGGGATGGAGCAAGGGCTGGGAAGGAGGGAGGGGAGGCAGGAAGGCATGCCCAAAGCCAACTGCAGCCCGCTCACTGGCCGAGTCCAGCCAGGCTGCGATGCTCTCTTGGCTCGCCAGCCCGCCCATCACCAACCGGGGACAAATGCAGCCCCGCCAGCCTTCCCAGGAACCAGGCCCAGGCCACCATTGGCCTTCTCTTCTCTTCTTTCTCCACCACCTCCTCCTCGCTGGTCTCTAACCCAGTGATGGTGGTGGCAGCTTCAGCCTCTGGCTATGGCTGTGCTCCCTCCTCCCCTCCCTTGCTGGGATTGGTGGAGATGCCCTAAGCACATCCGATCTCACTTGATTTCGGAAGCTAAGCAGGGTCGGCCCTGGTTAGTACTTGGATGGGCGACCACCAGGGAATACCAGGTGCTGTAGGCACCTGGAGTAGGAACTGGCAAGCCACTCCGGTATTCCTGCCAAGAAAACTCCATGGACATGGAGTCACGTAGAGTCGGTCACGACTGTAACGACACAACACACACGCACAGCTCCATTTCACCCTCGGTCACCTGCCGTCCATCCCTCCAGCAGTCCACTGCCATGGCTGCTGTGTCTCGGAAGGTTGGCTGGCGCTGCCTCCGCCTGCCCCTTCATTCCTCACAACTACAATAACACAGGCAGCAGCCACACAAGCAAGGCAGGTGGGCAGGGTGGAGGAGGAGCAGGGGTGGGGCCTCAGGGCTATGGAGGGAGTGGGAGACCTTGCTGCAGCCCTCCTGTTTTAAATTGCCCCATTCGGCTGCACCCGGCGCCCCGACCATCTGGGCGGTGGGTGGGGGGGAGTGGGGGACCTTGCCATAGCCCTCCCACTTTGAATGCCCCACTAGCCAGCATGCTGATCATCTGGGAGGTAGTTGGGGGAAGTGGGAGAAGCGACATAGCCCACTGCTTTGAACTGCCTCAGCAAGAGAAACAGCTGCGGAGGCTGGCTTGCTCGCAAAGCAGGGGGTAGGTGGGGGTTGCATTTGGTCCCGGGGGCTGGATTCAGGACCTTGGGGGGCGCATCTAGCCCCGGGGCCTTAGGTTGAGGACCCCTGTCCTAGAAATTCCCATTCTTTTATTTCTCTCTGTAATATTACACACCTAGCGATATGACACTGGCTGTGTAATACTGCACACTTGGAGGATGTATGGATATGTTATGTGGGGCTTCAAGTTTAATCTGCAAACCAACCAGAGTTGTGCTTGCACTAATTGACCAATCTCTCTCACACATACATTCATCCATTCACTTACTCACTCACTCATATGTGCACTAGTAGTATATAGCAGAAATAAGCAACCTGAGGCCTGCCATATTGTCTGGGACTACAGCTCCCATAGTTTTTAACCACTAGCCATGATGTGAAGCTTTCTACTGCATTGTACTATAATTAAACATTCATTTAATTGTAAGCTGCCTTGGAGTAGTATTTAATGGGAGAATTTCAAAATATTTCAGTAATTTTAAAAGCTGGTCCCAGGTCTGGCTCAATTTACCATGCAGTTAACGCCAAAACACAGAAGAGAATGTGTGACAAGATATAAATGTTTTGTTCTCTGCCTGGGCAGATGGGCAGGCAGGCAGCCATGCAATCAGACATGTGACTAGACCCTTCTACATTGCTGCATATGCTTCATATTTCCGAGTTAAGGGCTTGATAAATGAACAGGATATTGACCATTGTGAATAAATTTACTAAGGAAGGAAATAACAGGGGTTAAAAGATAAAATATTGATGCTTCTCAAAGTTGTCTCTGAATGTTATTAGCAAAAGGTAGATTAGCTCTCTCCTGAAAACTGCGCTGTGCAACACCTAGATAAATTGTTGCATATTTCACAGTTATTGCATTGTTGTCAGCAATTAGTCTAGATTTATTAAGAAATTGGCGAATAAAAGCTCTCCTTGAAAACAGAGAAGATCCCAATTGAGGAGTTCTTCGTTGACTCACTACACACCAGTACCTGATTTGTGAGTGCAAATCCATGGCTCATTAGTCCTTTTCACCTGCTAAGTAAATAGCTGCTACTCCAAATGCAAATCACTTTTTAATGGTCAAGCTGATGAGGTAGGGAGTGATTTGTCAGATCTATGACTTGAAGTTAATTAAACCAATTAGCGTTTGATGTGGATACATTCTCACAGGGTAAAGCCTGGCCCTAGCTTTCAAGAGGTGCTAAGGCATACTCAAGTAAGCAGAAAAGTTTCCACACACACAAAAAGGAGGAAGCAGAAATTAGGCTAGAGGAAGTTTCAAATTTCATTCTATACCACCCTTCTTGTTTCAAACTTTGACCTGTGCCCTCACTGCCATGGCCAAAACCTCTTTAGAGACTATTTTTACCAGGAGCCACAAACCTGCTTACAGAATTATTGTTTGTAGTTAATGGAGCAGACCAAGACTAGTTTTAATCATAATGTTAGTTGTCAGTAATTATAGTTTAGTACCAGTGGAACAGGCTTTCTCAAGATTTGGGCTTGCATGTCACTCGATTTCTGTTCGATACAGATACTAGTTGATGATTAAAGGCATTCATGTCCTTTTTTAAAATTAACAGAGTTTAAACTAGAGTCTTTTGGGAGAAAGTACGGGATCAAACCATGGTTTAAACACACCACATTCTCTCTTGTTCTGCTCCACAGTAGATATGGAGGACAATGCATGAATCCAAGTCTTCAGCATGCATGTTATTTAGTAGCTTCCTTTGCTTCTTATTTAGCATGTTCATACTTTGTTTAATGCTGAAGAGATTAAAGCAAAAATGTGATAAAATAACTACAATAATAAATACATAATACAAAAATAAGCATGACAAAGTTAGCAACTTAAAGCATGAATAACAGAACAAAGAAGCACCACTTCTAATTGTGAGCCAGGAAAAACTTGTGCAAGTGAGCAAGTCTTTGGAAGGCATTTGAAACTCCTCTTGCATTCAGTTATTTCTATGCATGCTAACGTTATCAGGTGCAAACTTCTATCACATGAAGAATTTCCTGTTCTACTCACATTCCAGGTTCTGGGATGCTTCCCCGGGCTGAAAAGGATCCTGAGAAAGATCAGGAACCTGGATGTATGTCTTTGTGTGACAAAGGAAGTGCTTAATGAGCAATAAAAGCCCATGATAGATAACATGGTTTATATTTTGATATTTGTTCACTCTTGTAAACCGCCCAGAGTAGCCGGGTAGCTAGATGGAGCGGTATATAAATTTAATAAATAAATAAACATAATCAGCTTATGAAGGTATAAAGTCATGCAATAACATGTTGGTTATTGTTTTCATGTTAGGGATGGGCACCTTACAAAAAATGACAGGATGTTTCATCGTTTTGTAAGCTTACGAAACCTTACAGAATGAAACGAAACAGCAGTGTGTCCTCAAAAAATGAAACAAAACAACATTTTTAGTTTTTGAAATGAAACAATTTGTCCTAACCTCTTGATCCAGCCATCTTGAGAGCAGGATGTTTATTTTTAAACTGATTCATTTGTTTTTCTTTCTTCCCGCACCACAGCTGTTGAGATAGCTTATTTCCAATCTTGATCTGCCTGAAACTAGGCAGCCAAGGAGCTGAGCTTTACTGACTGTGTCTGGGCCTCCTCCTCCTCCTCTGCCGCTACCTCCGCACACACCAGCTGGCCTCAGAGGCTGAGTGGCCCACCAGTTGGCTCCACAGTCCTTGAAGGCCCTGGCTAGCCAGGGAGGCTGAGCAGCCTGTCAGTAGACATAAAAATATGTTTCATATGAATTTTTTGGAAAAAATTGTATAAAACAAAAGGAAAGGAAATGGCGGCGGGGGGGGGGGACAGAACAAAACGAAATGTAATTCTTCCATTTAATGCCCATCCCTAGTGTAAAAGAATATTTGTGACTAGAACTAGGAGCTTTGTGGCCTGTGTGATTTTGTAATGTTTGTAGGCTGTAGGTGCTGGTCTATGTTGCCTAAGCCAGCCCTTTTCCAAGTGTGGTATGGAAAAGGTGTGGGCCAACCCAATAATCTGATTCAGTAAATCACTCACCGTAAAAACAGGGACCAGGCAGAGGCAACAATGTTGGGCAATCTTAGGTGGTCAGAAGCTCAGAGGACTCTTGAAAGGCAAAATGAGTAGCAGGCAAGAGTCAATAACATGCCTCTCCATTTGTTTCCAGTTAGTAATTAAAGATTCTTGAAATCCTACTCTCGGTTCTAATTTCTTCATTTTAGGACAGTTCCTTAGGCAAATAGGTGACACACATGCCACACTGTCTTCAACTTCTGAGACTCTACTGTCAGCTGACCCATTTCCCACAACTTCTGGTAGGGTGCTGAGAGCTAGGCTGCAAGAAATATTCCCCTCTGAAGATCATTTAGCAAGGTGAAGCATGACAGGTTCTTGGTTGGAGAATTTACTTTTTCTACAATGTGTGTGACACAGTTTCTTAGTTGGAGTTTAAAGTTCAAATGGAGAAGAAGGTGGGAGAATGAATGTGATCCACTTTGAGAAGAGGCCGTCCATAAGTCTGGCCTTGCTGGCCTTTGTGTTAAAGCAAGTATACTATATATCTACAAGAAAAAGCAATGATAATTGGAACAAGCCATGATGGGTAAGTGCCTTAAGAATGGACCTACCTACTCAGTGTCTCACCAAGAAGTCTTGAAGGTGACAAAAAAGTCACCAGTGAAAGAGTACTGTAAGGCAATTTTTATTAAATACAAGGATGGATAAAGGATGCTGATAATGACTGAGGCAAAGAATAATTTGCATATCTCTCCTGCACTATGGCTTCCCAGATGATGACGACTGCACACAAGTTGTCCAAGTTCTGCACCTTCTTGCTCCTGAGGAGAAAGTTAGGAGGCAGCTGCAGATCTTTTGGGTTTGTATTTTCTAACCATTCATGAAGCATCTGGCAGAAAAGAAAAAACAGACAAAAAGGCAATCCATCCACCCTTCTCCAGAGGCCTGAGAGCAGAGGAAGGGGAGAAGAAAGACAATCCAAAGTGTCAGAACTACCTCATCACTCGAATACAGTGAGCAGGCTGACATGATCAGTGTTACCTGGTTAATTAATTTACTTTGCCTGATATTTCCACATGCAGCACTAGAAAGCAAAGTGTTCTGCTTATATACCGCCCAATACCACTCCAAGTAGTCTCTGGGCAGTTTACAGTTTTAATTACAGTATGCAGGCCCATGTGAGCCTGTGGTGTGACAGTGGGAACAATCATGTACATGTTTTCTCATGCCAGTATCTTCCATTTGTGATCCCACAGTAAAAGTTGGCAGACCATGGGTACAAACTGGGTCTCGGCTAGTGGACTACAACTCCCATCAGTTTTGGTCAGCTTGGCCAGTAATGATGGTAACTGTAGTCTTGCAGAAACTGGAGGGTTCCTCCCCCCCATGTATACACCATTATTCTCTCCCTGAAATCTCAAGACAGCATTTTGGGGTCTCCCTGTTTCCGACTCCCTTGTTTTATCTTCACAACTATGCTGTGAAATGTTTTGAGTGAAAGATCCTGACTGGCAGAGAGATTGTATGGGCTTAATAGCTGAATGGGGTCATTGACTCTAGGCCTTCCTGGTCCTAGTCCCACCCTTATACCACTATACCCCTCTGACTCTCACATGGTAAAATTATGTATGTATTCAACAATCCATTCCAAAAAAAAAAAAAGATTTTTGGCCATGAATTGTAGGGTTATGAAGTTATTCCAGCCCTTGCAAGCTGCTCCTTTTACATCCCTTTGTGAATTGTTTGTTTGTTTAGTACTGTATTTTTCTGGAAGAGCAAAACAGTGAGAAAGTAGAAATGCAGGCAACCTGTTTCTAAAAGGCAACTTTTGAAATAAAATTGTGTGATTTTTTCCATCTAAAAATCCCATGTAAAATGCTTATACTGTGCCAAACCATAATTTGTTCCAGTTTCCACATATTCAACAAAATTTAATTCTTTCAATATCTAAATTATATGATACACAATGTATCTGTTAAAATACTTACATTTTCTTTAGTGCACAAAATATATGGCCTCTCTCACTCTTTCTCTTTCTCTTTCTCTCTCTCTCTCTCTCTCTTTGAGGGAGTTTTCAGAATGTTTTATCCAGGTGAAACAAATCCCCCTTTCAGTCAGTCTTACTCTATTTGAACTTTAGCACCCATTTGCAATATATATTATTCTGACATATTATAAAATATCATGATGTGGAAAATTATCTTATCCGACCCAAATAAAGCAGGATTAGATTTGTGTTTTGAAGGCAGTCTCTCGGTAATGAATCACTCCCCTACCCATTTCTTTTCATGGGAAAATAATATAATGATAAAAGGAAAAATAGAATAGTACATTTTCCCCATAGTTATTCATTTCATATTATTATATTCATAGCAGAAGTTAATGGATGGTGGGGTGGCAGGGTCTTGGCAAATGACAGCATTTCTCTTGGTCTCCTTCCCATTCTCCACTGTTTCTTTACTCTTAAAATTAACACATCATATTCTGTAGCACAGCGTTTTTAGCATCTCTCATACACTAGCTCAATAACCCAAAATGATACCTTTGTACATTTTTCAGATCTACTTCAGAGGACAAGGATCAGCAAGCTTTAGGAGAAGGGTTATCAGAGGTAGGGCTGAGTGCAAGAAGACCCTTACCCTGGGAATCCTAATTTACTGGTATTTTATTATTTTAATGCACATAGACTGATGCACTTCTTGGCTTTGTAGTGGAGATCAAACGTTTGGGTGTTGTGTGTAGGTTTGCACATAGAACATCCCCCTCAGATGCATGGCAGTAAAGACAACAGGAATGTATTTGAAGGGCAGAATTAGCAGATGCCTCCTCACTCTGGTGCAATAGATCTGTAGCTGCCTGAGCAAAGGCTGTTACTGTTAACCGTGTCCTATTAATGATACTACAGTATTTAATGTACGCTGGTGGAACTTTTGCTGCTACCACTAGAAGCGGGTGAAATTTTTTTTTTGACTACGTCAATAGCTATCCTGCCTGATGCATTCTGAGAGTTAGAGTCCAAAAAGCACACACCTGCATAACACAAGGTATCGGCATGTTATTACCAGACAGACAGTGTTTGAGTACCCAGCTTGCTGGGGGAGGAGACAATGTGTAGCCTGCGTAATTAAAATTGTAAACTGCCCAGAAAGTGCTTGAAGTGCTATGGGGCAGTATATAAGCAGAACACTTTGAATGTTTTGGGTTTTTAAAATCATGCTTGTTCTAACATATGATTTAACTGTTCCTCACTAATGTTAATTGGCAAACCTTTTTAAATAAGTTATGAAGGTTTGTTATAATTTAACACAAATGCCAAAAATTTAACACTGACTGCTACAGAAGGACAACCAGCAGAGGTCACAATTTACCATGTTCAATTGAAGTTGGAGCCAATGTCTGGGAAGGGAGGGTATATAAAAGAAAGTGTTTCATATGAAAATCACCCCCACCCCTTGAATAAAATAATCAACTTATATGCATCAGATTTTTTCTGAGGAACTGGTTCCTTCTTTCCTTCCCTTATCCTCCCACGGTAAAAGACCCAAAGTAAAACCTTCCCCTCCAGCCTTGGCAAACCATAACAATAAAAATATGAGCTGTCAAGTCAATTCCATCTTACAACTACCCTTTGGGGGGGGGCAGTTCTAGATACAAAGTACTCATAAGTGATTTGCCATTCTGTTCTTAGTGGTTCCCAACCATGTGTCCCCAGATGGTTTTGGACTAAAACTTCCAGAAGCCTTCATCACTAGCTGTGCCGACCAGGATTTCTGGGACTTGTTGTCCAAAAACATTGGGGACCCAAGACTGGAAAGTACTATTACAGATATACCCTGAGGCTGAGAAGTTCTTCCAGGAGGCACAGTGAGGAATTCAACCCACATTTTCTGGCTTTACAGACACTGGCCTATTCAGCCAGCTTTTTCAGATCACCACCACTCCTCCAATATATCTGTTCTGGGGCAATCTGCTGTGGAGCAAATACATCTGCTCAAAAGCAAATTCTCTAACCTTCTGGAGTAGAATATTAGGAGTAGAGATGGGCATGAACTGCTGGCTTCTATGTACAATACTGATAGTTCAGTTTTTGTATCACTTGAAGCCATACTTCTCTCTCCATATTCAGTGGTCACCCAAATAGAACTATGAGCAAGGAGGAGCTTTGGAGCATTCCTTTTCTTTAATTTCTGAAATATGCTTTATTTACTCCATTTGCAAATCATTTTCTGACTCTAGTGCACCATGTGCATACATTATTTATCTCCATCGTATGAACCATAATCTGCAAACTAGAATTCACAAATAGGATTCCATTTGCACATTTCTTCCCCAAAGTTGTATTCTGTCAACTCATTATGGCACAGAGAATACCCCTGGGCTCTTGAACGCTAGGCCAGTGAAATGTATGCTCTGGAAGGGAAAATACGTGACTGCTGTTGAATGACCAGTCTGTCTGAGTATGGAGCTGGGTAGGCAAGATGTGGCCTGAGGGCCTTGAGCAGCCCCCAAAATATTTTTGGCAGCCCCTCAATAAATAGCAGGAGAGAGTCACTGCTGCAAACTGCAGTTCTCTGTTGTTCAAGCATCTTAGGGCGTTTATACACGACCCCTAAACTCCGGGGCAAATGGCTCCCAGCTCCGGAGATTAAAAATGTTTACCCACCAGCTCCGGAGTTAACAGGAAATTAAGTGCGACCCCGCCCACTTTAGCGCGTCCCAGCGCAGCTTTCAGGTATCTGCTTTTTGGATGTGACAAATATTTGATCCGGTGTAAGGATAGTGAGTGCGGGGCTCTCCTGGCTTCTGTTTGTTCTTTTTTTGTGCCCCACCCCTTTAAGAGATCTGAATGCTGCCGGAAACAAAACGGAGGTAAACCGGCATTCTTTTCTTTATTTTTTCTCCCTCCCTCACACAGCCACCAACCAGGAAGTGCGGAGGGGGGTGGGGACAGAGGAAGAGCGACGAACCCCTAAGATCTCTGGTCTGAATTTAAGTGGCCAGCGGATCTTAGGGGTCGTGTAAAAAGGCCCTCAGTGGCAACTTCCCAGATAGTTTTTGCACTTTTTCATTTTAGTTGGTTATTAAAGGACAGCTCCACCCCAAATGCCTGTTAATTGTAATTGCACATGTAGCCTTCAATCCCCATATATCCTTTGTGGGATGTGATTTCTGTATTTTATGTTGATCAGACTATTTTCGCATAGGTTAAGGACTCATCAGACATTAGAGGATGATAGTTCTGTGGTTCTTTGATGCCCAAACAGATCCAACAATCTTAAAGTAAAATGTATAAAAGATATAATAATCATTCTTGCAAGCCTTCCAGAGTGGCCTTTGTGCCCAGATGGGTGGTATACAAATCAAATCAAATCAAATCAAATCAATGATGTGAAAAATAATTACAATAAATTGATCAATGTAACCTATGAAAAGTTCTCTTTAAACCTTTAAACTAATTAGCCAGTTTGGCTAAAAACAGACTCATTTTGGCCATGTCTTTTAGGGACTGCAGCCTTCCAGATGCTGGTAAATCTAAAAATTCACTTCAGTCAACCCAGCCCCTCATATAGACACCCATTATGAGATTGGCTGACAGTTGATGAAATGGTAGCAGCAGCCTAAATCCTTTTATATAACAAGTAAACCCACAAGTTTTAGCTTGTTCTGCACTAGTATATGAAAACAACAACACCCCACTATGGTTCCTTGGTTTGTGTGCACACATTGGCTTGGTGCTCATGCATATGCCCCTCAGAACTGCTGAAGGGTTTCTTTATTTACCTGCCAGAAATGGACCTAAATGTATGCCTTTGCTTATGATGCTTTTAGCCAGCAGCTATTAACAAAATGATAGTGTAGATTTGTAATTTGTGGCATAGGTTGCCAGGAGACTACCAACCTTGATCAAATTACAAGTCTTTGAAGTTTTCAAAATTTGACCATTTTATTTCAGGGGATGAGAATCTACCAGCAAGAGCAGACCCTTTGGCTGGTTGCTTCAAATATTTGTGTATGTCACCCTTGTTAATCTGGCCTTGTCCCTCCCTCCAATCCCCAAGTGCTTCTGGGGTTTCATCATGCACTTTAATGCTTACCTTGTAGAAATGTGTCCTTTTTCTAATAGAAAGAGAAAGAACTGAGATGTCAGACTTTGTCACCAAAAATGTATTCTATATGCATGATGCACTCATTTTTGTCTGGCATAATTGAAGCACAAATCCAACATCATCTCTCAAATAAGAACTGCAGCTTTTTTTAATGACTGCTGTTAGTAATGGAGAGAAGCCATACTAAATTATCATCTACAATCATTCTAGCTGGCATATGGCTGAACACTGTTGATCAGACAACGAAGTACAGCAGCCAGCAGTGGTTATACTTCTACTTATCCTATCACAGATGAAAATTAGTATAATCCAATTCCTTTAAGCAATGTACCTCATTTGATGAACATAGAAAGGAGCTGGTTGATTTTGGGGGGCCTTTAACTAGCCTGAGACATCTTGCTGTCTGACGCAGAAGACAAAATGCCCACAAAAGCTCATGTAATTGACAGCTTACTCTTACCTTAACATTGGTGTAGGGATAATGTCTTCCACCACCTTGATATACTGGATTAATTTTGTGGATCCAGGACAGAGACAGTTCTTCCAATCAGGGGAAATGGCTGGGAGTTCAGAAGTACCAGTGGAGAGGACTTCCCAATGGCTTTGTAGCACCTATTGCTATTTCCTTTTGATTCTCATTGACTGGGACTGAGGCTCTGGACCTTAGTGTCAAGAGTGGAGGTCAATGCTCAGGAATCCTTTTAGTGGTTAGGCTTTAGTTCAACTACTGTTCACTGCCTTTGTTTGGTCCTAGTCATTCTATGGCATTTGCTGCTAGAAATTCTGATTTGATCCCCCACCCTCCTCATCTCCAAGGTGTTATCCATGGAACAGGTTGTGGCAGGCAAACCCTGTACTCCAATGCTACCAATTCCAAGTCTGGACTGCTTTTTGATATGGAGGGATAGCACATTGTTTTCCCCACAGCATCCAGGCTATTACTGAAAAAGTCTCATATCTAGAATGTGGCTAATATTCCAGTATTGTTGCATTCAGAGAAGCCATCCAAGCATAGCCCAAATGCAGTTTTAGAACTAAAATGGGAATTTTATTCCTTTATTTAGCTCATATCTCATTACCCTTTTCTTGAAAACCTCCAACAGAGAGGTCTACAACCATCCTAAGCAGCAGGTTTCTAATGTTATGGAATTTGTGTTTATTGTATTTAGCGGAAATGTGGGATTTAGAGTGTATTGGAAACCTCTGCCATAATAATAATCTCACAATCCCACACACATGTTTTATATATCTATATATGCACAGGGAGGCCATTGTGGCCCAAATGCCTTTAGGATGATGTATAGGCCAATTACCTCAGGCTTGTCTCTGCTCTCGCCCACTTTTTCTAAACCATGTTTGCAAAGCATGTAGACTATAAACCATGCTGTTCTATTATCTGGTCTTCATAGGCTTTGTCTGTTCTATATTCTTTATCTAATATAAATTGGAATGTTGGGAAAGAACTTAAAACTAGTTTTGCCTGAACTGGCAGACTACATGTGAGGCAGGGAGTAATATACATGTGGACCAGTGTGTAAGGGGAGGGGAGGGGAGGGGATAAGAGAGCTTTACATTTTCTGTCCACAGCCATTTCAAAACCTTGCCCCCCCCAACACACACACACCATATAGTAAATCCATTAAATACAATGTACATGTGCTGGTCCAAATTCAGATTGGACTCTTACATGCTGACTTGCAAATGAATGGGGGGGGGGAGTTGCTGCATGTTACACATTTAACATAGTATGTAGTTTGCCCTGAAAAGATCTTCAGTGAGCATGAACGGAGGGATTCCTGAGGGTAGGAGTAATTAAGCTGTGAATCTCTCTGCTTTGGTGTTACCTTCTGTACCACAGCCACCATATTTGCAAATAATTTTTTTTTTACAAAGGCACAACAAGTCTCAAATATTATTTTTTTACTGCTTAGATGGTTGGTGGGTGGGGTGGGGGAGGAGGGTGGAAGCTCCACAGCTGGCAATTGTTCCAGATGCCGATACAAAGACAACCTAGTCCAACTCATGGCCAGGATTCATAATATTTACTGAAGGCAGGGGTTACTGAGTCTTATCCTTACAACTATATTGCTGGCATAGTGACTCAACAGATCTTGCATTCTGTGTTGTTCCGTAACAGGGATGGTGACTTGTTCACAGGACTTTGCATCAGTTCTTCATGGCAAATTTTCCATGCTCACTCATTTTTATAGCTACATTTTTCAAGTAAGAGATAAAAGTGCATAGATATTCCTATCTCCCTTACCCTCTATAAGAGCTGCAGGGATTTTCTTTCTCAAATAACCAAGATTAAAGGAGAACAAAGAGATTACTGCCATATCCCCATACAGTAAACTATAAAACCTTACACCTTGCAGCTGCCAATTGTAATCCAAGAGAAGCCAGACTCCTTAACCATTTATTGCAGGAAATATAATGAGGAAACTGAGAAACACAGTCCATTTTCTTGCCAGGATGTTTGTCATTTATGCTTGTTTATCTGCTAAAAATTATCACAGTTAGGAAGAAAATATATAACCATCCAGGATCCATTTATGCTACTCATTGAGTGCATGCAGTATAGCACTGGCAGAAGCCTAGATTATATGTGATAGGAGACTCAATGCGATCTTTCCCTGCATAACAGCTACCCACAAAGTTAGTGCAATCAGTAGTAAACTCAAGGGTACTTGTTGTATATGTTGTTGTGTCATACAAAATTTTAAAATGAATAATAGAGACATAAAATAAAAATGCATTATTTCTTTTTCTCACTAACATATGAATTCTCTCTCTCTCTCTCTCTCTCTCTCTCTCTCTCTCTCTCTCTCTCTCTCTCTCACACACACACACACACACACACACAGAGAGAGAGAGAGAGAGAGAGAGAGAGAGAGAGAGAGAGAGAGAGAGAGAGAGAGAGAGAGAGAGAGAGAGAGAGATTCTTTTACAGGTTAATGCAGAAGAGGCAAGTGATGATTATACAAAGAGCTGAAGCAGACTTTCTTGTCCATTAGCACAATGTGTTTTGCTAATGCATGCACTTGCTGCTAGCTATGCAGCTGAAAAACTGGTACTGTGCTTAGCAAGGTGCTTTTGCATTGTCATGGCCCACTGGATGAGGCCTTCATTGTTCTGTTCTCATCACATACTCTGGCAGATACTTCTGTACATAGGATGAGAATGTAAATTTTTAGACTACAGGTCTGAAAACCCCTTGAGTGCCATGGCCACTGCCCTAGAAGGCTGGGGTTTCTGGAGAGCTGTTGACCTTCAAATTGATTTCTTTCATCTCTGCATCTGTCCCATAATTTGACTGTATTTGTTGTTACTGTATAGGTTTACATGGTTGGAAAAGAACCAGTGACAATTACAGCAAACTAAAGCTGGTACTTTTGTTGCTGTTGTTATTAACCATTTTGCTTTTGATGAGAGCAAATGTTAAGACACAGTTCACTCTTTCAAAATAAAATATGTTCCATCAGTATAGCAAATGGATTGCAACGTTTCTCTTAATAAAAGTACATAACCTAATGAAAGCTGGATGATTTCATAATTTCAGTTTAACCACATTTAATCCTATTACTGTTTTGATTGCCCAGCTCATTTATCATAGCTAAGCACCTGCATCATGAGTAAGAAACAATGGTCTTTTCTGAAGTTGTACACAGTATTTACAATGGGCACTCCCCTGAGGAAACACATTAGAAGTAAGAACCATGAAGACAAGCTTCATCAGGATGCTTCTCCATTTTTTTCTATCTAGAAAGATCTTGGAATAGTTCCCTTTATTTAGATCCTTCACTCAGCATGGCTATGATTCCAAACTTTGGTGAAGGTTTAAGTGTCCATGGCTGAGTGAGCCATTTAGTCCAATATGGTGGTGGTGACCATCAGGCTTTGAAGTAGGACACTTTAATGTTTAAAGTAGGACACTTTGCACTGACCCCTGCTTGCTGCAAGGTGCTTGATTGGGGTAGAGAGGAGAGAAGTTGCCCACAATCACAGAGGTTTGAACTTCAAGGATCAGGTTTGATTGCCCATATTCTGCTAAAATATTTACTTTACAGTGAGAGTTGCTGGACGGCACATACTGATCACAAAACATCAATAGTCTGAGCTCAAATATCAACCAGCCCTCCCAGCAATAATGTTCTGTGGAATGATTGTTCCTCCCAAAACTGATTTTCCCAATTTGTAGACTGAAAAACATGGAAAAGTTAACTGCTTGGATTATAACTCTAAGAATTCATACTGGGTGGAGAATTCTAGTCTGACAGGTGGAGGCTGCCCAGTATCTTGAAGGAGTTTCCCCTATCTTCTTTGATTTATTCCTGCATTGAGCAGGAGATTGGGCTCAATAGCCTTATAGGCCCCTTCCAGCATCATGATTCTATGATTTTGTGGTCACTTTCCCCACTACTTTATTCTTTTCATCAGAGATGTCAGGGTTTGAACCCTCAACAACTCCCATGCCTCGCAGGAGGATTCTGACACTAACCTAAGATAAATTCCACTTCTATTAATTTACTTCCAGGAATACATGCCTTCTGTTCTTTTACAAGAAACAAAAACCCCTATTTTTAAGTATTATTTAGTCATGTATGCTCAGAATTTTCCTTTCAAGCTACCTTAATGGTTTTCCAAGAATTACACAGTTCTAAAAAAGAAGCAGGTTGCATATTAAGGCAGATGGGCACTTATTCTTTTCACTGTTTCATCCCTCCAGACAGGCAAATCTTTCAGAATTATTTGCCTGAGAAATTAGATTTGGAAACAAACCCACATTACGTCCCAATGGTCAATCACAGAACAAAAGAAGGCTAACTTGACAAATGTGCCACAAGGCCAACTTGCATTAAAATAGACACTCTAAGGAAGTTCTGTTTCTAATGTCATGTTAATTTAATTGAGATATTATATTCTGAAACTGGATAGAGGCAAAGCAGGGTGGAGATGCAGAGATGAAAATAAATTCTGCTTTCAATCCCTCCCACCAGGTCTTTGTGTGTTCTAAGTAAGCATTTCATTCACATGAATTTGCCTATAGCACAAGTGGTTTTAGAAAGCAGAATGCCCAAAGGCTGAGTGATTTATGGGTAGAAATGATGGACATTTGACTTACGTGTGTGCCCGGCAGGCTTAAAAGCTCACACCATTTCAGGCTAAAATGACCAAATACAGGAACATACTGCATAATTTGCCAGGTTTCAAAAAATAATCATGGGATTCTTGGGTGAATTTCATATATGCCAGCTCTGCACACATATTGATAAAATCTATGTGCTTTGTTGTGTGTGTGTGGTGTGGGATGAATGTGCAGATGAAAAAAATACTTATTAATTCTGTGTTTAAAAATATGCTGTAAAATTATGCTAAGATGAGGAAGACAGATGAAGGGTGGGAGTTAAATAAAAATAACATACAAATGGTGCGGAGGGTGGTTAACATCAATTTGGCCCTATACTATGAGAGGAGTGCTGTCCTGTCAAGTACATCTGGACAGGATGTCTTTCTTTGTTTCCTTCCTTTCAAACACAGTGTTCTCTGAAATGTTTTGCATTTGGCAACAACAGCTCTTAAAAATTATTCTGATTCCTAATGGAGAAAATATGTTAATCATGGCATCTTAGGGTAGCTCCTTATTCTCCATACAGTTCTGGAATGCTCTTCGAACTGTCCAAATTGGTGATTTTTATCACATTCCCCAATATCAAATGGCATAGTTCAAGTATCTTCCATCATTTATGCTTGTGGAAGGACCTTGGGTTTCAGTATCATGAAGCATTTGCAGAACCATAGTGTGGAAGGACAGCTTATGTCCTCTTCTTAATTTTTACTATGACCTCCCCCACCCAAACAATACATGAGGGTCTTAAGTGATCTATGGACATTCACACACACAGGCACTCAGTCCATTGGATTCTAAAGCGTAATGCAAAAGGAGATCTGCAGCTGCCTTCAATAAAGAAAAAAAGAAGAAAAAAATCCTGTGCACACCCATCTACTGAAAAAGAAAGCAAAGTAAACAGGACTCTAACATCCTCCATTCAACCTGCCAAGCCATGAAATATGGCTGCCAGTTATGGGAACAAGGGGGTTTATTTGCTTGATCAGAGACCTTTCAGGAACTCTGTGATTTGGGTTTCCAAAGGGCGTTTATACACGACCCCTAAGCTCCGCTGCAAATGGCTGCAAGGTCCGGACCTTAAAAATGTTTACCCACCAGCTCCGGACTTTGCAGACAATTAAGTGCGACCCTGCCCACTTTAGCGCGACCAAACAGCAGTTTTCTTGTACCTGGTCTTTCATGGTGACAAATATTTGATCCGGTGTAAGGATAGTGAGTGCGGGGCTCTCCTGGCTTCCGTTTGTTCTTTTTTTTGCGCCCCACCCCTTTAAGAGATCTGAATGCTGCCCGGAACAAAACGGAGGTAAACGGGAATTCTTTTCTTTCTTTTTTCTCCGTCCCTCAGGCAGCCAGCAACCAGGAAGTGCCGAGGGGGGTGGGGACAGAGGAAGACAGAGGAAGAGCGACGAACCCCTAAGATCTCTGGTCCGAATTTAAGTGGCCAGCGGATCTTAAGGGTCATGTAAAAAGGCTCAAAGGAACTTCACCCTTTTCATAGGTGCACGAGCTGTCAATCTCTTTCTGATTTGGGCTTCCTGGTTCAGTTAGAGAATGAATTTCATCTTCAAACTGAGACTTGCTGGTGCCAAGTATCCCCCCACCCACTACCTAATTTTCAGCATTTTAACCTTTAAATCATGGAAACAAAATCCAGCCACTCCAGGGAAAAGTGCATCCAGCTGTTAATTTCCTCCAGAAGTCAGGTTACCTGGGAACATGGAAGCACCATTTTACAAGTTCCTAGGGCTGGGCTCAGACAAATCAGCCTCACATTTAGCACTGTTGGAATGTGATTCTAAATAGGGTAGTATTTTAAGTCATTTCGAGTAATCTCTGGTATTTCATGAATGTTAACAAAGTGAATGTGTTCAAGGGGGATGGCACATAGGGAATCTATGTGCTCCCTGACCTCATCTGTATCTTGATTGACTCATCTGTTCTCCATCTCTGTAGAAATGGAGGAAAACATTCCACTCCTTTGACCCAAGGAAAGCGAACTGTCATCAGGGATGTGTGCTGAATTTCAAAAGGCAGCAGATTGGCAGGACTGATTTGACCTTAAGGTTAGTGATAAATTAGTTTTTATTTCCACCACCCCATTGACTATCTTGAGATTATTATTATTTTTACGAAAAAATGTGTGGTTGCTTTCACTGTTTATGCATCTTGATGTTTGCTGTAACTGTCTAAATATTTCAGAAATGATGAGCCCAGGAAGAGCTTGGCAAATTAGCATAGTCAATAACCCTTGTTTAATGGAACAATTGTTTTGTGGTTCTGTGATTGATTACTGGGAATTATTTAAGTGATAACATATGCAGTTTGAATGCAGTCTCTTGTGGAGGTGTGATTTTTACATTTCCAACCACATGGGCGAACTGAGATTGTTTGAGTCAACACTCTTTCATTCAACTCTTCTTTTCTGTTTGATTTAATATGGGGAAATAATAACTGTGCGAGTATTAAAAGAAAATAGCCAAAATCAGACAGTGGCCTGTCTCTGCACAGATCCATCTATCTAATCCAGAGCAGTATTTTTCAGCCTTTGGCCATTTAAACTTTTTGACCTTCAACTCCAATCATGGCCAGTGATTAGGCATTCTGGAAGCTGAAATCCAGACCTTCTCAAAGGCTGGTGTTTGGGAATAACCAATCTACACCATGTATAGTAAATATATTAACTGCTAATTAAGCAGTCAAGAAGGCTATGAAAACCTCAAAAACAAATTCAAGAAAAGACTTGAATTAAAGAACTTGGTTCAGTTCTATGTCATTACTATCACTGTGTCAATCTCTGGTATTCCAGGGTAACAGGATGTTAAAAAGGAACTGTGAACGTGGAGTTTATACGTGTACAGAGGCAGTCTCAGTCACAGTGCAAAGTAGAATGCCTAACTTTGTGAGCCAATTTGTAACACCAGAGAGCCAGTAACCAAAGGCCAAGGAGCAAGTAGAAGAATTATATGGATGCCAGTCAAGGTCCATCCATAAATGAAGGCCGTAGTGATCAACAACACAAGCAGGGTGTAGTCAAAAAGCAGACTTGGTGAGATTGACTGGTGGCCTATCAATCCAGTAAGCAAGGAACACTGGGAGCAAAGTAACAAGCCCAACAAAGTTTTGGGGGTTCTATTTTGTATGTCTGCAATTTATACTTCTCTTTTACCAGCTTCCATTAATGAGCTACACATGTCAATGAAACTGTGACACAGTCATTGATTTCACCTCAGCTGGACTTTGATCCACCAGTTGTTTTGGGGCTGGGTTAGAGTTCTTCCTTCTGAGATGTTATCTCTGTCTTTAGAGAATGTACCCTTTCCTGGCAAAGCAGCCTTTTTTGTGGTTCCCTTTGGACCGAGATTGCCACCTGAGATCTCAAGTCCATCCCCAGAACACATACCTACAAATAAGAAGTTGGATAGCTTAGTGGTTTAGATACCTGGCTGGAGAGCCATATGATGGGAGGTTGATTGCCCAGTGTGCTTCATGGAAGTACAGCCAGCCTGTGTGGCCTGGGGCAAGCTGCATAGTCCCATGTAGAGATGGGCACGACTAGGGAAAATGACGTTTTCGAGTTGTCGTGTGTTGGAGGCAGTCCGTTTCGGCTCGTTTCCATTTTTCGCGAAATTTCGCAAAAATTAGTCGGTTCGTTTTTTCGTTTTTTCATTTTCGTTAGTACTGGTTGGGGGGGGTAGCGGGCTCCTGGAGGGAGCTGCAGGAGTCAGCCAGAGCCACAAGTGACGGACTGGCAGACTCTTTGCACCCGCTGTGTCTCACGTACTTGCATGTAGTGCAATGCAAGTAGATCTGGCTTAGGGTTAAGACGGGTTAGCGCAAGGGCTAGGGTTAGGCTAGTTACGGGTGAGGTTAGGGTGAGTATTGGGGTGCACCTCTGGGTGCCTCTCTGACCCACTTAGAAGGACAGTGTACTGGCGTATGGGTTAGGCTTAGGCTTAGGGTTCGGGTTTGGGCTACAATTAGTGGGCTGTTTATGCCCGATTGGCACATCCCAGAAGTCTCTGTGGTTAACCTGGCCAAGTGGCCATGCGATTGGTGGAAAATTTGCATGGTCCACTCCCATGGGCGAGCCCATCATTGCGAATGTGCAGGTGTAAAAAAAATAAAATAAAATAAAATAAAATAAAATAAAATAAAAAATAAAATAAAATAACATCAACGGAGACTTTTTTTTGCAAGAAAAACCCACTGCTGCTACTGTAAAAATTCAGGCATTTAAAATAGCTAATTTTCGCATGTTTCTGTGGTGCTTTGGTGGGGTTTTGGGCAACGATTTCAAAAAAAATATTGTGGTCGCCATTTTGGATCCCCCGTACTGCATGGCAAATGGATGCGCCCTCCCAGCCTGGTACCAGCAGTGCAGCAGTAGCAATAGCCAAGGAGAGGGGGGCGGGGAAACCCTCCCCCAAATAAAACACCCTTCTGGCCTGGTAGGTGCCCTCAGACAGTTTTCGCCTACTTTTAGGGCCGGGAATCGTTGTTGTTTTTTTTAACTTTTAAAAACTTTTTTTCTGTGCCGCTTGGCATTGCGCGATGCAAGTAACGAGCACGACAAATCAGACCAAATTGTTCATTCGTCGGTTCGAGCTCGAATTCTGGCGGAGTAATTCCCGTTACCGTTTCCGTAGAGTAACGGATACGAGAAACGGAAACAGGAATACCGCTAAGTCGTGCCCATCTCTAGTCCCATGGCATGCTTAGAAGAAAGGAACAGCAAAACAATCCTGATTATTCACTACCTGGAAATCCTGGAAGTCAGAATTAACTTGATGACTCGATGACTCGACTTTGATGATGATGATGATGATGATGATGATGATGATGATGATGATGATGATGATGATGATGATGATGATGATGATGATGATGAAAGTTATTCACACCTATACTTTGCGTATGGTGCAGTTTGGAAGATGTGAGCAGTCAAATAATTCTTTTCATGTGGGCATGAAACGTCTGCTACACTAGATAAGGAGCTGTTCATAACAAGCAGAGAAGATGATTCACAGCGAAGAAGGATTAACTTAGCCTGTTCTGGATTTTGTGCTTTTAGTGGAAACCACCCACAGAGTTTCTGTGGTGTGTTTTTTCCTGGAAGTCTGAGGACCCTCTACTGTCAATCTTTATTTTTTAAAAATAGAACAGACTCCCTACACCCATGCATCACAACTATTCGAACCAAGGAGAAGACAGAGGATTGTTCTGTGGTTCTCATATGAATTGATAGTGTTTTTTAAACTCTGTTGTTCTGTTATCACAAATGACTACTAAAAACATAAAATGATGTGCAAAGACAGTTAGAGACTCCTGCTGTTGCCCCCCCCCTTTTGATTCTGTGGCTCAAGCCACACTCCTGTAATCAGTCATTTACCATAAACATTAGTAAGGTTTTCATTTAAGCAAACATGTATCCTATTTAAAAATTATGTTATGTGGTGAAAAATCCGACCTATAGCTGCCCTAATAGGACTTGAAAGGTAGGTGAAGAAATATCTGAGTGGTTTTGCCATTGAATTTAGTATATTACCACTACCAGTCATAAATTTATGGGAAAATGATAAAAATGGAGAATTTGTTTTTTAAATCCTGACATGTGCTCAAACAGTTTTTACGATAACATGTCATTAACACACGAATCCTCAGAAGAAAATGTTTGAATTTCCAAAGAAACAGTAAACATGGAACAATGATCCAGAAGAAAATATTAATATGCAACAAAACCTGAATGGTATTCCTCATTTTCACTCCAGTACACCATCTAGTTAAAACTGAAAGTTTAGGAAGAGCCAGTTTAATTTAAATATGATAAACATGGGCTTAATTACACTTTCTTTCTTTAATTTATTTATTTTAGAATATTTTTATCCTGCCTTTCTCCTTGGAAAAGGACCCAAGGCAGCTTACAGTAATGAGGGATAATATATAGTCCAGTACAATTAAGACATGTTCAAGTACTGAGAACAGGGAATTGAGGGACATATTACAGCATTAATAGACAACATTACATTAAAACTACAAGAGAACGTGAGCAGTTAAAAGGAGAGTAAAATTCCATGAAAATTTATGAGAGATGGAAACTAACACTGCAAACAGTGTCAATGTAATCACAATAAGTGCTTATAAACACAAAGGAATTGAGGGAAAACTTACAGCATTAATATACAACATTACATTAAAGCAACACAGTTATAAGTAGTCATAAACACAAAGTTTATGTAAACCCATTGATTCATATAAAAGACACATAATAGGTAGTCCATCGTTCAGGGAAAGCTTGCCTAAGGAGAAAGGTCTTTGCCTGTTTCCGGAAAAACATCAGAGATGGGGCAGTCCTGGCCTCCAATGGAAAGGAGTTCCAGAGTTTGGGTGCCATAGTCGAGAAGGCCCTTTCATGTGTTCCCCTGTGATGCACCTGTGAGGGTGGCAGGATGGAGAGAAAGGCCTCTCCTGATGACCTTAACACCCAAGCCAGTTCATACTGTGAGATTTTATCTTTGAGGTAGCTTGGACCTAGGTCATACAGTGCTTTGTAGGTCATGGTCAAGCACCTTGAATTGTGCCTGATAGCTGATTGGCAACCAGTGGAACTGCTTGAAGTTTCCTGAGATTTTTTGTCGGTAGCCTCACATAGAGCACATTACAGTAGTCTAGCTGGGATGTCACTAGGACATGTGTCACCATGGCCAGAGCTGGTTTCTCAAGAAACAGGTGTAACTTGTGTACTAGCCTTAATTGTGCAGATATGCTCCTGGACACAGCTGTGACCTGGGCATCCAAGCTCAAGGATGAATCCAAGAGCACCCCCAATTTGTGAACCTCTTTTTTCAATTGGAAGTTTACTCCATCCAGTACAGGTTGTGTCCCTATCCCTTGTTCTCCCTTTCAACTGACCAGAAGCACATCTTTCTTTTCTGGGTTTTGTTTCATTTTGTTCATCCTTATCCAGTTAATCGTGTAAACCTGAGATAGTAGCTCCCTTAGAATCTGGATGGGACAAGAGGTAGAGCTGGGTATTATTGGCATACTGGTGGCACCTAACCCCCAAAGACCTGATAATCTCCCCCAGTGGTTTCATATATATTTTAAATAACATAGGAGACAGAACAGAACCCTGGGGGCTCCACAGGTCAGCAGCCATGGTGTTGAACATGAATAGCACTTTCTGCGTTCTTTCCTACAGGAAGGACCAGAGCCACTTTAATGCAGTACCCCCAATTCCCATTTCAGAGAGAAAAGTCAGGAGTAGACATGGGCACGACTCGGTGAAATTGTTGTTTCCGTTTTCGGTTATCGTTTCCATTACATAACGGAAATGGTAACGATAATTAAGCCGTCAGAACTCGAACTCAAACCGGAAAATGAAAAATTTGGTCGGGTTTTTCGTTTCCGTTTGTGGCATCGTGGCGATCGTGCAATGTGAAGCACAGAAAAAGTTTTTAAAAGTTTTTTTAAAAAACCCTGACTCCCGGCCAAAAAAGTAGGAGAAAATATGCCTGCCTGAGGCTTTGCCACCTACCCGAGGGGTGGTTTCTGGGGGGTCCCCGGCCTTCCCCCCCTCTTCTCCTGTCCTCGGCTGCTTGCAATAGGCTGGGGGGGGGTCATCTTCGTCGTCTCGCAATGCCATGCGGTGGGGGGGGGATCCAAAATGGAGACCACAATTTTTCTTTTGAAATCGTGGTCTAAAAACACACCAAAGCACCACAGAATCATGTGAAATTTATTTATTTTAAATGCCTGAATTTTAATAGTAGCAGCAGTGGGTTTTTTTATTGCAATAAAATGTCGTATTGATTTTATTTTATTTTATTTTATTTTTTATTTTTTTAGACCTGCCCTTTTCAAAAAGCATTGGATAAGGAATGCCTTAGTTAAAATATGGTTATCCATAAGAAAACAGTTCTACCCTAAAGCACCAACATGGCTATCTCCACTAGGAGCGATTACCAGTCCCCATACAAGTGCAAGCCTTAAATCTCTAACCTACAGACAACTTCTGAATGCTGATTTCTCCTTGAAGTCACTAGAAAAATTAGTATCAGAAGGTTACAAGTTAGACTGGTGGAAGTACCAACAAATATACTCACACTTTAAAAATCTCACTAAAGAGGGGGGATTTATGACTAATGACTAGAGATGGGCACGACTTAGCGGTATTACCGTTTCCGTTTCCATTACTCTACGGAAACAGTAACGGGAATTACTCCGCCAGACTTCGAGCTCGAACCGACGAACGAACAATTTTGGTCTGATTTGTCGTGCTTGTTCCTTGCATCGCGCGATCGCGCAATGCCACGCGGCACAGAAAAAAAGTTTTTAAAAGTTAAAAAAACCCGGTTTCCGGCCGAAAAGCAGGCGGAAAAATGCCTGCCGTGCCTCAGGGCACCTACCAGAGGGGTTGTTTCTGGAGGCCCCCGGCCTCCCCCCCATCCCCCATCCTGGGCTGCTCTGGTGGGACTCGCCGCAGGCTTGCAACCAGCAAAAAGCCCAGTCTCGCCGCCAGCCGCCGCAATTAAAGTGCAAGCAAGCGGCACGGACGGCACAAGAAAAAACTTTTAAACTCTCCCCCCACCCATTCCCGGGCCAAAAAAGCAGGCGGAAAAATGCCTGCTTGACTAAGGGCGCAGGGCACCTACCGGAGGGGTGGTTTCTGGAGGGGGGGTCCTGCCTCCCCCCCGCCCTGGGCAGCCGGACTCGAGTCGCCATGCCATGCGGAGCAGGCGGGGGATCCAAAATGGGGCGGCGAACGCAATATTATTTTTGAAATCGTGGTCCAAAAACACACAAGCACAACAGAAACATGCGAAAATTTATAAACTGCCAGATTTTTCACAGTAGCAGTGGGTTTTTTCTTGCAACAAAATGTCTCTCCTCTCCTCCTCTGTCCTCCATTTATTTTATTTTTTTTATTTTTTTACACCTGCGCAATGATGGGCTGGCCGAGTGGCCAGCCATGTGGGAGTGGACGACCATGCAAATTTTTGGAGCCATCCCACCAATCGCATGGCCACTTGGCCATGGAGACTTCTGGGATGTGCCAAAAGCCCCCTAAAACCTGCCCTAGCCCCCTAACCCTAACCCTAACCCTTGACTCCGTACCCATACATCACAGACTGTCTTCTTAGTGGGTCTGAGAGGCACCCAGAGGTGCAACCCACTAGCCCACCGTAACCTTACCCGTCACTAGCCTAACCCTAGCCCTAACCCTAACCCACCTTAACCCTAAGCCAGATGTACTTGCATTGCACTACACGCAAGTACAATTCCCTTCTGTGTGAGACATGGTGGTGCGAGAGCCTTAGTTAGGCATCTCACTATGGCTCTGGGTTCAGTGCCATCCACTAGTCTTCACAGTCACTGTCTGCACATTCTGTTATGCAATATCCATATGGCTATTGCATAGCATTTTGCAGCAGCAGCAGGTGAGGAGGGGAGACCCCCATGTTGAGGGGTCTCTTGGAGCCTGCTTCCCCTTCCTAGTGGGTGAGGATAGGAGGCACCCACGGGTGCCTCCAGGAGCCCGCTTTCCCTTCATAGCGGGCCAGAGGAGGCACCCACCCCAGAGAGGTGCCTCCAGGAGCCCGCTCCCCCGCCAAAATCAGTACTAATGAAAACGAAAAAACGAAAAAAAGAACCGACTAATTTTTGCGACTTTTCACAAAAAACGGAAATGACCCGAAACGGAACCGGCCCGACTAACGACAACTCGAAAAAAATTTTTTTTCAAGTCGTGCCCATCTCTACTAATGACACTCCACTTGACAAAATACTATCTTCTGGCGATTCAAAGCTTCTCAGTAAATTCTATAGTATTTTGTTAAATGAAAAAATGATTGATACATTGATCAGTAGTGGTTTTTTTATAGCAATAAAACGTTGTATTGGTTTTATTTTATTTTATTTTATTTTTTATTTTTTTAGACCTGCCCATTTGGGCTGGGCATGGGATGGGACCATGCAAATTGTTTGAACCATTCCACCAATGGCATTGCCAGGTTTTTGACTGACACTTCTGGATGTCACGGAGGGCATAAAAAGCCGGGGCACCTTCCAGAAATTGCAGTCGGGTGTATGGATGTGGTTGAGGGAGGAGGGCTGGCTGCTGCTGGTGGTGTGATCCGATTGAGATTGAGGTGGGAGGCTGGAGGCTTTAGGATTTAAGTTAGGCAGGCAGGGAGGGAATTGAATTTAGAAAATAATTTCTTTGATTCCCTGCAGCTTTGTCTGCTGAAGGGAATAGCAGTTTATTCTTTATTTCTTCTCTGGCAGTCTGTGAGGATTTTTTTCTGATATTGGATAAAGGGGGAGGTTCGACTGGGAGTGGGAGGTGTGGATTTATTTTAAAAATATTTTATATACTACCATTTATTTTCTATTTTCCCAACTTCAATTTGCTTGCACACACACACATTTGGGGTGCAAGCCAAGAACAGAACCTCTATCCTAAGTGATATCCTAACTGCCCACTCGCCCGTCCACCCGCGCCGCCACCCACCTGCGGCCCGCGCCGCTGACTGCCCACTGGCCCGTCCGCGGCCGCCGCCCGCCCGCTCGCCCCCCCACCCGCCACCTAGGGCGCAAAAACACCTAGCGCCGGCCCTGATTGCGGGACGCCCCTATGCTCTGGGAAGTCAAATCGCGCTGAATCGTGATGGAAACAACAAACGACAAATGACAAACGAAACGACAAACGACCCATTCTGCCAAACGAAAACTCGAAACGTCATTTTTTCTGGTCGTGCCCATGTCTAGTCAGGAGGATGCCATGGTGTATAGTGTTAAAAGCAGCTGAGAGGTCTAGTAACACCAAAAGGGACACTGATCCACTATCCATTTCCCTGCATTAGTCATCTACCAATGCTGCCAGTGCTATATCAGTCCCATAGCCAGGCCTGAAGCCAAATTGAAATGGATCCAGGTAGTTTATCTCATCCAGAAACCACTGGAGCTGTGAGGCTGCAACCCACTCTAGGACTTTCCCCAAGAATGGAATATTTGATACTGATCAGTAATTGTACAGTATCATTGAGCCTATAGAGGGCTTTCACTACTCTTTATAACTGGTCTGCCATACCTTCTCTGGCAGCTTTTATGATTAATGAGGTGCAGGAACCTACACACATGTTGTGGCCCTCATCTTCCCAAGGATCCTGGCCACATCATCCAGCTGTAGAAGCTGAAAGTCATCCATTAATACAGGACAAGCAGGGCAGGGTGTTTTATTTACAGGCTCTGGATCTATAGCAGCATCCAGGGTAGCCCGGATCTGTTCAATTTTACCTGCAAAGTGTTGTGCAAATTCTTTGCCTCTTTTTCCAGGCCTTTGGTCAACAGTTTGCTAACAAAACAGGCTGAAAATGCAAGTTATGTTCTATTCTATACCCTGCAAATAAAATGTCATATTTATGTGGACCATGCAAGTGAGTGCAGATGCGTGCATGTGTACACACTCAAAATAAACTGTTTTGTTCATGAACAATTAAAGAAACAATATCCATCTGCATTCTGTGATTCATGCCACTCTAGTTCATAATTAGATTCAAATTTTGTCTTAAACATTCCACCTGACAGCAGAAAGCGTTGTGAGAGTAAAATAACATATTCAGTCTAAGTGCAGTTGAAGAGCAAACACCTCTGTCAAAGTACTGGATAAAAAAACCCTTGCAGAGATCAACAGCAGGGTCAATTTATTAAGGCCTTTAGCAACTGCAGCTGCTATTGTTCATCTGGTGTGGCTAAGCTGCATTGCTTCGAAAGAAATGAAATAATGCCAGTGTTGAGGGTTTCTTCATTTGTATACTGAGTTGTTCATGGTTAGGTATAGGGAAAGCCAGCTTTTGAGAAACTACGTTCTTTGGATCACAAATCCCAGAATCCAACAGCTATCATGGACATGGGCAACACAGTATGGAAGATTCTGGGATTTATCAGCCAAAATGTAATTCTTCCCCATTTATGGAAACAGACTTGCATTGTCAAAGCAGCCCATAATATTCTTTACAAGTATTCTGTTTGGATGTTTGTAGAAGGGTCTGCTCCTTTTGACAATATCTGGCATTTGGACTGTACGTGGAGGAACCTTCATCTTTTCTGGCAGCCTTCATGTGTCTTAGTTCCTTCTGACGCTTTTGACCTAGAACCTCACCATCACTCTCCATTCACCATTTGGGCTGTGGCTGATGACAGCTGGGATGGTAGAAGTAACTGTAGGGGCCCAGACTGAGAAAAGCTTTCTTGGCAGCCATCAACAGAATTATCTTATAGAAGCCTACTGAGTAATCAACTAGACTGAGGTCCACAGGACTTAATGCTAGGCAAAACCTGAAGCCTAACATTGCCCTTTTGTAGATGGTGTCAGCATGTTATTATATTGATTCTTCTGTCGAGCAACTTCCGAGGCTCCTGGTCCCTGGACGTAGAATTTTACATACAATCTTACTGTGGGCTTGGCTATCAAAATGGGTCCTTTGGGGGAGAAGGGCAGGATTAATGGAATTAAATAATAAATAGATGTCCATCCCAGTCAAAAATGCTTCAGAGTAGTAAAACTTTCATGTCACTTGCAAAATATATTTTGTTGCATTGGTTCTTCATCATTCTAGTTAGGTAAATATGAAGGGGGTGTGTACAGTGAAAATGTTATGCTTGTTTTATTTCAGATTCTTTCACTGGGTATCCATTTTGTTTTCATATATTTCATGAAATGCCTCTAGGGATTCTTTCATTTTGGCTTTCCCCTATGTTTTTAGTACTCAAAAAGTTCCAAATAACAACAACAAAAACAGAACAAGGCAACAGAGAATCAATCTACCCCAAAAGCAGGCAACTATATATGAAGAAAAATAAAATAACCAAAATGTGCTAATAATTTCTTTAAAAAATCATTCTAACAAAGCATGTTTGTGTACTGCATGCACATGTGCATGTGTGTGGCAGGGGGGGGAGAGAGAGAAGCAAACACAAAGCCACTTAACCCCCAAACCAAGAAAGAAGCAAGCAAGCAAACAAGGCAAATGTGCCCAAACCAAAACTAGCACAATATTAGGAGATTTATCCCTCTCCACCATTACTTGATGCCTTCTCTTCTTTGAGTCCAATGGGCCAGTTCTAGGTAGCAGCAAAATTCTCTAAGAAAGGGAAAAGGAAGTGGAGAGGAAAAAGGAAAAAGGATCTCCAGTGAAATCAAGGCTGGGGTTCCAAAAATGATTTATATCCTCCACAGGTAGCAGTAAAAGGCAATCCAAAGAAATGGGAGGAAATGCCTCTAGGAATAAAAAAAAACATCCCAAAAGAGAGAGGAAAGGCAGGCAGCAAAAGGTTCTGAACAAACTGGTCAAAAAATCCACCAACCCAAAACAACTCAAACAAGCAAAGCCCACCCACCAGCAGCCGTTCTGATTGGATGCTGACAGCCTTCATTGGTCACACCATGTCTTGGCAATAATCTTCACATTGCAATTAGATTTCTTTTTTTAAAAAGGCATACAAAGGGAGAAAGAGAGGTCCCACAAAAGAGGGAAACAAGAGAGAACAAGAAAGAATCATGTTCTGCTTATGAATTATTTGAATCTAGAGGCTCTTTTGGGAACCAACAAGGATCAAGGACACAAACAAACAAAAAACAGCCTCTTGTCATGTTTTTCAATCTCTTGTTAAAACACAAAAGTCCCATCTCTAATGGATGTGGGGGAATGCCAGTAAATACCCAACAGTGCCGGCAGATGAGACCAGCAAGTGCTTGTACGAGTGAAGAAGCAGAACTGAGGGAGGAAATAGCCTGTCTATCTTTTCCTTTGTCCTCTTATTGTCTCTTATCATAGACTGTTGGCTGTCTGCCACCAGCTTCTGTGCTCGGTGCTCACCGATAGATCATTGATGCTGTGCATCCCTGTATTGTGAGGACTAGCACCAGAAACAACAGCTTGCTTCCTATGACTGCATAATCCAATTGGTCTTTGAGAAAGGTTTGCTTGGGAAACATCCATTTCATGTAAGTAAATGAGGAGAGGGGTTAAGGGGCCAAAATGAGAATAAAAAAGGTAAATGGAGCTGTAGCCAATGGTATATAGAGTGAGATTCAATTATAGGTGAAGCCAGGCCCAAGTAATTATCTTTTGGTAAATCTCACCCCCCCCAAAAAAATTGCAACACTAAAACTTAAGTACTACAGTGTAATTTATTAACCCCCAACTGAATGCTAATCTTTCCTTGGTTCAGCAAATACCTTGTGGTAAATCTTTCTTCTTTCCCTTTACCGCTTTAGAATTTGCAGTCTCTAAAACTGGAGAGTCTGTCTGTCTGTCTGTCTGTCTGTCTGTCTGTCTGTCTGTCTTATTTATATGCTTTGTCCCCACAAGGGATCCAAAGCAAATCACGACAATTGAAAATATAGAATGCTAACCAGTTTTAAATGTTATGTAAAAACTATATTAAAGAAATAATTAAAGTTTATTAAAGTTTATTAATATTAAAACCAATATTTTTAAAAAATTATACATTTTAAAATGCAGCATATCACCCATCTTTACTTCTAGCTAAAAAGCCTACCTGGAAATTTATTTATTTATTTATTTATTTATTTATTTATTTATTTATTTATTTATTTATTTATTTATTTATGCCCCTCCTTTCTCCTTGGAAAAGGACCCAAGACAGCTTACCTTAGTAAGGGACAATATATAGCCCAGTACCTTTAAGACATATTCAAGTTTAAGAAGAAGGAATTGAGAGGCATCTTGCAGCATTGTGGGAACATTAAAGGTAAAAGAGAATGCTAGTAGTTAAAGAAACGAATAAAAAATCCATTATAAGGGATGGAACAAACATTGAAAACACAAGTGTATTTATGAAATCAGTCAATATAATCATGTAAGATAGACCATCTAAAGTTATGACTGAGGGAAATTAAAACTGAAAACATACAATGCAATCATACAAGGAGAGGTATAAACACAATGATATGTGATTTTAAACACAACGTCTGTGTAATCATGTATGGTAGATTCATATAAAAGTAACATAATATGTGGTTCATCAATCAGGGAAAGCTTGCCTGAAGAGAAAGGTCTTTGCCTGCTTCTGGATGGGGCAGTCCTCACCTCTAATGGGAGGGAGTTCCAGAGTCCCATGGGATGTATCTGTGAGGGTGGTGGGATGGAGAGAAAGGCTTCTCCTGATGACCTTAACACCTGAGCCGGTTCATACTGTGAGATTTGATTCTTGGACCCATCTGATATAGTGCTTTGTAGGTTAAGATAAGCACTTTAAATTGTACCCAATAGGTGTTTTAGCTCTTCTAGGACACCACACCATGAATTATTGAAGCCAGGCCTGGGGGGGGGATTACTTTTGACTTTTGTTTTCATCAATTTTGATTAAAAATGGCCATATCATTATATATCAGAAACCACTCCTATGGCTACCTGACAAGCATCTGGTTGGTATAACTATATCTTATTAATATGCAGCAATATTGAAAAACGTCAATTTTCTAGAGCTTGCTCTTGACCTCCCCACTTCTAGTCTTTGACTGCTGTTATGTATTGGCAGGTGGCAACCCCCAAGTAGGTCAGCATGGTCCCCATTGATTATGGATAAAACAGCTCAACCCAATGAGTAGTCTGTTTCTGCATAAAACTGATCAATTAAAATGAAGTGAACTGGCTCTGCTAGCAGTGGGGAAGGAGCTACAACAGTATTGGAGGCAGCCATGGACATTGGAAAGCACTGCCATTGGTAGGCGTTCCTTGAGCCAACAATGTATCTATACTTGGATGAGGTGCCTGTTTCCTCTCAACCTCATGTGCCCAAACCATTCATCCCTCATATTCTATAGTTAGCTTATAAGCAAGTATCTGAATGCTGCAGGCTAGCTAGCTACACTAGTTATCAAACTATGTCTGACATGCACCATTTATATTCTCCATCTGTGCACATTCTATGTAGGAATATTCTCTACATGTTTCACTGCTTTTTTGCAGATGTCTACAATGGCTATGTTCCCAAATGGAAATATTTTTTTGTAGAGTGCAAAGGGGATTTTACCTAAAGTTTTAAAATAAAAAGTTTAGATGAAATAAATAAGAAATACAGATAGACAAACCTACCCATAACTGGATATGAATTCATGCCCATTTTGTCATTTGCAATCAGTTTTTGAAAATACTTTACTTATTGGATAGCTTCTCCTTGGTATTCAATATGAATTAAGTGACATGTTGCTCCCAAAAAAACCCCACAGCTTTAAAATGTTTGAGTTTCACAGAAAGGAAATATTTTATTGTTTAAGTAAATGGTATTCTTCAGTGTTTAAAAATGAGTTTAGTATTATCAGATCTTTTATATTTTCCATGGTTTAGTATTCTTTCATAATCAAAACCCATGTATATCTATCTACAATGTCCTTTCACTGAAGGTTTATATTGCCTCAGGTGAGTATGTGTTCATTTTTTTCCAGTGTAAAGATGCCATTAAATATATGGCTATGGTATACAACTATAGCATAATCAGAGTTGCTATACTAGTGTTCTGCACTTGTGTCATACATTATAATACTGCTTATTGAACTATGCCCAATAGAGATAGTAATGAATTGAAAAAATGAATCACATTTTCTGATGAATTTGGCCTATTTGTCAAAATTCATCAATTTGTATTTGTCATAAATGAATTTCCTCCAAAGAATACAATTTGATTAATTTTAGCAATTTTATTTGTTAATTTTCTGGGCCATAAAGTGGCCCCCAAGGAACTAATTCTGAAAGGAAGCTTCCACTGGTTCTCCTCCATAATCCCTCCAAGTTTTCTGAAGATTAGATTTTTGATTTGTGAGTTATGCATTTGCGGATAGCCCCCCCCCCCGGAGAAACTTCTTCTGACTCCCCTGTACAATTGTTCCAAGTTTGGTGAAAATTGGGTCTCCCCAACCCAGTTGCTATAGGGCACTTTCCTAGGGGCCCCACTTGGTGGGTGTATAACTCAGGTGCCAGAAACCCAGTCTTCGCCAAACATGGAGGGGTTGTAGGAGTAAGTTGGGAGAAGCCTCTCTGCAAGTTTTGGTGACTCTAGGCACCTGGGGAGACACTTGAAAATAATGTTTAATTAAAACCCTGAACCTGTCCAACTTAAGTAGCAAAGTGTTACTAGGAACAGAAAAGGTAATAAAATTAAGGCACCTCCTAACACATAAAATAGGGGTGAGGTAGAAGGGAGAAGAGACAGGAGATAATTTCCTCTGGTGGAAATGAGGTTCCCTCTTTGGTGTGCATAGCTCAGAGTTCCTAATTCCAAACTTTCAGGGCTTGTAGAGGAGAGTCAGGAGAGTCAGGAGATGCTTTCCTCTAAATTCAGTACTTCTAGTTGACTTGGGGTCCATTGTATAGCATGTTTAAGTGGAGATGAATCAAGTCATCAAGCCATTGATTCATTACTGTAAGTTCATCAATTTATCTATCCATCAGCGTTGATGAATCATGATTAATCATGATAAATCACCATATTTTTATAATGCTCAACAAAATGGCCTCTGGCCCTGTAGGCTTCTGGACACTGCTGCTGCTATTTATAATTGATAGTTCTTTTGGCTGGAAATAGGGATTAGGAGGCTTTCCAGATATTGCTAGAGTGCAAATCCCATTAGATCCAGCCAGCCTAGCAAATTTAGCTTTAAAACTATCTGACTTGACAGGGATCTTATTTATTTATACCAATAATAGGTCTTTGAAGGAATGGCTCAAACTATGTTTCTCCATTTCCACCACCGGAAATTCTCTCCTGTCTCTTCTGCCTTCCACCTCACACCCATTTTGTGTGTTAGGAAATTCTTTTATTTTACTACTTTTTCTGCTCCTAGCAACACCTTGCTACTCAAGTTGGGCAGGTTCTGGGTTTCAATTAAACATTATTTACAAATGACTATGCAACCGTAACATGTATGCCTATATATTCAATATAAACACAAAACTCTTTGAATGTGATTGAATTAGCATGTTCACATTTTCCAATGCCTTTGTTTCCTCATTAAATTTAATGCAATGATAATGAACTGCATGCTGCTGAGTTGTTATCTCTTCAAACATTTAAGAGCATTGCAAGAATAATTTCTTGGGAACCTTTTGGATTTGTTTAAATTTAATTCTGAGGTTGCAATGTTATATTTATTATTATTATTTTAGAGTATTTTCACCCCACCTTTCTCCTTGGAAAAGGACTTAAGGCAGCTTACAGTAATGAGGGACAACATATAGTCCAATACACTTAAGACATAATCAAGCAATTGAGAGCAGGGAACTGAGGGACATCTTATAGAATTAAAAGATAGCATTACATTAAAGCTACAAGAGAACAAAGCAGTTAAAAAGATAGTGAAAAAAATCCATGAAAATTATGAGTGAGGGAAACTAACAACTGAAAACTTAGTGTCAATGCAATCACAAAATATATAAACACAATGTCTATTTGATCATGTATGGTAGATTCATATAAAGGTCACATAATAGGTAGTCTGATATTCAGGGAAAACTTGCCTGAAGAGGAGAGCCTTTGCATTTACTGCAGCTAAACACTCATGTAAAGTTGAGATAGTAGCACCCTCAGAATCTGGAGGTGATGAGAGGTAGAGCTGGGTGTCATCAGCATACTGGTGGCTTTAAACCAAAAAGTCCTGATAATCTCCCCCATATGGTTTCATATAAATGTTAAATAACACAGGAGACAAAACAGAGCCCTGGAGGACTCCACAGGTCAGCGGCCATGGTGTCAAACATGAATCACCTAACACCACTTGCTGCGTTCTTTCCTGCAGGAATGAACGGAGCTACTTTAATGCAGTACCCCCAATTCCCATTTCAGGGAGTAGAGTCAGGAGGATGCCATGGTCTATAGTGTCAAAAGCAGCTTAAAGGTCTAGTAAAACCAAAAGGGACACCGATCCCCTATCCATTCCAATGCGTAAGTCATCTACCAAAGCAACCAGTGCCATCTCCGTCCCATAGCCAGGCCTGAAGCCAGATTGAAATGGATCTAGGTAATTTATGTCATCCAGGAATCTCTGGAGCAGCAAAGGCACAGCCAGTTCCAGGACTTTCCCCAAGAATAGGATATTCGATATTGGTCAGCAATAGAGATGGGCATGAAATGAATTTTTAATTCATTTTGTTATTCGTTATTCATTTCGTTAGCTAACGAAACGAATAATGAACCAACCCATCAAAGAAAAATGAAATGAAACGAAATAGAAAATTCCATTTCGTTCATTTCATTTTTCATTCCTGGCACTTACCTTAAGTCCCGAGTGGAGTCCTCCTGGAGTTCTCCTTCTCTTCTGCTGGAACTGCTAGGTGCTGGGAAGCAAGCACCTTTCAGCCGTGAAAAAAAAAAAAAAGCCCGGCATCAGGGACTTTTAAAAAAATAAAAAAATAAAAATAAAAAAATTAAAACATGTGCCGACCTGGCCTGGGGGCTGCATGGTTTTTTAAAAATGAAATGAAACGAAATACAAAATGATTTTTTTTAAAAAAAAATCATTTTGTGTTAACAAAATGAAATGGGGGAAAGAAAGGAATATCAAAACAAAACACCATTTTGGCATTTCGTGCCCAACTGTAGTCATTAATTGTTCAATATCATTGGATCTAAGGAGGGCTTTTTAAACAGTGGTTTTACTATTGCCTCCTTTAAGCCTGCTGGATCCTGCCCTCTTATAAGGAGGCATTCACTACTCTTCTTAACCAGTGTGCCATATGTTCTCTGGCAGCTTTTATGATCAATGTGGTGGCCCTCATCTCCCCAAGGGTCATGACCACATCGTCCTGCTGTAGGAGCTGAAAGCCATCCATTAATATAGGACAAGCAGGATGGGGCATTTTATTTATTTATTTATTTATTTATTTATTTATTTATTTATTTATTTATTATATTTTTATACCGCCTATGTCCCAATGGGACTCTAGGCGGTTTACAATAGGAGCATGAGTAAAACAGTAAAACAATAAAACAACTGTAAAACCATCAATGAGGGGGCAGCAAGGAAATAGCAGGGCAGAGGGGAGCCCCTCAACATTTCAGGCTCTGGATCAATAGCAGGATCTGTTCAATTTTGCCTGCAAAGTGTTATGCAAATTTCTCATAGCAAGATACAGATTGGTCTATGTTATCCACCCATGGGTCAGAAGTGTAGCAGACGTTTGATTATTCTGAAAAGCTCCACTGGGCGATTTTGTGCCAAGTCAATGGTAGCAGAAAAAAATGCTTTCTTTGCTGCCTCCACTGCCTTGGAGTAAGCCTTCCAAAGGCCCTTCACTGTTTCTTTGTCTGTTTCAATCTGGGTTTTCTGACAGCACTTTTCAGCTCTAAGGGCCACCTGTTTCAATTTACTTGCCTGGGAATAAGTCACACTGACCTCAGTGAGGTTTACATATTTATTTATTTATATTTATTTATTTTCACATTTATATACCACACCTATTTCCCACATAGGGGACTCAGGGCGGTTTACACTAAGAAGAGGTAAAATAACTAAAACAGCTAAAACATCAAGGATCCGAAACACAGGATGGCAAAGGCGATCAAGCGGGCCAGGCAAAAAAAAAAAAAAAAAAAAAACAAAAAAAAACCTGAATCTCTAATCAACACCGAAGGCGTCCCGGAAAAGTAAGGTCTTTAAATTTTTCTTAAATGACACCAGCGACGGAGCCTGCCGTAACTTGCTCGGTAGCTTATTCCAAAGAGTTGGTGCCGCCACCGAGAAGGCCCGTCCGCGTGTACTTGTTTTGCAGGCCTCCCTCGGAGTGACAGTCCAGAGCGAGAGGGCCAAGGAGGATCGGGTGGGTCGGGCTGGATCTAATTGTCGGGGGAGATGTTCTGCCAGATAAGCAGGGGCCAAGCCATCCAAGTAGGCACATTTTGGATTGGACTGCACTGCATGTGATATATTCCTTCAGTTCAAATACTCTTAGCTGGTGGAAGAAGAATGAATTTATGTAGTTCAAACAATTCACAAATGGTTAAAAAGACTTTTGCTCTGTAAGTAAGCAAATAAATAAATAAATAAATAAATAAATAAATAAATAAATAAATAAATAAATAAATAAATAAATGTGCCACACCTGCTGAATTAAGTAATTTAGGCCATCAGAAAAATATTTAGCTGATTTTGCAGAAGAAAGGATATGCCTCAGTGGGTTGGAGTACCTCGCATCTGGAGCCAGAGGTCAGGAGTGTGAATCCTCACTGTCCCTACTGGGAGACAGGGAGGTGAAATAATCTGATTTGCTTAAGCACTGTGCCGTTTGGGTGGCTCTGGGCCAGCTGGCTTGATCTCAGAGTGCCACTAGAAGGAGGGACTGGTAAACCACTTCTGCATACTTTATACCCAGAAAATCCTGTGATTATTGCCAGATGTCATAAATGACTTGATGGCACACCATTGTTAACTTCTCAGAAACGTTTTCAGTTCCAATTTTTTAAGAAACCCCATGTCATCAGCTGGATTTTTTGTTAGCAAGGCAAGATAAATATGCTCCGTGAAGGTTCTAACATAAATGTTAACATCAGGAAAGTCAGTCAGTAAGAGGAAAGGGAAAGAATGACTGAGCATAAGCCAGAAATGCATAGATAGATAGATAGATAGATAGATAGATAGATAGATAGATAGATAGATAGATAGATAGATAGATAGATAGATAGATAGATAGATAGATAGATAGATAGATAGATAATTAGAGATGGGCACAGAACAAACATTTTTTCATTTCCGTTACCGTTTGTCGTTTCCGTTACATAACGAAACGACAAATGAAAATTGTGTTGAAAATGCAACGAAACAAACAGAACCACGAAAATTGTGGTTGTTACATTTCGTTTCCGTTAATGGTGACACACAATGAAATGAGCTGTTTTAAATGTTAAAAAACGCCCTGGAGATCCGTAAAAACGCAGCAATAATTATTTATATTGTCTGATAATACCTACCGGGGGGGGGTGGAGTCCTTAAAACGTTTGTTTTTGTCTTCTCCCGTCGCAATGTATTTTTCTTTTCCCTTTAAAATGGATGTCGCCACCAGCCACAAAATGGAGGCAAGCCATGTGATGTGGGATCATGTTCAACCAATAGCATGCCCAGGTTGCAGACTGGGCGGGCAGGTCTGGCAGCCACAGAGGGCATAAAAAGCTCTGGCAGCCCCCGTCCTCCTTGCAGTCTCTGGTGGGAGTTAGGGTGGGATTGCTGTCTCTGCGACTCTAGGTTCACTCCTGCAGCCTCCCTGTGAGCGTGTGTGCTGTGTACGTCTCGGTGAGTATCCTCCCTTGCCCCGCAGTGCAGTCACTCTGTGGCTGCCTTGCACCCTGGGCAACGCCCGCCGCTGCCTTTGCAGCCTCCCTGCATACCTAGTCTATACTGTGTCTCTGCCAGCATCCATTTTTTTTTAGTGTTTTCCCTCTGGTCTAGGGAGTTGGGGGATGTCTGCGCATGGAAATGCTTTAAAAATCGTGCAAAAAGCGGGTAGAAATGACAAACGAAAAAACAAAAAACGGTAACAAATTTTTTCAAAATTTTCCCGACAAACGGAAACGAACCGAAACAGACCTCTCAACGACAAACGAAAAACCAAAACACAATTTTTCTGTTTTGTGCCCATCTCTAATTATAATTTAAAAATGTAGCCAGCCTTCTTGGCTAGTTGTGGTTGCCACACAGCATCACAGAACAATGGAGTACAAACTACCCCACTTGGTGGTTCATCTTTCTAGATTACCCCTGGTATCTCAAAACTGAATTTAATGGCAAGGACAGTTTTTCATCTGTTAAATAACCCAAGAAGTATCCTTTCAGCATCGATGAGAGTAATATTAACTTGGGTTTAACCCTGTATTTTATACTAAGCCTCTTTAAGCCTATTTTATATTAGATCTTATTCTGCATCCATGCCTCACAACATATATGCTCTCTAACATATAGTTCATATCTGCTTAGGTATGTTTATGTTTAACAAAGTAACACTCTTACAGTTGAGCATCCTGCAAGTGGTTATCACCATTTCTGCTAAAGTGCATATCCCACATGGTCTTACATATATTACAAATGGTATATGAGAGCTACTAAAGCAGTGTAGGGAAGGCTCACCAGCTCATCTTTAGGTCTTTTTTTCCTGAGCCTCACACAGCTGCTGCCAGTGTTCGTTCAGGAGCTGTAACAACTGGATTCTATCCCATGCATTGTTCTAAATGGCATGATGGGCTCCAAATGCATCTACTTGTTCTCTTCCCAGTACATCCCTCTCCCCTGGATTATGGTTTGCCAGTGTTAACTAAGCATAGCACTCATATAAACCCCTTCACGCTGAGCCAGTGCAGACTTAATTGCTAAATTGCAGGTACAGATCGAAATTTCTTCTCCACCCAGTGCTATTCTGCCTAAGATCAATCTCTCTGTCTGGAGGCTAGCAGGTAAACAAGTAACTTGGAGTCTGATTGTCAAGACATTTATCTCTTAGAAAATCATGTTATGCCCAGGAAAATGGAATCATGGGGTGCTTATCCCCTCTAATGCTCTCTCTCTCTCTCTCTCTCTCTCTCTCTCTCTCTCTCTCTCTCTCTCTCTCTCTCTCTCTCTCTCTCTCTGTTCCTGGATATATTCCCTGAGGGGTCCCAGTTTTGACCGGCTTTGACTTTTCATAAAGTGGTTTTCCTAAGAGACACTTGCAACCTGCTCCTGGAAGACTCTAGACCAGAGTCTGTCCTTGCATCTCAACATTCCACATTCCTACCCCACAGAATTTGTATGGCAGCCAGTGACATCTGTTCTGCCAGCATTTGATTTCATGCTTCCTGACAGTGCTTGAGAAATGATTGGTAAATCTTTCCCTCTCTCATTTCTATATCAGCTCTTACAGCTACAGCTTGCGTCTCTCCCCGCTGTCTGCCATATGCTGAAGCACCACCATGTAGCTGCCTTCAGGTAAACTGTTGTGAGCTTGTCTGCCCCTCCCCTCTCTGTTATACATTCACCCTCTCTCAGCTGGATAGTTTTCTATAATTAACCTATAATTTTCTTTTTATTTGTTCTACCAATCAAGATGCCCTTCTAGACATGCTGTGATCAAATCCTTGTTTCTCCCTCCTGGAAACTGTTCAGACATATTTATAACACCAAGGCTCAGCAATACTACATATCCATATCGTGCTTCAATACTATATATCCATATCATGGATTGGGTAAGAGTATAGCTTTCTGAGGCAACTTGACCAGAGTTGATGAGATTTTTTTTTTCTGGAAGAAGCCCAGCCCTGAAGAAAACAGTCACCTAAAACCAAAATGAAATTCCACCTTTGTTCATTTCTGCTCAAGGAAGGTTTTGTCACTGAATTAGGAATATTGTATAAAGAACACTTGCTAAATCTCTTTTTTTCTCTTGCTGACTTAGGCTGAACTGATTTCCTGAGAGACCCCAACAAGGAATTTTCAAGCCATATCTCCAAAATGTCTCCAGATGAGAATGAGATACAGTCCTGCTTTTTTGGCCATTGTTTCCATAATTTGTGCAAACTGTCTGTCTGCAAAACTACCGTCAGTTCATTTAGAGAACAAAAAACACACACACGCACAAACACACACACAGAGCAAACACAACAGGTCTGGCTAGTTATTTCAAAAGATAAACAGCCCCTCAAATGGGTTTCAGCCTTAAAAAAAGTTCTGATGCAACAACAAACCAGCAGCTATCATGATTTTTCATCATTTGAGTTGACATGTTATTTTGCCTTTGGTATCCATTGCATGCTTTTTATTTCTTTGTGAAAATGTAACAAACAAACCTCTTTATCACTGCTTATTGATAAATGCCAATGCCATCTGTAGGATGAGAAGAGTGTTATGCTTCTTCATTCCCATGAAGATTCACATTCCTATTCTGAACACAGAAAATACATTCGGATGTATGCAGAGATATGTGTAACAGCTTTGGAGAAGAAGTGGCTACAGGTGATGCATATATGTGTGAGCATGTTTGAATGGGAATGGCAGAAGGATTACTTGAAGGGTTCCAGCAGTTTCTTCTGCCTGTTGTTTCTGCCTCTCCTCGATGGTTGCTTTTCTCTTTTGTCTGACCGCACATCGTCTGCTGTACACCTAATGCATGACAGAACACCGCTCTGCATGGTAAGGATAGAACTGATAGCAAAACCGTTATTCACCTCCTGGGTTCTTAAAAGGTGGCCCATTTTCTGCATACAGGACAGTATATCAGCTAACCTGTCAGCTCTTCTGTTGGGGATTTGTTGCATTCTGTTTTAATTTTTCCATCCATAAATAAGTCTGACTCTATGCAGCAAAACAGCATTTGGACCAGATTTATTAATTGCAGACTTGTTATTTCTAAGTGGTCTGGTAATCGTTATTAAACAGATTCACTCCCTAAACATTTGGGGCTACGTCATTTTGCTTCATCAATTAGAGACAGACAGAATTTCCTGTAGGAAAGATGTAAACTGCGGATGTAATTCCCATGTCTGAAAATATTCATGCATATAAATCCTGCTGAGATCTGGGATCCCCACCACTTATTGACCTGTGTCTTTCATCTGTTCTTGACTGGTCTGTTGCAGAGTATACTGGCATACATGCAACAGTTATATCCACTCACTATCTAAATATGTAATGGTACTAACTTGTCTGGATTCCAGTATAATTATTAGGTATATGGTAAGAGTCATATGTAATTTATGAAGTCTCAGATTCCACATGAAGGAAAAATCAGCCCAGGAACCTCATATGGTGTAGTGTGAATGTATATGTTCAGGGGTGAACACCTTGTGGTCCTCCAGAAGTTGTTAGATTGTAAGTCTTATCAGCCGAGCCAATGTAGCCAAGGATGAGGGATGATAGAAACATAGTCCAAGAATAGGCTAGCAGCAGGTGTTTAGAGCTTGAAAAAGACTTGGGTGGAGAAATGCTGTAAATTTTGTGTACTACAATACCAATCAACCCAACCGATGGTCTAATGAAAAGAATTCTGAAAGTTGTATTCTGAAATATCTGAAGGGAGAATTAAGTTCCCTTTCCTTGAATAGACTGAGGATCCTTTCCCCTTAACTCAGCTATTTCTTCTGTTAAGGGATACTGAAATATTCATTTTTTCTCATGTTCTGACTTTCTCCCCATTTTCTCCCATTTTATTCATTTTATTGTAGTGAAAAGCCAAGAAGGAGGAGGCTTCCTCTTGCCACAAGGAGAAGCCTCCTCCTCTTGACTGAAAATATACAACCTATATGTACTGCTTGTGACACAGGTGACAGTTTGATACTCCAAGTCTTAGACAGGCATGTCCAAAGTCAGGCCCGGGGGCCAAATGTGGCCCTTTTTCAAATTTCGAGTGGCCCATGGCCTCTTCTCCCCACCAGCTCAGCCTGTAATGCATCTTCACCAGCTGCCCCCTCCACGTACCAGATGGAGATGTCAGCTTGCAGTTTTATGGTTTGCCTTTCCTCCCTGCCTCTGTCCATCCCCCCAGCCACCTGCCCAGCCTACCCAACCCTGGCTCTGTTGCTGCAGCGTTCTCCCCTCCTCCTTGCATGTTAAAGAGACTTGTCCAAAGTCCAGCCCGGAGGCCCAATGTGGCTGAATGTTAGGCCCCCCACACATTTTCACCTCACCAAATCTGGACCTCCTTGCAAAAAAATTGGACATCCCTGTCTTAGAATGTCTCTGTGTACTAAACAGGCAAAACAATAAAACTGTATTCATATTGCCCTGGAACCTGCCCTAGCAATGACTTAGGGCGCTTTTACATGACCCCTAAAATCCAGGGCAAAGGGCTCCCAGATCCGCAGCTTAAAAATATTTTCCCACCAGCTCCGGACTTTAAACAAAATAAAGTATGACCATGCCCACCTAAACGCGTCCCAGCGCATTTTCCAAGTACCTGGTCTCCAAAGGTGAAAAATTTCTGATGCGGATGTGAAGCAGAGAGTGCCGGGCCCTCCTCGCCTTGTGTTTGTTTGTTTGTTTTTTTGCCCCGCCCCTTTAAGAGACTGAAAGAGACTGGAATGGTTCCCGGAGCAGCTCGATGGCAGAGCGGAGGTGAGCCTGCATTCTTTTCTCCTTTTTTTCCTCCCTCCCCTCATGCAGACAGGAGCAAGAATGTGCAGAGGGGTGGGAACACAGGAAGAGCGACAAACCACCAAGATCTCTGGTCCAAATTTAAGTTGCCAGCGGATCTTAGGGGTCATGTAAAAGCGCCCTTAGAGGGGTTACTTTTAGCACTGAGTGAGAGCATGGGGGTCATTTAGTCTACAAAAGGTTTGCATGCCCCCTTGACAAGCAAGATGGAACATGAATGATTTGAGAGTGCCATCAATCAATATTTTATGCTGGAATGTGATGAAGTGTAAAAGTGTGATTAATGGGCCAATCACATTCTTAGATGTCTCATGGGAAAAGCGGCTGTTTTGCTGTATTAACCTTTTATGCAGTGAAAAGTTAACTTTCTGCAAGGCTTCTGTCATGATTTACGTCACAGGCAAAGCTGCAGGATTATAATGGTGCATTAACCTTGTGACTATCTCCCTTCCCCCATGCAGCATCTTAAAGTAGATTTGCTCTGCATCCGTAAGTTTCTAAGAGTAGAGATCATGAGAACCTTCACTGTAGACTCATGACCCAGAACTTGGATAATGTACTTTTTCTGAATGTAACTCAGAACTCAATCCATGGGAGAGTTACTTTTTTGACTGGAATCCTCCAGCTAAGTGGAGCTGGCCATGGCAGCTAGGGGACTCTCGGAGTTTTATTCCTAAAAAGTGATTTATATGAAATAAACCAGAGTGTATTTTAATGTGCAATGGACAAAATATTACTTATGTATTCACTTCATTTATATTCTGCCATTCTCTCTGAGTGGGGACTCAAGAATAGCTCATATAATAACAACAGACCAGAAAGGCCGCTGTTACCCTAACCCTTCTCATCTGATAGTAAGACCCATTGAATGGTATGCGCTTTACTTCTGAATAAACATACTTTGAATGTGCTATAAGCAGGCGAAAATTCTTACCTATTGAATAAACATTTACAAAACCTTTGGGGTGTTGTGTCATAGGAGAGGTTTCTAGCACACTAAATAGATCTCTGCTATTTGTGTGAGCTAAAGTGTGCTTTTTTTAAAAGCACTTTAGGGCCTTTTTACACGACCCCTAAGATCCGCTGGCCACTTAAATTCGGACCAGAGATCTTAGGGGTTCCTCGCTCTTCCTCTGTCCCACACCCCCCTCGGTACTTCCTGGTTGCTGGCTGCCTGAGGGACGGAGAAAAAAGAAAGAAAAGAATGCTTTCTTACCTCCGTTTTGTTCTGAGCAGCATTCAGATCTCTTAAAGGGGCGGGGCGCAAAAAAAAGAACAAACGGAAGCCAGGAGAGCCCCGCACTCACTATCCTTACACCGGATCAAATATTTGTCACATCCAAAAAGCAGGTACAAGAAAACTGCTGTTTGGTCTTGCTAAAGTGGGCGGGGTCGCACTTAATTGTCTGCCAAGTCCGGAGCTGGTGGGTAAACATTTTTAAGGTCCGGACCTTGGAGCCATTTGCCGCGGAGCTTAGGGGTCGTGTATAAACGCCCCAAAACTGGCTTGCACCTTGTCCTTGTTCATGGCGACTTCCTTCTTGATCCCAACTTAACTCATGTCATCTGCTGACCCTTTCCTTCCATAGGTCTTCAATTCCTGTCACATTTGGACAGCATTCTCCTGAATCATTCTCTTTGTGTTGTGTTTCTGAGTTACTGTCTGTGAGTTTTTATTTTCCTCTTATGCTTTTTTTGTAAATCACCCAGAATAGTGCATTGTTAAACAAACAAATCGTACATCCAAAACCAGAAGAATTGTGAATTTGGACAAAATGGAAGTTATGCTGGCAACAGAGGACTAAAATATCTTTGGACACATGAGGTTCCTTATTTGGCAAAGTCCTATGGTTAACATAGATTGCTTTCGTTGACTCTTTATCAAGGCAGATCAAGATCAATCAAGGTAACATGCATTCATTTGGGGTATGTTTGCAGTAAATATCAAATTAAGGTTGGCTATTTTTTGTGGTCCATTATCTAGAGCAATGCAGTTATGTGTACATATATATTTACATTTACATATCTAAATACATTGTACACATTTTTCCTGCATCCACCATTTTATGTACTAAATAACTATTAACTGCTTTCTATTCCGTAATGAGTACTATTTAGCTTGGGCCTTGACCAATTAACAAATATAATGGGAAATTGATTTTTTCCTGCTTAAAGGTAGAAATCGACTGTAATTTAGACCAAGATAAAATACTGCAAAACTAAAGAAGCTGGCATACTGTGTACAAAAAGAGCTGGTGAGTGCTCTAATGCTGGAGACTAGAGATGGGCACGACTTGGGAAAAAAAAATTCGAGTTGTCGTTAGTCGGGCCGGTTCCGTTTCGGGTCGTCTCCGTTTTTCGTGAAAATTCGCAAAAATTAGTCGGTTCGTTTTTTCGTTTTTTCGTTTCCGTTTCTGTCGCGATTTCACGCATTTTGACGTCCGACCGAGACTTGCGGCTTGCGGGCGCAGCACCGGCGGCGGTGGCGCGGGGGTACATGCGTGGGCGGCGGCAGCGGCAGCAGCAGGGGGAGTGGCTAGCGCGTGGTCGGGCGGGCACGCGCGCGGGTGGGTGGGCGCGTGGGCGGGTGGGCGCGGGTCCCGCAAATGAGCAGGCGAAATACAGTTTAAACCTGCCTGGGTGATGGACTTGCTGCTGCACAACAAGGCTAGTGCATCCTAAGCAAACAAAGTGGGGCAGAAACAAATTTGCATTTCTTTTTTTCTCTTGGTCTGCTGTGCTGCTGAATCTGCTGATGCTGAACCAGCCAGCCACCCTACTTGGTCTGGCTGACGTGCCTGTTTGTTGTACTTTTTTGTTGTTTGGTTTTGAATCCATCCCATCTCCCCTCCACCTCTCTCAGAGGCAGCAGGAGAAACAGACATTCCGTTCCTCCCCAAATCTGAATGAGGGGTCTACTCCTCTACTCCTCTCAAATTGGCCCCCCATCACCAAGGTCCTTCTGCCTTCACTTCACATTCACAGTCAAAGTCACACACACTTAAAGGACAAGCAATAAAGCCAAAGCCAATGCAACCCTGCTTTTGGTCATGGTCAAAAAAAAAAACATTAGCAGTTAGAGCCTGAGGTGGTTAAGCTACGTACCTAGCTAGTAGCTACAGCCAGGAATAGTTTTGGTAGGGATGGGAATGGGATAGGGCTCTGGGTTGCTCTGGCTTAAGTTTTACAGCCCACAGCCCAGCCCACTAGGCTACACAAGGAGGAGGACTATCTCTGGTCCATAAGGCCAGAGTAAGGGCGGCCACTCCGGTCAGGCCACAAGGCAGAGTATGAGAGCACCACAGCACAGAGCCAGAGTGCGGCAGGCTCATTGCCAGCTCCAGTATAAAAAGGATGGAGCTGAATGGCATGACAGGAATTTAAATGCCACTGGCCTTGGGTCACAGTGTCTTGCAGCCCAGAGGACTGAGTTGCGGAGGAGGCCAATCACCTTGAGTCTGGTCTGGCACCACACTGCCTGCGATGCACCACATGGCACTTTCTGACAAACTCTTGGGTGGTGCTGTACGTAGTACGAACGCTGTTCAAATCAGTACCCCCCTTCCGTGTGAAACACGGCGTCTTGCAGCCCAGAGGAAAGACTGGCGGAGGAGGCCAATCACCTTGAGTTTGGTCTGGCACCACACTGCCTGCGATGCACCACTGTCCACCACATGTCACTTTTTGACTAAGTCTTGGTGTGGTGCTGTACGTACGAATGCTGTTCAAATCAGTACCTCCCTGCTGTGTGAAACACGGCGTCTTGCAGCCCAGAGGAAAGACTGGAGGAGGAGGCCAATCACCTTGAGTTTGGTCTGGCACCACACTGCCTGCGATGCACCACCGTCCACCACATGTCACTTTTTGACTAAGTCTTGGCGGTGCTGTATCAGGGACCCCCTTCCATGTGAAACACGGTGTCTTGCAGCCCAGAGGAAAGACTAGAGGAGGAGGCCAATCACCTTGAGTTTGGTCTGGCACCACACTGGCTGCAAAAAGGACAGCAAGCCACATTCTGAGTCTGACTCTTCCTCCCCAAGTCCCCAGCTGTGTGCTGGTAGACTTGCTACCTGCCGGCCCGGCAGTCTACTACCATGCCCTTCTTTGTGAATCACAGTTGGTTCCCACACAACTCCAAGAGCCAAGCCTGCAACTTTGCAAATAAACTAATGGAGGGCTGGCACCCAAGTCCTCTTATCTTCGTTGTGAGGCACAGTGTCTTGCACCCCAGGGGAAAGAGTGGCGGAGGCCACAAGCTGGAGTAATTGAATGCTGGGCCAGCAATCCACGACCATGGCCTTCGTTGTGAATCCCAGCTCCTACAACTCCAACAGCCAAGCCTGGAACTGTCAGAGAAACTACTGGAGTGCTGGCACCCAAGTACACTTCCCTTCTTAGTGAGGCACAGTGTTTTGCATCCTAGAGGAAAGAGTGGCGGAGGCCACAAGCTGGAGTAATTGAATGCTGGGCCAGCAATCCCGACCACGACCATGGCCTTCGTTGTGAATCCCAGCTCCTACAACTCCAACAGCCAAGCCTGGAACTGTCAGAGAAACTACTGGAGTGCTGGCACCCAACTACTCTTCCCTTGTTAGTGAGGCACAGTGTTTTGCATCCCAGAGGAAAGAGTGGCGGAGGCCACAAGCTGGAGTAATTGAATGCTGGGCCAGCAATCCCGACCACGACCATGGCCTTCATTGTGAATCCCAGCTCCTACAACTCCAACAGCCAAGCCTGGATGGAACTGTCAGAGAAACTACTGGAGTGCGTGCTGCACACACAACTTCTCTTTCCTTCTTAGTGAGCCACAGTGTTTTGCATCCAAGAGGAAAGAGTGGCTGGAGGAGCCCACATAGCCTGAGTCTGAGGCCACAGGGCCTCCGTAGGGGAGGAACATTGCCAGGAAGCTCCAGCTCCCCAGCATGACTGAATGGCCTGAGGAGGACGCCAGGAAAATGCCCTTCTTCGTGAGCCACAGTTGGCAGCCCAGTGGAAAAGCAGAGTCCACATGGTGTCTGACTCTGAGGCCTGAGACCACTCTGACAAAAGGACTGCAAGCCAGAGGGTCTTCCTACACAGCTGTGTGCTGCTTTCCCCGGCCATAAACTCCTAGCAGGCCAGCACAGCCATGTTCCCTTCTCAGTGAGACATAGCTTTGCAGTCCACGGAAGACAGTAGGCCTGAGAAACACAGGCTCACTGTCTCTGTGAGTCAGAGTACCCACAAAGAACCAAGCCTGGAGTGGAGGCTTCCTTGCTCCCTCCCTTCACTGAGAGCCACAGTCAGTGCATTGCATCCCAGTGGCATGCCCTTCGTAGTGAATCACATTCCCCACAACTCTAAGAGCCAAGCCTTGAACTTTCTGATAAACTGTCCTATTTGTAACGGTGACAGAGGGCCACCAGCATGGCAGTAAGTTGCCCTTCTTTGTGAGCCACAGTGTATGGCAATGGCAGCCCACTGAAGACTAACTGGCGGTCTGGAGGCTGACAACACTCCCACACTGCGGCACTCCTTCCTGCAGAGTCCTGTCACTGTCCCAGGCAGAGTCCAAGGGTGCTTTCGCATGAGTTCTGCCTAATCACGGGCCCACCCCACGGCTGTTTTCTAGCACACAAGCACAATTCCCTTCTCTGTGAGGCACAGTGTGTGCAAACAAATAGTTGTTGAGTGAATGCACTGTTACAGTTGGTCTTCAAGAGGTTTTCCGCCAAGAAGCGGGCACAGCCGTGGTTGCTGCATGGGCAAGTTGAGGGCAGTGGCGACAGGGCTGAACTTGAAGCACTAACTGGACCATGATGTTAGGGTGAAGGAGAAGCGGCTGGAAGGCCTCCTCTAAGCCGGAAGTGGGGGGAGCCTGACAGGCAGGCAGGGAGAAGACACAAAGCTAGAGTGAGTCTGAGTCTTTGACCACACAGGCTTCCAAAAGGACAGCAAGCCAAGCTTTCTGACTTTCTTTCCCAGCTGTGTGCTGGTAGACTGCTCCTAACTGCCGTGCCGGCATTCCATCTCCATGCCCTTCGTAGTGAATCACAGCAGTTCCACAACTCCAAGAGCCAAGCCTGGAACTTCCTCCTGAAAGGCTCTTCTATTTCTAAGAAACAAACGATTATTGTGCTGAACTGTGGTACGCGCAAGTACATTCCACTCCAGCCCTTCTTAGTGAGACACAGTGTGGTGCAGCCCAGAGGACAGAGTAGCGGAGGCCTAAACATCCCCCTTAACCCTAACCCTAAGCCAACCACCAGCTGTTCCTGAAGAGTGTTCCCATAACTCAATCATCATCATCAATCACAACCTAGATTTGCAACCAGTAACTTTTCTGGTCCGGCAGCCTTTGTTCCAGGGTTAGGGCAGAAATGATTATAAAATGTATAAGCACCAAGTGTGCGCACAATGAGTCACACAGCACAGCACCAAGATCCACACAGGGGACTTTCGGCCAGGAGTACGCACACACAACAAGGACGTTTCCCTTCTTTGTGAGCCACGGCTGGCAGCCCAGTAGAAAGAGTGGCGGAGGAGACAGAGCTAGGTCTGTGTAAATTACAGACTCACACAGTCAGTGTGGGACAGAGTATCCACCAAGAACCAAACATGGAGGCTCCCTTGGCAGGCAGAGTTTCTCTCGCCACCCCAGGAGACCGGGTTTTGGCAACCAAGAAGACAGAGTGGAAGCAGGAGAACTGGGTGGGTCTATTTCTTTAAGGCTGTAAGGAGGGGAGCTTGCCCCCTGATACTCAGTCTTTGAGGTAGGTTGTTGTAAAGTGCTTCCTCACCACTTTGTGTGTGAGAGAGAATACAGGTAGCAGGCAGGCAGGCAGGCAGGCAGGCAGGCAGGCAGGCAGGCTCGTAGGGCCAAGGGAATGGTGTGAAGCACCAAGGAAGGCAGGTATTAGGGTCTCTCTCAGACCAGCCATGGCAAAAGGAGAAACATTGGGCCAATACAGACAGACCCTTTCCAATGACACTTTGAGTGGCCCTGCCTGGTTTGGAGACAGGCCAGGGCTAGAAAAATTGGGCCACTAATAGTACCCTTAAATTGTGTGTGTGAGAGAATACAGGTAGGCAGGCAGGCAGTTCTGCAGGCATTAGGCACTGGAGTCGGCAGGTAGTCACAGGGCCAGGCAGGCAGGCAGGCAGGCAGGCAGGCTCGTAGGGCCAAGGGGAGGCAGGCAGGCTTGCAGGCGGGCATGGAGGATTGCAGGCAGGAGGTTAGGTTACAGGCAGCAACTTAGTTCTTGGAGTGTTGGGGTAATCCCAAGGTGGAAAGGTTGAAGCGGATGAAAGTCAACCTTTCCACCGTCTCCGGGTCCAGGCGACAGCGGCGTGGCCTCAGGACATCTCCCATGTGGGAGAAGACACGCTCACTCTGGACACTGGTGGGTGGGATAGACAAGAGGTCCAACGCCAGAGTTGAAAGAGCGGGCCAGAGGTCTGCCTTTCTGGCCCAGTAGTGCAGTGGGTCCGAGCTGAGGGGTTGGAGGGGCTCGGCCATGTACTCCTTCACCATGGTCTGAGCGGGGTCTGCTACTTCTTCCTCCCTTGCCTCCACTGAGGAGGAAACTGCCATGGCTAGGGCAGAGGCCAGGTAGTTGGCTGCTGGAACGGAACCTGGTCTCTGGGTGAACGCTCCTGGAGTACAGAGGGATGTGGATCCTTGCGAGGACTCCTCCTCAGCATCGCTCTGGCTTCCGTGCGCCCTCTGAAACGCCTGGCCCTCATCGGAGACAGCCCTGACTTGACGGCATAGCTCCGTCTTCCAGGATTTCAGTTCGGCAGTGCTGGCCGCCAGGGAACCCTTGACGCGAGGGTCGCACAGGCAGGCCATCTGGTACACCTTTTCCCTTCTGAGTGGGCCAAGGCGGGTATCCCCGCCGGTCAACAGCCTGTCTGCCAATGCCCTGCTCTTAGGGAGAAGATTGCCTTCTTCCCGGGTACTGGTCTCTAGGCGTTGGCGAAGGGCATTGACCAGGGGGAGAACATGGCCCAGGCTGGCGTTGTAGCTGCTGAGGACGTGGGTGGTCTCCTCAAAAGGCTGCAGGATACCCGCCATCTGGGAGAGGGCGAGCCACTCGGTAGCACCAAGGTCCAATTCCCTCCCCTCATGCAGGACTGGGGTGGTTGACATGATGTATTCCACCACTTCCTTCTGCTCCACCAGACGCTTGACCATTTCGTGGGTGGAGTTCCACCGGGTGGTCACGTCCTGGATGAGGACGTGCTCCGGTCGGCCCGTCTCCGCCTGCCTCTCACGCATCATCCTGGCTGCCTTGACACTGCGAGCGAAGTGCCCCACGATCTTCCGGCACTTGTCCAGCAAGGCCCTGGTCTCCGTGGTCCCCTCACTCCAGGAGTCCTTTGGTGCACCCAGGCCAATGGCATCGCCCACCACTAGATGCAGTTTGTGTGCTACGCACACGATGCCCTGGAACCCTGCCCCAAGAACCGCGTTGGTCATGTTACGGCCCGCGTCTGTAACCATGACTCCACGATTGACCTGTCCGTCTGTCCCCAATCCCCACTCTCTTATTGCTGTCTTGAGAACGTCAGCAATGTTGATCCCTGTGGCGTTGTCCTCCATGCTTTGGGCCTGGAGAAGCACCACCCTATACCCTCTTGGGGTGCTGCCTTGTGCCTCCCCCTGCAGCTGCTCATGGGCTGACCAGGGCTCCAGGACATCCTTGGGTTGCCACCAATGAGCCGTCAGTGAGAGGTATCCGTGGTGCCCACCGGTCCAGAGGTCGGAAGTGAAGTGGATCTTCCTCCCTCTGGCCGCCTGCAGCAGGGCCCGGATCCTGTCCCTGACAGACTCATAAAGGGAGGGAATCACCCGCCTGCAGAAGGTACGCCGGGATGGAGTCTCGTACCATGGTGCCACGTGCTTCATCAGGTGCCTGAAGCCTGATGACTCCACAAAGGAGAGGGGCAACACGTTCATGGCCACCATTTCACCCACCACTCGAGTGGTGGTCTCCTGTGCTTTGGCCCTATTTCGCGGGCTGACAAAAGTCCCACCCAACAGCCCCACTTCCTGCAGAGTGGCCTGCCTCTTCCCACTCTCACTAGCGGAGCTGTGTTTTTCTTTCTCTATCTCTAACCCTTCTTCCCCTCTCTTCCTCCCTGAAGAGCAAGGGCCTGACAGGGTTCCAGGCAGAGTCCCAGGGTGCTTCCTCATCAGATGGCTGCGCAACCCACTTGAGGAGAGGTGTTTGGGGTCATTCCCCCTGCGCAAGACCACCCCGCATATCTTGCACACCGCCATCCTTGCGTCTTGGGGGCTGTTCTCAAAATGCTCCCAGAGACACCCTCGTGGCTTACAGAAAGTAACGCCCCCTCTGTTATTGCCTGCCGCTGCCGCTGCTGTGGTGCTGGTGTGGCCTCTGCCCTGCCGGGAAAGTAGACTAGTACTACTGCTCTCACTGGTGGTACTCTGGGTGGAAAGAGGGCTGCTCCTTCCGTCACTGCCTGGAGCCTGCCTTAAGTCTGTCCCTGCCAACAGGTCCTCAGAATCTGGCAGGTTTAGATACAAGGAGCCCGATTCTGATTCTGATGCCATTTCAGAATCAGAGCCCTTGTCTTCTTGCTGATCAAGGGTGGGGCTGTCAGGTAACGAAGATGGGATTTGGTACGCCTCATCCATGCTTCCCTCGGTGACAGACGATGGCACATTGCTGCTTGTGCCACTGGCACTGCTACTCGAGGAGGGAGTTGCACCAGTATCACTTTCTGCACTACTTCCTGTCCCTTCCCTCAGAAACGTGCCCCTATTTATCTTAGTAGGGGTCCCCTCCCCTGCCCTCTAGCTGTGCGACCCCTCCTCATTTTTCTCACTTCTTGTGGCTCAGGCCAGGGAATGTATAATGTGATAGTAAAGAAAAGCACCAAGGAACTGTGCAAGTAAATGAGTGACTCACAACAGCAGCACAACAAAGAAGGAAATAGGAGCTAGGGGTTTGCCAATCCTGGCACCCAACTAAGTCTCTCTATGCCCTGCACAGGGCAAGTGTAATTTGGAGGAGAACTGTAATTTCTTCCCAGTTGTAATTGGATTGTGTATGTAGACTGTGGTGGCAACAAGTAAATGAGTGAGATGGACTCACAACAGCAGCACAACAAAGAAGGAAATAGGAGCTAGGGGTTTGCCAATCCTGGCACCCAACTAAGTCTCTCTATGCCCTGCACAGGGCAAGTGTAATTTGGAGGAGAACTGTAATTTCTTCCCAGTTGTAATTGGATTGTGTATGTAGACTGTGGTGGCAACAAGTAAATGAGTGAGAATGGACTCACAACAGCAGCACAACAAAGAAGGAAATAGGAGCTAGGGGTTTGCCAATCCTGGCACCCAACTAAGTCTCTCTATGCCCTGCACAGGGCAAGTGTAATTTGGAGGAGAACTGTAACTTCTTCCCAGTTGTAATTGGATTGTGTATGTAGACTGTGGTGGCAACAAGTAAATGAGTGAGATGGACTCACAACAGCAGCACAACAAACAAGGAAATAGGAGCTAGGGGTTTGCCAATCCTGGCACCCAACTAAGTCTCTCAATGCCCTGCACAGGGCAAGTGTAATTTGGAGGAGAACTGTAATTTCTTCCCAGTTGTAATTGGATTGTGTATGTAGACTGTGGTGGCAACAAGTAAATGAGTGAGATGGACTCACAACAGCAGCACAACAAACAAGGAAATAGGAGCTAGGGGTTTGCCAATCCTGGCACCCAACCAAGTCTCTCAATGCCCTGCACAGGGCAAGTGTAATTTGGAGGAGAACTGTAATTTCTTCCCAGTTGTAATTGGATTGTGTATGTAGACTGTGGTGGCAACAAGTAAATGAGTGAGAATGGACTCACAACAGCAGCACAACAAACAAGGAAATAGGAGCTAGGGGTTTGCCAATCCTGGCACCCAACTAAGTCTCTCTATGCCCTGCACAGGGCAAGTGTAATTTGGAGGAGAACTGTAATTTCTTCCCAGTTGTAATTGGATTGTGTATGTAGACTGTGGTGGCAACAAGTAAATGAGTGAGAATGGACTCACAACAGCAGCACAACAAACAAGGAAATAGGAGCTAGGGGTTTGCCAATCCTGGCACCCAACTAAGTCTCTCTATGCCCTGCACAGGGCAAGTGTAATTTGGAGGAGAACTGTAATTTCTTCCCAGTTGTAATTGGATTGTGTATGTAGACTGTGGTGGCAACAAGTAAATGAGTGAGATGGACTCACAACAGCAGCACAACAAAGAAGGAAATAGGAGCTAGGGGTTTGCCAATCCTGGCACCCAACTAAGTCTCTCTATGCCCTGCACAGGGCAAGTGTAATTTGGAGGAGAACTGTAACTTCTTCCCAGTTGTAATTGGATTGTGTATGTAGACTGTGGTGGCAACAAGTAAATGAGTGAGATGGACTCACAACAGCAGCACAACAAACAAGGTATTAGGAGCAAGGGGTTTGCCAATCCTGGCAAACAAGTTTCACAAATTAATGCACAGGGCAAGTGTAATTAGGAGAACTGTAACTTAACTTCTTCACAGATGTAAGTTATACAACAACTGCACAAAAACCAAGCTAATAGAAGCAAGGGGTTTGCAAAATCTGGCAGCACCCAACTTTCACAAATAATGCACAGTAACTAAGATGAGTGGAACTTCTTCAAAGATGTAATTGAAGAAAAAGTTCTATAGAGGTGGCTGGGTGCCTGCCCTTCAACAAATGTTTGTTTGAGTGCCTGACTGCAAAAAAATGAATGAGGTGTTGGACAAGTGAAAGAAATTCAAAGAATATCTATAGTGTTAAGTAAAATGAAATTGTAAAATGTTCTATAGAGGAAGGTGCCCTAGCCTTGTTGCCAAAACAAATGTGTTTGAGAAATTTGAGTGCACTGGTTGGCGAGGGAGACTCTGCCTAGTACTCAGTCTGTACTGTATAATATTTTTAAAATAATTTAATCCACAGCCTCCAACCTCCCCTTCTAAGCACTAGTACTACTGGACCTTGGCTGTTGCTTGCCACTTGCTAATAAACTGTAAAATAGAAAATAAATGGAATAAAACTATAAGCTGCTACTAGGGTAGGATAGGGGTTGCTGGATTCCCTTCCAAAACCCCAATCGCAACAGCAGCAAAAAAGCCGTAGGCGCAGGGTAAAAGGACCTTGGCCAAGTAAATGAACTTGGTGGGAAATTGGGATACAAAAGAAATGGTATGGTAGTGTAATATAAAATAATATATTTTCAAAATAAATCCGCAGCACCTCCCCTCCCCTACCGCTCCCACTCAAATCTTCCCTCCCCCTTGAAGCAAATATAAAACGTACGGAACTCTTCCTCAAAAATGGAGAAAACAAAAAAGAGAATAAACACTGTGTTGCTATTCCCCACAGGGAATAGAAGAAATTATTATGTTTTGCGATTCGAATTAATATCAATTCAATTCCCTCCCTGCCTAGCGAGACCGCGACCGCGACCGCGAAATCGAAACTAGACTGAGCGCAGCAATCCAGCCCTGACCACCCTCCACAAGATCCAAGCCCAGACTGTGATGGACTGGAACTGCCTCGGCTTTTTATGCCCTCTGGCACATCCAGAAGTGTCAGTCAAAACCTGTCCATGCGATTGGTGGAATGGCTCCAAAAATTTGCATGGTCCCGTCCCATGGCCAGCCCATCGTTGCGCAGGTGTAAAAAAATAAATTAAGAAAAAAATAAAATAAAATCAACGGAGACGTATTTTGGCAAGACAAACCCACTGCTGCTACTGTAAAAAATCAAGCATTTAAAATAGGTTACTTTCGCATGTTTCTGTGGTGCTTTGGTGGGGTTTTGGGCAGGGATTTCAAAAAAAATATTGTGGTCGCCATTTTGGACCGGGAATCGGTTTTTTTTTTAACTTTTAAAAACTTTTTTTCTGTGCCGCTTGGCATTGCGCGATCGCCGCGTGCAAGTAACGAGCACGACAAATCAGACCAAATTGTTCGTTCGTTGGTTCGAGCTCGAAGTCTGGCGGAGTGATTCCCGTTACCGTTTCCGTAGAGTAACGGAACCGAGTAACGGAAACGGAAACGGGAATACCGCTAAGTCGTGCCCATCTCTACTGGAGACATTCAAGAGAAAATTAGACCACCATTAGTCAGCTATACTTTCATTGGTTTCCCATACTGAGTGTGGTATTGGACTTAGTGGCCTCATTGGTCCATGCCGACTGCATTATCCTATGATTATATGAAATTTCAGCATATTTAAACAGAAGAGCATCATCTATGATAGATATCACAATCTGTGGATATCTTTTTAAAAAACCCCTCTTAAATCTTTGCATTAGGAGAGTTTTAATTCCATGCTTAATTTTTAAGAAAGAGTTGAAAGATACACTGTCTTAACAGAGAATTGAGGGCTGTGTGATTCTATGCCTGTCAAAGGGCATTGTCTCATTGCCTATTACTTTTCTTGTGGGATATGATTACATGTCAAAATGCAAAGAAACATGTCAGGATGGTGCCAACTCCCTCTCCAAAACTGTCCCTGTTCAGTATCAGTAGTAATAGTTACTTACTTTTGAAAGCACAGGTATGATTCTTCAGGGTTCTTATTCTTTGCAATTTCCAAGTCCTTGGTTTCTTTGCTGACATCATCTGTCAGACATATCTTCTTTGCTAAGTTTTCTGCCTATGGCTCAATATGCCTATTGATCAGGAAATTATCAGGCCAAAAGGTGCTCCAGATCATTTGTTCAGCTTCTGTGACAACAGGCGAGAGGGTAGGGATGGGGGTAGGGAGCGCTGAGGGGGTGAAAGCAATCACTGTGAAATGAATGTGAGGAGATGTCTGTTCAATAAGCTGTACAGTTTATTTTTTTTCTGAGAAGCATTTATTTTTGCATCTCCTTTTCTCCTTCTTCAAACACTTGCACTGACGCTGCACTTCATTAAAATCATGAGAATGTCTCCCTAGGTTCTGAGATAATCGGCCAGCAAACTGCATTATAGCATGCATTCCTTCTCAAGATATAATAATTGAGAAGCAATGCTGTCCGCACAAGCTGAGCAAATACTGGCGGACTGAGTGGAGAGAATAATATTTGCCGATATGATGGGTCAGTCTTTTTGCTGGCAGAAAAGTCAGCCGCATCTCATTTTAAACCAAGGCCAAGGGTGCAACTTATGTCAGCTCAGGCTTAGGCATCTTCCTCCTTATTACTATATATCAAATATTTGGGTGCCTGGGTCTTCTTTGCGTAGGCATTTGAGAAGCTCTTGTTATTCACAGGAAGCTAGGCATTAATGCACAGCAAATTCACATCTGAAGTCTTCACCTGGCCAACTCCTATAAATTGGCTTTTGTGTTCTGGTCTTCCTTGCAAGCACACAAAACAAAAGGGGGTGGGAGTAACTTACGGTGTGACTTTTGTCAGACGGTTTGACTCTCACAGTCCTATGCCAGGAAAAAAGCAGGGAACACCAGGATTCATAAACAATGGCAAAATTAACAGATTTAAAAGATCTGGAACATAAAATTCAGCTATTAGTTAGAAGAGCAAAAATAAATAAATAAATAAATAAATAGAAAACCGGTTTACAGCATTTGCTGAAAAAGTGGAATAGGTCTGTATCCCTCTTCTTGCTGAATCACACAAGCATATAGCTAGCAGCATTTTGGACTGGTTGTGGCAACGTTTGATGCAAGCTATTTCCCAGCAGTCACATAGTATATGGGAACTAGCTGTCCTGCTTGACCCTGGTCTATTCTTAGACCACATGGCCAAGAGTCAGGGTTTATAAATGCTGCAGTCCTTAGTATCAGGATAGCACTACATTGCTTTATTCTGAAGCATCTGTTCACATGGGATGATTACTTCTTTCTGCCTTGGAGGATGCAGGCCATTTGGTGGACACTCTACCACTGCTTCCAACAATCTATCACAGGCTTGAGTATACAAGAGCTGAGCTGGGAACATAAAGACAGGACATTTTTGAAGATGCTCATTCAAAGGATCACCATATGTCAGAGGTGAATGATGGCACATAACTGAAGCAGCAGCAGCAGCAGCAGCAAGAAGAAGAAGAAGAAGAAGAAGAAGAAGAAGAAGAAGAAGAAGAAGAAGAAGAAGAAGAAGAAGAAGAAGAAGAAAACATCATCATCATCATCATCATCATCATCATCATCATCATCATCATCATCATCATCAACAACAACAACAACAACAACAACAACAACAACAACAACAACAACAACAACAGTCTCTCTGTGCCTTGACCAGCATTTTTCAACTATTCTGAGAGGCAAGTATTTCATATGTGTGTTTCTCTCCATGGAGGAGGTGAGGTGACCACTTGGAGAGAATCCTTATAATCTCTGCATCTCCCAACTAGCTCAAAGTGGACATTTGCTCTTTGCCCACCCATCCTGGAATAAGAAGACGAGACATATTAACTGGATTATAACTGGAGCACAACTTTATTAAAATATCATTTAACTTTAACCTTTTAACCCTTTACTTCTTACAAGGGGACAAACATCGTGCAAGCAGGTCTGGGCCATTAGTCAATTGCCTTCCAGACCGTGCTTGATTTCAGGAAGCTCCTACTTCAGAAGAGTGCTGTCTGTGCATGAGTTCAGCACTCTTCGAAACTCAAAGGTTTGATTACACTGAGTCAGCCCTCACTTCATTATTAACCATGTTGTCCTGTAATTTCTTATTGCCGTTACACTGTTCTCCTTCCTTTTTAAAATTCCAATCTGAGGGCTGCCTGGCACCCATTGGATGCCTTCTTAATGGTCTAATCTGAAATCTATAACCTCTTACACTAACCACCAAATTGTGACCAGGATGTTAACTATTAAACCATTCAGTAGGAATGGGATGGAGAAAAACTCACTGATACCATGAGCCAATTATATGCCAGCCAGAAATTCCCATCCACCCCAATAAAATTGCGACCAGCTAATCTAATTCTCATCATATCTAGGGAGGGATGGAGAGATGGTCACTGTAAGGAAAAAAGAGGTCGAGCACAGCGAATGCAGATCTAAAATTCCTGCATTTCCCCTGCTTTACCAGCCTTCACTGCCTTTCCATGCGGGTGACAAAGAAGCCCACCCTGCAGCAGGTCCAACACGGAGCCTCCATCGGGGTATTCCTTCCCCCTAGGAGGGAAGCATTCTCAGCAACTTATTCCATTTGATGTCTTGCAATTTTCTAGAGGAGTTCTGGAGAGAATCAGGCAGTGCAGGAACAAGGTCTGTGATCTCATACAGAATTGGCCATAATCCTTTAAGGTAGGATTTATGAATACCATATTGAAATGAAAGACCTGTGGTTGTCTCCTGCACCCCATTTGTAACAAGGCAGATATCACTGGAAAACATTGGGAACAATAGGGTCCATGGCCATCACATAAGATATGCCTGGAACAAGTACTGAGTCTTGGAACAGCTTTACCTATGTCTTTTTCTCCTTTTTATGGTCTATTTATTATTCCAGCCTTCAGTCTTTACACCATTTATGATACCTCTCTTTTACCTCATTTACAACTTTTGTTTTTACTTCAACTGAGTTATGTTGATATACATATAGGCCAGAAAACATTCAGAAACGGAGAGCTAGAATGCTCAAGCATCTGTAGCAGCTTCAGTACAACGGAAATATAAAATCGTGCTGTGTGAAAAGATGGATGTAGGGACTGCACTTCCTCGTTGAGGGGCAAGAGAGATTATTTGCTGCTTATTGTTTGAAGAGATGGATGAATCTCAGATAGCTAAGTACTATATCATGGTTCCTTGTATTATGTCTCTTGGGCTAAAATTCAGAAGACAGAAGAAGCAAAACATACAAATCTGGCTACAAATTTGCCATGGAATGAAGCCATCTTTTAACATTTGCCTCATGAGGGAACATTTATCTGTTCTGTCCCAGTGAAAATATATGAGTGGATGGACAACACGATAACTCACAGCTTTCAGTGGGAATTGAGATGACAAGAAACAGATTCCAATTGTTGCTGCAGCCTTTTTATTTACCGGACAATGTATCTGCCAAGAAATGATGAAAGACAGGATGTGAGATACACGCCATGCACACAGTCTTGTTTGCTCCCCACCTGCACAAAATCCAGACCATGTCCTGCAGCCTCCTTTATACCCCTGCAGAAATGTTGACATGTGGAACATCCTTTCATATGATTATATTTAATTACAGTTCCAGGCCTCCCCCTTTAACTCTTTTTCTTTCTTTAATACAATACATAAAATATAATTTCTTTCTTTCTTTTTCTTTCTTTCTTTCTTTCTTTCTTTCTTTCTTTCTTTCTTTCTTTCTTTCTTTCTTTCTTTCTTTCTTTCTTTTAAAATAAGCTAGAAAGCAGATTTCAGGAGTCATCTTGAATAAGAAGTCATGGGGCTGTAGAAGTATTCATTCTCTTCACATCTGTGCAGACATCATGCTCTAAATCCCCCCAACCCAGATGCTTCCTTTCTGGAAATGGAAAAGGGGCAGCATGTAACTTTCTCCTTGAAGGGAGAAAAAAAAACAGCTGGGGGAACCTTACATCACAATGGTTAAACATGAAGGTCTTTCACTCAGCATCAAAATTATGCTCTTTTCATTTATAAGATCAATGCATATTTAATTTTTGCTTGAATCATATTTCTTTTTCAGCCTGCCAGAACCAAAGGGTGTTAAATTAAAGTTAAAAATGAGATTTAAATCTAGATTATTGAATTAGAATGCCTGCAATTGGCATAGATCGCTCGAACTCTTATAAAGTAAAATGCCAAGGCCTGAATTATGGAAAATCCATGCGTCCAATAGGCTGGCAAACTGAAGTCATTGGAATTAGCTGCTTGAGTTTATTGAGTACCCTGACAAGTTTATTTATCCATATTTTATAACACAGCTGCTCCATCCATTAGGCAGGAAAAGGCAGGGTGTTTCAGGTGGCATACATTTGGAAGCAGGGAGCAGTGGTGAGGTGCTACTGTATATAGATATGCATGCTGTCTAGCCTTCTTCTAAGCACTGAGCTTCCCTGTATCCTTCCGATATGGCAGAGTGTGGTAGCTCACTTTGATGTGTGTGTGTGTGTGTGTGTGTGTGTGTGTGTGTGTGTGTGTGTGTGTGTGTGTTGTGTCATTACAGTCATGTACAACCCTTTGTGACTCCACATCCATGGAGTTTTCTTGGCAGGAATACTAGAGTGGCTTGCCAGTTCCTACTCCAGGTGCCTTCAACACTTGCTATTCCCTGGTGGTCTCCCATCCAAGTACTAACCAGGGCTGACCCTGCTTAGCTTCCGAAATCAGGTGAGATTGGATGTGCTTAAGGCATTTAATACAATTAAACTGGCAGTTTCTGTGTATGGAAAAGAGGTCAGGGCTGCTGCTTGACCTGTACCGCAGGCAGCAAAATATCTTTGGTCATTCTTGGTTTTGTAATACAAAAAATGTGTATGAAGTGCAAATGCGCAAAATACTGAGTACATTTTTTACAATAAGGTACAAAATGCATCAAATAGTGGGGATTGTATATATTAGGGGAAACTTATCCCAACATCTAATTTGTGGTTATTTCCTTCATGGTGTATGAAATGTTTGCGTTTCCAGTTTGAGAACAACACATTTCACCTTATACTTCAAAAATATGCTGAAATATACAGCTTAATGTAGCAGCAGCGAAGGATTATTACAGAAAACATCTCAGAAGTTTAAGACTAAAATTATCTATTTAATTTATTTATTCCTTATGTTTATATTCCACTATAATGCCAAATAACAACTCGGAGGGGTTAACAGCAATTAAAACACCATGATCCCAATGCCACCCACAAAACACAAATTGAGGACCATTAAAACCGAGGATATTCTCCAAAATGAAGAAAACATGGATGGCAAATTAGACAAGGAAGTAATCCGAATCTGATGGTTGTATGTGGGAGGTGGTTGTTTCTGTTTTGGCCTCTGGAAACCTCTCCTACATCAAACTTTATTTTTGATATGGCTCTGTACAGAGGAAGGAAAGCAAAGCAAGAATCTTTAGTCTGATAGATTAAATCCACTGGTCAGAATCTCTTACCTAAATCTGCGATTGGCATACATCTCAGCAGTGAATTACTGCAATTTAACATGTTGTTATGCAACTATGGGTGTGATCATATCGTGATTGAACTTTTTTTCCCCAGAGTTCCCATGGCACACTCTTGCTTGATTTATTTTCTGGTAACCAGAAAATAAGACGAATACAAGAAATTGTGAACCAGCTGCCCCTGATCTGTGCCCATTCCAGACATCTTTGGTCCAGGGGCAGGGTGGCCCTTTTTTCTGAAGCTAGGCTTGAAGCAATTGGGGCTGGATTGCATGTGGATGGAAGGATCACTTTAACCCTTTAAAGGGGTTATTTTTTTAACATTGCTTCCAGCAGCACAAACTCTTTGCCATCTGCTTTACAGCAACCCTTTCCAGGGTTTTCTAGTCAATTCACTGCTGAAATATGTGCTACAATGGAGCTACATCTGTGGAAACATGCAGTAGAAATCCAGTCAATATTTGATTGATAATCCTGTAAATAATATTCTGTTGATTATGGGATTACTGTACTGGCAGTTGCACTGTAGGGCTTTTCCTAACTCAATGCTCCCTCTTACTTTTTTGTTTAAAGTTTAGAGGTGGGTGAGAACCCCATAATCAAGATTCAGTCATCATGTAGTTTCATAAATCAGTTCAATTTCATCTTGCCATATGCATTCGGGACACTATATTTCAATCTACAGTTTTAGACTCTTGATCAGCCTAGTCATATGACAGTTCCTTGCACCAGTTGTAGCTGATGCTTCAGCGAGCAGAGACTAATATCTACATTTTTTCCCCACAGTGGCTTTCCAGAATTCCAGGAAGAAGAATATTGCTACCTAAATTTGCCTGATTTTGTTGGCTTGCTTCTAATCGAAAGATCCCGGGTTGTCTCCCAGATTTCATATATGCAAAGCATGCCCTTTGCTACTTTGTGGTGTCCTTTTGCAAATGACTCAAAAGTCCCAAGCAAGAAAGGAGGGATGTCCAGAACCTGAAAGGATCTTAATTAGCATGGGTTTCTTCTTCTTTCTCTCTGTAGCTACTTCACTGCTGCTGCAATCCTCTAGCTCCACTGACTGATCAAATTAGGAACTGGTGCTTCCTAGAAACAAGCCTCTCCATGATTTACTATGTGCATGGATTCTTTCTGCACTTTCCTTTCATTGTAGTCGTTTTCCTTGTAGAAAAAAGAAGCTTGTACAATGCCTTTTTCTTTGCGGGGGTTCTGGGAAACGGCATGGCACAGATTTTATTATTGGGAAATATATTTGCCTTGGATACAATGGTTTCCTATTTCAGAGTAAATCATGCAGGAATGAAGAAATGCCATGATGGTGATTCCCCCTTGAGAATAAGAACATTTATACGTATATGGTATTGTGGCTATAAGCCAGCTGCTAAACCTCTGAAGATGTCTAAAATTGATTGCTTCTGAGCATCCTCAAGCTTATGAATCCCTCTGTGATTTAAAGAGAGGTTTCAGGAATGAAACATGGATCCTCTCCCTTTATTTGATGTTTTTTCCCTTTAAATAAATAGGCAGCTTGTAGACCTATAACTCAACAAAGGTGCAGTTACCAAAGCATAAACTGGATGCATAAAGTTTTGGAAACAATAAATTCAATAAGAGTAGAATTCAAAACCAAATACAGTACTATACATGGTTTAATCTGAACCATATAAATGAGTGGACCATAGGGAAAAATGTGTTCAGATACAGGTTGCCTTACCTGTAAGTTTTATGAGTCAGTGAAGACATGTTTTTAATTAGAGTACATCAACTTTACTTGTTCATAGGTAAAGATTTTATGCACAGTCACTTCGATTAGACTCCAGAAGCTTTCATTGGAATTTACTACCAGGAAATTGTACACAGGTTTGCAGCTTTGTTTTGGTGGCTGTTACAAACAGCAAACACATCGTTTGCCCCTCTAATCTATACATTTTAAAGACATTCAGTTTTGTATAGTAACTTAAGGCTGCTTGTTTCAGTTATACTGTATTCTATTTTCTTAAATTTTACATCTTATTTTTCTCTTGCCCTAAGCATTTTTACATTATGTGTAGCTCACTGCAATAATTACGGTAAGTATATGGTGTCCTAACAACTATTATGTAAAACAATAAGATATATTATAAAACAGTTAAACTCTTCAGCACATTTGAAGATTTCTTCTTTGAATTATGAAGTTGGAACCATCTCTGGGAAGGAATCGGCCAATTTATGACCTGTGTTTTAAAACTGCCTCAAATCTCAGGGTTGTGAGCGTTCAGCATTAACACATTGCACAGTCTGAAAGAAAATAGCAAATTTCAGAACTGTATGTAAGCCAGGGGTTTGGACCTCTCCTACCTTTGCAGTCTAAGCCAAGGGTAGAAGTGGGTAAGAATTTCATCTAAGGTTATGTTTCTTTTCTTTCTTTTCTTTGAACTTTGATAAGAAATTGTCAAAATCTACATATTGATTGAAATCCTATTCAAGTTAGTGTAATACAAATTCAGAGCTGTGGAAGTGTGCCGCATGTTGTGTTCAGGCAGACAGCATTATGGAATCATTAGTGTGGTTCATATTGTGGCTGCATGGATTGTGCCACAGTTGCACAATTAATTACATGGTTCATGTCACAACTGTTCTGTAAAATGCTCATAGAAATTGTGCATTTGTGTGTGTGGGTGTTACTTCTGCCTTGCTTCAAATTTTAGTACTGTTTCTGCACCATGTTAACTACATCTGAGCAACAGGATTTCAACCATTTTATTATATTTGGGGTGCAAAAGATTTGAGGGTATTTTTTTAACTGAAGCTGAAAGAAAATAAATCTTAGCATTGCTGTTTAGTGCGCAGTTACTAAAAGATGCTCAGCTGTCTCTGACAGAAGAGCGTGATCTCTACAGGGGTTGTTAGTATAATCCTCAGCATCTCTGTTTGAAAAGCTGCACCATTTTATCCTGTTTACTGAACTTGTAATCAGTTCATCTTGGCTGCACGATGGTACCATAAAGATACCTTTTTTAAAATTTGGCAAGCTGATTTCTGCATTTGTTCTTTGTTTGTCCAGCGTGATTCAGGATTTCCATGGGACCACATCCAGATGTGCCATTAAAATAGCAAATCAGATACAATAGTACTTCCTGAATCATTTTCAGTTCATCTCTTCTTCACAATTACTGTTATTAGTATCTGCTGTTCTAACCCTACCCCGCCTCCACAATTATTGTTTTCTTCTGCTGTTAGTGGCAACATTCATTCCATAAAACAAACGTGATATTGAAACCTTAGTGATACAGATTAATTCCTAATTTCCTTCTACCTGGTAATTATTACAGCTCAAACTCTCAACCTTCTGAATAATTTAATTGTTATGATTACGTGCTAAAGTGTATCTTATTCTGATTCATAGCATGCCCTTCATCTATTTTAATTTTAAAAAAAGTTAGTTTTCAAACCTTTCACTCTTTTGCACACACTATTCCTTATAGTGAGCTGTATATAATGCAAATAAGATTTATACATTAAACTTGCAAAACGGCAGTATGGTTATCTTGGTAGGTCATAATTCCAGAGCAAAAATCAGTATGTCTAACTTCTGAGTGAGGATGGGAGAACGTATAGGTTTGTACTATAAAGGGGGCAAGATGGCATTCACAATTGCTCTACTGGGAATATAGTCAGATATACACACATCATGGGGTTGGTCTTTAAACCACAGGCAAGCCAAAAGAATTATGGTGCTGTATGGAAGAAAAGTAGGCTGGTCCTATGCTTTAAGGTTTGTCCACTCCCAGCTGGTTGGTGTTTTCGGTTGTGACAGCAGGTGCATGGAAAGCAAACAGCCTAAAGTCCAAACGTTATGTGGCACATTAGACACTTAGCTATCAATTGCCTTTAAGAAAAATCAGAAAACGAAAGGCAATCAATATTCAGAGTGCAAGGTGGCTGAGGGATGGGTGAGTTGTTTTCTGAATCCAGACTGTGCTGCCTCCAATGCTCTCCCAGATTCTGGATGTTGGATGTTATTTAGGACTGCTATGCTCCTTAGCACAACTTTGTCCTGGCACAGTAGTTGTGAGTCTGGGATGAAAGAGATTTGGATCTGGCATTACCCTGGTCCCTCCCCTCCTCCACCCATTTTTGGCTCCTCTGCCCGTTAATGAATCAGTACAATTGTGCTGGCAGGTCCACTTGTGGATCTGAGATCCACAAAAAGCAAGGGAGTTGTTGCAGTATATGATAGGTCTCTGCCCTTTCCAGACTCATTACAGCTGGCATATCTTTCAGTTTGGATTGTACTGTTTAGGCCAACACACACACAGAAATGCTTCATTGTTAATTATGTGTTGGTTTGCTTGGTTTTCTCTGATTGCAGATTTATTTCTATGCCTTTTGGCTGTTGCTCTTTTAACTTTTGTTGGGCACTGGTTTCATCATTCAGTAGAAAGGCGACACAAGTAAGGGCACTCAGTTACTGATCAAATCAAAGGTTATTTGTTGTTAATTTGGAATACACACCATCACATGGCTTAAAAGGTTTATAAATCAGTGAGGAAATCCTAGAGTTAGGCTAACTCTTTGAATTAATTTAATTTTGTTTATTTAAAATGTTTTTGCACATTTAATACTGAATAGCTCTCCTCTTAGGACCAAAGAAGGGCCTTTCTCAGTGCTTTAACATGTCCCACAAACATATTTCTCACACCTCTACTTTTGAAATTAGGATTGGTGGTAGCACAAAGAAGCCATTGGAACTACCTGGAAGCAGAAGAGTGTGTAGGAGGAGGAGGGCGGGGGTGGGGGAAAGGGATGATATTCAAAAGCAGGCTTCATCAGAGCCCATCAAGATGGGAAACGGCTCCCACTGTGCATAATGCTGGGCAAATCTGGAAATGATTGTGTTAAATTATAATTGAGGGGAGGGGTGACTTGTTGAAAGCTTCTGGAGTTCTGGCACACAGCTGGGTGCACAGGGCTCTTGTAGGATGGTGCGCCTCCTGCTGTGGCACTTGAAGAAACACTTTCAATGCAGATGGCTGGCATAAAATAGAGGAAAAGCTTGAAGGGGGAAAATCACCTCAAACATTGGTTTCGTGTGAGAGACCCACTGTTCTATTGGCTTCACATTTTAATATTTTAACATATTAATACTGAATTGGTCAGCTTTATTTATATATTATTTCAGCTTGTATGCTCCCCATAGTGTCTACACTCTTGGGGGGGGGGGGCTCACAACACATGCTGTTGCCCTTATGTATTTACTTGTGAACATTTTTCTCTATGCAGATTGCCACAAGAGCATCTGCCAGTTGGGTAGGAAATAAGGAACTAAACTAGAAAACAAACAACCCTTTTTAAATGTGTCTGTTTAGTTTTTAGGTACTCCGAGTCCTGTTTAATTAATGTATTCCGTGTTATGCCCTACATTTGTTTCCATTGTTCTTCACCAGGAGGGCTTTTCCAAGCTGAAGCAAACAATAGCAAAACGTGGGGCTCCTCTGCCTTCTTGACCTAGGAGGCTTTCCCAGGTGCTACAATGCCAACCGGGCAACAAATGCATCTCTCCCTGCGCGTACAAGAGACGGATAGGAGCCTCGCGTAGACCAAACCAGCAGCAAGGAAGACAATAGAATTCCAACCCACACAAACGGCTCAAACACATCCTTTGTCAGCGCGAGGATGAGTTTCCACCTGACTTGCTCGGGAGCCGCGGGGAGGGATGGAAGCCTACGCCAGCCGCGGACGCAGCTAGGCAGCCCCCCCTCTCTTTCTCTCTCTCTCTTTCTCTCCCCCCTGCCCCCCCCCTGCGCACATGACCCTTTCCCCCCCTCCAGCCCCGGGCTTTCTTCCAGCACCAGCCTATTTGTTGCAGCGGGTTTCCAGGGTGAAACTCTAATGAGAGGGAAAGCAGGCGGGCGGGGAAAGCACTCCGGCGGAGGGAAGGGAGGCGGCGGGGGGGAGCGCGGCGGCGGCGGCGGCGGCGGGGGGGGGGGGCTGGAGAGACAACCAGCCGGCGGACCTGAAAGCGAGGGAAAGCAGACAGACCGAAGACCGAGAGAAGGGGAGGGGAAAGGGGAGGGCCCAGCTGGGGAGGGGTGGGCGTGGGTAGGGGGGTGGGGGTGGGCGCCAGGCTGCACGCAAGCGCGATGGGAGCTCGGAGAACCCCACGCGGACGCTCTCCGAGCCTCGGCGGCGGCGGCGGCTTCACTTCAGCGGCGCGGGGGCCTCGGGGCGGCGGCGGCGGCGTGAAGGGTTCGGCAGCGCCGGGCCAGCGGCGAGCTTCGTTCGGGCCGGGCGCGCCTCTCTAAGGGGCGGGGAGCCGCAGCCACTCCGCCGGTGCTTCCGCCCGAGCCAGCCATGGGGTAAAAGGGAGCGGGCGGGCGTGCGAACGAGCGGACGGACGGACGGACGGACGGAACAATACAAGCGGGCGGGCGGACGCCGTGGCCAAAGGGAGGTGGGGCAGGGCGAGCGCGGCAATGCAAGAGGCGCCCAGACGCTGCTGACCCGGCCCGGCGGCGTCGGGGGCGAGCGCCAGAGAAGCCGGGCAGCCAAAGTGGAACGAGGCGGGCGCGGGGAAGGCGCGCGGCGGATGCTTGGCGCGGCCGGGGGGAGGCGGCGGCGGCGGCGGCGGCGAAAGGAGAGGAAGAAGCGGAGGGCGGCGGCGGCGGCGGCAGCAGCAGCAGCAGCGGAGGAGAGATGATCGCGGAGTTAGTGAGCAGCGCCCTGGGGCTCGTCCTGTATCTCAACACCCTCGGCGCGGATTTCTGCTATGATGACAGGTACGTGGCGGGGCCGGGGGTGCCGAGGAGCCAACGGCAGCCCCATCGATTTCCTTACACACCCATCCCATCCTCTCTCTCCCCCCCCCACCCCCAAGGGTGCTCCGACGCGGATCCTTTTGCGCGCTGGAATGGGAGAATGGGAAAGACCTGGAAGTTGTGGAGATCGCCGGCCGCGTCCTCTCCCTCGCGTGGCGCCGGTGATTCCCTCATCCCTGCACTTATTGGGTGTGCCTTTGCCTCTTCCCTCTTTGGGGGTCTTCCTCTCTCCCTCCGCTCGCTCGTCTCTTTCGGACCTGCCGAGGGAGGGTGAACCCGGGGTTCCCCACCTGTCTCGCATCGGTGTACCTTAATGGGTTTAAATCGCACCTGATCTCCCTCATCCTGGAGACCCTCCCTCCGCTCGCCGGGTCTGATGCATCCGGGAGGTGGCGAGGGCAACCTCGGGGAACCACGAGTGAGGCGCCAGCGCCGTAGAAAGACGCGGAAGTGCCGACGGGGCGGCCCTTGCTGTCAAGCTGCCGTAGTTGGCTTTGAAGGGGAGGCAGCTCCGCTGGAAAACAGCTGAGCAAGCGCGGGGAGTGCGGACTTTTCCTTCCCCCTACCCACGAGATCCCGCATTCCACCCCTTTGGAGGCAGGGAAGTTTTGGGAAGGAGAGATTTCTTCTCTGCAGGCGGAGGGAGGAGCGGGTGGATGAACCACGAACGCGTGTCCTTCATCTAGAAGGAAGTTCTGTCCTTCTTGGGGGGAGGGTTGATTTCTCTCTCTCAAGATGTTGAATGAACCCTTTCCTTCTTTCAAAGCTGCAGCCTAAGAGCAGCCCCGTAAACGATGTTACATCTGGGTTGTGGGGGGGAGATTAAAACAACAACAACCCTACCAGAAACAGAGCGCAAGCACTTCCTATACATCCAGGCACAAGAGAACACTTTCTTGAACAAGATTCCTCTTCTCTTGTTTCCAGAGCATTTGATATTACTGCTGGCTGGATAGTTGGGTGGTTTAGGTGTCTGGGTGTGGAGCCAAAGTTTGGGAGTTCAGTGGCACATCATGTAGAAACAGCCCCTGTGGCCTTGGGCAAGCTGCAGAGTCCCAGGGCAGACCCAGAAGAAGAAGGGAAGAGCAAGCCACTTCGGTGCATTTCTCCACCTAGAAAAGCTTGGAAAGAATGGCTGCAAGTCAGAATTGGATTAGACAACCTGCAGTTCTTACTGGGACCCTTCCTTAAACGCTCCTTGACAAGGTGTAGGAAGAGTTTAAGGGACTGGGCAATTCCTTTTGCACCAGGAAGGAGCTGAAGCAATCAGAACAGATCCAGCTTGTGCATTGCATTCCCAAAGATGTGACTGTGATCTTTGTGGTTAGAAAGGCAGGGGAAGAAAGGGCATTTCGTGCATAGCTTTTGGTTAGAAGTCCGGTAGGAGAAGCTCAGGCATTGGCAGAACTTCCTCAGCAGATAGGCTGTGGTGAGCCCAGGCTGAAATTAAGCTCTAGGATGTGTACCTTTGCTCTAACTTTACTCACAGGGGCAGTGCTTGCTTGAAAATCGTGTAGTGACTGTGTTTTGAATGTCTTGGGAAGCATGCGTGCACATTGTCTGCTAAAGATCTGCTGAGCAACAGTTCTGAAAACATTTCTGTTGTGCTCCTTATTTTGTAAATGCAACATTCCTGTATGCTAATTAGCAAGGATGAAGCCCCCAGGACTTGCATTTGTCTCCTTTGAGTTTGGGTAGCTAATGAGTACTGTGAAACTATGTTGTTGAAGAAAAAAACTGCATTGATTTCCAGAAAATGCCACAGTTGGGCTGGTGTCTCTATCTTTCCTTAAACAGATCTGTGTTTAGAAAACTGATGAAAAGCTCCTTTAGTAATTAGAGAAAATTCCAATTTGTGCCTTTTTCTGGTGACTTAATCTGATTACAATTGAAGCAGATGCATAATTAAAATATATTAGGGAGAACAGCATGCTTGACTGAGCTTATGAGCCATCCTGGGGTGTTTGCATGCTCCATTGGCGTTAAACCATCCAAAAAGTGAGCATAGATTTACTTTGACAGCTTTTCATCAGCTTCTCTCTGTGTGGAAAGTGAATGAATCCCATGGGTTAGGGTGAACTGCCTTTCAGCTGAGTGGCTTTGTATTGATGGGACACTTCTTGAATTCTCATGTATGGGGGTAATTTGATACTGCCGTTGTCTAAAAAGCCCAAACCCAGGCGTCTGTGAGTCTTGCAAATGGTACATCAGCAGTTCTGCCTTCAGACATCCATTTGGTTACATTGTTGTCAACAAGCAGAATTCAGCTGTGACTCCAAAGGGACTATTCTCCCATGTTTCAATATTCAGAGAAACTGTGTGAGGGCCAGAAGTGAGAGGGAGAACAGCATATCTGTTGCCAGGAAAGCGCTCTTAGACTTTCATGGGCTAACCCATCCCAAAGAAGAGGATACAGTGTTGCTTTGGGAACCATTTAGACATACAGTAATCTGTCTGTGTTGAAGTCAATTAGTTGCAAAGTCTTCAACTTTGTTTTGCTTTGCTGCACATGGCTCCTGCTACAGTTAAGGGCTTACTAGTAGGATAAGCTAACAAAACTGGTCCTTTCAGTTTTTCAGAAATGGAATGCCAGTGTCTGTGTCTCGTCCTCTGCAAGGCTAGATTAATACAATAGCTTAGGAGCACTGCCTAGATGCCCTAAGCACATCTGATCTCACCTGATTTCGGAAGCTAAGCAGGGTCGGCCCTGGTTAGTATTTGGATGGGAGACCACCAGGGAATACCAGGTGCTGTAGGCGCCTGGAGTAGGAACTGGCAAGCCACTCCAGTATTCCTGCCAAGAAAACTCCATGGATGTGGGGTCACAAAGAGTCAGTCACGACTGTAATGACACAACACACACACAGAGCTCTTAGGAATTTCCCAGCTGTACTACATAGTGATTTGTGTTGTATTTCTATGTCTTGAAGCAGAATCATTGACTACATCTTGAGTGTTAGCTTTGGTTTTAAAGAGTGTATAAAGGTATGTTAAGAATTATACACTGCTGTGTGGAGTTTTACAAAAAAAGGGAAAATGAAGGAAAGTCTAATTCAGCGCTATTAATTCTAGAAGATCTGCCTTCCCTTGTTCACAGGTTAGTTGCTAGTTGTCCGATGACACTGTTGCAGCCCTGATGTAATCCACATTGCAAGGGATGCACATTACTTAAGGGATATAACAGTGCACTTGCTTATTCAGAGCATAAATCATTCTTATTGCTCTTGAGAATGTGAATATTTTTCTAGCCTTGCCTTCTGAACTAGCTGGGGGAGACCTTGGCTTGTGTTCTTTGCCTGTTTAAATTTCCTGAAGTTGGGTTGGAGTCCAAAAGATTATTAACATCAGGGGTATTAAAATCAGATTCATTGTTAATCTAGATATAATCGTGCCTTAATGCGCTAGAGAGTGATACAAGCACTTAAACTGCAGTCTGTCTCTGTTTTTCTGTATGTTTAAAATTACGGGGTCACAGCTTAACATTAAGGTTGCATTGGCTAAATAATATTATACACTACAGACTTCTGTATTTTACCTAAAAACCAAAGTCATAAGCTTTTGCTAAATTTGGAAATTCATTGGCATGTGTGAGCTGCAATTATTGATTATCCTGTTCCCTATTTTCAATTATTACAGGAAGGGAAGAGAAATAAAACTTGCAATGTAGTGACCCTTTTTCTACTTCATCACCACAAATCTGTGTTAAAATATAAAAGCTTAAAGTGATTAAACTATAAATACAGAATTATCCTGACCTCTATGAATCTGTCTAAGATATAAGCCTTGGCAATGGAAACTAAGTAAAAGTTGTATGAGGCTGTTTTCCAGTTGAGAGAGATGACTACCGAGGGGCAGTTGAGAGGCAGTTCACTACCAAGTGGGCTATGGAAATAATTAATGGGTCTGTCCAAGAGAGGAGGGTTTCCCCTGCCCTCAAGGAGACACTCATTAGGTCCATTTGGAAAAAAACTGAATATGGTGGCAGAAGAAATTGATAGGTATTGACCTGTTGCCAACATTTCATCCATGAGCAAGGTGATGGAACGAGTGGCAGGGGATGAACTTCAGGGACTTCTGGATGATACTGATGCTCTCGATTCATTTCATTTGGGGTTCAAGCCACATCATGTTACAGAAATGGCATTGGTCCCCCTGCAGGATGATCTTTTGGGGGAGACTGACAGGGGCAAAGCATCCCTGCTGGCCCTCCTTGATCTCTCGGTGGCCTTTGATACTGCTAACCATGGTATCCTCCTGGGGAGGCTCTCTGAGCTGGGGGTCAGTGGCCTAGCCTTGGCATGGTTCCAAGCCTTCTTGGAGGACCATCCCCAGAGAGTGTAGCTGGGTGAGATGACTTCCACCACATGGTCCTCTAACTGTGGAGTGCCACAGGGGTTGAACACCTCCCCCATGCTCTTTAATATCTATATGAGGTCACTGGGGAGGGTCCTCAGGGGGTATGGAGCTTCTTGTCATCAATATGCAGATGACACCCAGCTCTATATCTCCTTTTCTACAGCTGCAGTGGATGTCGTTCTGTCCCTGGAGTGCTGCCTGGATGCTGTTCTGAAATGGATGAGTGCTAAAAGGCTAAGTTTGAACCCAAGCAAGACGGAAGTCCTTTGGGTGGGACTCCCTAGTATCTTCAGTTTGGGAAGTTCCCTTTTTTTGGGGAAGTGACTCTCTTCATGAAGGATGAGGACCGTAGCTTAAGTGTCCGTTTGGACCCAATGCTCACCATGGAAACCCAGGTGGCATTGGTTGTCCAATCAGTGCATTTCCATCTGTACTGGATTGCCCGGCTGTGGGCTTTCCTTGATGTTGGAGCTCTTGCCATGCTGGTCCATGAACTCATAATCTCTAGATTAGACTACTGCAGTGCACTCTACATGGGGCTGCCTATGAGGTTAGTGCAGAAGTTGCAGCTACAGATGTAAAATTTACAGAAATTTTGAAATTCCCATGAAAAAAACCAGAAATTTTCAGAAAAAATGGAAAAAATGCTACATTAGCACTCCCCATCTCATTTTACAGCTTGAAAGTCATTCTGTTACTTTAGGAGCATAATAGACAATTTGACTTGGCATAACATTATCACAACTAGCATACTATTAAAATATAGTGTATCCAAACAATTATTACAAACAATTTACTTTTCAAATAGTATTTATTTGTAATTGTAAGTAACAAATGGAGTAACAATCTCCTGAAGTTTACTAGTTTATGTGGAACAAAAAACCTCTACAAAACAATGTTTAAAAATCCATAATTAACAATTCACATTTCCTCTTCACAGTATTAAATAAAAACAAAATAAAAACCTCATTCTCATAAAAAGAATTGAAGTGGGGAAAAATGTATAGAAGGGAGGGGGCTATGTTTCAATGAATGGGCATGAACTTTAATCAGAATCATGTTTGTGGCACTGCACACCTGTTTGGATGATAAATGAACTGGAATGAACAGCCCAGCTCCTGTTTTTTGCCCATCTCAATTTAATTTACAGTATTATTTTTTCTTTTTTGCAAATAACACCTTATTACCTCAGTGAGCTGAGCAATCATTTTACTGACCTTGGAAGGATGGAGACTGAGTCAGCACTGAGCTTGCTGCCTACATCATTTAGGATCAAACTCAGGTCATGAGCAGAATCTTGACTGCTACACTGCAGTATAACTACTCTATCATGGGACATATGAGAATTCAAGTTTCAAACACTGATGTAAACCAATTTGTTTATCCATCCCTCAGCCTTGGTTACACAACTTTTAGGTGTCATGCATGCATTATTTGAACTTTTTGCTCCAGTTAAATAATGCCAAGTAAATATGCATTTCTTAACCCTCTCTGGTGCGAGTCACATGAGACTTTATCAGGCAACTGATCCAGTCCATGTGCTGGCTAAACAAGGTCCAAACAGAGTTGAAACTACATTGCCATCTATATGATGGGTATATGCACCAGTGTTCTACATGCATGGTTGTGCATATAATTGTTGAGTTCTACATTCTTCTTCTTTTTTTGCTGGTGCAATGAATACTGGAATTGTAAAGATGTAATTCAACATTAAATTTGAAGCAGGCAAAAATAAAGCTCAAAGGCTATTCAGGTTTTACAATTACACTTTGTTATGTTAATGGCAAAATGTCTGTGACATGAACATTAAAGTGAAATTTGTCTCAACCTTCTACCTAGTTTCCCAGGCCTGTGGCAATATTCTTAATTAATTTTGATTATTGCTATAACAATCTCTAATAGTCTTATATTCTCCATCCTTTTCATGGCACCTAGCAGGTTTAGGTTGCCATCCGTCTATTGTGTGGCACTCGGACAGTAGAATTTGTTTGAGCTTTATTCACCTGAAAGGATTTGTTTGACAAATGAATGCTTTCATCTAGAGATGGGCACGACTTAGCGGTATTCCCGTTTCCGTTTCCGTTACTCGTATCCGTTACTCTACGGAAACGGAAACGGGAATTACTCCACCAGAATTCGAGCTCGAACCGATGAACGAACAATTTGGTCTGATTTGTCGTGCTCGTTACTTGCATCGCGCAATGCCAAGCGGCACAGAAAAAAAGTTTTTAAAAGTTAAAAAAAAACCCGATTCCCGGCCCTAAAAGTAGGTGAAAACTGTCTGAGGGCACCTACCAGGCCAGAAGGGTGTTTTATTTGGGGGGGGGGGTTTCCCCGCCCCCCTCTCCTTGGCTATTGCTACTGCTGCGCTGCTGGTACCAGGCTGGGAGGGCGCATCCATTTGCCATGCAGTGCGGGGGATCCAAAATGGCGACCACAATATTTTTTTTGAAATCGTTGCCCAAAACCCCACCAAAGCACCACAGAAACATGCGAAAATTAGCTATTTTAAATGCTTGAATTTTTACAGTAGCAGCAGTGGGTTTTTCTTGCAAAAAAAGTCTCCGTTGATTTTTTTTATTTTATTTTATTTTATTTTATTTTTTTACACCTGCGCATTCGCAATGATGGGCTCACCCATGGGAGTGGACCATGCAAAGTTTTGGAGCCATTCCACCAATCGCATGGCCAGGTTTTGCTGACTGTACCAGGCTGGGAGGGCGCATCCATTTGCCATGCGGTGGGGGGGGAATCCAAAATGGCGACCGCAATATTTTTTTTGAAATCATTGCCCAAAACCCCACCAAAGCACCACAGAAAGATGCGAAAATTGGCTATTTTAAATGCTTGAATTTTTACAGTAGCAGCAGTGGGTTTTTCTTGCAAAAAAAAGTCTCCGTTGATTTTATTTTATTTTATTTTTTTACACCTGCACATTCGCAATGATGGGCTCGCCCATGGGAGTAGACCATGCAAATTTTCCACCAATCGCATGGCCACTTGGCCAGGTTGACCACAGAGACTTCTGGGATGTGCCAATCGGGCATAAACAGCCCACTAATCGTAGCCCAAACCCGAACCCTAAGCCTAAGCCTAACCCATACGCCAGTACACTGTCCTTCTAAGTGGGTCAGAGAGGCACCCAGAGGTGCACCCCAATACTCACCCTAACCTCACCCGTAACTAGCCTAACCCTAGCTGTTCCGCTAACCCGTCTTAACCCTAAGCCAGATCTACTTGCATTGCACTACATGCAAGTACGTGAGACACAGCGGGTGCAAAGAGTCTGCCAGTCCGTCACTTGTGGCTCTGGCTGACTCCTGCAGCTCCCTCCAGGAGCCCGCTACCCCCTCCCCAAACCAGTACTAACGACAACGAAAAAACGAAAAAAACGAACCGACTAATTTTTGCAAATTTTCGCGAAAAACGGAAACAAGCCGAAACGGAACCGGCCCAACTAACGACAACTCGAAAATTTTTTTTTTCAAGTCGTGCCCATCTCTACTTTCATCTTTTCTAAGAGTCACAGTGGCTCAATTCAAAATGTAGTTACAAGAGTGAGCCTTGGGTTCTTGCAGTCTTTTCGTGCCAAACTACAGCTTGCATTTCTATTCAGATTGGGCAAGCTCTGTCTTACACATAGATCACAGTTGTCCAACTTCTCATTTGGCAACATACTGTATATAAGATGTGTTGTTGCTTGTAGCTGATTGTTGCAAGGGCAACAACAGAATGTTGCTGCCTTTATTTTATAAATCTTGACATTTAGTTTATAAACACCAAGAAATGATTGGCCGTTTCTCAAAGTAAACCGATAAAATTAAAAGGGCAAAGAAAGCAAACGATGTGAGATAAAATACAGCTAATACCACAGTTGCAATATTAAAACTGATATGTTTTTAAAGCTTAGGAAAAATGTTTCTTTGTGCTTGACATCTATTACTGTAAAAATTACACCAACATCCTCTGTACAGAATTCTACAGGTAGGTTAATAGAGCCCCAGTTGAACACATGGAAAGAACCTCCGTGATTGAAAATCCTGGAGCTATGGTGATCTGGAACATTGCTAGTTGGACCTTTCTATTTAATTTCTACCTATTTTTCCCCCTCTGCTTGCCGCCCGCGTTGCCTTTTGTGGAGGGTATTGTACCCCCTATTTTTAATTGTAGTTTTGCTTCTGATTTTCTTGTTTCTTTTTTTGTTTTAATTGTAAACCGTCCAGAGTTCTGCTCCGGAAGATGGGCGGTATATAAATTAAAAATAAATAAATAAATAAATAAATAAATAAATAAATAAATAAATAAATAAATAAATAAATAGTGAGGTAGGGGTGTTTGGGAACAGTGTCTCTGTTTACATTCATGTCTCTCCCAATCCTTTAGCAGTAATTGTGTGATTAACACCAAATAGTGAGTCAGCAGAACTAAAATCACTAGTGCTGCTTGTCAGAATTGACGGTTACATCCATTATGTCTACAGATTTTGTAAAAATAACTCCTTTCCTCATTATCATCTTTGTCACTACTGTTAATAACACTTTCCCATTCAAATAATATACAGCACAAGACTTAAAACTCCCAAATTGTTTTGAAAGTACGTGATGGGCCAGGAAGGCAGGATTACTTTGGCAAGAAATTGTCAGAATATTCAACAACTTTGTTTGGGTTTTTGCTGGAGTACTTACGGCTGAGGTGTGCGTTGTCTTATTAAACACAGTATGTCCAGCAACTAAATATACTGTACCTTATAATGAGGACAGTAACTTTGCCCCCCCCGCAGGGTGAAAGAACACGTGGGACATGTTTATTTATTTATATTTTATTTATTTATTTATGCAATTTATATGCTGCCCACTACCCAAAGGTATATAACTGAGGGCCATACTTTATTAACCATAACATATACAACACTTCATGTCAACATGTAACTTTCTGAGGGGCCCAGTGCTGTGCAGGTTAGAGTCGGTACTCCGGGGTCTCCTGGGACCCCTCTGACTGGAGAGCCATAGGGTGAGTTTTGCCCCCTGGGGGCCTGATACATCCACAGACCCCCAGGGTTGGCAAATCCCCCCCCCCCGGTGGCCCAGGCAGGCCTCCAAGCGCATCCTTCCCCATTGCTGTAATCTCTGGATCTGCAGCATGCAGAGGTCGGATGGGCCTGGAGCGGATCTTAGAATTTGACTCACTGGCTCTAACCCCTCAGCACTATCACCAGTGTGACCATGCTTACCATATAGTGTTAGACCTGGGTACCATCCCCGAGTGCCAGTGCAGGGTAGGTGAAAAATCCCCGCTTGTATCGACCAGTTGCGGACCGGGTCAAAAATTCCTATCCTGTCCATGCTGTGACCAGTCAGACTCGCACTGGCACTATCAAACGCAGTGGGTGGGTGGGGGATGCACTGAGGGAAAGAGGCTTTGCCTGGATGGGAAGCCACCTTTATAGGCTCACCCCGGCCCAGGCTTGTTGATCTCACACTACCCCATCTTGTGTTACTTTGTGCGGGGGGGGGATAACATAATTCTGTTGATAAATTCTGTTTATAACATGAGGTTTATGAATACCTGAAATGATCATTGGAAAAAAAAGCTTAAATATTTAATTAATGTCTAAGGGCTCTTCATTAATTCATAAGCCTGTCAGCCACAAGGATGTTCAATAGCCATGTGCAATGATGAACATGACTTAGGTGTGGAATTTATTTCATCATTCAAAAGAGAAAAATCCTATTCCCAGGCATATGTATGGGAGTGCAGTTTGGCTGTCCAGTCCTAGATATGATGGGATGCCACAACAATTCTGTTTGTGTTGAGGTTTTTACCCTCTCCTCCTTTTTCCTGGCTGATAATAATTTTTACATATTTTTTCTTGACTGAAAGAGAAAATAAAAGAGAAAATAATTCCCCTCCATGCCTGCTGGAATTCACTGAATTGGACCTTGACTAGTAGTGGAGGATCACCGCTAATATTCCTAAAATTACAGAGACTTCTGCAGGGGTGCTTGAGAGTCATTTTATAAGAGGATGGTTTATTCAGGATTATGTTCATAGGAGAACAGTACAGATCACCGGCCCAAAGCATTTAAAAGTATGATAGACTACAGAGCAATTTCTAGTTCTTTGTATTGGACATGCAGAATATACTTATTTAGAGAGATTAGGTAAAACTTCATTATTTCAGCACTCTTTTCGCTCAAGATGGTTTCCTGCTTGCCTTGTGCTTTCTGTTATCAAGGACTGCCAGAGTCCTTCCATTCCTCTACTTCTTTCTCTTCTGCTGTTTCACAACATCTCTCAACTCCACCCCCCATTTCATCAGCTGTTACCAAACTACCCAAAATTACTTCCTCATTCTCAGTGATGGAGTTTCTTGATTCCATTCTGACACCTCACTGAGTTAAGGAGGTACTTTCTGCTTGTAGAATGGGCCATATAATACTTTGTTGACCTGATACACAAAGGTATCTGTAATTATAGAATTTAGGCAGATATATTTATTGAGTCACATTTATGTTGTTCCTCATCTGAATGCTTGAATTTCTGGAGTATTCAGAAATAACGTCTCCAGCTATTGACTGCAACTATATGTTGGATTATCCAAAAGAAAGAGGGAAAAAGAGAAAAACCAGACTCTTAGTTACAGACATCTTTCTGGCTCAACTAATAAACGGTTTAATAAGCATAGTGTTTACAGCTGAACCACGTGGTGATTTGTACTGGTGACAAACCTTGAAAGTAACCTCAGTTTTAAGGCTTTATATAGTGAATCATTCTTACTGAAATAATTTATACCAAATAACATTTCATTAGATCTTTCCTTCTGAGAATCCAGTCTTGGTTGAATTTTAACTTTTAAAAAATTGCTTGAAAACCACAAAATACACAAAAAGCACTTCTTATTAGTTGATGTGATTTTTTAAACATGTTAACATTCGCTATCAGAGTTGGCTTTGGAACAGCCTTGATTGGTGAAGTCTCTGTATTGAGCTTAGAGGTCTTCTAACCTTTGAACTCTTTGTGTCTTCTCTTTCACATGAATGAATGTGTGGGTTTTACTTATCTGTTCTCAAAAGAGCTGAACAGATTGTGAAGGTAGCTTGTCATGTTGACAGAAAACCATGCAGGGCTATTGGTTTTCATCTCATTGCTAGAAGTAGTTCAACATGGTATCTTTTGTGCCTGTGTGATGCCTTACAAAAATCCTGCTTTGATTAGAACTTATGGTTGTCTGATTGTGGAAAGAGAACATGAAACAGGAATAATATTGTAATTTTCTTCTTGATTTACTTCTGCGTCTTTCAGTGATCTTCCCTGGAAAAGGATACCTCAAACATTAGTGCCTCTTTGTTTTTTTGCTTCTAATGAATTGTGAGAATGAGAGAAAAAGTAGAGGTTGTGGTCCAGAGTTAATATATTACAATCTTGCTAAGTTGCTACATTTTTCTAAACAGCCAGTACTTTTTACCAGAAACATGTTACTTTTGTGGTAGACAAACTGTCTGCTTTGGCAAGACTCCATAGCCTAATTTTTTTTTCTTGTAAAATATTTGTTGACACCATGGCACGTTTTAATGCAGTAAGGTTCATGGAAAAGTCAGTGTTAAGGTTTAGATCATGCTGATAAGTATCTGTTGCAATATTAATGGGCATGCTGTATGCTATAGCCATTTGAGATCGATATTTTGTGTTGTTTAAGGCATCAGGAGTGAATCATCTGCAGATTTCTCTTGATAGAAATCTTTAAGTCATCTGTAAAGTAATTGCTGAATTAAATGAAATCTTTTCTTATCCCTGGAACCATGCTATGGGCCCAGCTAGTCTGGGAACAAAGATTGACAAGTAATTGCACTAGGAGTTTTCACATGGGAGTTCACACAGGGAAGCTGGTCTTTAGGATTACTTCTTCATTCATGGCACTGTTGCTAAACAAAGGGAAAATTGAACATTGACTCTCTGGTTTCTCAAAATGAGCAGCAGATATATAAATAGCTAGTGCTTCTTCAGGTTTGGGGGCTATTGTCAGGTCAGAGTTTTGTGATTTTACCTCTTTAGCTGTATAGATGTACTGTATATGATACCACCTCTCCGTAGCTATTTCACTTTGGGTGCTTTTACACGACCCCTAAGATCCGCTGGCCACTTAAATTCAGACCAGAGATCTTAGGGGCTTGTCACTCTTCCTGTGTCCCCACCCTGGCTGCTGGCTGTGTGAGGTGAGGGAGAAAAAAAAGGAAGAAAAGATCATGCCTCACCTCTGTTCTGGCTCCGTTCTTGCCGCGGCAACATTCCTGTCTCTGTAAAGTAGCTCTTAAAGGGGTGGGAGCCAAAACAACAACAAACAGAAGCGAGGAGAGCCCCGCACTCACTATTGTTACACCACATCAAGCAATTTTCACCCCGGAAGAGCAGGTACTTGAACGGTGCGCTGGGACACGCTAAAGTGGGCGTGGCCGCACTTAATTTCCTGTAAACTCCGGAGCTGGTGGGGAAACAGTTTTAAGCTCCGGAGCTGGGAGCCATTTGCCCCGGAGTTTAGGGGTCGTGTATAAACACCCTTTGAGTGTCAGAAACCGAATAATTCTTAGATGCATGCATTGCCTACAGTAACATAATCAGCATTAATAATATTAAAATGTAACTTTTTGAACATGCATAGCACACAGGATACTAATCAGAGTTTTTAAAAAAGTTATCCACAGCAAATAATCCCTTAGAGTTTGGGGTCATCTACTCTTATTTTTAAAAAGTTACCTTGTAGACCTGAAAACACTGCAGCTTGATTTGCAGTCTGTTTTACAGTTTATTTGATTTAGGTGATCACATGAAGACCTTGGATTGCTTTGATGCCAGTGTCTATTCTGGCCCTTAATCTGATGCACTTTGATATGTGTTCATAGCCCAACACCCACTTGGTGATCCTTGATTCCATTCTCATTGTTTTCCTTTGTGAAATGATGATGTATTGCTCAACTAATATATCAATGCAGTGATGAGGTGATCTAGCACTAAGCTGCATAGTTGATTTTAAAAATCATTTAAAAATCCTTTGATATGACTAGCTGGAATGATCAAAATATCATGAACCACCTTAACACATCAACATAATACCGCCCAGAGTCACAAACCCTGTCCTTCTGTAGAACAAAACAAATGAGCACATAAGGGAAACACCATTCAGATTGTTCTGGCTTTAAAAAATGAGAATCACCAGCAACAGGGGAGATACTCCAAATCAAAAGCAAAAAGGGCCAGACTAAGCTGCATTGGACTCTGTGTTGTTTGATCATTGAAATATTTCCGATTTACCTGTGCTAGTTGTGTACCAGATACTAAATTATTTGTCTATATAGTTGCAGACTAAGTAAGTCATTTTCATTTGTCATAGTCTACGTTCCTCTGTTTTAATCTGAATGTTTATCTCCAAGAAATATCCTTCAGAGGAGACGGTTGATGTATCCCACATCAGTTTATAGAACTCTTGAACTGTTTGGCTTTGTAGGGATAAGTTGGTTGTGTGTGAGAGAGAGGGAGATGGAGAAAATAACTGCAGTTTCTTACAGGAATCCATTTGTATAGAAATACTTTCTAGACAGAAATATTTGACTTCAGTGGCCATATGTATCTTTGGTCACCTGGAGAGGATGCACAGATATTGCACCTGTCTGGTTCTGTTACGACATCAAAGCCTTACTAAAAGATCAAGATAGATTGTTATACTTTGGAGATGAAAATTGAGGAATTGCATTTGTTCCCTTTAGATTTACCTAGAATGTAATGTGATACTTTAGATAATGAAGAGGATTAGGGATAACGGTTTGGGAGAATTTGCTTCTCTAAAAAAAGAGTTTTATGATGCCTCTGTGGTCAATAACTGGTTACAGTATTATATTCTTTTACTCATTGTAGTGTGGTATTTTCAAATTTAAGAACAATTATGTTTTGTCAGGAACTAAAGTTTGACATTATTACAGTGTTTTTACTTTGATTGAAATAATTATATCCAAAAATAGGATGCAGATGTTATTTTGTTGAAATTAGAACTATACTTGTCTTTCAGCAGATTCCTGTGCTGCTTTCCCAAATTCCATAATCATTTAATTATAGCTCTTTTATTTCTAGCACTGCCAGATATAGGTGCTTAAAAAAAAACCCCTCTTACCCAAGCTTCTTTGACTTCAGCAGGTTTTGCTAGATCAAGAGTTTCCAACTATCTGACTGTAGTTTCAGGAGGATGGGCATGCGTAGGTGGAACAGTGTTCTATAGCTCTGCTGGTACCATGGAATATAGGCAAAAATTGTTTCTCCTTTGTTATTGTGTGCATGTGATAAGGTGAAGTGGCTCACAACTCAAATCTGAAACAGGAACTCACTCATTAACTAATGCCTTTTGGTAATGCTGGTGATGTCATTCTGCTATACCAGTGAAGCTACATGATGTATGCTGGTTGTCATTGTGTACAAGCATTCAAATCTTCATACTTTAAAAAAGTGTTTAAAATGTTCTAGTAGGGGTGGGTGGGGAATGCTAGTTAAAAAGACTGTATGTTATTTCATCTTTTTCTTCTTTATATATGAATTGCTATAATTTTTATACTTTTTCCCTAATGCAACTAGTTGAACATATACCTGAAGACTGAGTTTCTAAATGTTGCAAAAATTAGCTGAACCATGTATTTCCCATCCAATCAAGAAATTATCTTTTCTTTGAATACTAGCTGATGTGTAACATTTGTAATACACGTTTAAAATATCTATCATTCTAGTAAAGGTATGTCTGTGAGAGAAGGCATTTATAATTTCCCCTGAGGTCTTTGGCAGGGCTGTTACTCTTCTTTGGAATTCATTTCATGAGATTGTTGTCCTATTATAGCTGATCCTTCAAGTTTAAGGGTGGAAAATTATGTTTGTGGGAACATAGTAAAACAATTGGTTCATCTTTACATATTGGGCGAAACTATTAAGAGGTGTCATTCGGTGAGGATATAAACTGTTTTCCTTCTTGAAGTAAAGATAATATATTGGATGAAACCTCATGGGAGCTTTAGTCCAATAACATCTGGATGTCTACAGGTTGTACTCTCACAGTTTATCCATGTTGGCTTTTGATTTTATAGATTTATATAGATTTTATAGACAGCAGAATTTCTTCCTTTATTTCTATATGTTTAATATAAAGTACTCGTGGTATTAGATGAATTTTAATTTTTAGTTCAAGAAGCATCAGGAGTTGGCATGGTGTATTTTTTATTCAAAATGACAGATACCAAAATCACAGAGCATAGCAACTTGGGTTTTCTATACACCAGTACTCCTTGATTTTTGATTTTATTCTGGAACCAATTTACAAAATTTGTTTTATTTCATTTCCTTCACAAAACTGTGGCCCCTCCAAGGTCTTCTGATTTGAACTCTGCAGAAACTGAAGAACAAATTGGACAACAGTTCTTCAAAATGAGGATTACTGCTGTTATAGTAAAATCAAACGATTGTTTGCCAGAATGGAAAATGAGTCACACGTTGCAAAAATTCCACTGACAGCACCACCCATGAAAATATGTAGGAATGACAGTTTCTGTGAATTATTATGGCATACTGTATTTTATGGCTAAGGCAATACAAAATCATTATCTACTTCCTTCCAGTCATGAGGGTATGGTTTTTGTTGATATGCCAGTTGTAGACTAGAACATGAGGCAAGCCGAACAACCAGCACAAGAAAATGAACAAGTGGGTGGGAAAGGTAAAAATATGGAATACTGAAAATATATTAGTACATCATTAATTTTATAGACTTATTAAGCCCAGCACCTCGATTGCTGCATTCATGAAAATCTGATTAAAAATTCATACTAATATTCATGCCATCACAGCTTTTGATACATTGCATCTGTAGCTATATTTCTGATTCATATTGCCCATATTTTAGTGGATCTCTCTGAAGCCTTGTTTATACTAAACACCACTGTTTCTTGGATTAATTTCAAATTCTTTTCTGTGTTGTTTCTCTTTCCACATTTTACATGCCCATTATCTGGGTAATCTTGTAATAATCTTGTTAACGTGCTCCAGCATTATCATCCATGATTAAGATTATAAAGGGGGCTCCCCATGAGAGTCAGGCCCCTGGAAAATGAAGTCCTGAATCCTCTGGAAAGTTTCTGTGAATATCATAGCTGCCTTCCCCCCCCCCCCCAATGGTTCACTCTCCACCTGTAGATGGGTGACAAAATGGGGGATGGAGGGCCAGGGCTAGAGTGGTCATTTTGAAAACGTACTTTATACAATTTGTAGTGCCAGCGTATAGGTCTAAGTTCCTATCTAGGATGTAAGTTTAGTAATTGGCAACACCTGCAAATGATTGAAATGTAATAGAAGGATGTGTTATACTTCAAACATGCCACTGATTGATAACAAGTGGAATACAGAGATAAATAACTGAAAAAAATCTTGTATCTGTTTTAAAAGAACCCATTGAGAGTAGTGCCTGTATAAATGTCCCTTTGGTATAAGTACTTGCTTCATGTATTCTCTCTTTCTTTATAATTCATTTTGTATCTGGAGTGTCAAGACATACAGAGAAGAAAATTGAGTTGTAGACAAATTGTTTGGAAGTAGTTGTGGAGGACACTCACATATATGTAAGCATATGTGTGCTACCTTAGATGTGAAAGCAGTGTGGTAAACAGTTAAGAGGTTCCTGTATCTGGGATTACCATTCCTCCTTACTCAGACTAGAGTAACATCATTGAGGTTGTATACAATATATGCATGCCATGTCTAATATGATTGTTCCCTTTGTAAAATGCCTAGAATGTTGTGATTGCAAGTCAGTCAGTGGTCGGAGGCTGCTAGGTAAGACTGCTTTTAAAGTGTCCCTATAATACTTGATTTTTACATTGACTACTTTGTATGCTGTTTTAGTATTCAAGGTGTTAGCTGTGCATTTGATATGAAATGTTTTTGTATTTTGTATGTTGTTTATGTATTGATTACTCTGACTACATGTCTTTTAAATGTTATGTTTTTCTATAGTGAAAAGTCCCTGAAGAAGGCCACTTTTGGCCGAAACGTGTTGGGCTTTTTTAATAAACCATTTTTCTCAGCATCCTGAGAGTGCTTTCTCCTGTACTGCTGCTGTTTGTGGATGCTCCAGTCTTTTCACCTTGGCAAAATGAGTAACATCAATAAAACTGTGGATGTGCTTTATACAGCATAGGTCTGGAGTAATTTGTGTGTGTGTTGTGTCGTTGCAGTCGTGACCGACTCTTCGTGACTCCATGTCCATGGAGTTTTCTTGGCAGGAATACTGGAGTGGTTTGCCAGTTCCTACTCCAGTGGCCTATAGCACCTGGTATTCCCTGGTGGTCGCCCATCCAAGTACTAACTAGGGCTGACCCTGCTTAGCTTCCGAAAGCAAGCGAGATCGGATGTGCTTAGGGCATCTAGGCAGCTATGGAGTAATTTACTAGTCATCTAATTCTCCCAAGGAGGATGTCTAAACTGACTTTGATCACAAATAAGATTAAATTTACCATACTAGGTAATTTAAATTTTGTTTCTTTCAAATATAACTTTGCAGATGCCTCTTGCGTGTTTAACTTTTCATCTTTTTGTTTTTACAGAGGAGTGTGGAGGAGTGATCAATTTGCATTTGTTTAGTGCAGTTGTTCCCAAACTTTTCCAAGTCCCAACCCCCTTTAATAATAGCCAAGTAACCTGCAACCCCTCCCCCTGCCACATTCATATAAAAAGTCATTTAATGATGTAAAGTAATCACTTCTCAGAAAGTAGAGGCTTATTTATCCCTCAAAGGGCTTGTTTCTCATACATTCACATACATACTACTATAACTTTCATATCCAGCTCTGAAAAATCAAGGAATAAATAATTTAATAAGAGCTTTGATATGTACAGTAACTCAAATCCACACAGAAACACTTTGTCATGAACCCTAGGTTGGGCACACTGGTTTAATGACTTTGGATTTGAACATAGAAAAGCTAATCCATTTTAGCTTGGAATAACCCTGGGAAAACTGGCTTCGTCAAGTATTAATCCTCTGGAAACAAGTCCAGTTCCTCCTCCTCCTCCTCCTCCTCTCTTCTCTCATTCTCTCATTCTCTCATTCTCTCTCTCTCTCTCTCTCTCTCTCTCTCTCTCTCTCTCTCTCTCTCTCTCTCTCTCTCTGTGTGTGTGTGTGTGTGTGTGTGTGTGTGTGTGTGTGTGTGTGTGTGTGTGTAATAGACATCTTGGAGTAATCAGTTTTATTTGAAAATAAGTACGATCTGTCATACCGAGGTCTTGGAAGGTCAAATGTGGTAAGAATCTTGACAAAAATGTTAAAAGAGGATGGGAAAATCTCCACAATGTTTATAAAAATCTTTCCACAAGGTAACTAAAAATGATTAGCCAAGATCTGTATCAAGTGTAAAACATGGCAGCTCTTTCATGTCCATTTGATGATATTTGCCTTTCTATACCTTCCTATCTCAGTTACAGAGCCTGACACATCCTTAACTAAATAAATAAGTCAAGGCAGATTAGGGATAGTAGAGTAACTAAGCAAATTTGTAAAATTGTTTCTGAAGAGCTGCGGATGAACCGTTTAGCCATGAAGTGACACATACAACATATTTAATGTGAGCATAATAAGCTGATTTATTGTAAAGTAGTGTTCGTAAAATGCATTGCTGCTTAAAGTTAGAAGGTTTTGCCTCTTCCCTTACTTATTCCACAGAGGCATGTAATGACTGAATATTAATGCCATTATGTTTCACTGTTGAATATCTTTGCAAAATGTATACAGAAGCTCTTGGCAGAGAAGTTAGAAAATTTAAAAAAAAATCAAAGGCTGCTGAAGGCTGATCCTCACAAAATGGTTCTTGTTTTTATACATCAGATTGTTAATTTAATTTCTCATCATAATCTCAGTCCATTTGAACATTAAACACTCAATGGTTATAATAGGATATTTAACCATCTTGTTGCTCTCAGTGAGTTCTTAGCTTTTAACCTCCCATATTTTTCTGATACTCTCCTCTTTGGGTAAAAATATGACATGGCTCCTTTCACAGTCTACTTCAGGCTTTGGGGGTCTTTTTTTTAGTGGAAAGCCTATAAAGTGTAAAGTGGAAGTAAGTTATTTTAACATCTTGGTTTCACATAACTTGGCTCGAAAGAACAGTTTGACTTGAAGCTTACTTAATCCTGTGAGATTTAGAAAAGCAGAGATTTTTGTATCTGAAAAGTGTATGAGAAATACAAGTGAACACTGTATTTGTAGTGGTTAGCAGCCACTCGCACTGCAGTTTGACGGTATTTGTGTGAGATTGCAAATGGTAACCTACAAATAGTGTTTTGGAAAAACAAATGCGTAAAACGCTAGGGTTGCAGTTTCTTCTAACACCTATTTTCTTAAGTAGTTTGCACTCTTCCTTTTTAGTCATTTCTAAAATACGGGTTGCTAGGATTTATTTTAAAAGACTGAAAGTTGGCATCTAGCAGCATCTAAATGAAAAGTACTGCAAAGCCTTCTGATGCAAATAAGCCCCTTCATTTGCAAACTGTAACAATTTACAGAGCAACCTATGGTTCAGCATGTTTTGTACTAGTCTAATTTCTTGACAGTGCATAATAAATGCTGAGTAATTTATAAGGCTTCTCAGTGCCAGATCAGGAAGCCCTTAAGCCAGGACAAGAAGGCCTCCCTACGTTGACACTGCAGACATCCTGGGATTGCTGCCAATATTAACACAGACATCAGCAAAGATCCCCTAGATATTCTGCTTCTGTGCCAGGCAGGCCTCCAAGGATGTGTGTGATTCTAATATTCTGTCTGCTCTAATGGCAGTAGGATCCCAGGCTGCTACTGCCAGGGAAAACTTTCTCTAAAGTGACTGGTGTCCTTTAAATCACCCTCCATTTGATTTAGCCTTTTTCTCTCTCTTTTGTGTGATGTCTGATAAAGTTTGATAGCAGATACTATCATGGAAAATTCTTCCTGGGGGCAGGGGAAATGTTAATGTCAGCTAATCCAGGGATGGTGAAAACTGTGGACCTCCATATGTTACTGTCAGCTAATCCAGGGATGGTGAAAACTGTGGACCTCCATATGTTACTGGTATTTGAGAAAGTTTTAGTTAAGAAAGTTGTTATCAGTGGATCTAGTTAGATGGTCCCAGGCTTGGTACCATGCAGCTTAATCCAACAGTGGTGAAAGTATGGACTTGAAGATGTTGCTGGGATTCCAGCTGTTCTATCGTTGGCTGGGCGGACTGGGCCTAATGGGATCCTTGCAGAAGGAATCACTTCAGTATTAGGCCAATACAGTAGAACAGGCATGTCCAAACTTTGGCCCTCCAGATGTTTTGGAACACAACTCCCACAGTTCTTTGCCATTGGAAATACAGGCTTGGAATTCTGGGAGTTGTGGTCCAAAACACCAGGAGGGCCGAAGTTTGGACATGCCTGCAGTAGAATCTCGGCCTGGAATTGTTTAGTACTTAGCACTTAATGGTTTTGGAAGCTCATCAGCCTGGTCTGATCATAGTGCAGAGGTACATGCCGTATCTGATAGGAGATTCATAAGGCTCTTTGTTATGTTTTGGTAGTGAAAACGGTTTAATTGGTTTTAGTTACCTGTATGTCATGGTTAGGATTGTCAGTTTGAGAGCAGTTGCCTTTTCTAGGTGCCATGGTAATGACTTATAAAGCTGTTGTTGAAACAGGCTGTGATAAGATAACTGTGTCTTCTGGGGTTTAGCAGAGGCAGTGGATGTTTCTTAGACCTGGCAAAAAAAAGAGCAGTGGCAGCTTCAAATATAGATTTTTTTTTTTACTGGAATGGATGTGCACCAAGGACTCATATTTGGCGAGTTTTATTTTCACCTTTTGCAAATACACCCTTGTGTGAACAACCAATTTGCACATAGCAACAACAATGCATTCTTACTCTATGTATTTCTTTATTTAAGTTATTTAAGTTGGTTTTTCTTTCTCTGTATCTGAAGCTCCACAATTAAGAAATAGATCATTTTTTGCCCAATTATGGCCAACATCAAGCACATTCAGGACACCTAGTATCACCTTTCATAGTGCATGCTGACACAGTATGAAGTTGCATGTTCTGTGCATTCACAAATAATTCTGATGGTGTGACACCCTTCTCCCATATTTTTTAGGTTTACCTTCTTCTGTCAACTCCAGACCATAACTTATTAAGTAGCTTTCATATAAACCAAGCTCTCTGTGTGATTGGGTCTACACTTTCTTGGAAGTCCATCCATTTTAAGAGGTGGTTGGTTCTTTCCCCTGCATTAGAGATGGGCATGAAACGACCATTTTTTCATTTCCGTTCTCCGTTACCGTTATGTAATGGTACGACTAATGACCATTTGGACGGGCCAGGCTCGAACCGAACAGAACCAATAACATTTTCTTCGTTCTGTTCGTTTCCGTTACTGGCCTGGCCACGCGATGAGAATGAGTCCTCCTACCTGCTGGTGCTGCTGGCCTTCCTGCCTGGTCCAGTCTTCCGGCTTTCGGCTTCCTGGTCCAGTTGGGGGTGGAGTCGAGAACGGGCTGCCATCCGGTCTCTGCGCACGGAGGCTGGATCGGAGCCCCCTCTCACCGCCCTCCGCCTCGATGCATGGCAGCCTGCCGGGCTGTCATTTCCAGGGCGGAGATGGCTGGACAGGAAGGAAGGGGTCTGCAATCCGGTCTCCGTGCATGGAGGCTGGATCTCAGCCCCCTCTCTCCGTCCTCCACCTCGATGCATGGCAGCCTGCCAGGCTGTCATTTCCGGGGCGGAGATCACTGGAGATCTCCGCCGCAGAAATGACAGCTCACAGGGCTGCCATGCATTGAGGTGGAGGGCGGAGAGAGGGGCCTGCAATCCGTTCTCCGCATGCGGAGGCCGGATCGGAGCCCCGTGTCCAGCTCTCCGCCCCAGAAATGACAGCCCGGTGGGCTGTCATTCTCGGGGTGGCGGGCAGTGGGAGGAGCCTGCAATCCAGTCTCCGCATGCGGAGGCTGGATCGGAGCCCCCTGTCCAGCGATCTCCACCCCAGAAATGACAGCCCACAGGGCTGCCATGCATCAAGGCAGAGGGTGGAGAGAGGGATCTTTCCCACGCCGGATGACAGGGCGCTGTCATCCGGCGCGGCAAAGTAAGACCCCCGTTTCCGAAAAAAGAAAAATGGAAACAATTTTTTTAAAAACCGTAAGAAATGGAAATGGAGGGAGATGAGCCACGAACAGAACGGAAACGGAACACAATTTTTCCGTTTCGTGCCCATCTCTACCCTGCATTATTGTCTTGACATTTTCTGCTTTTTCTTCAGAGGGGCAGGATAGTAATCAAACAGTGGATGTGCCTTTGAAGTAGATGCTTTGAGTCTAAACAAGTTGAGGAGCCGTATAGCCATTACAAAAACCAAATACAAAAGTAGAACAGGTGATACCTTTAGGCTACTAGAAAAATAACAAAAAAGTTGCTACTGTTTCGAGTCTATCTATTAACTTCTTCAGGTATTCCTGAGTGCAATGCCTGCTACATAATTGATTTTAATCAAAATAAGTCTTCAAACATCCAAATAATGGTTCTATAGCTTACGTTAAGTGCTATGTCTGTCTTGTATGGTCTGAACTGTACCACATCAAGTTGGCATATTTGTCAATAGAGTACCCTAGTGCTAAAGGTGTAGTTCTTAATGTTCATGCTTGTGTCTTTACTGGTTTCTGATAACTTTTGAATAATATTGTTCCTCGTACAGACCCTTTGCTTTGTATTTTGTCAGGGTTTCTTATAGAATTGGAATAAATCTAAAAAAACAATGATCTAGTTGGATGCTCTTCCAAATAACCTGATGTTTCTGAAATCCTGTGTATTTCTCAGATGAAAGGAATACTGCATATATATGACTCAGAACATATTTTCTAAAACTGAAGTTTCTCTTAAAATAAAGACAGACTAAGGCCTAAAAGTCCCAGAGTATTCAAATTTCAGTTCTCTTTGTTGGTAAATGGCAAGCTGAGAGCCGATGTGCATTCCAAAAAGTCAAGCATCCCTTTGTCTGTCACACATGATGTGACTGGAGCAGCTTCTCTGGGTACACTGTGAACCTGGATCCACTGAAAGTACCTTGTAGCCTGTCCATACTGTTTCACTGTCTTCCATGTTAACCAGAGCCTTGTTGCCATAGCAATCATGTATCCTTTTCCCTTTCATTCCATCATCCAAAAGTCCTGGCTGGAATGAATCCTCCACCCTTTTTGCCAACAGGAGTCAGTTATGCTTTGTATGAAGCAAACCAAAGATTTCCTTGATGACATCCCATAGGCAGGCAATTCCATAGGTCAGTAGTCTATTCCATAGGCCATATATCAGGAGACCAGATCACTCCATGTACCCACAGGCCTTCTGTTCAATGTACCCTTGTGTCATAAAAGTACAACCTGATTAACAGTTGGCTTACCAAAACCTGTGCTCTTTGTTATGAGAGGGCTTTTTCTATGCACAGAACATACTCAGATGTCTTCTGACATTGTAGAGAAAACAACACCCTTGGAAAGAATTTTCAAACAGTCCCTTTTCATCTGGTTTGTGTGAGAAACTTGGTATAAACAGTTAGACATTAAATTTTGGAGATATTTTATGCTGCAAGATTGCTTGAAACCATTGGAACTTCCCACTCAAAAGCAATTTAAGTACTGTAATGATATAAACAGTTATAATAGTTGTAAGGCTGAGAGAAAATTCTTGGACAGAAAGCTTAGGAATAAGAGTTGTTGCTACATTTGTAGCTATTCCTTTGTGGATACTTTTAAGTTAAATTTGATTACAGAAGAGCAAGAAAACATATAAAGAAGGTATTTGTTTTCAGCTAGAAATTGGCACTCGTCCTGCCTTAATTGGTATATTCTCCTTAAATGAAATGTTAGTCTTTTGTAATGTAACATTGAAAACATCTTTTGGATACAACTATAGTTTGTTTAAGAAAACAAAGGTCTTTTATGCATATAGTCTAGATTGCAATACTATAATAAGGTCTCCTGAAAAATAGAAGTCTTTATACCTTGAACTGTGAAGCCACTTGGAATAGCTAAGTGGTGTCTGGTTGTCCTTTAGAGTCAGGAACAGTTATTTTGGGAGCTACATCTCCCAAGGCATTTCAGACACCTTATTGTAGAAGTTTCAATTCCCAAAACTATGTTTTCCCCATTTTTGTTGCCTCTCCACTGTAACATTTTTCTCCCGTAAAAGCCAACTGAAGTTGCGGGGGGGGGGTGAAGATCAACAGCAATACCTTAAGAGTAACTTGGCTTAAGAGCATTTTGCAAAGCAAGCAAACATTTCTTCTAAATTTTGCCTTGATCAACAAGCAATGTCCTGATATACAAGCACTGGAGCAGGTAACATGATCGCAAGTGAGCCAATGGTGGCTCTGTCTCCATCCGCCTGATGGATTGTGGGTGATTGTCCAGAACGTTCCGTCTCAGGCAGTCTCCAAAGCAGAGGGAGAAGAGAAGAATAACCAGGAATGTGCAGGTTAGGGTTTTATTTTCCTTTTCGATTTTCCTTTCTATTTATATTTTCCTTTCATTTGTTTTAAACATTCTTTCTTAGTTTTTCAAACAATTTCTAGCTATGGGGCAGCTAGCCAAGTATATTTAGGGCTATGAATTTCACTTTATTATTGTCACATTAAAATAAGGTGCAAAATCCATTGATTAGTCCCAAGAAGAGCAGATTTTACAGCCAGGTATGTAAACCATGGTGTGGATGTGAACTTCTAGCCAACTTCTTTTGTAAAGTTTAGCATTTTGATTGCACAGTATGTGGTCTGTGGGACCCCAGAATGAATCATATGCATTTCCATTATTTCTTATGCGGAAATGTCTGGAACAAATTATGCTTGTAAACAAAGGTATTACTGTACAGAGTTTCAACCTTATGCATTTGCTGAAATAAATAAGAACTCGGTTTTTTTTGGGGGGGGGGACTTTGGACTGCCCACTACATTTTCGTAATAAAAAGCTAGTAATTTGGAAGGCAAAGTTTCATAACCTTGAGCTTCTTAATTGTGTTTTATCTTTCCTTGGGTAGGAAAATATAACACAGAGGCAATAATAAGTACAGAATGTTATTCTTTCTTGAATAATGATTTGTTTTGAAAATTAGTTGTATAGCCACTTAATTTGCATTTTCACCCCTTTCATGTATCTTTTTATGATCAAAAGTCCTGTTACTCCCTCTTTTTTGCTATAGCAGTCTGCCTGAGGTGGGAAGGGGAGAAAGGCTGTTTAAAAATGCAAAAAGCAATTTCAAAGGGGGTGCTGTTGGACTACATAATGTGCTCCTCACTCAGATCCAATTTTAGTCTCTACCTGGCTTGCCTATAGGTTTGCCTTCTGAAGTTCTTTTAAAGTTGTTCGCTGTTCAAAGTGATTATCGTCATCACTTTGATTGGGATTTGACAGCTCAAACAGAATATTGATGAAAATACCTTGGCCACTCTGATTTGTATGCCACAAAAGAGCTCAGGTTTCAACACTAAATTGGGTTATCGTGATGGTTTGCACAGAAACCATCAAAGTACAGGGCAGTTGCCAAAGAGTAGGTCCAACACAAAGGCAGTGAAACCAAGTGCAAATAGAAACACAGCTCTTTACTGAATGCAGATTGAAGGTAGAAATAATGGACACAAGTATTGCAAACACAGGTTATTTTTGTATGGCCTGATTTATATGTCTGTTCCATCACTTTCCTACATTAATCTTTTTTTTTTAAGGCCATCCAAAAATTCACATTCACATGTGTGTCTAGATTAGCGTACTTACATATACTGGATTATTCAGTAATTTTCAACAAAACAAATAAAAGGTATACGTCTTCTCTTTTCCATTCTCCAAAAACTCCATAAAATGAACTTGGACAAGTGGGATTTACATAGTTTTACACCTCAATCTAGATTAAGGAAGAGTGGAAGTTCTTTGTCTTAGTAGTGATTTGGGGCACATTCTTTGGCTGAATTTCTGGCTGTCTACCAACATGAATTTTGCATTAATCTCATTAATTATTTAGATATTTCTGACATCAGAAGATTGAATGGATTTGGATTCAATAGAGCTTTGGCTGTCTTGACCTGTTAGGGTTGCACTCTAGGATAAAAACTTCCAAATCACCACTTTCTTTTGCATTGAATTCCATACTTTTTGGGAAAGAAATAAGCCATGTATTGGAAAGGGGCAAAAGTTGGGGAAAGTTGAGTGAGATCTCAGATTGTGCATGATGTTCCTTTCATTTTCACTGGTGCTGGTGTGAGCTGTGTTACGAAAGAAAGAAAGAAAGAAAAAAGAAAGAAAGAAAGAAAGAAAGAAAGAAAGAAAGAAAGAAAGAAAGAAAGAAAGAAAGAAAGAAAGAAAGATTACTGCAACACATACTTATGGTGTAAAGCAGGCCAGATATTTTGTTAAGAAAACAAGACTTATTTGTATTGATGGAATGTTTGGTTGATCCTAAAACATCTCCAGTTTCAGAATCATAAGAGGGTCACAGCTATTGGATGTTGAATCTCAACCAGGAAAGCAGCAGTACTTTCAGTTGCCTTATTTGAGTTACACACGTCTCCTTTTGATGCTGAGGCTCCAGTACTTTGGCCACCTCATGAGGAGAGAGGACTCCTTGGAAAAGTCCCTGATGTTGGGAAAGATTGAAGGCAAAAGGAAAAGAGGACGGCACAGAATGAGATGGTTGGACGGTGTCATTGATGCAACCAATATGGATTTGACAAAACTCTGGGAGGCAGTGGAGGATAGGAAGGCCTGGCGAGCTCTGGTCCATGGGGTCACGAAGAGTCGGACACAACTGAACGACTGAACAACAACAAGTCTCCTTTTCTACCCTTACTGCACTAATAGTGGGTCCGAAGATCCTCATTGTTATTTTTTAAAAATCCAGGCTGCTAGATCTGACCCCTTAGCTAAGTAATTTAATCATCTCCCCCCCCCCCAAGAAGTGTGATCTTTTTTGTTTCCAATTTGCTGAGTCTGCATGCAAATGATAGCAACACACTCTACAAGCCTAATGGGGTGGGTTTTTTTTTGGAACTTTATCTGGATTTCTCATGTGGCTGAAGAAGAGGTAGGACGTGTGCTTAATACTCAATAGCTGAATAAGATATAGGGCAGAAAGTTCCTTTTTTCAGAGACAGCTGATTTAATAAATACCTACACAGACAATTCCAAAAAGGTGGTATTGAATCTGCCTTCTGTCTAAATTTTCCACTCTTAATGCCTCTTTTGGCTACACTTTAACTTTTTAGTTGGATCATTTCTGTGAACGGGAAACTCCTGGCATTCCTTGTAGACTCTCTACTAACAAATGCAGAAGTTACCCACATACTGAATTAGAATGCCAGGACTAAACCCAACATTTGCTGTGCTGTTCTTCACAGTGCCAAAGTACCTGAGAGCAGCTGAAGGTTAGAAGCTTTCCAGATTATGCCTTTATGGTCTTGGAACAGATCTATGCTTTATCCTTGGTTAGTTTTATTTATTTGTTGCTACTATAAAACAAAGAATTTGTAGAACTGTAGCAATGCATATTATTCCTGATAAATGTGGCCCCATTTGGTCCAAGATAGATCAGGGAATACATGTTGACAAATTGCAGTTATGAGCATTTCCTGTTCGTGTGTTATGTAAATAGTGGTGTGTGTTTGGAAAATGTTATTTGGCCAACAATTCCCCTATTTTTGTTTCATCAGTGGTGAGGTGAAGCAATTTATCCACCTGTTTTTTTTCCACAGTAAAAAACAGTCAGTCAAACAAACAAATGAAACAAGACCCACCTGGAAATTATGTAACAACATTGATCTGCAGTGTCGTTCTCAGACCCTCACCATATTAATTTAACAGGGCTGACATAACATGCTTGGGTGCAGAACAGATATAATAACAGTAGACTTTATTTGCATTGGTAGAATCATTTTTAAACCATTGAACAGATTCAGCCATCTGCACATGGAATAAGGAAGCAACTTGTCAATCACTTTTGTAGGTCATCAGGTACACACGAAATATTCAAAGGCTTTTCTGTAAGTAATAAGCATGGCATTGCTTCATTATGAAAAATCTCAGTGATCCCCTGAGCGTCAAGCAGATCTAGAATTTTATTAATTGGCTAATACTACCGTAATTGAAGGCGGGTTGAAAGCATTTACTACAAATCAAATAGGCAGAGTTATTCCTTTACATTTTGCCTCACTTCTGGCTCTGCAAAGACTGAAAACCTGCTTTAAAATATTAACATATTCAGGAGCGGCTAATGGTTCAAAATGGGTACTAGTTGATAACTGAGACTTGAAAATTACCATCAAGAGGGACTTGAGGGTTATACGGTATTGTTCAAGCATTTGCTAAAAATAGTATGGATCATAGGGCTGTGTCATTCAGTTTTTTTTTCTGGGTGTGATGGTTGGTGGACTCCCTACTCACATAATTTTCCAAGCATACCACAGGCAGAATTCTGGGAGTTGCAGTACACAAACACAAATCTTCTAACACCTTCATTTCACTCACCTGAACAAGGCTGAGGCCTCCTTCTGGGCTGCCTCCTTCAAGAGTTTGAGCCCCACCCTATCCCAAACAACAACAACAAAAAAGAGTGGCACACTCTTAGCCGATAATATTATTCCATCAGAGCAAAAGTATATCTTTTAGAAACATTTCAAAAATCCTATCAACAAGCAAGCTAGGAAACAAAAACGTTTGCTGTTACACAGAGGAGGATCATGATAAAGGCTAGAATAGGGATCGTCCAAAAACACTATGTCAGTGATGGCGAACCTATGGCACGGGTGCCAAAGGTGGCACTCCAGCCCTTTCTGTGGGCACCCGACATTGCCCACTTCATAGCCACCTGTATTCAGGTTAAATGGCTGTATTGGCACTTTGCAAAAAAAAAAAAAAAAAATTAGTGGGTTTTGAACTGCAGTTTGGGCACTCTGTCTCTAAAAGATTCACCATCACTGCACTATGTTGATCAGTTGGGCTGGAAATGCTTAACTTTTCCAGCAAGGTAAAGCTTTCACAAAAGATTGTGGCAATTGGGTACTGATGATGATAAGTATAATCAATCTGAGGACATGAGGGTGAACATTCATCTTCCTTCAGAGCATTTCTGCGTTGTTGAATGCTTGTTTTCCGCAGGGTGATTCCATATAAGAGCTGAAAGGATCAGTCATTGAGTAGATGGATCTGAAGATGGGGAATAGTGTTTAAGTAAGCAAATATCTTTTCCCAACACTGCAGTATTTTCCAGAGAATCTTGTCTTCTCATGGTCTGCTCACAGTAGGATAGCCTCACTTTCATCATTTTTCCCTTCAATGAAATTAAGTCTTTATTTGCTCTAGGATCTACTTATTTAACCTTGTGGCAGTCCAGGATATCCACAAAGCTGTCCGCCAGCACCATATTTCAAATGAATATGTTTTCCCCCTCTCTGTCCGTTTTCTCTCCTACTGTCCAGTTTTCACACCTGTACATGGGGACTGGAAAGAAAAGTGGGGACTTCAGTGCTTCCTCCTTACATTTGTTTATATGCCCTACTCCCTTATGAGTCTCAGTTGCCTTCTGATATATATATATTTGCTGTTATTTCCATTGGGATTGACGATTGGACCAAAAGGTACAAAATTTTCTCTATTTCAATTTCTTCATGGTTGAATTTAGAGTTGTGTACTTCTATACTCATGATTTTTGACTTAATGTCCATTATGTTTTCTTCTTTCACTTTCACTAACAGTTGTTTCAAGACATTGCTGTCTCTGTTAGTAGGATGGTGTCATCTGTGTATCTCACAGTTTGTATTTCTTCCTTCTGGTTTCACTCCCCCTTTCACTCCCCCTTCATCTGAATTGGCTGCAGTTTTCTGTATATGTTCTGGGTATAGATTGGACAGATAATGTTATCTGAAGCACTGTTTATATGTTCTGTTTCTTGCTTTATGGTTTCCCGGTTACTTTGATCCATACTTCTCATGTTTCATGTTCTGGTTGTATGCCTTTTTTTTTTTTTGGCAACATCAGACTTTCCTTTCACTTCTGTACACTTGCAGCTTTAACCGAGTTGTGTTTAATAGCAGAGCTGTTGATTACACATTTTTTACTCTTCCTTTTGCTTTTTGGAATCTCATTTTTCAGCACTTTTTTTCACTTTGGACTTTTTCATCATTTGGTTTTCATAGTAAGGAAAGTGCAGCAGGAGTTTACCATTTCTACTTTCTGTGAAGCACCAACAAAAGTTAGCTTGAGTCTCACCACCATGGCTGCTTCAGCCAGTGTCACCTCCAACTACCACTTCTGCTCAGCACTGTATCTGCTTTGAAGAGGGTAGATGCATCTTAGATGCTCTTCACCATGTTAAGGCATGCATCCAAGAAGGATTTTATTTCTTTCATGATAAGAAAACCCCTTATAAAAGAAAATATCATCGATCAAAGTCTGATATACTCTTTGATATAACAGATAACAGGTCTTTCTAAAATTCTATTGCACAGGGCTAGAATTTTATTGCAGAGTTGTAGGAAATTCTGTACAGAATTATTAAGGAAATAAGGGTTCTGCTTGATAGATTTTATCACAGGGTTTGTTTCAATTTTTATATGAAATTCTTATTAGCATGTTTATACGCCAGAATGTTCTATGGGGCATAGAAGAACATTCTGGCTTAAGAACTTAAGCCAATGGACCACAGTGAGCACAGCAGCTGTATTTAAAATAGCTTTAGATAGAAACCAGTTTAGGCTACTGATCGCCAATGTTCTACGAGGACATTTATTTATTTATTTATTTATTTATTTATTTATTTATTTATTTATTTATTTATTTATTTGAGTATTTTTACACCACCTTTCTCCTTGGAAGAAAGTAATGAGGGATAATATACAGTCCAGTACAATTAAGACATGTTCAAGTATTGAGAACAAGGAATTGAGGGATATCTTAAAGCATTAATAGACAACATTGCATTAAAGCTACAAGGTTATAAGTAGTTATAAACACAATGTGAACCTATAGATTCATATAAAAGACACATAATGGCAGTGCATCATTCAGGGAAAGCTTGCCTGAAGAGAAAGATCTTTGCCTGTTTCTGGAAGGACAACACAGATGAGGCAGTCCTGGCCTCTAGTGGGAGGGAGTTCCAGAGTCTGGGCACAGCAGTCGAGAAGGCCCTTTCATGGGTTCCTACAAGACTTACCTGTGAGGGTGGTGGGATGGACAGAAGGGCCTCTCCTGATGACCTTAACACCTGAGACGGTTCATACTGTGAGATTTGATCTTTGAGGTAGCTAGGACCCAGGTCGTACAGTGCTTTGTAGGTCAAGGCCAGCACCTTGAATTGTGCCCAATAGGTGATTAGCAGTCAATGGAGCGGATTTAATAGGGGTGTAATGTGATCTCTGTACCCCGCCCCAGTCAGCAGCTTGACTGTTGCATTTTTGTTGAAGTTTCCTGAGGCTTTTCATTGGTAGCCCCACATAGAGCGCATTACAATAGTCTAGCCAGGACATCACTATGGCATGTGCCACTGTGGCCAGAGCTGGTTTCTCAAGAAACAGGCATAACTTGACTACTAGCCTTAATTGTACAAATGCGCTCCTGGCCACAGCTGTGACCTGGGCATCCAAGCTCAAGGATGAGTCCAAGTGCGCTCCCAAGCTGCACATTTGTTTTTTCAAAGGTGGCACTTGAAGAAGTACATTCCCCTCTAAGCTTTATAATATTGGAATTTTTATTAAACTATCCTATAGAGATTCAGGTAAAAATCATTTTATACAAATGTTTGGAATAAATGATAGCACCCTCATTTTTTCCAGCTCCGGTTTGATGTACAATGCATATGAGTTTTGTCTCCTCAGGGAATACTGTCACCTTGTGGAAAATACATTACAATCCAAACTGCAGGCAAGGATGGTGGAATGCTATCCAAGTTAAGTTTGCTATCTTTTGCAGAATTGCTGATAAAGAAGCTTCTCCCATGTTGACCCATGAGAAAAACTGCATAGTCAGTGTTTGGAAAGGTTCCGTTTTTGCTCCTTTAAATTCCTTAATCCCCTGGCCAGTATAGCCTTTATACTGTTTGCAGAACAGGTAGTTCAACACATAAAGTACAACAAAAGTAATTGGGCAATGAATGACGGAAGATGAACACGTAAATGAGCTAAAAATGAATGACTGCTACTGACTGACCTTTTTTTAAAAAAATCACACACTCTGCCCCCAATGTCACCCAGGCACCACTGTCTTCAGATAATGCCTTAAGATAGCGAAGGAAATACAGTGGTACCTTGTGTAAAGGAATTAATTTGTTCCAAATGAAATTCTGTTAAGCAGATTTTCCTTTATACAAATTTCCCATAGGAATACATTGAAAACAGAGCAATCCCTAATTGCGACCATTTTTATGTTGTAGGGAATCGCCCCACAGGCGATTCTGTTAAGCAAATTTCCCCTATCTCCGGAATTTTTTATGTTGTACAGATTTTATGGTATACAAACCGTTAGTTATACGAGGGTCCACTGTAGCAACAATGGGCAGGAAAAGATGTTGAGTACTTGAGAAGGCTAAGGTAAAAAGTGGGAGCTTTCCCCCTCACTTCAAATATATGAGTGTTGTTTAAGTGAAGAAATGAGTTTTCTTTACATCCTTTGCACAACATTTTATGTGGCAAAAAGTAGCATTTTGGGGGATTTGCAAACATATGTGGGTATAGTAGGAGGACTTTAACTTTTCCTTTTCATTTGTACTCATGCTTTGGATTAGAGACTATCCATATGCAAATTACTTGGGTGGGGAAATAGTATTGTAGTGGAGGGTTTTCTCGTATACAAATTCGAAGAGGAGGGCCCAATCCAGATCCTGCGCATGGGAGCAGTCAAGCATTGAATCCCCTCCCCCTGTCTAGTCTCTGATCCCAGACTGTGTCCAAGACAGAAAGAATGAGGTGAGGAATTAAAAAGCAGTAACCAGTCCTCAAGAGAAGTGGGTTAGGGAGTAGCTGGTGAAGAAAGGCAAAGAGTCCTCATGTGTACGTTAAAAACAAAAAAGCCTGCAGGAAGCTGTAGAGTGGTTGCATTATCTTCCACATGAGTGCTTATGTACGCAGTGAGTTGAGTACAAAGCTTGATAATGTTTTCCACCTACAAATCACAGCAGTCAGCCTGGATTGTAGCTCAAGATAGGCTACATGTAGTTACTGTAATGGTTACTTAGCATGGTCTTAGAATGCCATGCTTCTGCTATGTTCACTGTTTCCAAGTTAACAGGCATTTTGCTTTCAGCTACTGGCTTCTGTATTTCCTCCCACAGTCTTTTCTGAATAGTGTCATTTTTTTCAGGAGCAATGCTCTTTCTCTTTTTAGCATATAACAAATCTGTTTGGATATTTATATATCCATGGCATCTGCCAATAATTATTTTGCTTTGCTGAAAACAGGATAATAATATTTTTATTTAAAAATGTAACAAATGGTATACTCATGCCATATACTAAATTTCATTCCATTATCTAAATATTCAACAGAATTGTTAAATTGAAAATGCCAACAAACAATATGTAAATAGGTGAATTCCACCCAAGCCTTCATTGGAATTGTCTGCACTGTTGCCTTTGCAACCTGTTCACATAGGCTGCAAATTGTGTAATCCAGTGACACTGAAATATGTTTTCCCCTTGGCAGTAGGGAAAGGAAAAATAGAAATTTGTAATGGATCCCAAATATTTTGAATCTGTAACAGCTGACCTTAAAACTCAGATTTTTGGTTAAGGAATGTGTTCATCCTTTTTATATCTGTAACAAGTGCATATATTTTCCTACTCTTGTAAAGTTAAAGATTCGTTTTCTTTCATTAAAATTCATTTTAAAAATAATCTGGAGAATTCTCTGTGTATTAGTGCCAGTTTTCTGTTGCATTGGGGGAAGCAGTATCTCTGTATGTCAAGAAATAAAATAATTGATGGGACCTATTGGTTTGGAGCTGGAACTGGAAAAAAAGTTACAAGTGAAATCTGAGGATTGGTTTTGATTTAATTATTAATTATTTATTTGTTTGTTTTAATAATTTCTATCACATTCTTCTGTAGACAGCCCATTCAGAGAAGCTTTCAGAAGGTAATAATGCCAAGAACAAAATATCAATCTCAGTAAAAGGGCCATGTGGTTTTGTTAAAGGAGTGAAAACAAAGAAGGCATCCCATTGGCTGTTTCCGTTTTCACTTATTCCTGGGAGTGAGTTGTGTGAAGGTTTGAGGGAGAGTCAGTTGTTGAGACATTATTTGTGGGGGGGAGGCAGCAATGAGGATTATGGGCCCCCTCAGAAGCTTCTTTCTGTTCTGCTTAGGAAGATGAAGGATCCTTAGAAATTGTCTTGCTCATCTGAAGGCAGCATGATGAAGAATAGCTACTCTCTGTGAGTTTACAGCATGACAAGAAGATAAATAGAAGGACTTTTTTTTTAAAAAAAAAAGGTCCTTGTGCCATAATTTGCACAAAATGCCTCCATATAAAACCAATACATTTTTGGAAGGGTGAAACTTCTGAATTTGAAAATTTGATGCAATAGCCCCTACCGTAGTTTTGAGCATTTCTGCACAAAATTAGTTTTATAGATATGAGATAGAGCGCCAGAAAGCTTTTTTAGAGATGAAGAGGAACATTTCACAGTGCTTTAGTTCTCCTAGATGAGAAAGAGGTAAGTGGGAATTTATATCCCTACTCCTGTTGTTGTTGCCTTTTTGACTTTGAGAGATAGCTGGAGGTAGCAGGAAACTGAGATTGCAATGATAACATTATTTTACTGGAAATTGCTGCTGCCACTTCACTTTTTGTGGCTGGATACCTCATGTTCAAGATAAGTGTTGTTGTCCTAGGAGGCTTTTAATCTTCTTCTTCTTCTTCTTCTTCTTCTTCTTCTTCTTCTTCTTCTTCTTCTTCTTCTTCTTCTTCTTCTTCTTCTTCTTCTTCTTCTTCTTCTTCTTCTTCTTCTTCTTCTTCTTCTCCTCCTCCTCCTCCTCCTCCTCCTCCTCCTCCTCCTCCTCCTCCTCCTCCTCCTCCTCCTCCTCCTCCTTGTTACTCTCATATTTTTCTTAACTACTGTACTTACAAACATTTTCTGCCAACTGTATCAGAATATGGGATACTGCTCATGTGGTGCATGCCTATCAGAACTCTTTGAATAGAAACAAATTTATCGTTTGTTTTCCCATCTTTAAGCATCTGGGTGTGAAAAAGTCTGCCTCTTCCTATCTTCTCCTCTTGCCAGCCTCAATTTTCTGTTGTGTGTTTCCTCTTCATGTTGGTGGGACTTGGCTGGCATTCTGATTCTGATTTGAACACCAGCCAAGACCGTGTAGAGATTTTGAAATTAGATTGCTTTTAGATGAAGCCATTATCACCGAAAGCAAAGTTACTTTTAAAATTAGGCCAGTAAAATATTTTATTTGGAGCTGATTTAGATGAAAGAAAGCACTTTGAAGAAGCCTTTAAAAATGTAAAGTGAAACTTGCTTACATTTTAGTCTATTAAATATGTATTACTGGTTAGTGAAAGCTGGATGAAGACCATTTTGAAGAAATTATTTATATCTATCATGCATGACTATCCTACAGCTATGCCCTTTTACATGGGTTCACACTAAAAATCTCACGTATCTCCTCTGCAGCCTCTACTGATTTCCCAATCATTGCCGTTACAAATTTCTGAAATTTAAAGCAAACTCACTCATCAATAATATGTATTTGAACTCTCCTTAAAAATGCTTTCCCATTAAGTGAGCAATTTTGTTAAAAGCATACATTGGTTCCAAAAGCAATCTTGGGCCTGTGTTATCTAGGATGTAAGGATTGAATCCCTAAAAAAATCATAACAGCATAAAGATATTGTCTAAACATCACTACAACTTCCAGTACATTCTGTCTTTAACAGTTTCCATAAAAATGTGAGTATGTGGTATGAGCAGTGGTCTAAATCATTTGTTCCTTGATTATAACTGAATATTAATGTTGATAAAAGCCAGTAGTTTTAGGATAGATATATTATCAAGAGTACAGATCTGTTATTTAAAGACAATAATAGTATTTTGCCAGGGTGGCTTTTGTCCACATTTCTTCCCAGTTTTTTGAAATCAATAGGAGCATTTTCCAAGGATGTTCTGAAAGCAATTTACACTTGGTGAGTAAGTTTCTTAACTTCTGATCTGTTGTGGTATCATTTTGAGCAAGATAGAATAAAAAGTTATTTGCAGTTTGTTTAAATTAGGCGATCAAACTGGGACATCATTTTACTAAATGCTCTGAAGCTCACAGTAAAGCTCATAAGCTTCATTTCACAGAGATTTATGCTTGATGTGGAGACACTGAGAAGTCTGCAGAGCAGCAGTGGGTTGTCAGCTTTTGGGCCGTGTGGATGCTGGATTTAAATAAAGTAATATAATCTAGGCAATGCAGGGAAATGTAAAGTTTAAAATATCCATCTTTTATGGGGGAAAGGCTCTGCAAAATCCTGCCTTGCCAGCTGCCAACAATCATAGTATAAAAGCCCCATGCTATAGTCCTCAAAATGCTTATAAATTGAATTACATTTTAACTGTGCTTGCTTGGAATCACAGAATTGCACAAGACTTTGTTCACATAATAATATTAATGACTGTTCTTTTTGTCTGGTGTTATAAAAAAAATCAAAAAGCTACATATGTACGTATCCGTGCATACGTTTATTGGATTTATATCACCTTTCCCCAAAGAAAGATATTTAAGATAGCAAGTAAAATTTATACCTGTGAACTGGGCATTAGGTTAAAATGCATGACAAACTATGGGTTCAATTTTAGAGTACAGTGTGTATGTAGTCTCATCATTCTTGATGACTTGCATAGCAGGTAAACTGTGTACATTTTAAGATGTGAGCATCATATTATCTGAGCTTCAAGAAGCATCTTTGAAACAGAGACATTCCCACTTGTATAACTTCACAGTTTGACTACAAAAATGTAGACCTGGTGGGACCACTCTTGAACAAATACTGCAGAGTACTGTTGTTTAACTTCTAATAAGTTTGAGACTGTATAATTTCACTTCCATTGAATAATTACTCACTGGCAGTTTGTTTCATGGTTTTTAAATTTCTTCTTTTTCTCCATTAAAATACTGTATACACCAAAGAACAGACTCTTAAAGTCCTGTAGCAGGGGATGCTTAGCCCACTGTGTGTTTAATACTTGAACATGTCTTAATTGTACTGGACTGTATATTATCCCTTATTACTGTAAGCCACCTTAGGTCCTTTGCCAAGGAGGGAAGGTGGGGAAAATATTCTAAAATAAATAAATAAATAAATAAATAAATAAATAAATAACATAGCTGACAGGTGGTCAAAAGTGGAGAGGTGGCTTGTACAGCTCCTCTTCCAGGACCCTGCTGCCACCTCTGAAGATGGCATGGGTGCTCTGCAGCAGTGGCTGAGGATGCAGAGCTGGCAAGACCAGGTAGCCGCCACCCCCCCCCCGCATGAACCTGATAAATGAACCACAATTTTTTTATTTTTTTATTTTTGGGTCAGGGGGTTTGTGGTTGTTTGTGGTTCATGGATAACCACTAACCTGCATCAACCACCAGTTTTCTAGTGAAAACAATGAAGGAAAAGTTAAAATTCCTATGTGGAAAGAAATGTCATTTGATAAAAGCAGGAACAAGCATGTTTCGGTAAATGGCCTGCTATGGAATTTCTTCAAAAAATCTTGTTTGATTTGACTATCAAGGCTAATTAATAATAATAATAATAATAATAATAATAATAATAATAATAATAATAATAATAATAATAATATGTTCCCCCTACCCCTTGTGTCCCCTCAGGGGAGTTTACAATGCAAAATTCATTGTTGTTTAGAGTGTCACTAAAGTGCTCGTCCTGCACTCGTTGTCTCTTGTATGAGGAACACATGCACTGTTCTCTTGTCCGCTTCATTCCCAGTGACCTGGTTCTGTCACCCTCAACATATTGGAGTTGTACATATACAGTGGAAGTTTACTTGTGGAAGCTTCTTGTGATGTTTAGGATCCCAATATCTGAAGGATTCTAATTTATGTATATCTTCATTTGATTTCCATACCACCCATCTGGCAGCAAAGGCCACTTGGGATGGGTTACAACAATACAAACAGCACCAGATCACAACGGAACCAAACTCAGCCAAATAAATTATAAAACAACAATACAAAGAATCTCAAGTGAGATAAGCTATAAGAACAGACAGTGGGACTGGAGAATTTCTGCTGAACAACTTACACTACACTATGTAAGATGTCTTAGATTTGGAAAAGCTTGCCTGAAAAGCCAGGTGTTTAAAGGCTGTTTAAAATTCTGATATTAAAAGGGATAGTGATTCTTAAAAGAAACAAGGTGATGGATAGATATAGATATATTACCTCTTTTGCACATAACATTCTGCAGTGAATAATTATATGTGTCCTAGTACAAAAAGTACAAAATGTTCATGTCATTATCTGAAAAGCACCATTATTTGTTGGCACCTCAGCATCAAATTATCCAGTTTCATAAGCCCACTTACTTCCTAAATACATTAAAGCTTTGATATGAGAGACAGCTAATACTTAACGACTTGCAGCATCCTCTTTCTTGCTGTTATGTATTGGAATGCTCAAGCTTTGATGTGATATAAAGCTCTGAAACTCATTGGGATTCACATTCCACTATGCCTCAGAGATGTCCTGTTTAATATACAACTTTGAAGTTGCAGCAACACAGAAAGTTTTTTAGAATAGTACCTGAAAACATGGCCTGTCTTTCCCAACACAAGAAATGCCACTGAGATTACTTCAGTACAGGAAGAGCAGCAAAGAGGGAGGTGTTGGGTTGTGTGTACTTTCAAAATGGTATTGTGTCACTTGGTGAAGAAGCAAGGTGTCATCCTGCACCTTCTTTAGCTACTTTATTAGATTACCACAATAGGAAGTGTATTTAGTCTGTCACATAGGTTTAGATGACATAAAGGATGCCCACTGCTTAAGGTATTATCTATAGGGGCTTACCTTGCTCACTGTGTAGGGAGTCCCTTCCCAGCAATTCTTTTTGCTTATGATTTTACAGCATATTTATTAGTGTAAGAGGGGGGTGAAACTGAATGGAATCAGAATACTCAGAGGCTTCCAGGGTACCCTTTCTCAGAGGTCAAGAGGTGAAGAGAGTCAACCACTTCATGCAGGGGTTGTCAAGATAGCATATTCTGCCAATACTGCCCCTGCCCATTCCCCCGATCTTTGATATAACAGGGAAGGTTTCTTAGCTCAATTTCAAGTGCTGATTTTTGACTTTTAAAATCTGAATGGTTTCAGACCAGGACATTTGTGCTTTTGCTATTTTTTTCATTTAATGCATTGACCTTTGTTTTCCCCCCCATACATCAATCACTTTCTCTTTGGGTATATTAATGTTAGTAAATATTGCTGATCAGCTTGTGAAGGTTTTACTCAGAAAGGCACAATAAGTAATTTTGGGTGAGGCAGTTTTTTGGATACATTGTAACTGTTTCATGTATATCTCATAGCTATTCACAATGAGTTAAGACAAAATTGTAGTAATACATCCCTATCCATAGTAGTTCCCAGAGTGGATAGAGTGAGGGTCTAGGGCTCTGGACAACAGGCTTTGAATTCACACTCATTCATGGAAACTGACTGGGAGAATGGAAGTGCCAAACCCCCTCCTTAAATGTCTCACTTATTGTGAAAACCCTATTAGAGCCCTTATAAGTTGGTTTCGACTGGATGGCACAGAGTGTGCTCATCCATGTAAATGTAAATGAAGATGAAAACAGTTTTGTGAAAAGTATCATAATAATGAGTAATTCTTTTATCATCAAGAACAACAGGAAATGCTGAGCTCATTGTTAGCCAATGGATCAATATCAGGGCAGTGTGGCATTTGAAAGTGGAAGGGCTCCTTATTGGAATATGGTGATTAGAGGAACAAAGTGTCATACATTTTGTGGCAGCTGATAAGCAGTAAAGAGCAAGACACTCCCTCCTAGAAATGGTTAAAAATGCTGCACCTCATAAAACACTACAAAAGGAACTGGGGACCACAGCCTGTATTAGGGTTGGTGAGAACAGTTAAGAGCATTCTCTGGCTTAGATAATAAGCAGCAGGTAATGGAGCGCTCTGCTCTTATGATGGAGGGAAAGCAGCCAGGAAACCAAGGTAATTTCTTTTCTTTGGCTGGGAAGCCAGCATAATTACTTTTCTCCAATAGTATTTTAATTAATGTTGACGGGAAAACAAGAGTTGTCAGCATATCAAGGGATTTGACATGGATTCTTCTGGTTAATATGGAGTGGGTGGGTGACTCCTGTAAACAGTTTAAGTAATACGTGGATGTGATGGGAAAAATAAACAAAAGGCTCTGTTAAATAAGATGAACTAAGCTGTAGCGTAAGATGAAATCTTTCCACTCAGCTACTGAATGAGAAGTAGATTGCAAAGAATATCCTCCCACAGTGAAGAATAAGGCTGGAATGGCTTATGGCAAGCAAAATGCAGAATTAATAGTTTGTAATGTGTTGACAGGATGAGAGCAGAACCTCTGAATTGGAGTTCCATTTCTGTGTGCCAGCAGTGAACAGGTGCTAAATGATTATACAATGGTCTCTCAAATTACAAGCAGCTCTACTTACGAGCAATTCAACTTACGAGCCAAATACTGTAATTGGAAATGGATTTCTGAAAAATCGAGTTACGAGCAGAAATCCATTTCCAATTATTTGAACTTCCCACTGCACCAATGAGGGTGCTGGTATGGTGGGGAATTCAGAAGCCCTCCACCACTCTCCTTCTGAGCCAGGCAAGTGTCAGGTGGTGGTCCAATGCTTGCCTGCTCCTGATCTGTCAAAAAGCCCCAGCTGGGAAGTGAGGGGGGGGGAGAGGCGAAGGACAGAAGGGAGCAGGTTTGTTTTTACTGCCACCTGCTCCCCTGCCTCCCAGTAATTCAAAAGGATTCAGCTACCCCTCCTCTTCACCTGAGCCTCGGTGCCGAGACTCCAGTGAAGAGGAGGAGGATGGAATGGGTGCATGTTTGTGCGGCTCAGGTGGGTTGGAAGAGAGTCTCGCCTCTCTTCCAACCCACCCGAACCGCCCAAACATGCACATGCCCCCAGGCACCCCCCAACCCACTTGAGCCGCCCGAAAGTGCACACGTCCCAGCACCTTACTTCCAACCCTCCGGAACTGTGCGAACATACACCCCTCCCAGGGATCTTATGGGATGGGTGAATGTTCACACAGCCTGGGCAGGTTGGAAGATGGCCACCGCCTCCTCCTCCTTGGTTGCTTCAATCTCTTTTGTAGAGATTGAAGCAACCAAGAGAAAGAGGAGGTGGCAATGGGCTCCGAATGCTGCTCCCTGCTCCGCATGACAGGTCCGACCTGTCAAAGTCAGCTGTAGTGCAGAGGGAGAGCAGCGCTCATAACTGCCACAACCCCCCAGCTGTTAAAGTCAGCTGTCTGGCAGGGCTGAAGAAAGCAGACTTTGGCTGTTCTTGATTGAGAGGGGGTTGGGACAGCCTTCCCATAGGAATGCATTGAAAACTTATTAATCTGTTTCTTCCAGAACAGATTAATTGATTTTCAATGCATTCCTGTGGGAAACGGCTCTTCAGCTTATGAATAGTTCGACTTCTGAGGATGCCCTCGGGACAAATTAATCTCTTAAATTGAGGTACCGCTGTATAAGATGGTTTTGAGAAACTATACTCTAGACACTTGGCATTGCTGTACATGAGGCAAAAACTGAGTTTAGAAAGAGGAATTTTTGGTTTTGTTTGACAGCTGCAAAGGTATGGATCCTTTATCACTTGTGATGAACATAATCTTTTTTTGGTACTAGTCTAGCAGACCTGCTTCATTTACCTTGTAGAAGATTAGATACAATATTAGTGTCAAATCAAATCAACCTTTATTGGCATTAAAATAAAATAAAACAACACAACAAGAGAAAATGAAGTACAGCAAGGAAGGTAATCAAACACGGAACCGGTGATTGTAATATATGCATTAGCTACTTAAGCCAATGAGATGGGGAATAGGGAAGCCCAGATCCTCGTGCTCTTGATTTGATACTTGATATTAATGTCCAAAATATGTAAATGAATTTGGCTCTTCCTTCTCCTCAAGTCTTCTTGCATTTCTACTTAATGTCCTATGCCGGGTGTTCCCAAATCCCAGAAATCTTGGCCAGTATTGCAGACTTTTGTCACTTTTAGCCCAATAACAGCTGGGGACCCAAGGATGGGAACCACTGCCCTATGCCAAAGATAGCTAGCCATAAAAATCATAGAATTGGAAGGGACACATATAATAATAATTTAATCACGATTATTATGAAATTGCTCTGGTCTTAAATAAAATGGCATCTCCAAAATGGTATCCTGCACAGTGTTAATGTAAGCCAACAGTCTATGGCCAGATTGTATCTTTTCTGTCACAGTCAACTTTTTTTTTAAAGATCAGGTGATGATTTCAGATGGAATGACTGTGATACCTTATTTTAATCAAGTAAAGATTTGAGGTGGAATTATTTCTGCTCATAAGCTCCTCATGTGTATATAATTTATGAAAATCCTCAGTTTGAATTGTGGTTTATCTCTGTCAGCATAGAGAGACTGGATATTCCTTCATCTAATGTCATGCATTAAGGAGATTCCACTGCAACAACCATACTAGAGAATGCAAAATTTAGCACATTTTTTCCTGTCAGAGCTCCTGGGCTTTTTAAAGCTGTGTGACAATTTGAAACTCATCCCCCCCCCCAATTCCCTTTCCATGACAAAAGTATAATCATCCTTAAAAATCATACCTTTCCCCTCAGACACAGTTTTTGAAAAAGGCTCTGTTTTCCCCTTGGAACATTTCAATTCCTAGGTTTATGTTACACATGTATGTTAAGTCAAGTTGTTGTGCTTGATGAATGTACAGGTAGAGAAGCTGTAAGTGTAAAAGTGCCTTTGTTAACCCAATGGATTCAAAACAGCTTGTATAACTTGTAATTAATGATTGCTATGTGTTTCTAATGCAAATATTATTTTAAAAATGCAGATTCCCAGCTACTGAAGGGTGAATGTTTAATCACTTGCTAGAGAATATGACAGTATTTCAGTAAATAACTAAAACCAACAGACTGTGTATCATTGCCCAGCTGAATACTGACTTACTGACTTGCCATCTTTTTGGAATGTGTTAATTGAGTCTGTTTTTTTTTTTTTTTGAACTGTTAGAATGTGATAATTATGGAAGGGAGACAAAAACTATGAATGTTCTAATCATCTTTTTTGCAACTGTTTTACATTTGGTTATATTTGCCATTCTATATTTCTCTAAGTGTCTAGGGAATTCTTATTCTTTATGTGTATATTACATTTCCCCCCACAAAATGGATCTCTTACCTGAGATGAGTCTGTGATGTTCCTATTGTAATGAATAAACCAGGCAAAAAGGGGCATATTTGAGCATCTTAATTTCTTTCTGGCAACTGAAATGGGTAAATGTTACAACCATTGCTGTGGGAGGACTTGTGTAGGCCTGCTGGGAAGGTATAGAATCATTGAATCATCAAATCATCAAATCATAGAGTTGGAAGAGACCTCAAGGGCCATCTAGTCCAACCCCCTGCCATGCAGGAACCCCCATCACAGGACTCCCGGCATATGCCCATCCAGCCTCTGCTTAAAAACCTCCCAAGAAGGAGACTCCACCACCCTTCATGGCAGCATATTCTACTGCCGAAAAGTTGAGAAAGGGATACTGAGGCTAAAATTTAGTCTTCCAGCATCAAATTTAGACGGGTTCAGCCTTCTTTATTTTTCTTATCAAAACCACCAGCAATGCATTCTAGTACAGTGGTACCTTGTATAACGTAATTAATTCGTTCCAAATCAAATTACGTTATACAAGTTTTCCGTTGTACGAATTGTCATTTCCCATAGGAATGCACTGAAACTGGATTTAATCCGTTTCAATGCATTCCTATGGTTTTTTTTGGGCGACGGGGGGCGGTTTTTTTGGGCAATGGGGGGCGGGCAGGCGGCTCACCCCTCCTCCGTGTCTGCTGTCCCTCCTCTCCCCTCCTTCCTTCCCTCTTTCCCGGCCGGCCGCAGGTGGTCGGATGGAGGTGGCCGCAGGGGTGGGGGGAGGGAGTGGGGTGCGCCACTTGGCCTGGGGCGGGGGGCTTGGGGGACCGCGCCGGGAATTCCCCCCCCTCACCTGTTGCCGGAGTCCCCGAGGTGGCCAGCAGGCAGGAGGGCGCACCAGCGGCGGACTTTGTTCTGAGGGGGGGAGGATGGCGGTTTCCCCCCCCACACCCGCTGGCTCGGCGCGCACGCACGCACACACACACGCGTGCACACACACACACACACACACACACACACACACACACACACACACACACACACACACACACACACACACACACGGGTGGCGGCGGCGTTCCCAAAGCCCCCGCCAGCCACCCGCCCGTTCCCGCCTCTCTCTCTCTCTCTCTCTCTCTCTCTCTCTCTCTCTCTCTCTCTCTCTCTCTCTCTCTCTCTCTCTCACACACACACACACACACACACACACCGTGGCGGCGGCGGCGGCGGCGCTCCCAAAGCCCCCGCCAGCCACCCGCCCGTTCCCGCCTCTCTCTCTCTCTCTCTCTCTCTCTCTCTCTCTCTCTCTCACACACACACACACACACACACACACACACACACACACACACACACACACACACACACCGTGGCGGTGGCGGCGGCGGCGCTCCCAAAGCCCCCGCCAGCCACCCGCCCGTTCCCGCCTCTCTCTCTCTCTCTCTCTCACTCACACACACACACACACACACACACACCTCCGGAGGAGGCGCCCCGGCCCCGGGAGGAGGAAAAGACGCGGGGGCCGAGCGGGGGCCAGGGGAGCCCGGCGGCGAGAAGGGGCGCCCTCCTCCTCCTCCTCCTCGGCCAGGCGGGTCTGAGACACCCGGTGAGTGGTGGTGGTGGCGGCGGCGATTTGGCCCCCCTCCTTCTCCCCCTTCTCTACCCCCCCAAACACCGACCGGAAAGTCTTTTTACAAAATGGGAGGGGTGGAACCGTGCGGAGCGGCCAGGGCGGCGGAGGAAGAGGCAGAGAAAACAGGGAAGGGGGAAGGAGGGGGGGCAGATTTTTTTCCGTTGTACGGATTTTTCGTTATACAAGCCCTACGTTGTACGAGGTATGACTGTACATGTCTTTTCCTGCCTTGTACCTACTGTATATAGCATTGCAGCCTATGTGATGTAGTTTACCTGAGATGAGCTTAACCCTCTTCACTGTAACGTACATTGTGTATGAATGCTGAACTCATCAGCAGTGTTGATTTTTCAGACATTACTGTATATACTTGAGTATAAGCCTAGTTTTTCAGCCTTATTTTGGGTTGAAAAAATGCCCTTGACTTATACTCGAGTCAATAACTTTTCCTAGTTCTTTTGGGTAAAATTAGGCACCCAGAAGGCTTGGGGAGGGCAGCAAAGGGCAAGTCCTGATCCAGTGAGCAATAGCGGTGCCTCTGCTTCCCACATGATTCCAATGAGAAGGTTTAGGGGCAGCCCCCTTACCCTCAAATGTTTCCAAATTTCAGGGGATTCCCTAAAATCATTTTCTGAAGGTACACCTGCTACTTTGGTATCCCCAATGTAAGTAATTTTGAGTGCATGTTTTTTAAAAAATATGCATTCAAAAATTATTTTAAAAATATGCAATCAAAATGTACTTACCTTGGGACTTCAAAGTAGCAGGAGTACCTTCAGAAAGCAATTTTAGGGAACCCTCTGAAATTTGGAAACATTTGGGAGTAAGGGGACTTAGTTATGAAGTTACTCTATGGTATTAACTCCCTTATTGCCTCCACACTCCCAGCACACGTTGCCAGGTGCTACCCCCAGCCCCTTTAAAGCTTGGCTGGCATACTGTATATACTCGAGTATATAAAAAAAAAACGCCCTTGGCTTATCCTTGAGTCAATAAGTTTTCCCAGGTTTTGGGGTAAAATTAGGCCCTCGGGTTATTTTCTGGATGGCTTATACTCGAGTATATATGGTACTAGGGAGCTGTGAGATAAGAAGGTAACATCTTTAATTACAACAAGTCAACACCATCAGGGTCACATAACTTATGACAACACTTTTCAGTAGTTTAGTACTTCCCCTTTCCACTGAACTGCTGGATAGCTTAATAGTGTAGCCATCTGGCTGCAGAACCAAAAGTTTTGTGCTTCTTGGACAGAGACTGGACTCAGTGATTCCTAGGGTCTCTGTCAGCTCTGTAGTTCTAAGATCATTATATTACTATTGATTATTGCTACTGTTTCTGCTGCTCGTCTTATCAGTCTTCTTTACCATAAATTATGGAAGCAGGATTTTAGCACTGTGTTTATTTGGGGTTGACTTAGATAATTGAAAAATAGATGTGTATTATTCCAAGGGAAGGTTAATTTTATTATTCTTTTCTAAAAATGTTCTAACACTTTTATGAAAAAGTGCATTTACTTCCCAGCTAGGTCCAGTACATTGCATTTGGCTAGGGATGTGCACCATAATTTTGCAACAGATTTGGTTTTGGGTAGTTAGAGGAATTAACATTTGAAGCACTATCAATCTGGTTTTAAAAATGGCAATGTTTGGTCTTAGGAAATGAAGACTTCATCTTTTCCATTGTTGTCAAGATAGGAAGATTCCATTTCTTTCAAAGCTGGCATTTTATTCGTGGTTTAAAACATGCCACTTTTGGACATTAAAAAACAACAATACAGTATTAATAACATTAACAATGCTTATTCTGTGGTGACATTGATAAATTTGCTTGTCAGTTATGGTGCCTTCACCATCACAACCAATCGGGTTCCCTAGAAACACATCCCAGTAAATAAAAATTGGCATTGGACAATTCTTTCGCCATAAGCACTACCCAGTGTGATCCTGAGGCCACATGTAGTGCCAGGCGGAAAACGAGAAGGGTTTTGTAGTATTTTGGATGAACAAGTTTTTTTGTGTGTGTAAATATAAGGTTATATGGATTGCAGCCCACTTCATGGAGGCACTGGCAGTTTTGCTATCCCTCCTAAGAAGCAAATGTAGTCTCTAGAGCAGTGTTTTTCAACCTTTTTTGAGCAAAGGCACACTTGTTTCATGAAAAAAATCACGAGGCACACCACCATTAGAAAATGTTAAAAAAATTAACTCTGTGCCTATATTGACTATATATAAAGTAATTCTCTTTAATAGGAATCAAATAGCAACATTAACTGGCTGCAAAACATTAACAGTTTTTTTAGGGCACTGTAGGCGAACCTATAGCATGGGTGCTAAAGGTGGCACTCGGAGCCCTTTCTGTGGGCACCTGACATCATCCCTTCACAGCCACCTGTATTCAGGTTAAATTGCTGTATTGCCACTTACGAAAAAAAATTAGTGGGTTCTGAATTGCAGTTTGGGCACTCGGTCTCTAAAAGGTTCGCCATTGCTGGTGTAGGGAGAAGCAGGACAGAGGGGCCACAGATTGAGGCAGCCCGCTCTCTAGCACCCAGTTCCCACTTACCTGTGTTTTTTTTTTAAAGACATTTTGCCCTGCATGGACTTCTGTGTCCAGTGGAGACCTGAGAAGGGGCACTGACTCTCCAGGAACACAAATAAGACCCAAAAGCCCATCTTGCTCTCCACACTGTGGCCAAGGCAGATGCCTTCAGCAAGTCCAGCGACAGGAGGGGAGGAGGATGAAGGAAGGCAGGAAGGAAAGAAGGCAGAAAGTGTTCTGCTTGTATACCGCCCCATACCACTTCAAGGAGTCTCTGGGCGGTTTACAGTTTTAATTACAGTAGGCAGGCTGCTAGACATACACATATGCAGGCTAGAAATGAGCACGTTTCTATGAAGAGGGGAAAGGGTACGAATGGAAAGAGAGAGGTGGGGAAAAAAAGAAAGAAAAGACAGAGAGAGAGAAGAGGGCGACCCAAGACAGAAAGAAAGGGGCAAGACTTCAAGGAACCCATCGCGGGGCCCCTCAGAGACGGCTCTTCCCCTCCCGGACCCTAAAGGCCGGCCGTCCAGCCGTCCAGCCGTGCCAGTAGCCCCTACCCGCCTGCCCGCCTCCTCAGCCCAGGTCCGGCGGAGGCCTTCTCCATCCCCTCCTGCTCGCAGCCCTGCCGCGGTGCTCGTGGGGCAGCCGGGCGCCCCTCCTCCCCTTCCCCTCACCTGGTGGTTTGTTCTCGGCTGGGGCTCCCGGGCCGGCTCGTGTTGGTGGGCGGGCTGTCAGGCGGCTCAGTCCATTGGTAGCTCCCAGGAAAGGGGTGGTGGTGGTCCAGGGTAAAAAAACGAGGGGAGAGAGGGAAGCGAGTGAGTCGCGGCGGCGGCAGCAGGCACAGGGCAAACACTAAGAGAATGAGCGGGGCCAGATCCGGCCAAGGAGGAAGTGACGCCAGCGCCGCGGGCCGCGGGGGGGAGGAGCCAAGCTGGCCCTTGGACGCTATTTATGACCTGGGTTGAATTTCTTTAGAATTTTTCAATTTTTCCCACGGCACACCAGGCAACATCTCGCGGCACACTAGTGTGCCACGGAACAGTGGTTGAAAAACGCTGCTCTAGAGTAGGAACGGCAGCCTGCTTCAACCTCCAGACCTCACATCTCACTCTTGTAAAGCTGCCTGTATATGAGCAGTTTTTTATTTGAGAAAGTGATCAATCATAATCACAGTTCTATTACAAAACTCCTCTCCCCTGCATATTTTATTTATTTATTTATTTATTTATTTATTTATTTATTTATTTATTTATTTATTGTAGGACAATGAGTCTACATACACGTTATTGGGTTTTCTCGAAGCCAGGCCTCCTGCAATCTCTCACACACTCCAACCAGGAGGCCTGACACTTTTATTAGCTATATGAGGCAGGGTTACAGATATGGCGTGATATCCTGCATGTCAGCCGGCCATAGGCTGATGAACTCCTGGGAAGGGCTTTACGTGGCGTGGACGTGTCACCTAGCGAGGGACTGGATGATGGATAACCCCAGCAGCTTGTTATTTCCTGACATCCCATTCCATGCCATAAGCAGTGCACGTAGGAAGGGTCTTGTTTTTTCCTATGGCCATGCCATGGCCTGGTGGGAGGAAGAGATAACCAGCCAACTGCTTCCTGAGTGTTAGATCCCAAGGGCTCCATTGTCCTCTCCCGGGGCATCCCCACACAGGGGGAGGGGTCAATATTTCCCATGGGACCCTTTGCAGGAAGCTTGCTGGGTGCATATTAATATTCCTAAGTTGGCATCCCTATAATTTATTTATACAACTTATGTGCTGCTCACAACCCAAAGGTCTCTGGGCGGCTTACAATTAAAATGAACAGTTAAAACAGTTAAAAATGTTAAAAAGGCAATGGACAATTAAAACAATAAAAACATTTAAACACTAAATACTAAATTGCCACCAGGACCCACAATCTATGCCATGTCAGTTAAAAAACTTCAGAAACAGGAAGGTTTTTACCTGGCGTCAAAATGTCATCAGTGTTGGCACCAGGCGGATGTCACTTGGGAGGGCATTCCATTACCTGGGGGCAGCTGCCGAGAAGGCCCTAGACCTACAAGCCACCCCTTTTACCTGCTTCAGGGATGGCTCCCTCAGGAGGGCTCCCTGGCTAGATCTTAATTGCCTGGTAGGTTCATATGGAAGGATATGGTCCTTCAGATATCTAGGTCCTAAGCCATTTAGGGCTTTATATGCCAAAACAAGCACTTTGAATTGAGCTCGGTCAACAACTGGTAACCAGTGCAGGTTACATAGAATTGGGTGGTGGCACAATCACCATGTTATCTCACAATGCTCCAGTGCTCATAACATCAACTTTCTTCATCCATGACTGTCCTTGTTACTGTCCTTGTAGTTTAATTATTCCACAGCTTTGGGAAGAAGGTAGTGTTTTAAGTGGAGTTGCGTGTAAGCTGGGATCCAGTGAACTTTGTTCGCAACATCCAGCTACTCAACAGGAGTAGCTGCCATGTTTTACTGCATGATAGATAATTTCAGAAATTCTGGGAAATGGTTTGCGTTGGGGCAAGAATCTTGGTCCAAGAGGGGAAAATGAAGAATAAAAATCCCACTGGGTACTTTGAAACTCTGTACGTTCCAACATCTGTATTTCCAGTTACTTACGGTGTCAATAATAATCACAGCATTAGAATTCTTATCGTGTGTAATGCTGGCCATCAATAATCAATATACTAAAGTATGTGGATAAGTGGATAGTGTGTAGTCATAGGAGGTTTTGTTTTTGCTTTTATTTCTTTGTTTTTTATCTTTTCTTTCTTCATGAGTCTTGTAAGATTGATATGTTTGTTTTGTTTTGTTTTTTCTGTTGTATGTAGTAAAAATAATTAATATACAGTATTAAACTAATGGATCTGAAAAGTAGACACGCCCATTCAAAAATAAATAAGAACTAGAATTTATCTGTCAAATTTCTCTGCTTTCTTTGAACAGTTGATTTTGTTGCATTTTACAAATATATGAAAAGAACGGGTTAAATTTTGTGGAGGAAGGCATTAAGTGGTTTGCTGTGTATTTCCTTGGGACCGCTTACTTGTTTAGATGTTTTCCATGTTTGTCCAAATGCTTTTTAATGTTTAAAACTATTAGTTATGGCTCTGACTTTTAGTGCTTTAGGAACACTGTTTCAAGGTGTGTTAGGCTTGAAGTCATAAGTACAGGTACTGTTAGTTAAGTCCCATTTGAACTCAGTGGGATTTCTGAGTAAATTTCCTTAAGACAACACATTATGGATCAAATAGGGACCTCCTTTACAGTGTTTTATAGTTACAGACCAATACTGTTTTATGCTATTTTTAATTCTTCTGACCTTTTGGTAAACTAGTTCTTCAAATTCACATTTGTTCTTTGAACATTGTAATTCTCTCAGAGAAATACTGTTTAAACCTAAGTGCTGGTAAAAGTATGAATATAAATATGAAACGAAACCTTCAGCATTTGAATACTGCAAAATGTGTAAGTATAAACACTTTTTCATTAGGCACTGTAGTTTGTATTAGAATTCTCATTAAATTAATGCTCTGTTCAGACTGTGAGTGGTTATGCATGACTTTAAACAATTAGCTTTTCACAGCTGTTCTCCTCTAAGTACCAGGAGACCACAGACAAATATCCTCTTGTTTCTTTTCTTAAAAATGTACATTTCTTGTTAATTTCTGGCATCAAATGTGATAGGATATATGGTGGTCATAAATTATTTGGAGACAACACATGCAACTTATGCTAGTTCAGTAATAAGGATGAGAATAATGTGGACAAAGGCTATACTGGATGTTTAGCATACTCAGATTCATATTATCTGATGTTTCATAGGCATGTTCCATTGTCTTCTCCCTTCCTTGCAGTTTTGTGGAATAGCAGTTTAACTAATTAGTGAGTTTCAGAAAACCACTACTGTAATCTGTTTCTGCATAGGAAGCAGAAATAGGCAGATGATGGTGGTAATATGTAAAAGCACAAAGGCAGTCATTAGTTTGCTGTCGCCATAGAAGGAATCACACATATGAAAAGCCCAAATGATTTCTAAGGAGAGATTTATAGTAGTAAATTTTAAACTATTGAATGATAGATTGCTCTTCTGGCTTTGTGTGTGTGCATGCTGCTAGATAGTGACTACACACCAGTACCATGCATTGTTGCTCTAAGTCAGTGACATTTTGAAAGCGCCAGAGTAGTTAGCAACTCCGTGCAGTGACTATATGTCATGAAATCTGCGTAGTATGTGGGGTTTCCTAGACCATTAAAGCACCCTGGTTGCCAATGTCAGGAAATGTTATGGAGGCTCTCAAAAGAGTGTAGGTGCTTTGTATGAATCCTGGATCCCATTGGCATTTTGTGCTATGTGTAGTGGCTGCTACAGAGGAAGCTTCTGAGCAATGACAGGTGCACATATTGTGTTTCTCTTATGAAGCAGTCTTGCATTTACAAATGATAGGCTGTCTCCCTTTCAATATATATGATACCACGGGTTGCAGAATAGCAGATTTCTGTTAAATTGGTTTTTGAAGAACACAGATGAGTATCCTTCAAATATTTTGAAACCCTGTGGGGAGTTGCTAAGCAGAAGTTGGATATTCCTTTGTCAGGGAACCTGTAATTGAATCTTTCACTGAGAATTCTGCATTGAACTTGAAATGGCCTTGGATGACCTATAGGTCCCATTCCCCCCCCCCCATTTTTGTACTGGTTCTTCAGTGTATGCATATATCAATGGGTTTCTGAAAGGAAATGAATATAATAGTTATGCAGTAGATCCATGGGGTAGCACAATATATCATAATGACCTCAAGTGACCAAGTTCAAATCATCTGCTATGTAAAATCACACAGCAGTGCTGCCTATTTGAAAGTTATTTTTCCCCTAACAAGTGCGCTTATAATTGTGCTTGCCTATTTATTCATTATATTGTATTTTTCATACTTAAATTGAAGGGTATGATACTTGGATACTAATTGAAATTTTTATATTTAAAAGGACAACAGCCATTTGTAGCTTGTTTGATTTGTAAATTCCTTGTAAGTCTAGACATCTTACAGGACTCTCTCCCTTTCTGGCAGAATCTTGTCAGTTTGATGTGTAACAGGAAAAGAAAGTCAAGCAACAGGACAAAATACCCACAAAGTATTCTAGATAGGTTCGTCTTCAATTCTAATGCTGTTCTCTGTCTTTGTTGGATTATTGTAATCCTCTTCATTTAGTAAGCAGGGGAAAGAGATTTAGTTCAGTAACACAGTTCACCATTTCTAATGAGGTTGGCAAGGAGAGAATTTGCATGCTATAATGAGGTGTTTGTGTACTGAGTTTTTAAGAGTTTTGTAGTAGGAAAAGCCAATAAACACAACAGAGAAATTAAAAGTATATTTCTTGGCAAAACAGAGCATGTAGGAATATATTTTATTTAATAATGAATCCAATCTAATTTGTAGTGAGACTATCCCTTGTTATCCCTTCTACTCTCATTACCATGAAAAAGGGACAGAATTGTGGGGTCTGCTGTTATCGTTTGTGATACTGTTAAAGAAACAGTGATGTGTTGGGCACAGAATGTTCTTATTCATAGTGACTTCTAGTAGCTTGATAAACAGTTGGGAGGGAAAATCCAAAATTTAGTTGCCTTAAGTACTGGCACTGAACAGAATAAAGAAACTAGCTTATATAGAAGGGAGCCTTTTGTGTGTGTGCTGTGGAAGTGTGTAGGAATATGTGGCAGGCACCAAATGGTACCAGTTTTCATATTAGCATATGAATAAACTGAGTATTGTTTATTCAGTATTTGAATAAACAACGACTGAAAATAAAATCTCTTTTAAATCTTAGAAATTATAAGAAAATTATGATTCTTGGGTTGTGAGAAGGGAATACAGTATTTAATTTTACTTCTTGCCTAAGCCAATAAGCAACTGTGAATCAACAAATAGCATACAGTCATGATTCTCACAGCTTTTCCATTTCAAAGATTTATATCATAAGGGCAAAATCAGGATACATACTAACTGTCCCCTTCATCTTCCCCACCCCCGCCCTCCCTGCTTTGTCATCTGTCAGTTGACCAGCCTGAAGGAAAAAAGAATATCCTGAGAGCAAGTGTGGTCTGAGGAGAAGGCATCTATGTCTTCTTGAAATATATGCGCAGAAAGAGCATTGCTTCAGATGCAGATCATTCCCTTCTCCCTGAAGGACAAGCAGGGGGTTGGGGGGGGGAGTCTTTTATTCAAAGGTACTAAATGTACAAAATGCCATCCTTTTATATGACTAGTTACTCTAAAACTAGCTGCACTCCAGAAAGGTAATGCTGGTTGCTGTGCTAAATGACACATTAGAATCTCTGCAGGATATTAGCTATGCTTCTGTTTTGGTTATATTACATCCCGTTTTCTTCAAAACGAATATTGCCCACTTCCCCATTACGTGAGCATTTTAGAGACAGCTTCAGTAGCTCACTTATGTAATTACATGACATTGTGGGTTATATAATTCCCAAAATTGTTTTGTCCTATAGGTTCCTTCAAAGGATGCTTTTTTTCCTCAGAGTTTTGAATATTGCTTTAAGCAAAGCAAAACTCAAAGTATCACTTTTTTCTTTCCTTTCTAAAAAGTTAACCCATGGGTGTTGTGAAGTTAATCCATTACTGTTGACATTTTTAAAACACAGTGGACCCTTGTATAAGAAACAGCTTGTATAACATAAAATTTGTACAACATAAAAAATTCTGGAGATAGGGGAAATTTGCTTAACATAATCGCCTATGGGGAAAATCCGCACAACATAAAAATGGGATTACTCCATTTTCAATGCATTCCTATGGGAATTTGTATAAAGGAAAATTTGCTTAACATAATTTCATTTGGAACAAATTACTTCCTTTATACAAGGTACCACTGTACAGTGGTACCTCTGCTTACAAGTTTAATCCATTCCAAATGCATGTTCTTAAGTCTCACAAGTCTTAAGTAGAGCAGCCTTATCTGAAAAATAATAAAAAAAAATGTAAGTAGGGCAGACCGCATCTAACATTTGTAAGGCAGCAGTTAAAATGCCAATGGTTTTTCACTCTTAAGTTGAATTGCCCTTAAGTCAAGCTACTTGTAAGTACTAGTACCACTGTTCAAAAATACACTCAAAACACCCCTGGTGGTAAACAAAAAATCCCTCCCAATTCATTTATCAAAGTAATGTTTAAAGGGGGGGAAAGCAGTTTAAAGGGGGAAAAGCGGACCCCATTACCAAGTGGGACAAATGCTAAGAAAAAGAAAGAAGAAGGAATGTTTAAAGAAAAAAGTCAACATTGTTTGTTACAGTGAGAAACAGCATTTTCAGTTGTTGCATGAGAGAAGAAAACTTTTGCCCTTGTTATCCACTCCAAGCATTGTTGTTAGTGTCATAACTTGTAATGTGTTGTTTTTGAGCTCTAATCGCCATACCTAATCATTGGGACAGTAATGCATTACTTTCTCAAGAAAAAGAAAGTATTGGCCAGAATCCCATGGCCTTTAGTTGTGTAAGCCAAGTGAATTATTTTCATAACCAGTTGTCCGCTAGTTGTGCTGTTGATTGCATAATATCTTGTGTGCCCAATTTGAAATGTCTTCTGTAATGCCACCCCCCCCCCAAAAAAAAACACTTGTGTTTGTATGCATAGTTAACAGTTGTTCCAAACACAATTGCAATTACCTGGAACATTTCATCAGATTATCATACAGTACTCCCTCATTTATAGCGGGAGTTAGGTGTCCGACCCTAGGAAAATCCATGCAGTACAGACACCTCAGCAAACAGACCTGGGGCGGCTCTTACTGAAGCAAGCTTCCAAAGAGAGGATTTTAACCCCCTCCAGACACCTCACCAAACAGATCTGGGGCTGTTCTTGCTGGCGCACACTGCCAGAAGCAGCCAAAGGTCTGTTTTCTGAGGGGTCAGGCGGAAGTTAAAAGCCACTCTTTGGAAGCATGCCCTGTCAGGAGCAGCCCAAGGTCTGTTTGCTGAGGTGTCAGGAGGGGGTTAAAAGCCATTCTTTGGAAGCACACTTCTCTCAAGAAAAAAATCCACAATATACCAAGACAGAAAAATATGAACCACAATGTGGTGAGGGACTATTGTATCTCTCTCCAAGGCCATGGACAAGGTACCTTAACTGCAGGCAACTCTTTTTAGCATACAAAGTAGGAATTAAGAAAATTTGTGTTTAAGATACCTGTAAGAAAATCAAAATGAAGGGAAAATAAGGAACATGGGATCTTATTGTATCTGTTGAAGGATGTTTGTATATTCCTATTTTGATATAGTTAGTGAGTGGTCAAGTGAGTGCTAATCAGTGCATTTTCTTTCTCTGTCCACAGCCTGCTTTAACTGTTCTTTGGCTTAACTTTCCCCTTTGCCACTTGTTCTTTTTATTTAACTTTAACTTTTATTTTTGGTTCCAGGCTATTAGGTGGGTTTTCCCCTTTTCTCCACATTTTGCATTTCTTTTCACCTCTTTCACCATGTTTTGTGTCTGTTCCCCATTTGAAGTGATAGAATTATAGGATAATGGAGTTGGGAGAGATCACTGAGCACAACCGCTGCCACCCCCACTCAAGACTGCCCCTTTGCTTTAACCAAGTTAAAGTGTATCTGGCAGATACCTGTCTAGGTTTATCTTGCATGCCTCCTGTGTTAGAGAGCTTACCACCTCTCGAGGTAGTTGGTTCCGTTGTTGTTCTGCTTTAATAAATAGGAGGTTTAACCTGATAGTCAGTTGAAATCTAGTTTCCTAGAACTTGATCCCATTATTAGTCCTTCAGTCTGGAATGAATGAGAACAGATCCTTCCCTTCTGTATTTGACATCCTTTCAAATATTTCAGTATTGCTACAATACCTCCCTTCTCTCTCTCATTTCCCCCGAAGGCTAAACATGCCCAGATCTTTCCATTAAGCTTTTTTCCCTCTCTTTTCCTCTGTTGGGTGTTCTTAGTAAAAGTTTTATTTCTGGGTGACATCTTTCTTTCCTACTGAAGACTGTATCCTGTTCTTAACTGATGAGAAAAACACACTAGTGTTGAATGTGTGGAGGTGATCCACAAAGTGACATTGATTCTCTAGGGTAGTTGACACGTAGCTACAGTTGTGCTTTATCTGTTGCTTTTTTGCCATGTGTCTGTTTGCACACATTTTATTTCTGATTAAGCAGGTGGATTTGGGATCTGCTCTATTACTCACATATTTCTGAGTAACAGCACCTTGAAAACGTCCCTCTCTTCTCCTGGTTAAATTACTAACACGGTCTATATCTAAATTAGCTCTCTCCCATTACTTGGCCTTGGAATACCTCTTTGCTGCTCTTTGCTAGTTCGTTTTCTATGTGCATAAAAATAGCTAAGGAGTTATCTTAATGAGGGCCAGAGGGTGCTCAATTGTAAATGCACTTTGTTTAGAAAATCCAGGCATGACAAAAAGTGAAGAACAATTAAGACAAGTATTAAGAGCTTAACCTGTCATGCTTCAAGAAGAGAGCAGTTCACACACTGGTAAATCTAGAATATGGTAAATTGACTGAAATGTACATCACGAGACTGAAATGTACATCAAATGTACTCTCTGTTATGTTATTTGACAGGGGAGTTATCTGTGATTGGATCTATCTCAGGGTCTTGTTCTAAATGGCAACCTTGTGGGTAATAACATTCCTTCTTTGCCATTGGCAGGAAAGAGATATATCATTTAGCCACTCTCTCTGAATAGTTATGACAAGGATCAGGGCTTGAGAAAGTTATTTTTTCCAGTTTTTGATTTGCAGAATGCCTCTGCTGGTTGTGGTATATTCCGGAAGTTATAATATCAAAAAGTAACTTTCAGGCTCTGCCAGGGATGTGTTTTTCCTTAGAGGTGCATGAATATTATGGCTAATGCATATTTCTGTCCTATTATTGCCTGTTAGATTTGTCCAGACAATGCAAGGAATATCGAGGAAGAATTTCATGAGTTTTCAATCCCCCCATGGTATTGATAATGGCTTCTTTGCAACAAACAGGGCCACAACTTTAGCCGCCCAGAGTTCCCTCTGGGAAGATGGGCGGGATATAAGTTCAACAAATAAATAAATAAATAATAAATAAAATAAATATTGTCTGTGTCACCTGAGGCAAACATTGATTCTGCCCAACCTGCCAACCCCTGTCGTACAAATACAATTTTGTAATTTTGACAAACTCAGTGGCTGCTCTCTTACTTGAATACCTTTAAACAAGCACTTTTTTCCACCATCGCAACTCTGTTTTGTGTCAATATAGTTGTATATTAGAGATGGGTGTTTAATTTTGGAAGGGGTCTGGGTATGAAATGAAACACGGCAGCATACCTGCCGTTCGGAACCAGGTGAAACAAAATCAGCCACTGACTTACCTTCCTTTGGGTTGCATGAGGTGAAACTTCAATGAGGAAGCAGCCTCTGATGCATTGTCTTTCCTTTTCCCTGGGGGGCTAGCCAATCGAACAGGGAGGCGGAATGATGCATGTCCTTGCACAGCTCCTGATTGGCCAGCACCAGGGAGAAGGAAAATTGACACATTGGAGGTTGCTTCCTTGTTGAGGTTTCGCCCTGCACGACCCAAAGGAAAGTAAGTCCGTGGTTGATTTCATTCCAGAGGGTGGGTCCTGGTTCCAAATGGCAGCAGTGCTGCCGTGTTTCATTTCGGAACTGGACCCCTTTTTAAATGAAACACCCATGTCTATTGCATATCCTCTATTAGCATAACCTCTATTAGCATAAATATTTAGTCCAGTGGCTCTCAACCTTCCTAATGCCACAACCTTTCAATACAGTTCCTCATGTTGTACTGACCCCTTGCCGTGCTTGGAAGAGGCCACAAGCCCCCTTTGGCAGGCCATTACTGCTGGTGCCATAGAGAACTTCCCTCTGCAGGCACCCTCAGCCAGTCACAACCTCCAGTGCCATTCACTGACATCCCCTCCAACCTATCAAGCTGTAACTGACTCTTTCGCCCTCTTTCTTCTCCTCCTTGTCCAGACCCAAGCCGTTTGTGCCTTTTTCTTCACTGACTCATGGCGATCCCTGTGAAATGGTCAGAAGTAGATGGCACGTAATTACACAGTCACCACATAAAAAAGATGAAGTATGGAAGAATATAGATGCCTGCCATCTTCTTTTTCTCATCATCATCACAATCATCATCATCACTCTATGCCTTTACTTTGATTCCTGTGTACTTTTCTAAATATCAATTAATCAGAAATAGTTTACCATTCCCTTCTTGTGGGCACACCCTGGTGACTGTGCAGTTTAGCTTGTCTAACATCTCCAGAAAGAACAGTGAGGAATCAGGCTCTAGATGCCCCAAATCACTGAGCTATCCAGTCAGCCCCAGTCTTCTACAAAAGTACAAATTGATAGTTCAGTGTAGCTGTCTTGGGTTGATGCTGACTGTAGGATGTTTCACGTATAACTTCAGTGTATAAACAGACATTTTAAAACCTATCAAGTTGTTTGCAAACTGCTGTTGTGTCAAGAGCCAGGTTGTACAGTCACCCCCCCCCCGCCATTTCACGGTTCAGGTACTGCGGTCCCACTACATCGCGGGATCACAGTACCTGCACTGCGGGGGGGGGGCGATTGGGTCGCTCCCCACCCCTCTTCGAGAAGCCTCGGAGCTATGCAGCCAATGTTTTCCAATGGGGAAATTTTTTTCCATTGAAATGCATTGGCAATTCATTTCAATGGAGATGGCCCTGGAGAAGAAGTCTTGGGCGGCGCGGGCGGGGGGCGGTGGGAGGTTAGATCCCCCTGCCACCACCAGTGTGCTCCGCCCCAAGACTTCTCTGACAGGCGCGCGATCGCCCCCCTCCCGCTTTCACATATCGCGGATTTTCATGGATCGCGGGTGGGGTGGGTCCCTAACCCCCACGATCGGCGGGGGGTTACTGTAGTAAACTGTAAAATAAACTTGATATCATTTTTTCAACATGTTATTTGATATATGCCACCCAGAGACCATTTGGTAGTGGGGCAGCTAAAAAATTCTGTTAAATGAATAAATAAATTTGATGATAGTGCAATGTGCTGTATTAGGATCTCTTTTGTTTTATTTTTAAAGTTTTGATTAAAAGAAATGTATGTACTTGCTAGGGAACTTTCAGCTGCAGATTCATTTGTTGGAAGCTCCAGATTTGCGTTGTCATTCTCAGAGTTCTGACCAAAGCCACTGGTGTTTTCTTTCTCTATATGTTATGTGGATCTTATTTTAAAAAGCAGCTCTGGGTAATTTATTATTTGACTCTTAATAAAATGCACCATTAAAAGTCCAACTGTGACTTTAACTTCTGCTCTCCTAGGAAGCAATAAATCTTTCAGTCTCGTGAAGTTCTCCATAATGCAATATACTGCCAGCAAAATAGGCATGGCAGAATATTTATACATACAACTGTGTGTGTTTGTGTGTGCTCTTTCTCCTCCTCCTCCTCTTAATCATAGCTGGCTGATGGCAGGCTTACATATATGTGAGTGTAGCTATAGGAGTAACATTTCTATAACTAACATTTCTCCCTGGAAATTCTGGAAAGTTAATTTGAACTTTCAATAATGTATGGATGAAATTTTGTAAAAACTTTTTGGAAGGTGTTATAAGACATATTCTTGTGAACAGCAAACGAGAGCTAGGATTTTTTTTTGTTAATTGACTCCTAAAATCAATGCTCATTTTTAAGGTCACATTTCTAATGCATTTTTAGAAAAACACGATAGACCCCCTGCTGTTCTGTTTGAGTGCTGGTGGTTGAATATTTATCATACACTTGACTCAGATTGTGAGTCTCTTGTATGCTGGCAGATTTTGCAGAACCATTTTGTGGTTTTGTGGTGCGGAACACTTTATTTTATGGAGCCTGGAAAGAGGCCAACAAATTTGTTTAAACTTCAACCAGGGGCTGATTCAAGCCAACAATTCCTGAAAATGAATGTTGGTGCTCAGAATGCTGGTGCAAAATACACACTACAGTAACTTTACTCTGTATTAGATATAAATATTAGTTGTTGCCTGACTTAGGCTTTGCCATGATGTGGGTGACAGGTTTCTAACTGTTTTCTAACTTAGAAAATAATCTAAACATGAGCTACTATACTTGGGGAATAAGGTTGATTTCTTAAACATATGTGAGATCATATCATTACTCTCAGAAAGCATATATGAATATATATAAATCTATGTGCTTTGGAATCAGGCTGTAAGAAAACAATTCTAGATAATAAAAAACATTTTTTTTAAAATTTCAAAGCCATTTAGTAAAAATTGACCAGCTTTTAAAACATTTTTTGTTGCTAAAAAGCCTTCTGTTTTTTTTAAAGTTTAAAATGTGCTGGGTGGGGCCGGGGGCGGCGGCGTGGGGCGATGCGATCGCCCCCCGCCCCCCGTGCAGCTCTGAGGCTTCTCGGAGGGGCCCAGGGGGTGGGGCGGGGCTATACGATCGCTCCCCACTGCCCCCACGTGGCTCCGAGGCTTCTCGGAGGGGGCTGGGGGGCGGCGCAGGGCGATTGCCTCTGCTGCTCCCCCGCGCAGCTCCGAAGCTTCTTGGAGGGGCTCAGGGCGGCAGCGTGGGGCAATGTGATAGCTCCCCTCCACCCCCCCAGGGCTCTGAGGCTTCTCGGAGGGGCCCAGGGGGCGGCCCTGGGCAATGCGATCACTCCCCTCCACCCCGTGCGGCTCCGAGGCTTCTCGGAGGGGCCCAGGGGCAGCACAGGGTGATGCGATCGCTCCCCACCGCCCCCCTGTGGCTCCGAGGCTTCTCAGAGGGGCCCGGGGGCAGTGTGGGGCAATGCAATCACTCCCCTCCACCCCCCCCCCACGGCTCTGTGGCTTCTTGGAGGGGCCCAGGTGGCGGCCCGCACCCCCGTGTGGCTCTGAGGCTTCTCAGAGGGGTGCGGGGCAGCCCCAAGGTGCAGGTACTGTGATCCCGTGATATAGTGGGACTGCAGTACCTGAACCGTGAAATGGCGGGGGGTGACTGTAGTTCCATAAGCTTTTGTATAGGGATTTAAAGTTTATCTCTATATCCCCAGTATACAATCCAATGGATTCTATTAGAAAAGATAACTGTTCTTAAATTGGATTTCTTAAATTTAGTTAAAATTAACAGCTGCATATGGAGACAAGAAATAAAAGACCTGATCAGTCCATTTTTCTAACTTTGAAATTATTCCTGTAATCCTCATCTCCCCACATTTTAGAAAAATGATCTCCATGATTGCTTTCAACACTTTCCATTAGTAATTGATTGCTTTCAATCAACACTTTTCATGATTAATTTTATTCCCTTTAAAGTGGGAAACCTAACTAATACCTCTCTGTAATTTCATGAAGGTGTCAATGAAAAGAGTTTTAATAGAGGAGTGATTTTGGGCAAGAAGATTGTGAAATATATTTTCACAAGCAACTATGCACTTCAGGAGGTGGATCTTATTATTAAAGTTAGTCTCACTAGTGGTTACTGTAGATCATTTTTTTAAAAAAATATGGAAGTTGTGTCATGGCAACTGGACTTCTTTTTCTTGAGAGATTGAAACGTATTGCTGCTCATCCAAACAGCTTCGTCAGTCTGAAGAAAGCTAGGCGCGAGTCTTCCATTTTATAGTTCACTTTGACCTCTTGTCACCCTGATCTGAAATAGGCTCATAAGATGAACAAAGGCTTGAATAGGCTCGTTAGGTACACATAGGTCTCAATAGCCTTAAGGTGAACAATGGTCTAAGGTGCCAAAACCCATAAAGTATGGGTTGTTAGCTATGGCCTTGGTGGTGAAGGTGTGAAATATTTTTGATTTGTCAGGATATTGTTGAAATCACAGCCTGAGGAGTTGCAGAAGACTGTGCCTGAGCCCCTTCTTCTAGACAGAGAAGATAGGCGGTTTGAGAGAGGGGTCAGGGAAGCCATTCATGTGAGCATTGAAAAACCCTTTCTCAAAAGAAGTGGGAGGCTCAGGCACAGTCTATCTGCCACTTATCAGGTTGTGATTTCAACAGTACCCAGACAAATCAAAAATACTTCATGTGTTCACCACCAAGGCCATAGCTAACGACCCATACTTTATGAGTTTCAGCAAGTTAGGCTATTGTTCACCTTAAGGCTATTGAGACTGTTGTCTACCTAACAAGCCCCTTCCTTGTATTTGTTACTGAGAATACTGTAATCCTAGCATTTCAATGCAGCCTTAGACATTTTGTTAATTCTTAATAAGCTGATGTCTAGATGTAGAGACTGGCTGAATTCACATGAACCTAGAATCCTTATTGTACATGATACTTGTTTGAGCTTACTGGTTGTTGTTACTTAGCTTTTCCTACCAGAAGTGTCTAAAGTTTCAGAATCTAATGAGAACATAAATGCTTAGTTTCAATTTAGACTCCCAAACGGTCAGTCAGAAGCAAACGAGGAGTTGCAAAGCAATCACAGACCCTACCTTCACTTTTTGGGTTGTAAGAGAGAGAGAAAACACAGGTTCTGTAGAAGTGTAATGTTAAGCTATTATTTCCTGATATATTTCTGGTTACTTTATCTACCTATGTTGTTGATGAGATCCAAGATATGGGGGTGTTCAGATAGTATGTGAATGATAAAACCTAGATCCTCTGGAATTCTGGTTTATTGTTTCATGAACATGGCCAGTGGTTTCTAACAAATCTGTTTGTTTTTTTCTAAAACAAGGTGTCTTAAGGTAGCTTAAAGACCCAGACATTTTATTGACGTAAGCATTGCTGAGCTGTTGCTTGCTTACTTTGTACAGTGTGCAGTGATAAATAAATCTAGACCCAATGATGTCAAACATGTTCACAAGCTGAGCATGAGAACAATGCACTTTTTAGATTTTTCAAAATTGTATCTCTGTTATATCATTGTTGTGGCAACTAGAGACAGGCACAAATTATTTCCCCTCCCCAATAAAATTAGTTGCATGGCACCAAGCAGACCCTCTTCTTACTCCTCAGGACTGCTGGGCCATTCCCCCTGTCATCGTACAGTGCTGGGACCTTCTGTTCTGGTGGGCAGCAGTTAGTGCTACCCATCTCTGCTTCCTCTGGCAGTTGACCACTCCAACAAGGACACGGGACAGGGATTCTGCCCCTGCAGCCAATGAGTGGTCAGCCCACATTCCTACCTGGATTGGCATGCTGCCAAAGCAGACGGACCCTAGTACCATCCAATGATAGGTGAGAGGCCCTTGTTCAAACAGGAGCCTGCTACTTCCTGGCAATTCATTTCTATAATTCATGTCATTGCACTTATACAGGTGTAACTGACCAGTAATGTTAAGGACAACAACATTTAGCAGTATTAATGAAGAATATTGCTGGTATTTAAAGAAAACAACCCAAAATAATTGAATTAGAATAGATGAAGTTTGCATTAATATGTGCATTTTGCTGCTACTCTAAGTGTAAGAACAGATAAGTAATGTATTTTAATCATTATTATGAAAACCATGTGTCCACCTAAATTACCTATATTAGAATGAATACTTATGGTTAACAACTACCGGTATATAGTGGATTTGAATTTGATAGATGTTGTGTTATATTTACGTGTGTTACATTGCACTTCCCACACACATAAAAAAGTTTACAGCAACTCAACCTCTTGTTTTAACTGCTTGAATATTTTGTACAGTGGACATAAGTGCTTGAGTCTATTATCCATGTGAAGGTTTGTACTTATTTTATTTAAGGAGGAATATGGTGTGTTAGTCCAGCTGCTTTAAGAAAAGGTAACTCTGATAACTGAGAAGAAATTGTGTTTTCTGATACGTTTTGTTGTAAAATGATTTGGGGAAACATTGCGGAAGGAGAAGGTAAGATACTGAAATTAAACCATGTAATACTGTGCTATGTAACACTATTACAGTGGACCCTCGTATAACAAATGGTTTGTATAACACAACATCTGTAGAACATAAAACATTCAGGATATAGGGGAAATTTGCTTAACAGAATTGCCTGTGGGGCGAATCCGTACAACATAAAAATGGTCACAATTAGAGATGGGCACGAAATGAAAAAATTTTCGTTTCCATTTTCGTTTTTTCATTTCATTATGTAACGAAACGACAAATGAATTTTGTCCCTAAAATGAAACAAAACGAACAGAAACACCGGGGATTTTGTCATGCGTTTCATTTCCGTTACTACAATATGAGTGAATGGCTTAAAATCCTTTTAAAAAATTATAAAAAATGAAATAAATGGTAATGAAATGGTAACAAAACGAACGAAAACGAAAATGATTTTTTTTCAAAAATTCGCAAAAAAGGAAACGAACCGAAACGGACCCTCCAAACGACAAACGACAAACAAAATGCAATTTTTTTATTCGTGCCCATCTCTATTCCCAATTAGGGATTACTCCATTTTCGATGCATTCCTATGGGAAATTTGTATAAAGGAAAATTTGCTTAACATAATTTCATTTGGAATGAATTAATTCCTTTATACAAGGTACCACTGTACTTTCCTTAGTGCTAATGGTTACAGTCATAACACTACAGGGCTCTAATACTGCATGTGCTTTTGTCTATGCAGTCTCTCCTTTATTTCCATTGGTGTGGAAAGGTGAATTCTCCCTTATATTTAGACATTGTTGTCAAGCAGTGAGAAAGAATGGGACAGCTCGTGTCTGCTCAGCGCTCTGCATGAAATTTGGAACCACTGTAAATGCATTAGAGATTTTTTTAAATTAAGATGAACTCCCTACTTTCACTTCCTACTCTGCTAGGTTTTTTTTTTAAATAGAGTTCCTAAAGCTACCTAATCCTGGCAATTTTAAATGGATGCATTCAGTTATCATGTCCTCAGTTAAGCATGGTAACTCTCCCTGAGAGAATTACAGTACAGTACAACCTTACCATACATTGATCACCATATTAATACACCTGTGTGTTTTTAAAGCAGTGATTTTTAAAAAGACCCTTTAAAGTGATTTTGAATCATCACTTAATATTTGGTTAGTACTTTCTTGGTAACCATATGTTGAGGTGAGTTTGTCTGGTTTGTACAGTACAAACGTACAACTCTTCCTAAACTCTCTCTCTCTCTCTCTCTCTCTCTCTCTCTCTCTCTCTCTCTCTCTCTCTCTCTCTCTCTCTCTCTCTCTCTCTCTCACACACACACACACACACACACACACACACACACACACACACACACACACACACACACACACACACACACACACACACACACACACACACAAAATATCTGAATAGCCAAGTAACTAATAAAACTAGAAGGAATAGTCCAAGGGGGAGAGCAGTGTTTATTTGCTTTTTTGCGGTGGCAATGGGGCCCCTCTTAACTAGGCTGCTTATTGTGTCCTTGTAATTTTCGCTTCAGCTGCTTGTGAGTGGAGCTTGCCCTCTGTGTGCCTCTTGTGTTCACAGCAGAACAATTACCAATTAGTAAAAGCCCTACATTGAAGTGATTTGTTTTTCTCCGCTTTAGAAATGGGGAAGGGAGAAGGGGGAGAACATGGCTAAGGGGTCTTCATGTGGTGGCTTTCTACTTGCATGGGATGACCCACTTCTTTGGAGAGAATCTTTGTATTGTTCCGAAGGGTTTTGATAACTTGACCCTTTCCTGGATCTACTGAACCTTATCTCTTTGTTCAGGCATAGGCTTGTCTAATGCTAATTAGTGCGTGGTTTACCCATGTGTGCCTTTTGGATTCTGGTCTCACCAGAGGACAGCACTGGTGGTCCTGAAGAAAGCCAGTTCAGTGAGGCCTTCCTGCTTGTGCTTTGATTGGCTCTCCTTGCCTCTTACAGTTTCAATACATTAGATCTAATGGAAGTAATATTAGATCTAATTGAAGCAGAACAGAACAAGTATGTTGTGGCTTTCTACATGGGTAAGGGATATATTTACCAGTCATTGACTAAACTTTGTTCCTTCCTGGCTAAATGAACACACACTGTACATCTGTCCAAGTTCTATGCAAGGACATGGGTTCTTGTGCATTTCATTGTTGCTGCATTATTGACTTTTCTCTGCATTTTTTCAAATGATGTCTAGCAAAAAAAATCTGTGATAAAAATTACAGCTCAAATTACAGTTTATCATATTTTGAGAGAGAAAAGAATGTTTCTGTAAGAGCTGATTTTCTTTTGAAGCACAAAGAGTAGGGTAGAACATGATGAGAATAGACTTCAAATTGAGAGCTACATGAAGAGGTTTCAAATTACTAACACCCATGTCAACTTTATATCCCAATTATTTGTTCGACTGAAAGTGATTCAGCTAAGAAAGTAAATCATGCATGACTTTGGATGTCATGGCAGTCCTGTTGAGGCCCTGGTGTTTTGGCTGATAAAATGTGAGAGTGTATGGAACAACACCAGGAATACTCTGAAAACCTCTTATTTTCCTTTTTTTAATTGGGAGCTGTGGGCTTTATTATATGGACTCTGTCTCAGTGCTAAAAAAAAGCTGATGAGCTGAGAGGAGAAATGTCCTTAGTTGCAAAATATTTTAGCATAACAATCTACATTGGATAAAAAAAATGCTGCCACAACTTTTCTGAGCATTATATAGATTTTATTGAATTTGGAAACCATGTAAAGGTAGTGTGAAAAATCTCAAGTCATATGTTTGAAGACAGAACCCTGACACAGTGAACAGAAATTGGAGACAATCCTTTTTCCTTTGATAATCTTGTTCATTTCTCAGTTGCTGAGAAGGAGGTGAATTAACATTTGCTGTATATTTTTGCTTGTGGCAACAGTAAGTAAACATACTAATTTAAATAACCTTTTTGGAAGTGTTTGGATTATTTCACAGTGAAGAATCGAACACGGGATAAGAAACTGAAGAATTATGTTTTAAATTTCTTGTCATTCCTTCCCCTTCAATGACTGCTAATAGAAGCATGCTATTGCAACATAATGCTTTCTGTCTTGAAATTTAAAGACTGGAGTCATCATTTTGACATCATAGTTGTCTTAACAATTTAAATGCTCAAATCAAACAGTGAATCTGTTATCCTAAGCCATAGGTAACTTCAAATGTATTGTTTTTTTTTTCAGAACAGAAAATTGATTTAGCATTAGTCAGTTCCTTCCTGATTATATTCAAAAACCCTCAGGGTTGTGATGTTATTTTGAGAGAACTAGGAAATTGTGACTTTTTCAAATTCCCTGGGTCACATTTGGCCCCCAGGCCAGACTTTGGAGAAGCCTCTAGGACATGCAAGGAGTGGGGAGGATACTGCAGCAATGGAGGTAGGGGCGGGTAGGCTGGGCAGGTGGCTAGGGGGACAGACGGAAGCAGGGAGGGCAGGAAAACTGTAAAACTGCAAGCTGACGTCTCTTTCCATATGGGGAGGGGCCAGCTGATGGGGATACATGACAGGCAGAGCTTTTTGTGATGTCTGACCCCCAAACTGTGGTTCATATTAATGGTGGATTGTTTAAATTTCTTCTTTAGGAGAAATGGGGATTAACTGAAAAATAAATAATGTTTTCTGTCAAATTTGGCCAGTTTGTCAAAATTTGTCAATTTGTATCCATGATAAATAAAGTCTCCCAACAAATAGGAATTGATGAATTTTTAGCAACTTTTAATTTGTCAATTCATTCAGGCTATAAAATGGCTTTGAAGGCACCTAGAGACATTAATTTTGGAGGAAGGCATCCTCTGACACTCACTACAATCTTTCCAAGATTGGTGGGATTAGAGTTTGTCTGAGTTATGCATCCCCAAGTTTTTTTGTAGTTGTTCAGTCGTGTCCGACTCTTTGTGACCCCATGGACCAGAGCTTGCCAGGCCTTCCTATCTTCCACTGCCTCCCGGAATTTGGTCAAATCCATATTGTTTGCATCGATGACACCGTCCAACCATCTCATTCTCTGCCGTCCTCTCTGCATCCCCAAGTAGCCCCCCCCCAAAAAAAAAACAAAAAAACAAACAAACAAACCAAAGTTCTCTCCAGATACCTGGAGACTCCAAACTTGCAGAGAAACTTCCTCAGAGTCTCATATACAATCCTTCCATGTTTGGCAAAGTTTGGGTTTCCTCAACCCAGTTTCTAAAGGACACTTTCCTAGGGGTCCCCACTTTGTGGTTGTTTAACTCAGGTGTTTGAAACCCAGTCATCACAAAACTGGAAGGAAGTGTAGAAGAGAATTGGGAGAAGCATCTCTGCAAATTTGGAATTTCTAGGTGCCTAAAGGCAGTTCCCTTGGGGTCCTCTTTGGGGTGCATAGCTCAGATATCTGAACCTAAATCATTGCCAAACATTCAAGGCTGGTAGAGTATCCCTGAAAATTTGGGGCCTGTAGGTGTTAGGGGGTTCTGCTTAAAGTATTTTAAATGGGGGATGAACTGGTTTTTCTATTTGTCACTGGAAATTCATCAGTATATTGATTTGTCAGCCCTGATAAATCACAAATCATGATGAAGCACCATTTTTAAAAAATTGTCCTCATCTCTGTTCATAACCTATGGTATGAGGTCTTGTACTTTTAAACAACATCTGGCAGTGTTAATCTGAGGTTAATCAACTAATCTGTAGCTAAAATGAAGTGGATATAAAAGCTTCCAAACTCCTCCTCATGTTCTTACTGGAAGAGAGAGAGAAAAAATATGTGACCTTAAGGCCCCCACTGTATCATCATCATCACTAGGATAAATTATAATTTATCATAGGGATGGAGATTGCATGGCATTTATATATCATTGAATTACAGCTGTCATCATCCCATCCCATCCCATGGGCTGTATTTGCTAGTGCTTCAGGAATGCAAGTGGAGGACTAATATTGGAGTACAGTACATACCATTGGTTTAGTGACTTTTGTAATGGGCCTCTACTATGTCTCAAACTGAAGCTTCTCTTCCTGATAATATTAAAGGATTTTTAGAATTCATTAGCAATTTCTATCTGATCTGATCTGATCTGATCTGATCTGATCTGATCTGATCTGATCTGATCTGATCTGATCTCTCTCTCTCTCTCTCTCTCTCTCTCTCTCTCTCTCTCTGTGTGTGTGTGTGTGTGTGTGTGTGTGTGTGTGTGTGTGTGTGTGTGTGTGTGTGTGTGTGTGTGTGTGTGTGTGTGTGTATTTGAGTGGGTGCGTGCATGTATCTATCTATAATTTGTTCATGCTGTTTTTGTAACTGGCACAAGGAATGAGTGCGTACAAACCGAAATAGCAAAGGGAGAAATGACTAAATGGAAAGTGCTGCTTATAATCTGTATGTACGCATAGAACTCCTATTAGAGTCCACGGTCGTCTACAGGAGATGCTAGTGTGACATTTTATGTAGAGTATATTTAATCAACTGCAGTCATTCTACACTGAAATCATTAGACAGTGAGTTAAACGTGGCAGGATATTATCTAAACAAGGAACTATACAGTATTTCATCTTCTGCAGCAGGTTGCCTTCAGACGCTGGTGCATACAACATGCTTATTTTCTGACCCAACATACAGCAGATTTATATGTGTCCCTGAGAGTTTGACAAGTTGGGGTTCTGAACATTAACTCTTATTATTTAAAAAAAAAACTTACTCTTTTTTGGGGTGAGGGTGGGGTGGGGATGGGAGGATGTTGAGAGGAAGTTCCTGTTGATTTTTCTGAGGAGTATATCCAAAATACCACTTCTGTTGCTTCCTTTCTATCTGACCCACCCATCCTCCTCTGCCTTCTGATTCTTGATATTTCAACATCTGTTTCAGTATTTGAAATGACATCATTTGGCTAACTTAGAGGAAGTTTTTAACTGACAATAATTTCTTTCCCTAGAAAAAGTGCCTTTGAACAGGAAGTAAACACAGACAACTGAAGGGATGTGACAGATACTCAGTGCATTTTCTTTGGTAAACAATATGTACTTAATCCAAGTTAGGTCATGATTGTGTATGATTGTGTGTGTTGACAGAACATCTAAAGATCTAAAGTGAGAACAGGAAACAGCACCTCAAAGCTAGCACTATTTCAAAGATATCAGAAATAGTAACCAGAAGCATGCATTTTAATCTGCATCCACATTTATCCTTCAGAATATCATTGTATGTGCCAGCAAGGATATTGTATGCAATAAAATGGAAGGCAGATACCCCAATGTTAGAGGAATTGATAGAAAAGATCTTGGGAATGGCAGAAACAGACATCATATCTGAGATTTTGAATGAACAATCAGTTAAAAAAAGCAAGAGAGACTTGGGAACCAGCATATAAATTGATCCAGAATAAGCTTGAAAAATCCTCTCTGAAATGAAAATGTTGAATAATATGTAATATATCTGATAGAAAGATCAACAAACTATATGTAGTAGGGCTAAAGATGCAAAATTGTAGTGTGATTATAAATATTGAGATTAAGGGTATAGTGATGTGCCACCCCTCTCCTAAAACCCATGTTCCCTTTCCCATTTACCCTATCCTTATTCCTTATTATAAAATAAAATTGTATTTTTTTTAAAAAAAAGAATGTCACTGTATGTGCCTGTTCTTAACACCAATAGCAGTGTACCCTGAGGAAATGTAATAACTGAGATGAATAGTTTTATTTTTACTTGCTGTTGCAAAACAACTGCTAGCAGCTATTCAAAACAGTTTTTTCAAATGGGATACTCACAGCTTACCAATCTTTTTGTTACAAAGCACTTTTTTTTTTAAAAAAAAAATCCCACAAATGATAGGGCACACTTGGTAACTTTTGGAAAGCCAGAAGTGCTTTATATGAATACAGTAGAGCTGTTGATAGCATATTGGAGGGGTGGTGGTGGAATAACCGAAGTTCAGGGTGTTCAAAAAGAAGTACTTCCTGACCACAGAAGGTCAGCTGAACAACTATAATGCAGAATTATTCAGATCCATGGTCTCACCCTGTGTTTTAAAACTATGATGTCTATACATTACTTCAGTGATCCCCCGCCTATCGCTGGGGTTAGGGACCTGACCCGACCCGTGATAACTGAAAATCTGTGATATGCTGATGCAGGTCAGGTTGGGTGAGGGGGGCCTAAATGGGGGCTCTTTTACTTACCCCCAGCCTGGTGCTGCCCCAAATGGGACTGCGAGGGCCTTCCCAGGCCTTCTGGAGGCCCCTGGGAAGGCCCCCGCAGGCCCATTCGGGGCAGCGCCAGTCCTGGGGTAAGTATGGGAGGCCAGAAACAGCCTTTGCCCCTTACCCAAGGGGGGTTTTTTCATATAATATGGTCCGGCAATATAGCGGGACTGCAGTATATGAACCGTGATAAGGCATGGGACCACTGTACTATCAGAAGATGGAGCATGTCATGGCTGCTATAGTTTTCTCCCCTTTTGTAGAGGACATGCTTCTCATCATAATTTTTTATGGAATACAAAGAGAAAAATCCAGATGTGCTTGTGCCTTGATTGTAGGGATTTCATGGGCATCTAGTTGGCCATTTTGCAAAAAGGATTTTAGACTGTATAGGCCACTAGTTTCATACAGCATAGCTCTTTTGGTGTCCGTATCTTTAGCTGCTTTATTGGAGTGGGATAGGATATTTCCCAGATGGAAAGAGAGAACAATCAGTATGTAGAAAATGAGACTGTGAGAAGAGAAACTAAACTCCAGGGAAGGTAACAAATGGGCAATAACTGTACTTTTATTGCACTACAGACTTGTTATAGAAAGATATATAATATGTGCAGGAGACCCCTGAGGTTGTAATTGCAGGTATCCATACTTGAAAATGAAGTCCATAATGAATAAATGGGACTAAGTTGTAAGCAAAATGAGTTTTGGATTACAGTATGATTTCCCCTTTTTGAAAATTCTAGAAATATGTCTATTGTGTAAGTTTAAAAAATAAGCTTGGTTTTAAAGTTTAAAATATTGAAGTGTCTTACTTCAGAAGTAAAAAAAAATCAAAATCATTCATATGTTCAGGAGGAAGGTGGGGAACCTTAAAATAAAAAGGCTGCTTTAAGCCGAATACTTATGCCATTTGAGGGAAAAGAAACTACTGTACTTTATAATTTGTTAAATTACAGTGCAGAATGCCAGTATGTGCTATTATAGTACTGAATGTTGTATATAGAATGGACTGTTTATAACAGGAAAAACACTGCTTAATATTAGGGCCATTTGAAGGCATAGTTATTCTTTTCGTATTATCTCAGTGCAGTTAGAATGCCTTGCAGTCAGTTAATGGGACTTCGGTCAAATAAAGCAATTTAAGGAAATGAATGTATGGGATGTATGTGGAAATCTACCTTTAATACCTTTAGAAGCTACACACTTCCTTATTTTCTTTCTTAGTTTTTATGCTACATTAACTTAAGACTTCTAGAACTCAGAATATTCTAATATTGCTGGAAATATTGGGGGGGGAGGGTCTGGTTTGAAGTTAAATTGCATAAGGCTGGTATATTTTGTCCAAGCATAATCTCTAAAGCAGAGTTTATAATTAGCAGATTGGATCAAATAAAAGGAGTCTTGAACACCAAAATGAACTGTAGTAAGTAGATGCAAGATATGTTAACTATCTGTAAAAATGCAACGTTTAATTGGAACTCTTGGAATGGTAATATTTTAGTGGTTTTTTGGGGGGTTATTCGTTTTGGCTTATTCTTGTTACTGTTGTCTCATTATTTATGTCTTTGGATTGGGGTGGGTAGTATTTTTTTTAAATTATGTTAGCTGTCCAGAGTGGTGCCTGGTCATTAGAGGGGCAGGATAGAAATATAATTAATAAAGTAAATAGTACAAACCCTGGATATTGTTCAGTTTTTAAAAATTGAAATGAATGTGCAGCAGTCTAACCCTAACACTTACCTGTTAGCATTTCTGGTGGCAGATAAGGGTTGACCATGGAGCAAAGCTATATGACATATGTCGCTAGATTAGAAGGCAAAGTTATGTAAGCCTGTTTATGCCAGAAATCTCTGGGGAGAATTCACATACCACTTTGTCAAATATTCTAGTGCTTTTTCCTTAAATTTGTTTGCATTTAGGTTTTGGATAATTGGGGCTCTCATCACATGAAAAACTGAATCTATAAGTACTTTGCTTCTGCTAGTGCCACAAAACAAAAGTAGATTGCCCATTTCTCTTCCCTTTGGGGAGAAAGGCAGCATAAAAATAAGTAGAAGTAGTAGTAGTAGTAGTAGTAGTAGTAGTAGTAGTAGTAGTAGTAGTAGTAGTAGTAGTAGTGGTAGTTGTTGTTATTATTATTATTATTATTATTATTATTATTATTATTATTATTATTATTATTATTATTATTATTATTATTATTATTAAATGGTTTATATTAAAGATTTTTTTAAAAAAAATCTGGTTAAGATCTACAAAGCACTGTACAGCCTGGGTCCTAGCTACCTTAAAGATCGAATCTCACAGTATGAACTGACTTGGGTGTTAAGATCATCAGGAGAGGCCCTTCTCTCTATCCTGCCACCTTCACAGGTATGTCTTGTGGGGACCCATGAAAACGCCTTCTTGGCTGCTGCACCCAGACTCTGGAACTCCCTCCCACTAGAGGTCAGGACTGCCTCATATCTGTTGTCCTTCGGGAAACAGGGAAATAACTTTCTCTTCAGGCAAGCTTTCCCTGAATGGTGGACTACCTATTATGTTTCTTTTATATGAATCTATAGGATCACATAGACTTTGTGTCCATAACTACTTATAATCTTATGTGATTACATTGACACTATGTTTTCAATGTTAGTTTTATATCACTCAAAACTTTAAATGGAACTTCACTCTCCTTTTAACTGCTCGTGTTCTCTTGTAACTTTACATGGAACTTTATTCTCCTTTTAACTGCTCGCATTTTCTTGTAGCTTCAATGTAATGTTGTCTATTAATGCTGTAAGATGTCCCTCAATCCTTTGTTCTCAATACTTATTTATTTATTTATTAAAAAAATTAGCCGCCCCATTACCAAGAGGTTTCTGGGTGGCATACAACAATGTATTAAAAACTATAAAACAATAAAATTATTAAAACTATAAAATACAATATAGTTAAAACAACATACAATACAAATTATAAAACCCTGCTGCTCATGTGTCAAGTCAAAACAAATCTAATTAAAATGGTGGCTGAACAGGAAGGTCTTTGCCTGGTGCCAAAAAACCAAATGTGTTGGCGCCAGGCAGATCTCCATAGGGAGAGCATTCCAGAGTGGGGGGGCAACTACCAAGAAGGCCCTGTTTTGACATGCGACCCCCTTACCGCTTTGAGGAATGGCACCTTCAGCAGGACTCCTGGCCTGATCTTAGAGTACGGGCAGGCTTATATGGAAGAAGGCGGTCCTTTAGGTAACCAGGTCCTAAGCTGTTTAGGGCTGTTTACTGGAACATGTCTGTCTTAATTGTACTGGACTGTATATTATCCCTCAATACTGTAAGCCACCTTGGGTCCTTTTCCAAGGAGAAAGGTGGGGTAAAAATACTCTAAAATAAATAAATAAATAAATAAATAAAATAAATAAATAAATAAATAAATAAATAAATAAAATAAATAAAATTACTTAACCTGTCAAAAAACTTTTTATCCTACTACTGGCAGGTGTTCCTCCAGCTTTGTCTCTTAAAAATTAGTGTAAAATTTAGCAATTTTAGTGTATTGTTTTAGTGCATTGTTTTTATTGTATTTAAAGGTTCTTATCATTTTACTCTAATTTTATAGGTTTTTTAACATTTTAATTATTTGAATTGTTTATTTGAATAGTAAGCCGCCCATAGACATTTGGGTAGTGGGCATCATATAAGCAATGTAAATAAATAAATAAATAAATAATAAATAAATAAATAAATAAATAAATAAAATATACATGTCAAGGAGAAGCTTCCAAAAAGATGCCCTTCTCTAAACCCCATATTATCCAATTCCATTAATTTTATAAACTTTTGTTTCTTGCTGTTTGTCATGCTTATTTGTTAGCTTATGATGAAAATTTATGTTTGAGTGCTGAGAGAAGCTAATCAGCTTTTAAACCTGGCCCAGCTTTTGTGTGTGTGTGATATTTGGATGCTTTTACAGCTGGAGATGGAAACAGTCACTACTGCTGTCAGAGAAGTAGATGGACTTTTAATATTGCGCTAGGGAACAGAGGAAAGTGGTTTACCAGTAACTGGTTTCTAGTAGGGTTGTAAAACAGCTTCACATTTCACCCACATAATCCTTAGGAAAAGGTAAACGGCCAGGAAAATAGCTGTTAATTTTTTGCTCCCTATCCAAGTTAGTACCAAAGAGAAGGTGATAACTGCTAACTGAAGGTTGCCCCTTAAGTTTTTTAGGCACATCGGGTAAGTAGAATATTAAAGGTAGACGTTTATTATTCTGAAAGCTACTGGTTGAATTAAACTGAAGGTTTTGAAACAGCAATGTGCTTTCTGTGGCAGATCTAGTGGGAAAGAACGACAGCTTCATTGCAAGTATGTCCAAATAGGAGAGTTTTCATCATCACTTGCATTTTTGCAGAGCAGTAAGTGAGAAATATGCTACACTCGTTGTATGCATACCATGGAATTTACCAACCTTGGAAGGATGGAACATTGAGTCAACCTCTAGCTGGCTTCCTGAGCCCAGGATCAAACTCAGGTCATCGACAGAGCTTTCACTGCAGTACTGCAGTTTAGCCACTGTGCCACAAGGTATAATTCTTATGTACAGTGGTACCTTGTATAAAGGAATTAATTCATTCCAAATGCAATTATGTTAAGCGAATTTTCCTTTATACGAATTTCCCATAGTAATGCATTGACAACAGAGTAATCCCTAATCGCAACCATTTTTATGTTGTACGGATTCGCCCCATAGGCGATTCTGTTAAGCCAATTTCCCCTATCTCTGGAATTTTTTATGTTGTACAGATTTTATGTGATACAAACCGTTTGTTATACGAGGGTCCACTGTAGTATGTTAATTTTAAGAACAGTTGTTGTTCTTCTCACTCCTCACCCAACTTTTGGCAGGACATAGAAGTAATCAAATTGATTTTTTTACAAGAATACCTAGCTCCTTATGTCAGTTACCATACAATAGGTGACTGCCAGCATATGCAACACCTTGATGTCAGTCAAGATGCTTATATATCCATGGTTGATAAATGGCAGTAACAAACAGCACCGCTAGTTAGTGAATCTGAAATAGATAAGATAGTTCTACCTACTAAAGCACATAATCTGGCTGGCAGATAGGATGGTGGAGTATATTTTCTTTACTTATGTAATGCTGGGCAACACATTTGAGGAAGTAAGACAATGGGTTCTGTGAACACTAAAGGCCAGGAGAACGTATGCTCTGGCATTCTAAGCTGGTTCAAATGCCATGGACTCATTTCCAGATATTTTGCCAACAATTTCTGATCTATGTTGCTGTGTCATCATTAATGCAACATTAGTTACCCAAGATCATACATTGTTGTGCAATAATTCTATACAATGTGATTGTTGTAGAAACAAACTTGTGTGTCGATGGATATTTCCACAATATAATGTTTGTAGTTAATTGGTTTATATCTCAAAACTGGCATACAGGGAATAAAAAAGATTGGATGCAATTCTTACCTGCAGTTATTAGAAGCTATCTATCATCCTAGCAGTTTCAAATGATTTGAACTCTGACTAGTTATACTGTGGTCTGGGGTCATTAGGAAGGGGGAAATGAAAAAGCAAGATGATGTATTTGATGCTGTGTGAGTTCAGTGTTAGGAGTTATGATGTTGAAGGATGTGAACTTATGAAAGTAGTACGGAGTTACATAGGCATTGAGAAGTCTGTGTATGCGTTTGCATGTATGTGTGTGCATGTGTACATGCATGCAACCTTTTTTTTTGCAGGCCCGTAGGTAATATATTTATTTTGCTCTTTATGTGATACGAAGAACATTCTCAGTATGTTAATCTTCTGCAGTCATTATAGATTGGAAAAGCAAGCCTGTGGATGATGGTTGGAAGATGAGGCTTAAAAATTAACTTGTTAAAGACTGGTAGATGGATTACACTGTTAAACACTAAAAATGCTCAGTTTGCTAAATTAGTAATGTTAATCTGTTGCTCCAACAGCAGGATTTACATAGTTCCTTGATCTCTAATGTAACACTTGCCGTTGGGTGCTCTAAACTTGCTCTTTTTGTTCTTTTAAATTTCTGGTGACACTTGTTTCTAAGCGGGCTACAAATTGTGCAGTGTGAGGTGGGGATAATAAGTTCTAACATGGCTGAAACTTGTGAGGCTAGGGAAGACTATTAGATATTTTCTGCCCTTCATGAGTTGAAGCAATATTCATGCATCATCAGCAACAATGGCTTCACAGAGTGAAGAGCCACCACCTCTCTGATCACTTTCACATGTACTTGTATAGCGTATTCCTACATAATCTATTTTAGATGGCATACAAAATGAGTGTTGATAGTTTTCTTTCCTGCACTGAGCTCCCTCTTGGCTAATTCTGGTCAGAATTATCAATTTCCTAACATATGCACCCACTCAATGGGACTGTCAGCCAACTGAAAACTACTGACTTCCAGTCTCCCATGGATAATTTAGTTTCTTTGTGCTTTCCCTTCCTGGAAAGAGTTGTACATACACATGTGCTCTCAGGAGAGATCATAGCACTAGGTAATGCCTAAAAAATGTTATAAACATTACTTTTATGTCATTGTACTTATTGATACCTTGATTTGACTGATCAAAAAAAAGTAATTTTAATATTAATGCATTAATGAGATGGATCTTAAAAGAACTGCTGGGAAATCCTACAACTGACATATCCACTTGGATTAATGAGGTAGCTTTCTGTGTAAAACATTTGAGCAGTTAAACCCATCTTTGCATTTCCTTAAATCTTCCTGCTAAACTTCAGCTGCCTACATCATAGAATACATTGTGTTCAAGTCCTTTAAGCTTCTTTTGTATAATGTGGCTCAGGGATTAAAATAAAAATATTCTATGCCACCATTTGCTGATTTATAGTCTCTTTCCTTGAAAGGCTGAAGGGAGAAGGTTGAACAAAGTTGAAAGGCATAAAACCCATAATTATGCAGAAATTCTCCCCAGTTTCCTTCAAATTATGGTGCATCCTTGGAGGACCACAGAATATTTTACATATGAAGGCAATATTCATGAGAAATGGTTTCAAACTGATTTTGACATTAGTCTCCACAGCAAGTCCCATTTTAATCTGTACAAAAGGAAATCCGCTAAGAAATTGTCTGACATGACTGTGGCTAATGAGGTTCACCTGTAGACCTCTGTGAAATAAATTTGCCCTATTTCAGCCCTTTGGTTAGCATTTTGTTGCTTTTAGGGGGATAAGAAAATAAGTGCATACGCTACAAAAGTTGAACGTTTGTAATGTGCCATTTGGGTAGATGTTCTAAATAATGTGAAACAAGTCTTCTAATTGTGACTAATGCCACAAGTCATTATAATGGCTGTGCTCCATCAGACATGATAAGTGTTCTCGTGAGGTGTGTGCACTCTTACCAAATGCAGAAAAATAGCCCTCTTTGATTTGGAAAAGACAGGCTTCAGCTGACACCTAGTTTTCTCTAAGTTTGTTGTTCATAGGAGCTGCATGGCATAGTTGTTAAACTGTTGTACATCAGCCAGAACTGTCCCTATGAACCAGGGTTAAATCCTGGGTAGCCGGTTCCTGGTTAACTCAGCCTTCTCTCCTTCTGAGATTGTCAAAATAAATATCCAACTTTAAATGCTTTGGGACAGTATATAAGCAGCATACTCTGTAGAATCTGCCTTCTTGTGTGCATTTTAATGTGATGATGGTGGAGGTGCTTGGCCTGGTAGATAAACTAAGAGTGATGCTGTCAGGAAGCTTGAGTCCATTATCAGCTTGGAATCCAACTGGGTCACCCAAGGTGGGATGTTCAGAGCTTAGGCACCAGACTACCGTGTATCCACCCTCTTCAGGAGTATTGGTCACATAACGTAAAAGAGAATGAGTAGATCCAGTGGTAAAGGAGGCAGTGAAACCTCTGGAGGGCAGTCTGGAAGTTGAATCATGGCAACTGGGTTTCTTTTCTGGAAATGTTTCAATCTCTCAAGAAAAGAAGTCCAGTTGTCGTGACCTAACTTCCAGATAACATCACCTGGATGACTGAGAATCTTCACACACACACACACACACACACACACACACACACACACACACACACACACACACACACACACACACACACACACACACACACACACACACACACACACACTGGAGGGCAGATACTATACTATATTTGACTTTATGGCAAATATCTATACATCTATGTGTGGCCATAATTAAAGAGTCTCCTTGTTTCCTGGATAAGAGTTGTCAATTGTGCACATTTAATCACTTTTAAGACCACAGTTTGGTATACAGCTACTTTCCTGGGAAGCTTGATTCCGTAGACCATTAGTGGCTAAATTAACAACAGGCTATAGATAACAGCAGGAACAAGATCGAGTAATCACTGATTACCTTTGAAGTTAATAAGGTGGCTCTGGTTCCTCAGAAAGGAAATACCACTGGGAAAATCAGCGTATACAACACAATTATTGAGGTGTTTTACATTTGATACTGGCCTAAGGAAATCCATTGAGATGGATTTTAAGGATATGCACAGTATACATTTTATCTCAGCTGTCTCACTGATTCTTGTCCTGTAATATTTCTTCCCAGAGTGGCACCTTTCAGATCTTGTGTCGAGTGTCTAAGGAAATTAAAATGATTTGAAACTGGCATACAGTGGTACCTCTGCTTATGTGTGGATCTACTTACGATCAATTTGATTTACGAGCCCTTTTTCACTGCCACCGTATGAATTTTAGATGCAGTTTCCTCTACTTATGATTCCCCCAGCCTTGCATTCCGGTGGGCGTTTTGAAGCGGTGAGCGCTGGGCAGCAGGTGGGGAGGGGTCGTGGAACTGGCTCACCTCCCTAGCGTTGCCTTCCTCACCCGGGCTTTGAAGGCAAGCACCAGCCAGCTGGGTAGCAGGTAGGGGGAGGAGGGGATTGTGCCACCACCTCACCCAGCTCTTCCCCAGCAGCCTTGCCTTCCAGCGGGTTGTGGGGGGGAGTGGAACCGACTCACCTCCCCCAGCCTTGCCTTCCCCACATGGGCTCGTGCTGTGCCAAATTCAAAAGGATCCAGCCTTCTCCCTCCTCTCCTTCACTTGGGTGAAGGGGAGAAGGGGGGAGGCTGGATCCTTTTGAATTTGGCACTGTACGAGCACCCTTGGCTCTAGCCCTTTGAACTCGCCTGCCCCCACCACCTTCCCATAGGAATGCATTGAAATCTGTTCCCTCCAGAACAGATTAATTGATTTGCAATGCATTCCTATGGGAAGACTGTGCTCTACTTATGATTTTTTTTACTTAAGAGCGTGCGCTCATAATGCATTAAATTCGTAAGTAGAAGTACCACTGTATTGCCATTCCTGATGTTCAGTTTTTGTCCATTAATTTTTTTGTACAGAGATTGTCCCATTTGTCTCATATAGAGTGTGGAAGGGCATTGTTGGCAAAAGCTGGCATAGATACCATTGGCAAAGGAACAGGTAAAGCTATTATTGATATTATACGTGACATTGTTGGTCCTGTGATCATGTTGCCAGAATAAATATTGGGGCAGACCTGGCATCTGGGTTCCTAGTCGGACTTAGTACACATCTCTGTGTTAATGTAATGGTGATGTGGGAAAAAATTGTTAATGGAGTTTTGATTTTGCATTTTTCAAATGGCACCTTGATTCACTTCTCTATCTCCACATAAAAACATATTCCTGATATTTAATGTGTTTAGCCATGATGTAAGATTTAGGTAAGTCTTGTTAACAATTGACGTGCTCCAGTGAGAAAAATGTCTATTTTTTAATAAAGGTCTTTGTTGTATTTTTCTTTTTCTTTTTGTATGTAACTTTATTACCATAATAATTTATATAAACTTAGAAGAGTGGATTCTACTGAATTTGCAAGGACTCAAAATTCATAGAAAGGACAGTTTGTAATCAATTAATTTGCCTGTGGCAGTGAAATGACACAGTTGGAAATACAACTTTGGAAAGTCATTTTATCATTTCTTTTCTTGTCCTTAAGAAAGTGATTAATGTAAACCATATTATTTAGCTCTTTGCTGTATTATTCTAGAATGCCTTAGGCATGGAACACACTGTGGGTTCTGAAGAGAATGGCTCTTTGAGCAACCCCTTAAATGGAAGTTTTAGACTAGTTCTTGATAACAGAATGAATGTTAGTAGTTCCTTGATTACTATCCGTAATACAGTGTATTTCATGGGGAGAAACACATCACTGATTTCCCATAACTGCTTGTCAAATCCAGTAGCTACTTGCAAACAGTGCAGTTGGTGAATGCATCTAACTCATTACTTGTGCTTGGGCATAAGAGCACATTTTTTCCATTGTGCAGGCAACCAGCTGTACACAGAACATCAATAGTTCTGTAGTTGATTTATGTGCCAAACTTCTCCTGCATGTCAATACCCATATATTCCTTTCTTTACACAAAAACAAAAATTTGAAAGACACTATTTCTGTGTTTCCTAGGATTTGCCATTGGCCTGCTTCCTCTTTTTCTTTCTCTATTACTGGGCATTGTTTTGAATGTTTTGAATTCAGATGGGCATTTCCAAATAATGAATCCACATTGCATCTAAATTCTTCCTTCTTCCTGTACTTCTTTTCCCATTTATTTTGCTTGGACCATCATCTATTACAATCTGTACTTTTTATTTCTCTATGTGTGACCAAAGTATTCTAGCTTTCTACATTGTACATCTTTTATGATGTCCTGTTTTTTATTGATTTGATTTACTAGTTCTTTATAGTAATAGCGACCAAGAAATGCTTACGATTTTGCAGTAAGTACATTTCATATGTTACTGTCTTTTACTGCACTTGTCATGGCTAATGTGCGTGATGCCATACCACAAAATACTTACTGTCACACAATGGGTATTTTCTAAGCCTATTTTCAGGGTTTTTCTGCATGTTGCATTCTTCATGTTAAGAAAGCTGCTCTGCTCTATCTCTGTTCTGACCTTTACTTTGTAGCTATGATTCTATTATTCATTTAGTCAGGTTACTTATATTTGACAGCACAATCCACAATTCCAATTTGGATCTTAAATGTATTTCTTGGGTTGCTTGCTTTCCAGTGATCATCATAGATTTTTCTTAGCATTCATTTTAGACAATATTAATTCCTAGCTTCATTGAGTTTACTGGGTAATCTTTGCAGGCAGTCTAAATAAACACTCATCAACCTGTAGGCGATGCCACCACCACCCCGGGCCATGTTTGCGGTACTCCAGCACCTTGAACATAACTTTTTACCCCCAAACTCCTCTGTTAGCCTCTGATTTTACCATAGTTTAAAAACACCAATTCTCTCTAAAAATCCCAATATATTTTGGACAAGTAGAATATGCAGGGGTTTCTTCAGTTTAAACATCATGTTTTAGTTAACCCTTCCAAAATTGCCTAGCCTGATCTAAATAGTCAGCTGTAATACATTCAACATCCAAATTCTGAACTTTCCCAAACTTGATTTTTTTTTAAAAAAATTCCTTTATGTAGTTTATTATTGCAATATTGATAGTAATTGCCTCCATTTGCTGCCCATTGATACAATAATATTATATGATGGTGGCTGAGGAATTTCATGTTTTTCAATGATGACCTCCTTCCCCAATGTTTCTCCAGGTTTACTGATATTTGGGTGGAATCCCATTTTATACATTCCATAGTGGCAATATAACATTATTAAAATGAGGTGAAGAGAAGCATGATGAATATTTTGTTATACCAAGAAAGAGTTGAGTGAACCCATTGACTGTGACAGTGATGTGTGAACAGAACCAGCTATAAAATTAACACTATGGCTGAAATCCTGTTCCATTAACATATGCTGGGTATGGGTGATAATGTCAATAACCACTGGCTATTGTTCAGAATTATAATAATAATAATACACACACACACACACACACACACACACCAAGTGCCAGGCTCCTTTGTGATGTCTTTCATTGTGAGAGAAAATTGGGGGACCAAAGTCTTTAACTCCTGGGTGGGGAATCATGCTACCACCAGAAATTTTCGGAAATAAAAATCTTTCCAATCCCATGGTTTCTAATGGCATTCCTACAATGGAAGTGACCAGAAGGGAGCCCTTTGGACATTCGGTGAGGAGCACTGGAAATTTCACCCTTACATGGCATAAATTATCAAACAGTATTTCAGCCCATCTCTTGCATAAAAATGTAGGCATCTTTATACCTCAGGACAGCATTTTTACCACATTTCGTAAAGCAAATGGCTGGAACAACTGGGCAGGAGGGGACATATGAGAAGTGCAGTGTTATGTTGTATCGATGCTAAGGGAACCTGATTATTTCATCATGAAGATGAGGATGAATTTTTTTAAGGGCACAGATGCAATCTACTTGAATCTACAATCTTGGGCATACAGCAGAATGGGATGGTTACTGAAGCTAGACACAATACCAAACTTTGTTGTTTTAAATAAACATACCGTTTTGTCCTTTGTAGCTCTTTCACTTGGGTCAGTTCAGGAACAGTGGATAACGTAAGCCATCATCATAAGTACTTCCTTGACTTTGAAGTGTTTTATCTGCCTTCTTGCACCATTTTTTCCTCCACCTTTAGGGTCTTTGATAAATGATTAGTTCTTGGAGTTAAATGCTGAAAGTTAGTTGCATGTTCCAGGAAGAAGTAGCTTTTGTTTTTCAAGATATTTTTGGATTGCAGCTTCCATCACCCTTAGTCAGCATAGCCAGCGGTGAGAAATTATAGAGTCAGATGGTCTATAAGCATCTGGATGGCTGCAGTTTTCCACAACCAGTGTGTCATAAAGCACACAGTAGTAATATGTGACTCCCCTCACCCCTTGTGGTTTACTATAGGATTCATTTTCCTAGTTGCTCTTTTCAGTAGCTGCAGTTGTTCTTACAATTTTTGGACACTCCGCAACATTGGCAATGACAGAAAGAGAAGAAAAGCACTCACAATTACTGCAACTGCACATGATATGTCCAATTTTATGCCTGCCTATCAGGAGTGGGTTTTCTTGGTCTTTCTCTTTAACCATCAGAAGTAAGCCAAGGACATTTACACTAGCAATTGAGGGCTACATTCCTACTTGCTTCTTTTCCCACTTGGAGTTTGTGCGCCAACTGCAGTCAGTGTGTACAAATATAGGCACTTGAGCATTCTCTAAAAATATGTTCTCTTATTTTGTTCTCTTATTTTGGTGGAGAGGAAAGAAAGCCCTTTGCCCTGACTTAGAGCCTTTGACAAATAACTTAGTTGTCTTAAAACATTTTGATTACACTCTTATTTTAAAAACAACAATCCATTAGAGTTGTTAAGAATAAGCCATATTTTCCTCCTGGGATGCACGAAACGGGCAGCCATTAAAACTTGAACGGGTAGGCTTACTTATTGAGCCAGTAAATGTTATCTCTGGCTGACAGAAAATAAAAGTGCTAGTTGTGCTAAACTTTGACAAATGACTTTCCTTCTGACACTTTTGCCTTTCGGAGAGGGCTGAACTTAGATTCTGTGACTAGATGGCCCGTGGAGAATATCTTTTATTACAGCTATAAGCAATGCTGGACTAATGAGCAGACCATTGCCAGAAGATACTAAATTCTTCACAGGAGAAACTAGGTGAGGGTATTAACCTGACATTGGTTGGTTCCTTCAGTACAGAGTGTCTCCCTGCAAATGTTAACTAACAGTCTGCCGAGACAGTCTATAATCTGTGATAGTCTGAGAAGAAAACTGTTGTAAACAGTGCTTTTCATCCATGCAGTGAGTTTTAACAAATGAATAAAAACCTTCCCACTCCCTTCACCTTTTTGTTCATTTTTATTTCAGTAGGAAGGGGAGAAATTAATGTTACATACACAGCTGTAACTAGGAAGCTGCAGGTACAACAAGCACCCTTATAGTTGAGACAGCAATGCTGACCTTTGGATGCTGCATTTTTCCCTGTCTCTAAGTCTTTTCGGGTAATGGCTCTGAGTAATAGCTGTTCTGTCTGGTCTGGCATTTCTATAAACCTTAAATAATCTGGTACCTTTGATTTGAAGTTGGGTTTGATTTAGAGTTGTGACTGTATCCTTTTCTCCTATACCCTCTTACTCCTACATATATATTTTATTTCCTTAACACTTCATAGCTTACCTAAAAGTACAGTAGTAGCTAAATCAGCTTTCTTTTTTAACTGTGTTGGGAAGTAGTTGCTGATCTTGTCTTCACGTCCACCTCTCCACACTACTGTTACTGCCTAAGAGAATAACAGATTTTTGAGCAAACAAGACTAGAATTTGCATGACTAGCCAAATAAATGTCAATTGCCACATAATGGATTTGTATGTATTAATGCTGGTATGTTACATGTATTTTTTATTTATTTATTTATTTATTTATTTATTTATTTATTTTTATTTATTTATTTATACATACATACATACATACATACATACATACATACATACATACATACATACATACATACATACATACAACTTATATGCCGTCCCCTACACAAAGGTCTCTGGGTGGCAGAGACCTTTTCTGTGTTTGTATGCCTTATTGATTTTGCTGGAATGATTTTCCTCCTTCTGTCATGTGGCTCCAACACATCCCAAACAATCCTTTACACCAGGCCTGCCCAAACTTCAGCCCTCCTGATGTTTTGGACTACAGCTCCCAGAATTCTAAGTTTAGATTGCCAATGGCAAAGGACTGTGGGAGTTGCAGTCCAAAACATCTGGAGGGCCGAAGTTTGGGCAGGCCTGCTTTACACCATTTGAAAACCACCCAAAATCAGGGCTCCTGGGATGACATTACTGGTGGTGATGATTTTCAGTAATTAAAAAATTCATCTTCCTATCCTGTGCTCCTATGCCTTTTGAGCCATGGGACGGCTGTCAAAACAATTTAATTTCTAAAAAAATTACCCCTGATTATCATGTCAGCTGTCTTCAGCATGCAAAATTAGAGCAACAGGGTTTCAGCCATTGTGTGGAATAGAGATGGGCACGAAACGAACAATTTTTTGTTTTCGTTTTCGTTTTTTCATTTGATTATGTAACAAAACGACAAACGAATTTTGTCTCTGAAATGAAACGAAATGAACAGAAACACCAGAAATTTTGTCGTGCGTTTCGTTTCCGTTACTGCATTATGAGTGAATTGCTTAAAATCCTTTAAAAAATCACAAAAGCTGAAATAAATGGTAACGAAATGGTAACGAAACGAATGAAAACGAAAATGAATTTTTTTTCAAAAATTTGTGAAAAACAGAATCGAACCGAAACGGACCCTCCAAACAACAAACGACAAATGAAATGTAATTTTTTTGATTCGTGCCCATCTCTAGTGTGGAATACTGTTGTGTACAATACTGCCTACGGGACTCAAAGCTGCACAAGGAATAGCCAGATTTACGGCAGATAGAAGGCACAGCTAGCTGCACAGTAATTATGTAATAATTGTAATCAGGCAAATGTGGACTGCCTGTACGTAATTCCCTGTGAATTTATACAAGCATAATTTTGCATTGACCGAGCATAATTGGATTTCAGCCAGTGTTGGATACTAAATTACTGATTATTGAGGGTTTAGGCATCTAAAGACTGAAGTTCTCCATCATATGGAAACTTAAGGTTGGGTACCACTGCACCATATGAAAACAAGAGCATGTGATCTATTAAAAATGCTCTCATCAAATGTGGTGTGTTGTAACTTACCTGGTAATATGTGAAGTCAATGTAAAATGTATCAACTTTTAAATCAACATTTCTTGTAAAGTTTCAAAACATTTCAAAATTTTTCTTCTTAAGCACTGTATTTTACTCTTCTTTTACCCTTTACTATTGTCACATTACAAAATAATTTGGGTTAAATCTAATTTTAGTCCGAGAATAAACCCAGTGAGGTGTAAAAGACAGGGTCATTCCAAATGATGTGAGCTCAGTTGATTTCAGTTGGTCTGTTGTGGTTGAAGTTAATTCCTCAACTGTGATCCATCTACAATTGAACATGCATTAATTCTGATAATTTTAGATTCCGAAGAAATCAAAAGTTCACAAAAAACGTTGAATCCCCATAATTTTAACTTTTCCCATAATTTTAACTTTTGTAATATTTGTAATATTTTGTGATCTTAATAAGATCTTGAGGAAATCAATCGAATGTATGTTATCTTTCTTGGAAATCATTGGGTACAACTCCACTTAAACTCAAGACAATATAAGGATTAATGATATTACTTTCTTCCTTCTTCCATCTTTCTTTTTGCCCCACCAGGGAGGTAACATCTTGCTTTGTTGTCCAGAGAGATGTAAGGAAGGGCCGTGGTTTCTGGCATCTTCAACTTAACCTGAACCAGGATTTGTATCACCTTTCTTATCATAACTTTTTCTGTCTTAACAAGGCTTCTTTGTTTATAAATAAATGTGGGCACAATTCCATTACAAGCGGTGGATGTGTGCTCACATTATCATTCTGAGTTTTAAAGGATTGAATCCACACATTAATGTTACTCCTGTACCACTCTTTTGTTTATTCTGTGGCAATAACCACTGTCACATGTTCCTGCAGCTAAGATGGACATGAACCATGGTTTGGTGGTGCAGCATAGTGCATCTGTTTGTTTGCACAGCTGTTCCATGGGTGCACCAGCTTCTCTTGCCCTTCAGGTGCCCACTGAGAAGCAACACCTGGAGGAGGCAGGGTTGGAAAACCGTATTGCTGCTTCTAAGTGGGCACCTGTCGGAGGGGGGTGGAGCAAGGGGATCTAGACCACCTGTGGAACTACTGTGCAGCCAGACTGCTGAAACATGGGTCATGCACATCCCTGCTTCAACTCATGAACTGGCCAGTTATCACTTGGATTCTTGGACAATAAGCTGTTAAACATCTGCTGACTTCAAGCTTCACTAGTGTAGTAATGTAGGCTCATGTCTTTTGGGCAGATTTTGCCATCAAGCAATGAAGAAAACCCAGCCTTCATGACCACAAGCAGTACAAACATCCTACTCAGCAGATACCCTACCCAAGAGGATACAGGCCTTGAAATGCATTTACTAAAGCTGGAAAATATTCCCAGGCCTATTTGTTGCTGAAAATGTTCACAACCTTTCATCATAGGAAAGAAAGTCATTAGCATCTCATGAAAAGTATGATTCTGTCTAAATTCAGCTTTAAGTGATGTTAAGAACTAAAAGGATTTCAGCCCCATGTTACTTATTTTTCTCTATGAGAAAATAGGATATGACAGAAATTGTCTTTGAAAATATGAAACTCTTAACTTTGTCTATTAGTTTTGTTTGGTGTTTTCTTTAAAGTAATAATAATGCCATTTTATTTGTTATTGAAGTTTTAAACTATTTTCATCAGTTGCACATTTGCTTCCTTGGATTTCCTGATATATAAAGAGAAAATAACCCTCATTGTTTAATGGAAAATGATCTTTGTATTTATTTTTTCTCATGCTAGCATTCTTGTTCAAATATATTTTTTAGTTCAAAAGAAGGACTAATTCAGCCCTGCAAGCTCTGTTTGATCTTGGTTCTCATTTTTATATTTAATATGCCTGTTATTTTCAGCCCATTGTTCATAGTGATATTAGTAGAATTACATTCAAGTATTCCTTTCACTTGTAAATAGCCTCCCTGCTAAGTTCCCCAACAAGCTCTGAAATTTTGTTAAACTAAATGTATGGTTTATACAGTTGCTTTCATGCTGTTTCTATTATGCACTGTCGAGACACTTCCAATTTACGGTGACTGTTATAAGAATATACAGATGGCTGAGATATTACCATTGGTACACTCTCTCACCCTGTAGATTTTTGTTGTGAAGTAAGGATTTCGACCCATATTTCTAGAGTCCTTTTCTGACATTCTGTCGACTACATCATACTGTCTCAGGTGTACAGATGCTAGGTATAATCAAATGCTTCATTCCAATATATTCATGGCCAACAGTTTTTCAAATTGATGACTCTGGAGTATGTCCCCCCCCCAAAAAAAAGAGGAATGTTAGGATAATAATAATTTCATTACCAAGGCATCTGAATTAATTTGTAGGGAAGTCTCCCTCAAAGAACAGGGAGTTGGCCTGCAACTCCCATCAGGGGAGTGACATAGAATCACGTATAGTTCAGAGTGATTTTATCTCCTCTCCCTTAAAGAATTTCTTTATTTGTTTAGAGAGTTTTTGACATTAAAAGTGTAGATCTCTCTTGAATAATAGTTGGAGGGTAAATGTTCTAGAAAAGAATTTTTATTTACATTTAATAAGTACCACAGACAACTGGATGACAAACAAAGGGGAAAGGTGATTATAATTACTTGGAGATCCATGTTTCCTTTCCTTGCCCAGTATGTTTGGGAAGGTTTATTCTTAATAAGAAATTTTGCTCTTGCATGAGATTATTTATCAGTTAAGCCTCATGGATTCAGGGTGGATTAATAAGTGGTCACATTGTATCAAAAACAGATGAAGAAGCAGTTTTTTTAATGCTTTTATAATGTGTTGTCAAGTCAAATCTGATTTATGGTGACCCTTTTTTTAGAGCAGCCTAGGCAGAGAATACTGAAAGCATTTTCTTCTTCTGAGTACATCCCAGGACAGTGCACCTCTCCCAAGGCCACACAGACTGGCTCTTCTCACCGGAGGCACACTGGGGTATTGACCTCCTGACTGCTGGCTTCTCAGCAAGATACCTAAACCAGTCAGCTTCTGCACATTATGGAGGACTGCAAAATGTTTGCAAAGCCTTTAGTTTCCTAGCAGTTGCCTTCAGTGTTCCTTTTGAGAAGTTCTTTGCAGAGTACTATATACATCTTCCACAGGGGGGCTAGACCAGTGATGGCGAACCTATGGCACGGGTGCCAAAGGTGGCACTCGGAGCCCTTTCTGTGGGCACCCGACATTGGCCCTTCATAGCCACTTGTATACAGGTTAAATTACTGTATTGGCACTTTGCAAACAAATTAGTGGGTTTTGAATTGCAGTTTGGGCTCTCGGTCTCTAAAAGGTTCGCCATCACTGGGCTAGACTGTCCTTCTGCATGCAGGCAAAGGAGGGGTGAAAATAAAGTAAAATAAATGCCAGACAACGAAATAAAGAATTTTGAGGATTTTTATTCTTGAAAATGGCAGTTGCATTTTAGGACTTTCTTAAAGGGGCTAGTCAGTTTTCCCCCTATCCTAAACCATTAAAAACAATACCACAGTTCAGAATCCACCCTTTCACTACAGTGGTACCCTGACTTAAGAGCAGCTGAACATAAGAGGAATTAAACTTAAGAGCGGAAAACTGTTGGCATTTTAACTGCCACCTTACAAATTTTAGATATGGTCTGCTCGACTTAAAAACAGTTTTCTTTCATTTTTTTCATTTTAACTTATTATTTTTTTCAATTTTTTAGATAGGTACCCAGACGTAAGAGTAGTTCGACTTAAGAGCATGCATTTGGAATGGATTAAATTCATAAGTTGAGGTACCACTGTAGTCTGAGGAGTAATATTTCCTGGGTAGATGGGAGGGAACATAGTGTGATAGATCTGCTACCTGGATGGCTTGTACCCAAGTGCCTGTCCTCTCCCTCCCTCCACTCCCCCCCCTCTCTCCCCAACGCTATGCTGTTACAGCATAGTATCTTCCATTTATTTCTTTAGGGTCCTCTGTTCTTATGGAATAAAAGGGGTCAGGCCCAGAGGATGTGAAGTGGAAATTATTAGAAGGAAGTTGAGAGTTCATCAGCCTATTGCTGGCATCAAATGCAATAAAGAAGCTGTCTTGTCTCAAATCCTAACCCACAGTTTCACCCATTTGGAGTCTGAAAATATTAATTAAAAAAACCCACAGAAATACATTTTTCAAGATGTAATTAATGGACCTGGCTATGAGAAGGAGCCAGAGGTCATGCTATGATTGTTTTTACTATTATCTGCAGTTTTCATCATCCCTCACAAATACAGTGAATCCTATTGTACATGATTGTTGCTGATTTAGAGAATTCTTCAGTAAAACTTGAAAGATTCTTTGAAATTGTTAGCCTGACAAAGAAATCCCAATAAATGAATTCATTTTTAAACAATGTTCTAAACTTTAGACAGTTACTAATGTGATGGGCTGTGTTACACTTGTGTATCTTTTTTGTGGGATGGTGTTTCAACGTTAAGGGAATGAGCTGTATAATCTGACTTTAACAGGGTTAAAAGTCTTCAGATGTCTTCAGATGTTAAATTCACTAAAAATACACAACAAGAAGCCATATTCCATATTCTACCTGTTGTTTCTAGAGATCTGTGTTTCAGGAAATTAGATCACAAACAAAAGAGTATGCTTGTAAATTAGGGTAAAGAATATGTAGCCGTCAATGCATTGAAGATTAAGGCTTTGGTTGTTTGCTGTATCTTTTCCTGATAGTCATAGTCATAGGCATTCTTCAGTCTTGAGAGATTATGGTATTGCGTTATAGAAGTCCTAAAGCAACATCTTCTGTGGCTAAAAAGGCCAGGTAACTGCCCCTTCTCATGTTGTTTCCACACTGCATGCAAAAATGATGTGGCCTCTTCAGAGCTCAAGGCCTGGGTAGATAAATATGGAGGTTAAAACTATTACTTAAGCAGAAAAAAAACCTCTCCACTTCACTTGAATGGCAGAGACAACATGATTAGTTCCAGATGCATCACAGGAGTTGCCAGAACATGATTGTACATAGTCATGAACTGCCTCCCCGACTCTGGCTCCGTATTTTGCCTCAAGGTTACGTCCTGAAGCCTTTTCCAGAAATGGATATAGTCACAAGGTCATGGAGGTTTAAAATCAAGAGTTTTCCTTCTCCTAGAAGATGTCTCTCCCGTTTTATCTGCCGGTGGGGCATAAAGCCTTCTTCTGCCTTCAAAACCATTGACCATCCTCTCCTGTAAACCTAGGAAGGGGCCCTTATGAGGTACCACCACCCGGGCCAGTTGTAACTCCTAAACCCTTTTCCATGCAAGGCGGCAGTTCTAAAAAAAAACACTAGTGGTTGCAAGAGCCAACAATGGACAAAGAGTTGATATTAAACTGATGTAATAGATGAAAACAGTGTTAAAAGTCTTCAGATGTCTTCAGATGTTCAATTCACTAAAAACAACAAGAAAATGAAAATGAAAGGGAGGAGCACTTGGTGTTAAGTGTCAGCCATCTTTTCCTAATAATAAAGTGAAAACAGTAAAGGTTAGTACACGACCAAAACAAAAATTAAACAAGTATTTTCAAATGACTTTTCTGAATCTCAATTGGTATGCAAACAAACGGATCCATGGATAAGCAAATATGCTTTAAAATGTTATAGCAATCGTTCAGACAATAGAACTGCTGAGCTTTGTATTAATATATATTTGCAGAACAGTGGTATATTTGCTGTGTCAGCAATTTAAATAGCATTGACAAATTTTTCCTTTTAAAGCAAACCTGCTGAGAACAGTTCATTATTATAAAGATGTTGTTTTGAACTAAAAACACAAAGGGATGAGTGAGAATCCCTGAGGTTCTATTTCTTTCAGCTTTCCTTGCACTATTTTCAGTGTAGGAGTGAAGTTGAGCACTCTCTCTCTCTCTCTCTTTCTTTAAAACTCAATTTTTATATATATTTTACATGCTAGGCTGGTTCAGAATCAGTCATCCTATTAGTGAGAAAACCTGCTTTTTTGTGGGGAAGAAGATGTTCCATTTATTTATGTTTAGCTGTTGTCACAGCATTATCAAGGAAGTGTGCTTCAGATGCAATTTGGAGTGAGCTTAAACCATTGTTGTTCAACTGTATCCTATATGTACAGCATGCTTTTAGGCAAGAATCTTATATAATGCATTTGTGCCGGATGGAAACGATTGCTACCCTAAGATATCTGTAGGCTTTCCAATTCAGTACTTGCCAAAACCTTAGTAGTTACACCTACAATTTACCAGTCAATTTTAGATTGTTTGTGTTATGCCAGCTTAAGAATACAATAGGATTGTGGCCATCAGGATGCACTGGTCCCTAATTGTCACATACAATTTTATAGCCTTATATATACACTTTTGTTAAGCTAAATCCCAAAATTAACAACTTTGTAAACACGTGTGTGCACATACGCATAGACACAAACACAGACACACAAAATGTGAGATAAAGGATCTATTTGTTTATAAATCAGGGTGCAAAAGGTGTTATGAGTATATAAATTCTCAGAAAGAACAGATTTCTTTTAGTAAATGATGATGAATTCAGTTTCACTTGATATTGGCTTAAGAAAGCAATGTTTGATTTTTCCCTATGTCACAAAGTGTGTGTTGTGTCATTACAGTTGTGACCAACTCTTCATGACCCCATGTCCATGGAGTTTTCTTGGCAGGAATACTGGAGTGGTTTGCCAGTTCCTGCTCCAGGTGCCTACAGCACCTGGTATTCCCTGGTGGTCTTCCATCCAAGTACTAACCAGGGCCGACCCTGCTTAGCTTCCGAAATCAGGCGAGATTTATTTATTTATTTATTTATTTAAAGACTTATATCCCGCACCATCTTCCCTAACGGGAACTCTGGGCGGCGAACAACGATAAAAAGCATAAAAACAACAAAAAAAATCTCCACGCAAATAATTGGATTGGATGTGCTCAGGGCATCTAGGCAGTAGACATTATCTTTAAACAACTTTCTATCTCTAAATAGGGGCAGAAAGTACTGTACAGAATTCTCACTTGCTTTGAATGGGTGGAACTCACAATCTTGAAAAGCTTGAGATAACACAACTTTGTTACGTCCATGATCATCTTTACACTTCTTTAAGAATATATTGGAGATTTTCCTTCCTTGTATAGTATATGTGTGCTTGCTTGTATGAAAATTCTCTTTGTATCAAAAATTTCCATACATCTGAGAACTTTGTCACACTTGGCTAATTCATGTCAGTGTGATGAATTCTATACTGCAAATACCAAAAGCCAGTTGAGCCCTAGTTTAGAATTGCTAACAAAACACAAGTTTGAGACGTGGTGTTTCCAATTATTCATATATCTTTTACATTTTAATTATGACCCATCAACTCATGAGTGATTGCTTCAAGGTTAGACTCAGATAAATGTCATTGAAGGGTAATTTAATTTAACATATCCAACATCACATCTGTTTCTAAGGTTTTAAAAGCCAATTTATATGGAAATTTATTGTAGCAAAAAGTCAAGAGTACAGATGCGTCTAACACTACTTTTACCATGGAGATTAAAATTAAAGAAGGCACATAGTCTGATATTACACCTTTGGATCTAAGTTAATAGTAAATTGAAAGCCTGTATATATTTTTTTCATTGAACCAGCTTGAGGCATCTCTTTGTTCATGGTCATGAAGTTTGATTCTTTCTTTCTGTGTTTATTTTTTTTGTAGCCGAGCAATCAAGACAAACCAGGATCTTCTTCCTGAAACGCCATGGACTCAGATATTCTACAATGACTTTTGGGGCACCCTCCTCACCCACAGTGGGAGTCATAAATCATACCGACCTCTCTGCACACTCTCTTTTCGCATTAACCATGCTATTGGAGGAATGGATCCCTGGAGCTACCACCTTGTAAATGTCCTGTTACATGCTGCAGTCACAGGACTTTTCACCAATTTTTCCAGAATACTCTTTGGTGATGGCTATTGGACCTTACTTGCCGGCCTGCTCTTTGCTTCCCATCCCATACATACTGAAGCAGTGGCAGGAATTGTCGGAAGAGCTGATATTGGAGCTTGCCTTTTCTTCCTCCTCTCCTTAGTATGCTATACTAAGCACTGCTGGACAAGAAGCTACTCGGAAGGTACCTGGGGCTGGATCTTGGGTGCAGGGCTATGTGCCACTTGCAGCATGCTGTGGAAGGAGCAAGGAGTGACTGTTCTAGCTGTTTCAGCAGTTTATGATGTCTTTGTATTTCACAGACTAAAAATGCACCAAATCATTCCCGCTCTCTATAAGGTGAGTACAATACTTGGCTATTAAATATTACTCCTTTTACCTGACCCGTAAACACAACTGAGGTTGAAACATGGACCCAATGATCCGTTAGATACATTATTTTTAACAAACAGAATGAACTAAATCTGGTAATTAGTCCCTGCTAAAGTAGAGTTTTTTAATCAGTGGAATTTGCATGAATGTTGAATCACAATTTGCCAGTTTATTCAGTGGCTCTGTTTAAGGTGGGGTGAACAATTGGATTCAGCCCATCAGAATAATAAGCCTGTTGTTAGTTAGTTCAATGAAAATAGACTCACTGAATCAAGGAGTGTCACCAGTGTCACTTTACAAGTCTCATTCCTTCAAAGGGTCTTCCCTAGTTGGGTCTGATGATTGATGTAGTCAACTGTTTTAATGAGTGAGAGCAATGAGAAGTTGATAGCTAAATACTGCAGAAGCATGATTGTAAGGATGTATTGCAAGTCTCTGAAGATTTTTCTTCTATGACTCAAATTGGAATTGAGACAAGTACTGTATATACTCGAGTATAAGCCTAGTTTTTCAGCCCTAATTTTGGGCTGAAAAAAGGGGTCCTCGGCTTATATGCGGGTCAATACTTTTAGCCACTGAGGCAATTTTGGGTCAGTGGCTAAAAGTCATTTTAAACATTGCGCGTCACTTCTCCTGACCCCCCCATGTTTAAAATGACTTTTTAAAAGGTAATTTTAAAACAATGTTTAAAATGACTTTTAGCCACCAACTCAAGCACTTGCCTCGGTGGCTAAAAGTCATTTTAAACATCACACACACACCCAGCTCACAAAGGAGTTGCCAGGCCCTGCTGCATTTCCCACCCTAGGCTTATACTTGAGTCAATAAATTTTCCCAGTTTGGGGGGTTTAAATTAGGGGGCCCGGCTTATACTCGGGTCGACTTATACTTGAGTATATATGGTACTTTATATTGTTTCAAATCATCTTGTGCAGTTGTGGCACACATGAAATGAAGCCATTAGCACTAGCAGACTGCAGTTAATTTGTGATTTTGGAGTGCATATGATTTGTTCACGGTGAAACCAGGTTGCAGACTTTCCTAATTCACAAAATGAAGCCTTTTATTAGCAGCATTCTGAAGCTTGGACCACACTCAACAGAATTGTGACCACTGAATTTTCAGATTGATTAGTTTCCAAGAATGTTTAAAGGTGTACATTTAGTCGGAAACAATTAGTGATACTGTATTGGTTTGTAAGCTACATGTAACCAGTATATTTACCGATATTACATATCAGCATAAGGCATGGCAGAAAGTATTATACTATGCTAATATGAAGCTAAAACTCAACAAGGGAATGAACTTTGAAGAGATTTATAATTATAGAAATTATGCAAATTTGGGAGCTAATTCTTTCCTGTTGCTATCCCCAGCCTGAGGATAGGGTCATTAATCAACATTGCAGTTTGCAGTACTCTTTTCCAATTAGTACTACAAAGCGATTGTAAATCCTTCTGCTCGGTTTTTTCCTCAGCATTCTTCCACCATTGTCAAATAGAGCAGGGACCATTACAATATTTTGAGTTAAAATACACTGAAATTAGTTCTTTTACTGAATATACTGTATTAACTCAGCCCTGTTAGATAACCTATCTGGCTGGATAGTTCAGTGAGTTAGGTACTTGTTGGTGGAATCAGAGATTAGGATCTTCACTCCCCACTGTGCCCAGTCCCAAAATGCCCCAAGAAGAACAGAATGGTGTAGAACTTCTGAATACTCTCTACCAGGAAAACCCTGGAAAGAGTCACCATAAGTCAGAAATGGCTTGCTGGCACATAATTATTAGATGCTTTGTTGTAAACTGCCCAGAGTGACCTCACTGCCAGATGGGCGGTATAAAAATTCAATAAATAAATAAATAAAGATGCTTCACTATTACACACACACACACACACACACACACACACACACACACACACACACACACACACACACACACACACACACAATAACCTGCAGTTGATATCTAGTTGATATCTACCTTATCCACAGGACCTATAACCACTGATTTCCTTACCCACATTCTGAAAATACTATTATAAAACCCCAAAACATTTAAATATATAGATTTCTAATGATGACGTTTCCAGAACTAGCCACTAGAGGAAGCCAGAGACCATGTTATGCATTGAATGAATGAATGAAATTTTATTTACGGTCAACGACCAAAAACCAAAAATAAAATCATAAAAATAAGGATGCTGTGCTTTTGTCAACCTCGTGTGTTGGGTTTAGAAGGCTCCTGAGAGCTTTCTCCTCATACTGTACTCAGGAATGTTTAGAAATTAATTATACTAAAACCAAAATAATGGTTTTTGCCAGGAGGAGAATTAGACATAAATGGTCCCTTAATGGTCACCCAATTGAACAGGTCCAGCAGTATAAGTACCTAGGTATAACATTTCAGTCATCTGGTGCTTGGTCCATGCATATAAGCTGTGCTGCAATGAGAGCACAAGGCAACAGCAAAGCCATTAGCAGATTCTTTAATTCGACCGGGGGGAAACATGTTTCCTCTACTTTACAAGTTTTCAGGGCTAAAATCATTACTCATGTTATGCATTAGAGATGGGCACGAAACGAGCAATTTTTCATTTTCGTTTTTGTTTTTTTGTTTCGTTATGTAACGAAACGAAAAACGAATTTTGTCTCCAAAATGAAACAAAATGAACCGAAACAACAGAAATTTTGTCATGCGTTTCATTTTCGTTGCGGCAAATACATTGAACTGTAATGAATGCTAACGAAACAGCAATTTTTGGTTTTCATTTTCTTTTTTTGTTTCATTACATAACAAAACGAAAATGAATTTTTTTGCAAAAAAATCACAAAAAAAGAAAACGAACCGAAATGGACCCCCTAAACGACAAATGACAAACGAAACACCATTTTTGAGTCGTGCCCATCTCTATTATGCATAGTGTTTGTAATAGCCTTCATTATATAGTAGCCCCCTGTTTATCATGGGGGCTATGTTCCCCAAACACCTGTGATAAATAAAAATATGTGATATGAGGACACAGTCACCCCCTTGCTGCCACCAGCAGTGGGAACAGTGATTTTAAGAAAGCTATGGAACTCTTACTAGTATGGTTAACACTTCTCTTTCATTTTTTTAAAATTATATGTATAGTTGAACTAAAGTCCTTGGTACTGCTTGTCCAAACTCTGTACAAACAACATGAAAAATTGGAAGTTGAAGGTTTGCCTAAGGAAGCAAAATTGAACTAGGCTGGATACTGATATTACAAGAATAGTCTAAAATTAAGATTGCAAATCTGAGATATAGGAGCCAGTTGTAAGACTTGTTAAAGCAAAAGTTCATTAGGATGTAATGACTAGTCTGAATCTAGTGTTTAGAAAGATATGTTAACTACAGAGCAAAGTTTACCATTTACCTCACTGTTTCAGTTTATCTGGTTGCCTGTCAATACAGGTTTCCTTACTGCAAAATCTTAGCAGTAAAGTATCAAAAGTGAAAACCTCATTATATAAAATCCCTGAGGATGAAAAGGGAAAATAAGTTTTCAGTACATCATATTTTAAGGGGGTTCTGTGGGGGATTTTGGTTATAATTTGTTGTTATAACCAACATACCCTTGTAGGGTTAAAAGAACCCCTTTGCAATGCTTAAGACAATGCTGTGTAATCATAATTAGAAAATAACTGGTTCTTAGGTGGAACAAAGTTCCTAGCAACCTGCTATGGTGATCCTATATAGAATGTGGCCTGACCTGGTGCCAAATCTGCTATCTACATGTAAGTGTTTTGAGACAAAAGTGCACCCACAAGTGCACTAAACTGTTAAACATGGCCTTTATGTGCGCTTTGGGTTTTTTACACTTTGAAGAGCTAAATAAAAGGTTGAGAGCAGAACTCATTACTTCCCTGTGAAGTTCCTGCATTCAAGGTTATTCAACTGAAAATTAATTTATCCAGCATTTATATCTCGTTATAAACGTGTGAATGTCTGGTCAAATATTTGCATTTGTTTGTGTCCTGCAGCTTCCTTTCTTCTGGAAGAACAACAGGTGCTATTTATATCCAAAACAAAGCAATATAACTGCAACGGTTGGCATGGTGAAATGTCTACTAAAAATCACGTTGTCTTTCACATAGCATATAAAATATATTAGCTATACGGCATGAATGCCAGTTTTCTGCTACAGGCCTTAAGCCAAATGCTACCAAGAAGCTGAAGAGACACAGAAAGGAAGTGAGTGTTAATGAACAGACACCTAAATGTTCCATCCCAGTTTAATATTGCAGTCTCTTGACGATGTTGAAGCAAGTGGGAGAAGATTATAAAATTATGAGCCCCTCCCCATCTGGGTATTTGCATTATGTTTGCACTGTGTTCACCATGGCTAACTCAGACAACTTCAGTGGACAGAGAGATTTTTTTTTTTAGAAATGACCAGAGTAGTCACTCCTTGTGAAATTGTATTACTGTGCTGTTTGTTTTCCATGTTGCATCGTATTTTATTTATTCTGAGATGTCAGTGAATGTGGCTGTAGTTTTAGTGTTGCAAGGAGGACTGCTTTAAATTACAGCATTTCCCAGCCTTGGGAACCCAGGTGTTCTTGAACTCCCAGAAGCCTTTTCACCAAATGTGCTGCTTGAGGTTTCTCAGATTTGCAGTCCAAGAACATCTGGGTTAACCAATATTGGGAATCACTGCTTTAGAGAAATAAATATTGCAAACGTTTAAGACTATTCTTTTTAAAAAGATATTTGATTTTGTTCACTTTTGGCTTTGTCTTAGGTTTTTTTTTTGTTCTGTTTACTGTACAGGTAATTCTAAATATATTTTATAGAAGTCATGTTGTGCAGCTTGGGTTAAATAATGAGTGTAAATGGACAGATGCAATACTTTTTAACCCTTCTACAAAATATTAACTGTTTTCATAGATCTGCCCATCTTTGGTTAACAATCTTTTAGGAACGATTTGAGAAATTTCATAAGGAGTGGTAGAAGACACTCTTTAAATTTCAAAATAGTAGTTAGCTTTAAAGAGCTTTTGTTTGAACTTTGTCAGCTGCCTATGGGTGAGAAACACTGCAATATAGTTTTAGGCAATAGTCTCCTTATTAGTAGTAATAACTGCACTTTCCAAGTGTGATCCAGTCCAATCCAACTAGTCAACATGATAATAAAGTAATTTTTTTTTAAAAGAAGGAAAGGAGTCTCTGCTCCTGTGGACTGACTTCTTTGAAATGGTTGATTCTAATCATAATGCCAGCCAGGAGGCTTAAGGACATGGGAAGACCTCAGGAGTGGGTCCTTCCCATTAGATATTGTGCTGAACCCCAGACTCTTGTCTCTCAGATGTGAGTTTATGGTTTTTTTCTTCTTGTTTACATAGGTTATTTGGGAGAATAGGCAAGTACCTTACTATTTTTCTTTGTTTCTTTGTATTGCCCTTTTAGTGTATTTTGTAAACACTTGCACTGCATGGTTTTAGACGCTTGTAATCTGCAAATGTTGTCAGAATATTTCTATGTAGACTATTTTACCCAAGCTCAGCTTCTCTGAGAAAGGGCAGGATATAAATAATACAAATGTTTAAAAATCATCATAATCATTTAACATTTTCCCCCTTGTGTTTTTGCAAGAAATTGTCAGGTCTCTGTGGTCTCTAAGGCTTAATTACTTCCAAGTTTAATTGCTGCAATGTACTTCATATGGAGCTACATTTAACAAATAGTAGGAAGCTGTTTTTCCTGCAAAATGAAGCAGCTGAACTGTTATTAGTTATAGACTTTAGAAACTGACTTGAACAAGCTTCCAATTTGATTTTGAGCCCAATTCAGGGTCCAGAGTTTAACCCACAGTCCTAACTTTCATGGACTTGCTGCATAACAGAAAGTGACTTGTAAAGGGCATCAGAGAGTTTTTGATGTTCTCCCACTGAACTAATATCAGTCTTTAGTGATGTGAAGTATGAAACCCCACCTCCTTCATCAAGCCCAGCACACTCCTGAGGTGTGTGAGGCATGGAATAATTACTTCTAGGATGCTAATTAAATACTTGGGTAGCTTCAGTGTTCACCTTGTCCAGGTCCTTTGAGCATGTGGGTTCAGCCGTGACCAGATGTACCACCTCTAACATGTGCCCAAAGTCCACCAGGACCTAGGAAATCTTACCCTGCCAACACAAGGTTTGTGGTGTGGGTGGAGGACTAGTTGATCAAGCCCATGGGTTCCCCTGCTTGGAGTCTGGCTCTGGGAATGGGCATGCCTGGGGTTGCTATGATGGCAGCATGCCCGGTGTTGATCCCAGCCTCAGCGGTCATTCCCTTGGCTCATCCTGCCATGCCCTGACAGCATCCTCTAGGGCAGTGATGGTGAATCTTTTAGAGACCAAGTGCTCAAAACTGCTATTCAAAACCCACTTATTTTTTGCAAAGTGTCAATACAGCAATTTAACCTGAATGCAGTGGTACCCCAGGTTACAAATGCTTCAGGTGCTACCCTTCGGGAAAGTGAGGATTGAAAAGCAGGCTTTTGAATTTCCCATGGCCATAGCACCCTCGCAGTGGCCGCAGGAAATTAAAAAAAAAAACCCTGCTCTTTGATTCTTGCTTTCCCGAAGGGTGCTATCCTTCTTGAAATGTGCGAAGGTATGGGGATCAAAGATCAGGGGTGCTACCCTTCAGGAAAGCAAGGATTGAAGAGCAGGGCTGCTAACCTTAGGAAAAGTGATGCAGGCTTTTGAATTTCTGTGCTGTGGCCACGGGAAATTCAGAAACCTGCTGTTTGATCCTAACTTTTCCAAAGGGTAGCACCCTTGGTCTTTGATTCTCACTTTCCCGAAGGGTAGCATGAATCGAAGAGCAAGCCTTTGAGTTTCCTCTGGCAACAGCAAGGATGCTACGGCCATGGGAAATTTAAAAAAACTGCTCTTCAATCCTCGCACCTTCGTAGCCCCAGTTTACTCTCCAGCCATGCTGCTTTTGGGATGCCCAGAGTGGTGTGGCTAGAGAGTAAAATGGGGCTATGTAGCAGCCCCAAACCGCTGCCTCCCCTTTGCACGGCTCTCTGCACAGAGCCGTTTCGCGACCGCCAAAATGGCTTCATGAAGATAATCAGGCAAAGGGGAGGCAGTGGTTTGTGGGCTCCTTCGTAGCTCCAGTTTACTGTCCAGCCATGCTGCTTTTGTGATGCCCAGAGCAGTGTGGTTGGAGAGTAAACTGGGGCTATGAATGACCCCACAAGCCACTGCCTTCCCTTCACCCAGCTCTGTGCACAGAGCTCAGTGGCGTGCTCTGAGTGGAGAGGGAAGTGTCACGGCTATGAGAGAGCGATATCGTGTGCCCACAGAAAGGGCTCCACATGCCACCTTTGGCACCCATGTCATAGAATTGCCAACACTGCTCTAGGGGAACACAAAACTCCCCTCAATGACTGGAATCTGGGTCTTAGTGGTTGATTGCCTCCCAACCCTCCTTGAAGAGTTTTTCCATTGCGGTTTTCTTCTGGACCTCAAGGACAGCAAAAGTGTCTGCCCAACATTTCTCCTTGATTCTTGATCCACCTTAAATTCTTCTGCCCTGCTGCTCACCTACAAACCCTCAAGGGAGTCACCTGCAGTCCAGAGGGGAGCTGCAAGGTATAGGTGCACACTTGCTCATGTAGAGGTTGATGGCTCTTATTCCTCACTGGGATCAGAGCTATCAGGCTCAAACTACCCTATTATCGTCTCCACTCCAAATTCTGGGCAACGGGCTGAGAAATAGAGTGCTGCAAAAGGGCAGGTGTGCAGCCACTTACACCTGAGTATACTTTTGAAATCAGGACCAGTTTAAAAATAAGTGAAATCCTCACTTTTAAAGAAAAATATGTTTATTTTCCTACAGTAAGAAAACTTAAAGACTAACAATTTTATCCTTGATTTAAAAAACAATCTTAAAGTTTGAAAAAGCTGATGGATTTAACTTTGACATCGCCACAAAAAGACTTCAAAGTTACATAGTTGCCTCAAATTCATGCTTACGTTTGCCCTGCTCTCTTTTGGAAGCACTCCAGTAGTCAAAGGATTTATTTTGGATTGAAGCAGGTGAATTTGCTTGGATTTCCTCCAAACACTTTTTTGGGAAATATAACCAGAAACAGAAGTTTACAGAGGATGTCTCCTTACCAATACATGGGCTTACTGTCCCTTTTTCATCTTTCAAGAAAGAGAAGGAAATGGCCATTTTGGAGGCTGCGAGTGACAAAGCTGCATGGGAGTACCAATTAATAATGAGATAGTCTCGGTGTCCATTAGTCTCTCTAGAGGATGCTTGTCAAAAAATTTAGCCATCCCATGATTCAGTGGGACTTTCATGCAGTCTTGTTACTCCAATCCTCCACAAGAGTAATTTTTCATTCTTCTATAAAGATCTATAATGGGCTGGAGGCCCATATTTAGGTAATGAATCCCTTGCTGTAAATTTCTGTGCTTGGTTGTCTATCTCAGAAATTCTTCCTGGGGGAAATCTGGGTGAAACCTGTGAGTTACCATCCAAAAGAAATAGAAATTTAATGACTACATCTGTATCCTTGTTCATATCTGCACCAGTACTTGTGTGCTTCCAGTTCCCTGAGACAAGTCTGTGCCTATCAGTAGAAAAATGTAAACAGAAAGGTTGGTCACAGACTAATAAGGACAAGCATGACAGAAGTTGTTGTTGTCAAAAAGTAGCTGTCTGCAGAGCTTGGTGTGTTTCTCTTGGCGACCCCCCAGGTCGCCAAGAGAAAGCATTGGCATGCTAGACAACAGTCAGGAAGGGACTGAGTAAGGTGTCATTTCATTTTGCTTCCTTCTCAAAATGATTTTATCATTTTTTTTAAAAGCAGGAAAAACAAGAAGGGTTTATTTCTAAGATAAAGACCATACTTTCCTTCTCCTTTATCACCATCTCAACATCTTACTGAGTTATTCTACCTCTTTCCTCCCTTTGCACCTTAATGTATGAATGCCTGATGAGTGATGCAGGAATGTGCCACTCCACCATGCTTCTGAACTCTTTGTGTTTCATGATTGCCCCAGAAATCAACACCCATGTCACTATTATCTTAGCCAACACAGAAAACCAAGTTTTAAGTGTACCCTACAAATAAGTGGAATTAGGAGCAGATTGGAAGAGACCTGTGGTTACTGTGGCATGAATACTGAAACCCCACAGTATAATAAGAGGATTCTGTTGGCAGTTCCTCATCACCCTATCTAGCTCAAGAATGAAAACTGTTGAGTGAAAGTACACCAACAGAATTCCAGTTATGTCCCAGATATGCACTGCAGATATACATATTTAAAACTGGGAAATGGCAGAACACCTAGTCATGGGTTCATACTGTATGTAAACCATTGCAACTCTGCCTTTCAGCTATCACTTTTGCTTGCTACTACATACACCTCCAAATCTCTTCCCACTTGGTCTCTATGATACACAACATTCAGTAACTCTTAAATCGTAAGAGCAATTTTTGTTTGTTTGTGCCATATATGTGGCTGGTAATGCTTAAAACAAAAAAATACACAAGTACATTTTACAGAAATACATAACCAATTGTCTTTGGAGATACAATTCTGTTTAGAGGAACCAAGCCTAGAAGCAGTAGTTCAGTTTTTTATTAATTCATTAAGCTGCTCCCTTGCTGAATTTGACCTACAGAAATTGGAACATCTGATAAAATACCCCATCTATTCACAGCAGGCTCACAAATGCTGAAAACCAATCTGTAGGATGATTGACAGCTTGCTGAAAATACGTTGAACATGATGGCTAAATGAGACAGTATTCCCACTAGACACATACCTTTAGGAGCTAATGCAGTTACTGAACTCTACAGTGTAAGTTGTCTAATCTCATGAGTTTAGTGATTAGCAAACAGGGGTAGATGCATGATGTATTTGAGAGTGTCGGCATAATTTAGCATACATCAATGAGCTGCAGTAATCGTGAAATACATGTCAGGTTAGAGGACTGCTCAAAAACATTAACATGAGTTGCTCTTACACTAGCCGTCCCTTATTATAGAATATAATTGTTACAGAAAACTGGAACATAGGAGGATGTAGTAAATCTGAATTAACTAAAGGTTTTTAGGTGATGAAATGAAGCAAAGTTAAATTGTTCTCCATCTGTATCCTGCCATGACAAATTCAGCCACTGCAACACACACAGAAAAATGACCATATTTTAGGTTCATTGTCATTTTTTAAAAACAACGATCAGTTAAATATATTATTACACTTCATGAATAATATGTGACATTGTTATACACTGATAATCATGATGCATTATATTTTGGTACATACTGTCTTGAATAGACAGTGTACTTATTATTCAAATGCCTTGTGTCTTAATCTGATTTTGAAAACATATTTGGAGTCATTGGGTCTATATTAATTGAATATGGATTTTCTAGATATGAACATTTTTTTCAAAAAATGCATCAGATTGATCATTTTTTTTAAAAAAAAAGGTGGATCAAAAGATCAGAAATTTTGCCTAAATCCTCCACACCTGTTGAGAGAGGGATTTTCTACACACATATGTATGACTTCCCCGACCCCTCTCTCAAGCCACCATACTCTCAGTCCAAGATGTGTACATCTTTGTAATTGAATAAGTGTTCTTTATCCTTCAAATGAAGGCACACTGTTGATTCTTGTCCTGAGCTGTTGCCCCTCTTGGATTTGTCTGGATTTAATACCTTGACTATTTGATCTGTTTTTCTTGGTTTGTTTCAGAGACAGGGGCTAGGCCAGTGGTAAGTTCATGCAAAACACATTACTCCCTGGTTTATTGTTTCCCCTCATTATAGAGATGGGATGGAAAAATTGAAGTGCAACTTGGGTAGAGGGTAGGGCTGAACCCACTGTGTAGGTAGCATGAGAAATCTCTTGGACGTGAGCCAGGCTCCGTTTTTGGAGGCTAGATTGAGTCTGTAGTAGCTATGAGTAGAGATGGGCACGACTTGAAAAAAAATTTTTTAGAGTTGTCGTTAGTCGGGCCGGTCCCGTTTCGGGTCGTCTCCGTTTTTCGCGAAAATTCGCAAAAATTAGTCGGTTTGTTTTTTCATTTTTTCGTTTCTGTTAGTACTGGTTTTTTTTGGGGGGGGAGCGGGCTCCTGGAGGCACCTCTCTGGGGTGGGTGCCTCCTCTGGCCCGCTATAAGGGAAAGTGGGCTCCTAGAGGCACCCGTGGGTGCCTCCTATCCTCACCCACTAGGAAGGGGAAGCAGGCTCCAAGAGACCCCTCAACATGGGGGTCTCCCTTCCTCACCTGCTGCTGCTGCAAAATGCTATGCAATAGCCATATGGATATTGCATAACAGAATGTGCAGACAGTGACTGTGAAGACTAGTGGATGGCACTGAACCCAGAGCCATAGTGAGATGCCTAACTAAGGCTCTCGCACCACCATGTCTCACACAGAAGGGAATTGTACTTGCTGCGTGTAGTGCAATGCAAGCAAGTAGATCTGGCTTTAAGGTGACTTAGTGCAAGGGCTAGGGTTAGGCTAGTGACGGGTAAGGTTACGGTGGGCTAGTGGGTTGCACCTCTGGGTGCCTCTCTGACCCACTAAGAAGACAGTCTGTGACGTATGGGTACGGAGTCAAGGGTTAGGGTTAGGGTTAGGGGGGCTAGGGCAGGTTTTAGGGGGCTTTTTGGCATATCCCAGAAGTCTCCATGGCCAAGTGGCCATGCGATTGGTGGCATGGCTCCAAAAATTTGCATGGTCGTCCACTCCCACATGGCTGGCCACTCGGCCAGCCCATCATTGCACAGGTGTAAAAAAAATAAAAAAATAAAATAAAATCAATGGAGGACAGAGGAGGAGAGGAGAGACATTTTGTTGCAAGAAAAAACCCACTGCTACTGTGAAAAATCTGGCAGTTTATAAATTTTCGCGTGTTTATGTTGTGCTTGTGTGTTTTTGGACCACGATTTCAAAAACAATATTGCGTTCGCTGCCCCATTTTGGATCCCCCGCCCGCACCGCATGGCATGGCGATGGCGACCCGCGAGTCCGGCTGCCCAGGATGGGGGGAGGCGGGACCCCCCCTCCAGAAACCACCCCTCCGGTAGGTGCCCTGCGCCCTTAGTCAAGCAGGCATTTTTCCGCCTGCTTTTTTTGGCCCGGGAATGGGTGGGGGGAGAGTTTAAAAGTTTTTTCCTGTGCCGCCCGTGCTGCTTGCTTGCGCTTTAATTGCAGCGCGGCGGGCGGCGAGACTGGGCTTTTTGCTGGCTGGCTGCGAGCCTGCGGCGAGTCCGACAGAGCAGCCCACAAGGACGGGGGATGGGGGGGAGGCCGGGGACCTCCAGAAACAACCCCTCTGGTAGGTGCCCTGAGGCACGGCAGGCATTTTTCCACCTGCTTTTCGGCCGGGAACCGGGTTTTTTTTAACTTTAAAAAACTTTTTTTCTGTGCCGCGTGGCATCGCGCGATCGCGCGATGCAAGTAACGAGCACGACAAATCAGACCAAAATTGTTCGTTCGTCGGTTCGAGCTCGAAGTCTGGGGGAGTAATTCCCATTACCGTTTCCGTAGAGTAATGGAAACGAGTAACGGAAACGGAAACGGGAATACCGCTAAGTCATGCCCATCTCTAGCTATGAACTTAAGCAAACATCTTTAAAAGGCATGTTTTCTATTTCTGAAACAGAAATAAAGGAGACTGCCTTTCTCTATATCAAATGCCATGACCTCCCTACCAGCTTGCCTCCTGATTTTTTTAGCATCAGAAGTAATGGAAATAATCTCCTCTTCCCCCAGCTGGTTCTCAGCTTGCTCTTTTAACCTTTTGCTTCCTATGCAAGCTTTCCTGAAAAATCTTGTGTTCAACCATACAAGACTTCTTTGTAATAAACGCCAGTCCGCTAAACTTCTTGGTTTGTCATTTCGTTTTTAGCTGCTCAGTTATGCATTTGGTGTACCTTAAGCTTTCGTGTAGGTCCCTTTGGAGACACAAGGCAGTTCAACAAAGTGTTGGCTGTCCCCTTTGAGCTCATATTCCTGAAGGACACCACACATCATATCGCAAACTGTGTGACCAGCCAGAGATTCTGGATGAGGATGATACATGCTTTGTTTTGAAAAGTTGGGGCTAGGGCCTCTCTTTTATTATGCTGTCCCCCCTGCAATTATCTCTTGTTGATGTTTCAGATGCTTTTTGAAAGTTTTCATTAAGTGCTGCATTTAGATGTCTGCTGAGGTATGATGAGAATCCAAAGTAAATATGTAGCAGAAAATTGTTGTTGTTTAAAGGGAGTATCAATGCCAACTTTAAGGCTCTCCATTTTAGAGATCTCTTTCTGTATTTTCTTTTTCTAGGAACCCCTGCTGGTTGCAAGAAAGGAGGATGCTGGCATTTTTAATGACTTGGAGAACAACTTATGTACCCTCAGGCTGACTGCTGGCAAAAGAGTAGTCTTTCTCTCAGCCTTGTATTTCCTCTCAAGCCCACATATTTTGATCTATTTCTGTACTTCCTAAATTAGGATGTTTCAGTGGCATGAAGTAGTGTGCTTAAACACTGAAAAAACTTCTTCATGGTGACAATGGCGTTTCAGTTTATGCATGTGTATATTTGAATTAAAAACTATTATAATGGGATACATTTTTAGATACAGTTGTAAATATGCATAGTATTTTCCCTAATTCTTTCTTCCTGCTTAGCAAAGCAAAGGGAAGTGCTCCTTATATGCCACCCCATAGCACTTAAAGCACCCTCTAGGTCAGTGGTAGTGATTAGTGAACCTTAGGCACTCCTGATATTTTGGACCACAATTCCCACAGTCCTTTGTCATTGGCAATACAGGCTTGGCATTCTGGGAGTTGTGGTCCAAAACATCTGGAGTGCCCAACATTCGCCACCACTGCTCTAAATCGATTACAATTTAATTATGCAGGCTTTACCTGCTTCAGGAGGCTGGAAGACTTAGTTAAGGTGTTTAAGAATCAGCTACCTGAACCTGTCAGGATCGAACTCAGGTCATGAGCCAAGTCTTCACTGCAGCTTAACCACTACATCAAGAGGCTCCTCCTTTCCAACACATAGCAAATGATAATTTCAATAACGGAATGCCTGTGGATGTACTGTATACACTCCTTTTTTCCTGTCATGGTGGGACCCATGCTTTTTTTGATAGGTGAGACATAAAGATACCAAAGATCAAGAATCAAAGTTCTGATGTAAGCTAATGCAATATGACCATAAATTTCAGATTCTAAAGTTAAAATATCAGCAGTAAAGCTGCAAACAAACCTAGGGAGTTAGAAACGAAAGCCTCAGTATATTGTAAAGGGGAACTGAGCTTGGTGTAGAAGGAGTGCAACCGCAAAGAAAGTCTCATTCCTTTTCATGCTCCCGTAGTTGACATGGAGACTCATTCTTCTTCATTAAACTAATGTCTGAAAAAATCAACTAGCTCGAAATCTCTCACCTTCTAACAGCAAGCTAATTCTTAAGCAAACTTCCAGACCCTGAAGCACCCAAAGAGCTCAATGGCTGGATCTGCATGGGAGACTGCTGGACCCACTAACCTATTATGCCGTTACTCAAAAAGCTATTTGAATGCCAGCTTTTGGAATAATCTTGTTTGGTTTTAAAGCAAGAGATTTAGCACTTCTCGCCGGGGAGTGCACTATGGCTGTGGCCGTACAACAGTTCAGTCTGTGTGGATGAAAGTATTGTTTCCCTTCCACCTCAAACCCCCACCGCCCAACACACAGAAAATAGCACGCTTTCTACAACTATGCTTCTGGTTTTTAAAAGTTGATTGCAATGAATATGTTTCTATGTATTTTATCCAAAAGGAAAAAAAATAAAGGTGAGAAGGAGTCAAAACAAAGAAGGAACAAAAGTAATTGAATTTAGAGGGGGCATTGGAATCAATCTTCATTGCTTTCTCTTTAGCAGGCTTATTAAAGTACAAATGTGTTTCCAGCACCAATGAATTAAATTGCTACATTCTTTTTTACTCGGTGTGGTTCTGGTGCAACAAGCCAGCCATTATGAAATACATTCCTGTCTCATTAATGAACTAAGCCTGGGAACCCTGCATTTTGGAAACATAAAGAAACAATTTATAATGAGACTTCAACTCAGTGGGAAAGCTGAGGACAGCAGCTTCCTCTCAGAGTTATCATAATAGAAAACACTTTAATGAGTGAGAAAACTTCTCCAAGAGCTCCAAAAGCACCCTGTGTATGAGGATATATTATGTTACACATATGTCCACCTTGCTGAGTTGCAGTAATAGTAAAAGCCCTTTTTTGTCTTCTCGAAGAGGCTGTTTTGGACTGACTGGAGCCAGATTTACATAAAGCTGGTTGGGGGAGGGTTGGGTAAGGCAAAGGACAAATATGTTTCCAGCATGAATGAATTCAATTGCCACATTCTTTTTACTCTGTGCTTTTTAGGTTCAACAAGCCTGCTGTTATGAAATATATGGATATTAATGTGGTTGTGATGATTTCCAGGTATTAAGCCATTGGCTAGAGCAGGGGTGCCCAAACTTTTTGTAAGGAGGGCCAGATTTGGTGGCTGAGAAGGTATCAGGGGCCGGTTGCTCCCCGACCCTGCCAACCCACTGCAAGCCCCACCCACTGACCCATAAGCTCCACCCACTGACCCCCTTGCAACCCCACCTGCAGGAAGGAAGGCGGGGACAAAGGGAGGGAGGGAGGGAGGTGGAAACCAAGAGAGGAAGGAAGGAAGGTGGGGAATAAGGAAGGAAGGGAGGGAGGGAGGTGGGGACCAAGGGAGAGAGGAAGGAAGGAAGGTGGGGACCAAAGGAAGCACAGGGAGCCGTGGCCACCATAGGGGAATGTGTGGGTGAAGGAGGGGGAAGGAGGGGCGGGCCAGCCAGCTGCGGGCCACTCAGAATGACCTGACGGGCCAGATTTGGCCCCCGGGCTGGACTTTGGGCAGGCCTGGGCTAGAGGTTCGCCTTCGTTAGTCTCCTGAGATTCTTCTTCAATTTTGTCCTTCCCATAGTCTTATATATACTTAAATCTAATGATAACAAAGATTCAATGTCACTATTTAAAAGAAAAACCAATGCAATTCTAAAAAAACAGCCTATCTAGTAAGTGTAGTATCAACCTCCCCTTGCTAAGCCAGGTGTGAGCAAAGCAGTAACAAGCAATGGATAGAAAGGAGTGAGCCGTCCACAGCAAAGAAGTCTGTAATGGACAGAAAAAAAAGATTAAAGATTTAGAATGTGGATTAATAAGTGTAAAGATAAATGATGAAGGGTTAGGAGATAGAAAAGTACAGGAAACAGAGAAATAAGAAAATAGACAGAAGATAGATGAGGAGAAGAATACAGTAGTCCCCTGCCACAATGCTGTTCATGTATCACAGTCCCAGTGTATCATTTTTTTTTCTTAAGAGAGGTTTTTAACCCCCTCCTGGCAACTTAGCAAACAGACCTGGGCTGCTTCTTTTGTGCCTTGTGTCTTTTTCTTACTGCTTAGAAGTTGGAGTAAGAAAGCTCTATATGAAACTTTACATGTTTGTTTTGGGAGGCTAGGTAGCAGTAATCCTTCCAACACTTCTTATATTACCATACCTTGGTGTGACAAGTCTTGCATGAAAAAAAGAACACAACAATTTAGACAATCCTATTTTCTTTAGCAAAAATGCATGTCTATTCCTGATTTATCTTTGACCTGTACTAAGCCTTGGTTTACAAAGACCAACATAATGTTAAATATTGAACTGAAGTGCATGGTGTTGGTAATGTTCAAAACATTTTTTCAGAACCTGAAATATCAAGGGCAAATGTTCTTTCATAGTCTTTCCATGCCTGTGCTAAGTTCACACTTACAAGAGAGCAGGAGAAGCTCATGGTCGAGAATGGATGAGACCCTTGTGAAGAATTTTCAAGGATGCCCCCCCCCCCGCCTTCCCTGGACATGAGCCATGCTTATAAGGAAGGATCTTCCTTATGAGCATGGAGAGGAGCAATCGGAAATTGCCCCCTGCAATGAAGCAATTGGAAATTAAGGTATAATTATGTTTTAATAAGTGGGATGGAAGATGGAGTGTCACACTTGTGAGAGAACAGGGAGCCTGAGGGAGAGGGGATTCTTCTTGTAAATCATGTGTCTCATTGAGTCTTCTGTGTTGCACCAGAGAGGTACATATGAACTATTGTTCTTTTGTTGCTGAAGGATTAAAAATCTGCTTTGGAATGTGCTTTTTCTCCCTCCCTCAAATTACTGCAAAATTCTTCATCACAATTTACAGTTCCTTAAGGGGGTTGTACTGATGATGAGTTGCCACATTCTCATTGTCAGATATTCATTATCCATCACATGAAAAATGGTCTTTGCCACATATACTCTTAATTTGTTCTTTTTGTAAGAATGTTTCCAATTAGTATAATAAATAGCAAAACAAGTGGAACAATAAAAAGAAATCCCACCGGCCACACACTTTTGCAGTAGGAAACTCTATTGTGTAGTAGGAAACTAAGAAGTTAATTTAAATAAGGCACGTGGGTGTTATAAATAATGTTAATGATTCCCTATTCTGGCAACACAACAATACCTGAGATTACTTTTATGTGTTTATTTTTTAGTCCTTATAATGTGCAAGTGTTGTTTTCAAAGCTTATGAAATTCAATGTTTATTCAGTTTTTGCACATGCATTCTGCATTCACATTTTTCCATGTGACAGTCTTGCAAAAGTTTGATCCCATGTACACTTTCTCTCTGTGTTTTATGTGACTGTGGGTGTGTATAGACTCACCTATGCAAACATTACAGAGTTCACACTGCCACGTTTGCAGGATATAACATTGATGAGGCAGCATGCTGATGGCTGATTGCTTCTGCTGAAAAAAAAGAGAGAAGCTGAGCAAACCATGGATTAATTGCCTTCAACCATTTGTTTATTGTGATATACAGACCAGAAGTGTACAAGTATGAAGTTTTGGATTACAGAAATATGCTGCCTGGGGAATACTGGGGATTATAGTTTGAAAATGCACATTTCTTTCATGTAGACCAGGAACTCTGATATGTGTCTCCTTACCTAAAACATAAGCTAGGAATGAACCATAGTTTATTACTTCATCAAGTCTGGGCAGAGTGAACTTCCAAGTTCCCAGTTCACACCTCACCACTAAAAATTACTACAGGTAGATGAGCCAGTCCTGTAAAGATATGTAGATGTTAGTTTTGGATCAGCATGGATTTCTAAGCAAGTTGCTCCTGAAGAGCCATCATGGCACCTGCTCTTAAATTACTGTCCTGGATGACCAAGAGCAATCCATCTCTATACCAGACAGAAAAATGGTGAGAGATCTAGAACCTGTTGAGCTGACTTCAGTATCTATCGCATGAAAGCCATTATTGGAGCTTCCTCCCTGTGATGAAAGTCATATGTGCACAATGAAACTATTCAAAATGATCTATCGCATCATTCTCATTCTCTCTATGTTCCATCATTGTAAAGACATAGAAGAGAAACCCATGCTCAGCAGCACATAAAAGAGGGGAAATATATTGATACTGCTGACTCGGTTGATGTCTGGCAAGTACTTCAGCTGATTGGATTTCAGTTACATCTGGATAGCTTTCTCTGTCAGTCCCAGAGCCAACTTGCTATTTATGCTGCAAATATAATTCAGTGTTGGAGGTTTTCCTCTGCTGGATTGTTAAAGCTGCTTAGACATTCTAGAGTCTTAATTTGGGATTAAATGACATTTTGCTCATAAAATCCATTTAGTTAGTTCTTTGCAAAATGTGTTCCCTCCTGCAGTTTTAATGTACTACCTACTTTTTTCTGTTGGAAATAAAACATGTGTCTTGGCTTTAGGCTTGTTTCAGCAATGCATTATTAGGCATTGCTAACACTGCAAACAAATGCAAGGTTGGCATAATAATTCGGACACATTTTATTACATTCTTAACTCTTATAGCTACAACATTTCACACATTTCTCCCTTAATCCTACAACACAATAAATGTTGGAGCAGAATATTCTTCTTCCATTAATACATCCATAAGTTAGAATATGTCCATGATAACAAGGAGTGTTGCTCTCCCCTCTGAAGTATAGAGAAAAACCTGTATGAATATGTGCGTAAGCTTTTTCTTTGGTGTTTCCTGTTGGAAGTTGTTATCTACATTGCTTGCTTTTGAGCCTACCAACTTCTTCTTACACTCACAAGTAGAGATGGGCATGGAACGAACAATTTTTTGTTTCCGTTACCGTTTGTCGTTTCTGTTACATAACGAAATGACAAACGAAAAATGTGATGAAAATGAAACGAAACGAACAGAACCACGAAAATTGTGTTTGTTATGTTTCGTTTCCGTTACTGGTGACACACAATGAAATGAGCTGTTTTAAATGTTAAAAAACGCCCTGGACATCCATAAAAATGCAGCGATAAATATTTATACTGTCTGATAATACCTACCGGGGGGTTGGGGTCCTTAAAAGGTGCATTTATGTCTTTTCTCAGATCGCTGTATTTTTTTCCTTTAAGGGGAGTTAGGGGACATTGACCCAAAATGGCTCCCAGATGCCTGATATTGATTTCTTGGGTATTAAAACGCCCTGGACACCCATAAAAATGCAGCGATAATGCAATAATTATTTGAAATTATTACCTACCAGGGGGTTGCGGTCCTTAAAACATTTGTTTTTGTCTTCTCCCATCGCAATGTATTTTTCTTTTCCCTTTAAGGATGACAAAATGGATGTTGCCACACTCCAGCCACAACATGGAGGCAAGCCATGTGATGGGATCATGTAAATTGACAACTTCAACCAATAGCATGCCCAGGTGACAGACTGGGCAGGTCTGGCAGCCACAGAGTGCATAAAAAGCTCTGGCAGCCCCCATCCTCCTTGCAGTCTCCAGTGGGAGTTAGGGAAATGCTTTAAAAATCGTGCAAAAGCGAGTAGAAACAACAAACAAAAACGGAAACGAAATTTTTTCAAAAATTCACGAGAAACAACAAACGAAACGAAACGGACCTCTCAACGACAAACGACAAATGAAACGCCATTTTTTTATTTGTGCCCATCTCTACACACAAGTTCTAAAAATGGGACTTATCTAAAGATTTAGCCCAGAATCTAGTATTTTATCCATTTCCAAAACTCTTCAGCTTACAGGGTAGTCGAGTTTGAAACTAGTTAAAACCAAGTATATGTGTTCAGAACCTTTGCAGCTCTCGGCTGTGGTTACCTGGTGAGAATAGTATGCAGTGCTGCTGAAAACTGGCAGCATTTTGATTTCAAGATTGAAAAGATTTTTCACTACTTATCTCTCTCTCTGTGTGCCCTGCTGTTTAACACTCCTGTTCACTCTTTGGCGCAGTTAAAAGACCTAGGATTTTCTGAGGGCAATTTAAGAGCTTTTGCTGGGCAGGTGTTGATACTGGGAGGAGAATAAAGTTTCACTACATGGCTTAAAGCTATATTTTAGGGTACAAAACATTTTTGTATAATATCATCACATGCAAATTGGTGGCTTTCTCTAAGCTTTTGTCAGTTATGATGTGGCCTTCAGTTCTGAATAAGAGAATACAACAACAACAACAACAACAACAAAATTAATTAATTTTGAAACAAAATTAAATAATTGTTCCATAGCTTACATATTCACATACTTGTGTTATATAAACATAAGTCATGTATGGAGGTCTGAAGTAAGTTTGGAAATCATCAGTTAAAAGTAATGTAATAACTAGAAACTACTTCATGGAAACAGTGAGGGTGTAAGAAAATTACCTTTCAAAAGCTGAAAGAAGTCTAAGAGGAACAATTAAAGATATTTGCCAGTGTAATGAGCCACATATTCAAATTATTTTATAAAAAGAGAATTGTGAAGTTGGAAGGCACCTACAAGGCCATCAAGACCGTACAGTCAAGTGCATGCAGGAATACAAATCAAAGGATATCTGTCGGGTGGTTGTCCAAATTTCTCTTGAACACCGCCAGTGTTGGAGCAGTCACCATCTCTTGAGGTAACTGGTTCCATTGCCACACTGCTCTAACAGGACATTTTTCCTGATAATCAGGCAAAACCTAGGTTCTCTTAACTTCAGCCCAGTGTTGCACATCCTTCACTCTGGGATGATCGAGAACAGTTCCTGTCCCTTCTCTGTATGGCAGCCCTTCAAATATTTGAAAAGTGCTATCATATTGCCCCTCAGTCTTCTTTTCTCTAAACATGCCCAATTATTGGATTCATTTGTCAGGTATTATCCAGGTTTGATACAAGTGTCCACCAGAGAATAATGGAAAGTAGTGAAATACAGTGAGCAGGTCAATAAATAGTAATAGTGACAAAACATGTTTTTGATTCTGTAGTGAATAACTTCAGGTTGTTTTTCCAGTTCTGTAGTGACTAAAGGGTTTGGATTATTTTTAAAAAAATAACTTGCCCAATTCTGTCCTTAGGGGAGTCATGTGAACAAAATATATTAAATGTTGTGTAAGATCACATGTTTTGTTGGGTATGGCCTCCTGCAGTACTGTAAGTTTCATGGATATTTTATGGAATAAATCAGTGCTTGCCAACTTGCATCACTGTCTGTTCTCGAAAGAAAAGCCCCAGAACCCTTCACCACTAACAGTACTGGCCAGCATTCCTGGGAGTAATCCAAAAAACATCTAGGGATGTAAGATTGTGAAAAACTGCATTAGATACATGTTTTTGAGTTGTTCAGAATGCTGAGGTTGGAAGCTTGATAAAATGATCCTAAGTAGCTAGTGCATTTGTCATGAAGCACTTGAGTGTGCTCCCAATGTCTCATCCATTAAGGAAGTGGTTCACATCCTGCGGGTCGGGACCCCTTTGGGGATTGAACAACCATTTCTCAGGGGTCATCATGAGCCACTGAAGAAAAAGGCACAAACACCTTGGGTCTGGCGGAGGGGGGGAGGAAAGGGGGGAAGAGTGAGTTATAGCTTATTAGTTGAAGGGGATGTCAGCCAATGACACCGGAGGCTGTGATTGGTCGATGGTGCCTGTGTAGAGGAAATTTCTCTATGGTACCTGTGGCAGTGGCCTGTCAAAGGGGGCTTGTGGCCTCTTCCAAGCAGGCAAGGAGTCACCACAACATGAGGAACGGTATTAAAGGCTCGCAACATTAGGAAGGTTGAGAACCACTGCATTAAGGGGTACTTTAAGTTGTTTCCCCCCACCATTTCTCAATAACTAAATATTCTGAGAAATTATTAGGAACTCCTGATAAAATTTGTCTTGAATCATATGATGATTGTCTCCATTTATTTTGTTTTAGACTGTGCATATGATCTCTCTCTCTCTCTCTCTCTCTCTCTCTCTCTCTCTCTCTCTCTCTCTCTCTCTCTCTCTCTCTCTCTCTCTCTGTCAAAATCTCCCCTCTCTTTCTCTCTAAGATTCTGGGATAGCTATATTTTCTGAAATAGTCCTATAAATGTTGAGCATTGCCTGCTTTATTCTACTTGCTCAGACCTTCAGGTTGCCTTCCTTTGATTTTTGTTCCTAGAAGAATCAGGAGAGAGCCAAGAGAAAATAATACATGCCTTCTGGAATCACCATATGCCACTGGGTAAACAGAGGCTTTACATTACTAAGGACTGCAATGTGGGATAATCTGCTGTAGAGTTTAATTCATTCTTTCTTGCAGAGTTATGCAACAGCACCTCAAGCAAAAGTGTTATGTAGTGCATGGTATTGGCTTGGTGAAGCTTGATGAAGTTGTTAAGAAGTTTCGCTGATGAAAAGCTCAGTAACTGTGGTATTTCAATCAACTGGGAAAGATTGTGTTTGCTCCTTCTTGTAGAGAATATAGCTGATGAAGGGTTAGAGGATTTATGAGGGTGTCAAATCATTTGGCAGATGGACTGGATTAGGGTTTAGGAGTACAGTAATCCAAATCCTTCCTACTAAGTATTAAAAAGAACTCTGCCTCCTGCTGGGCTGTACCAAATTCGCCACCAGAGAGAGCAAACAACAAATGTGGCTGATATGATTGTGATTTTAAAAATGGTATTTGCAGCATTTCCATTTAAAGGGGGAGGAGGTGTGTGTGCGTAATTTCAATTATGCATTAAAGAATATGGTGGTTTATTTTGTTCATGCCAGTCTGTCTTTTTCTCTGATCATACTATGAAACTTTCATGACTCAAAATATGTCAATTTAAAATTTCCTGTAATTCTTCACTGGATTATTTCTGCATTAGTATGAAAGCCTTGACGTGTTGACAAAAGTATTTGATGTGTGGCAAGTTGAACAGTGGAATAAACAATTGCTGCGATACTGAAAGTTTTTTCCGTCACCAGTTGCTCAAAGGGATTGTGGGTTTGGTCATTTTGTTTGGCATTTTAAGGATTTGTGCTATCTCTTTTTTAAGTGGCAATACAGCTCCGTGAGTTGGAACACCTGACTGCAAAGCCAGGTGTCAAAGCTTTGAATCCCCAATGTGTGGAAATAAGAGATCAGCCCAATGGTTCCTACTCACCCAAGGTTTATGATTTACGAGTTTTAGCTGTAGTGGCTGAATGACTACACTAAGCCATAGAATTTCAGCCACTGTAAGACAGAATCATGTGATCCTCATAGTCATAACTCACAGAATCACATCATATTTTAATCATCTTGTGCAATAAAAGAGTAAAACAGATGGTTTGGGAGAAAACACTATCTTGTACCATTTTCAAGTTCACAAAGAACTTTTATAGAGGGCAAACAGTTCCATAGAAGTACCGAAGGAGACTATTTTAAAAAAGAAAGCACCTGGACATTTAAGGTTTCTTAGCTCAGGTTTTTGAATTTCCCCCCAAAAAAGCTCATTTGTTTCTTTTACATATTAATTTCACCAACTCAGCTATGAACACAAAATGTCCTTTTCCCCTCCTTCTGACACACTTTTAAATGGATTTTATCTCACTTGTTTTAATAATATGTTTTGTTTTTAAAACATATTTTTGAGAGTTCTTTTATGGGTAGAAAGCGGTGCATAAACTGAATGAGAATGAATGAATGAATGAATATAAATGTATATTTAAAAACTACTGTTCTCTGCTCTTTTTCAGAGGAAGAATTTTCCCCTTCTTTTGAGTATTATTTTATTGATCTTCTGGGGATCCTTGCTGCTAGGACTCCGCTTCTACTGGATGGGGAACAAACCTCCCAGCTTCTCCAATTCTGACAACCCAGCAGCGGACTCAGACAGTTTTCTAACACGAACTCTGACCTTTTTTTACTTGCCAACCAAAAACCTTTGGCTGTTGTTTTGCCCAGATACCCTTAGCTTTGATTGGTCTATGGATGCTGTGCCTCTTCTCAAAACAGTCTCTGACTGGAGGAACCTACACACGGTGGCCTTTTACGCTGGACTTTTCCTCCTTGCTTACTCTTGTTTGAAAAGCTCTAGGAAAGAGGGAGAATGCAACGGGAAAAGTATAACAAATGGGAAGCCAAATGCCAATGGTTACAACTGCCTTCCTGAATTGGAATTTAAAAGCATGGAGTTGAAATCCAGTTTTCTATCTAAAGAAGAAAACGGCATTAACAGACACTTACCTCCAAGACTGCAGCTTCCCTCAACGGAGCAGATCGTAGTTCTGTCTTTATCTTTGTTAATTGTTCCTTTTATTCCTGCCACAAACTTGTTTTTTTACATAGGCTTTGTGATAGCAGAGCGTGTGTTGTATATACCTAGTATGGGCTTCTGCCTGCTGATCACTGTGGGCACCCGGGCCCTCTATGTCAGAGCTCAGAAGCGCTTTTTGAAGAACTTGATTCTTTTGACCACTGCTGCATTAATTTTTTTCTATGGACTCAAGACGTTTGTCAGGAATGGAGACTGGCAGAACGAAGAGATGCTGTATAAATCAGGGATAAAAGTAAATCCAGCTAAAGGTAATGCTCTCAATTGGGGATTCATAGTTCGTTTACTTTAAGAATTGTAGGTGGTATAATCCTGTTCTATGATTCTGCATTTAATACTTCTCACTGGATCCCAAATGCATTTATGAACAGTTTAAATATATTGGTTTATACTAAACAGAATTCAGTTCATAAATGCAAAAATATTCTAAATAAATAAATAAATTTTGACCTTGTCAATATTTTCAAAATTTATTTATTTATTTAGAATATTTTACCCCACCTTTCTCCTTGGAAAAGGACTTAAGGAGGCTTACAATAAAGAGGGGCAATATACAGACCAGGATATTTAAGACATATTCAAATTAAGAACAGGGATTTAGGAGAGGCATCTTAGAACATTAAAATGTAACATTAAAGCTACAAAGAGCACACAAAAAGAAAACAAATCCATTAGGGGTGGAAACTGATGTGGAAATCGCTGTTCTTATGAAATCAGTCAATGCACTCATGTATGGTAATGCATATAAAAGTCACATAGTAAATAGACCTTCATTCAGGGAAAGCTTGCCTGAAGAGGAAGGTCATTGCCTGCTTCCGGAAAGACAGCAGAGATGGGGCAGTCCTGGCCTCCAGCGGGAGAGAGTTGCAATGTCTGGGAGCAGCAACAGAGGAGACCCTTGGCTGCTGTCTGCCTCCTCCCAAGCCCACAAAGTTCCTTTTGAGTAGCAGCCATGGCTAGCTTTATAGGTACCAGTATTCTTGTCCAGTCCGCCTTCTGTCTTGGTTGATAATGCCTTTTCTTCTCACATGGAAGTGGATTTCCATTTTTCTTTTTCTAATGTAGCCATCTTTGTGCACTTTTCTTGAAAATGAATAATTAATCCCAGCCCCTGTTTTTATTTAGAAATTTTCCAGGCATCCAGAGTTCTAATACTGAGAAGAATGTCAAGCAATTAGATGGGTTAAATAGTACTTTCTCAGGCTTCTCTCAAAGTATATACATGTGTGGGCATGGGCGTGGGCATGGACGGGCTTTAGAATATTAAAGGGGGAGATGACCTGCTAAGATTTCTGAAAAGTAGCAACAAAACGAATATATTGGTCTGTTCATGTAAAAAAAGTATATGGGTTTTGATATATGATCTGTATGTATTTTATCTTTTTAATATTAATTTTAATTTTAAATTTGGTGCATAACTTCTACCATAGCTAACTTCTTTAAGCCAAAGGTTGTCATTCTCTCTCTTTCAATCCTTTTCTGTCTTGAGTTGAAAAATATTCATTTAAATATTGTAATTTATTCCCAGCATCCCTGAAACTTTGCTGTGTTACATTTCTAGATACTTGAAATTCTAGAAAAACTTGACCAATTAAAACTGAAAGGTCTGGAAGAACAGTTTGTCTTTGTTTGACACGGCATATGGCAGCAGCCCATATACCTGGAAAACATAGCTGGGTTTAGGCAAAATCAAAATGCCCTGTATTTTGAAACAATATTATTCCAAAGCATACTGCAGAACTTTGCTTATCCAGCTTACCATAAATTGTAGAGCAAGTTGTATAACTGAGAATGTCAGGACAAATGCTTTCCGGTTTTATGAATGGCAACATTAAAAATAAAAATAAAATTGGGGAAAGGAAAATAGATGTTGAAATTGGTGACCAGTTAGAAATAATGGTGCATACATCAGATAAAATACTAATAATTCTTATTTACACTATCTTTCCCAGGGTTTCTAGGTGTAAATTACTAAGATGTAGTTTATTGCTCATCCCTACTTGTGATTCTGTGACCCTCCTGGTGGCATCATGGAACTATGCAGTGTGCTGAAGTCCTGGCACACCGCATGGTTCCAGTGTAACTTCATCAGCCACACGTACTCTGTGTGATCTTAGAGGGCTCCCACTCCCAGGACTAGATACAGTGAATATTTGAATTTTTGCTTATAAATGGAGAAAATGTTTGTTCACTATTCCAGTCAGAAGAGGAGAGGTTCTCCAAACGATGAACTCTTTCCATGTGATCAGTAATTCTGTAAAATCCTTACCAGGAACCTGAGTCCTAGATTTTTTGCATGAAAAGGAGGTGCATCAGTAGTGTTCTGTGGCCAGAAGGATGAGGCTGAAGCATGAATGTCTGTAGAAAATGACAACACCCAGGCAAAAGTCTTCTGCACTCCTATAAAGCTGAAGGTACTCCAGAATAAAGACTTCTGGTCGAGTGCTAATGAATGACTTCATGTAGGTGCAGCTCAGGATGTGGACAGGATACTTAGAGAGGTGAGCCATGCTAGATGTTTTATCTTTCTGAGCTCACAAAAACATCCAGGATTGATGGAATTGCTGAATGGCTTAGAGTAGTGATGAATGTCTGTTTAGGACAAGGCAGTGTTCTAGCCTGCTCTAAAAGAGGCAGTTATGCGACCCAACTGTGCTAGATAATTACCACAGTCTCAAATATACTGTTTTTAGACTGAGGTGTCTAGCAGCTCCAGTGGTTCCTGGATGAGACAGCTAATCTAGATCCAATTCAGTCAAGCCTGAGGTCTGTGGGACAGCTTTGTTCATCTTGTTGAATGATTTAAACTGGGAACTGGATGAAATGTGTTGCTGTCTGGCCACTTGGGGCTGGATAGGATGTTTTGCTCACCAACACAAATTTGGACAGGCGAGGTTTTGCCTATGCCCCATTGAAGCTAGAAGGACATTTAGTTCAGGTTGTCTTTGAGAAGTAGTACTATGGTAGGTTTGTCCAGAAATAAACTAAGGCAAGTAGCTATAAGCAATATTTTGGTGAAAGAGAAATCCTGGGATGTGTGAGGGTGAGTGGAATGCACATTAGTCTCTTAATAATGGATCCTGGCTAAAGGGAACCTACGTACTATCAGAAATATTGCTCAGGGTGATGTTGCTTGACCCCCAACTTGAACATAAGTGCACATTTTTATTTGCCCTGAAGATTAATGTGGCCCTTGTTTAAGCATAAATATGTGTCAATTATCTTTATTCCATATGAGCGAGCAAACAAAAATGCTGCAGGGATGCTTTAGTGGCAGGCAATCTCCGGATCTCCAATTGTCCAACCTTGAGTAGTACAGTATTTGACATCTTTGGCACTTGGTTCAAATATTGTAAAACACTGGGAGGAGAAATGAAATGTTTCCAGCCCTGTTGTTATTAAGGTAGATCGAAAAAGAAAAATCTGTTGCTTCAGAAGTTTTATAAAACATAGTGTTTAGGTTTGGGTTACTGTTAAATGTTAGGATGCTAAGTAAGTACCATTTTCCTTCTATTCTGAAATTTGAATTGGTCTGAACATTTCAATGATAAACATCCAGTGGAGACTATTTTTGTTTTGTTTTGTTTTGTTTTAATCAGTTCAAGGGTAAGTCATTCTAGAGTTGATTACTTCTCTCTTTTGATTTGTTATGTGCTGTTTAGTTGCATATGAATTATAGCAACCCTTATAGGTCTCTCAGCCATCTGTGAGGTCCTATGGGTGAATTAGAATTTGAACCCATGTCTCTGAATCCCAGTCTTTCACTTTATGCATGACACCACAGTGGCTCTCCTTCCTTATAAGAAAGGTTTCTTGCTAATATGAGAAACAGATTCTCCTATGAATTAGAACCAGGGAAAGCTGATGAGCTAATGGGTCCTTAATAATAGGGACTAGAGCTGGGCACGAATCAAAAAAATGACATTTCGTTTGTCGTTTGGAGGGTCCGTTTCGGTTCGTTTCCGTTTTTCGTGAATTTTTGCAAAAATTTCATTTTCATTTTCGTTCATTTTGTTACCATTTTGTTACCATTTATTTCAAAATTTTGTGATTTTTTTTAGCATTTAAAGCAGTTCACTGTATTGCAGTAACGGAAATGAAATGCACGACAAAATTTCCGGTGTTTCTGTTCATTTCGTTTCATTTTGGAGGCAAAATTTGTTTGCCATTTTGTTGCGTAACGAAATGAAAAAATGAAAATGGAAACGAAAAATTGTTCGTTTCGTGCCCATCTCTAATAGGGACATAGTGGTGCAGCCTTCCCCACCAATACTGTAACATCTTTAAAGCACAGTTTAATGTTATATATGTCATTCATGAGGACAGTGAAATGGGCTGCGTACATTTTTTGCTCAGTATCAGGAAAAATATACCCTGGAGAACCAATTGAAAGAACTGTCTTACTGCTACCTTGAACTTGCCATGCAGAGGCCATTTCGTTTGACCCTGAACTTTGCAGGTAAACTGCCAGTCATTAGCTGAGAAGAGACTGCTGTGGGAACTGGGACAGCGACATTTACATCCCTTGCAGTGCCTGGCCATGAGCTGTTTAAACATGCTCACATTTTTGTTAAGGGCTCTTTGAAATAACTGCTGATTTGTGCCTTTTTGTTAAATTAAAACCGTTTAAGGATTGTGAAAGACTGTAATAGGGTCAAGAAGATACATTATCACCAGAATGGCAAAGGCGGTGCTGAAGCCTACAGTCACGTCAGCTGTGTGTGTGTGTGTGTGTGTGTGTGTGTGTGTGTGTGTGTGTGTGTGCGTGCGTGCGTGCGTGCGTGCGTGCGTGCGTGCGTGCGTGCGTGCGTGTGTGTGTGTGTGTGTGTGTGTGTGTGTGTGTGTGTTATAATTCCCACAGGCCATGATTCTCCTGCATTGTTTGGGAGAAAAGCCCAAGGACAAGCTGACTCGGCCTGACACCTATGGGAGGGAGTAACTTATAGGCATTAGAAGGATAATTGATTGTTAGAATTGAGCTAGTAGCAGCATTAGCCATATTTGCTTATACAGTATGCAAAATCAATATATGAAGCAGATTAATTTAAAAGTGGATCATGTAGAAACCATTTATTTATTTATTTAGAAATGAGTTATGGTGCATTTATTTTGGCTGGTTAACAGAAAAGCTCAGCCTTTCAGTAATACAATTTATCTAAAAGATGCTGACCATTTCATGTATTAAATAAAATTGCTGATATAGATATATGTTAGCTTGACAGAATGATTTCTCTGTGCACAGATTAGGGATGTGCATCGGGCACTGACCTAGTCTTTACCTGTATGAGGACACAGAGATTGGTAATTGACACACACTGTGCCCCATTGGACACACTTCCACTCAGTCCTTGTCAATATATGTATCAGTATTTGTTTTGGATTTCCAAGTAAAATCCCATTCCTGTGAATGCAGGTACATGGACAGGAAAGTCAGGTCATAAAATGACCAAATGGTACAATTATAATTGGCCCCTGAGGAAATGTTGGGAAGATACCTTCTCGGCTTCTAGGCAGGACAGTGACAGTTTGTGAAACTAGGTGGTCTGCCTCTTCCCTCCGTTGTCAGGGGGAAAGCCTGCTTAGACTCACTACTGAGTGCATAGTCTACTTGGAAGAACCACGTGGAATGAGCTGAGAGACTTTAAAAGGGCAGTGGGGGTGGCTGGCTGGAGAGATATAAACAGGAAAGATATTCACTTAGCCAGGAAAGTGAAATAACCAACCAAGCAGTACTATTTCTACACCTACCATAATTTTTCTCTGCCCCACTTTCCTTTTCTTTGGGTCTGAAATCAATGCCCCCTTCCTCACCCACTGCTATTGTGTCTGCAAAGGTACACAATATTAGAAGACTGTAGGAGCAAGACTCATAGACATGAACAGTCCATAGACTTTCATGACTTAATCAATTACTTGGAAACATAAAAGGCAAGGCAACTTCATTTCTAAGGTAAATGACATCTTTCAAATGGTTTCCTTCTCTGCTGGTAGCAGCTCAGTGTCTTCCTTAGAAAGTATTGGTCATTTTTTGCTGACCCTTTTTGCCCTGTTAATAATTATGTGTCTTTTTGGTTTTATATTTTAAGTCGTTCTATCCCATGGCTTTTCGCAGGCTCTTTACTATCTCCAGTAGTTGTCCCAGAAATATATAAATAGCCCATAGATGGTTAGTGTTTCAGCATTCATCTGAAAACAGTACACATCCCTAAAACAGTTCCAATAGCAGTAGGATTCAATGACTGAAATCCTGTTGTTTTGTGTTGCTACTTATCGGGTGTGCTTTCCAAAGTACCCAGACAAATCAAAAAGCCTTCACCACCAAGGCCATAGCTAACAACCCATTCTTTATAGGTTTCAGCACCTTAGGCCATTGTTCATCTTAAGGCTATGGATGCTATTGTCTCCCTAACGAGCCTATTCAGGCCATTGTTCATCTTATGAGCCTAATTCAGACCAGGGTGACAAGAGGTCAAAGCTGACTGACTCTAAGATGGAGGACTCGCACTAGCTATATTCAGATTGATGAAGCTGTTTGGATGAGCAGCGAAACATTTATATGTCTCAAAAAGAAGTCCAGTAGCCATGACTCAACTTCCAGATGTGTTGTAAGTTGTACTAGAGGAGGCCCACTGGATCAGTGAGGATTTGCTGAGTCAACTGACATTTCGGTTAGAGCTGTTCGGCAGTGGAATGTGCTGCCACAGAGTTTGGTGCAGTCTCCTTCTTGGCGGTTTTTAAGCAGGGGATGGATGGTCATCTGTCAGGAGTACGTTTGATGGGGGTTCCTGCATGGCACAGGGTTGGACTGGATGGCCCTTGAGGTCTCTTCTAGTTCTATGATTCTATGATTTTATAAGTTCACTTGATTTAAATGGGCCTGCTATGGTTGCAACTTGTTTCAGCAAAGTACTGTATTTTCCCATGTATAAGACTAATTCTTTTTTACTGAAATTGTTAGACTAAAAATTTAGGGTTGTTAGCCAATGAGAGAAGTTAGGAAGTTAGCCATGAGAGAAACATACAGTAGAGAAACTGTTATTTCAACCTGGAAAATTGGGGGTCATCTTATACACGGGGATGTCTTAAAGACGTTAAAATGCAGTAAGTCATAATTAGAGCCAGCACATTTGAATCAATGAAGCATGTAGAGGATGTGACCTACCAAATCCCCACTGATTTAGTGGGCCTACTCTAATGCGAATTACAGGATTTTAGCTACTGACTGGTTATAGGCTATCATTCAAGAGCCTATAAAAAAGAAATATCTTATTGTAACTGAAAGCAGTGAACACAGACTCAGTCACTGGCTTCTCAGATTTTGAGGAAACTCCCTGTGCAAACATAAAAATTGCTTTGCAATGTGCAACTATGAATTCACTGCTTCATAGAGCTATTAGTGGTTATTATGATGAGCTGAATGCTCATGGCAAGATAAGAAGCTTAGAGGTACTTGGAGAGAAAACAAAAGCAGCTGATGTGATTCACCTTGAAAACTAAGATAAGTACCTATAATGTAATTAATTTGTTCTTTTGAGGAATACTATCCATGAAAAAGAGATTATTTAGCCATTGGCTTTGGGGGAAATCAGCACAAGTCCTAAGGAATGTACCGGAATTTCCTCTGCTGTAATACTTGACCTGCCCATTTTCTGTACATCTTTATTTCAGTTTTAGTGCTGTAATTTATAGCATGCTGTGAAAGAGTGTTTAGAAAAGGTACTACAAATTGATGTACAACACAGACCTAATCTGTCATGGTCTAGGAATTTGCTGCCCATAAAACTTGTAATGCCAAACAAAAAGATAAGATTGGTTACTCAACCAGGTTTTCTTTCTATGGTTCTAAAATTTCTAATGGAAAAGTGCACCCAAGAGTTCCTACAAGCAGAAGGAATGCTTTATCAACAGTTTTTGAGCCAGAATACTGTATGTTGTTCTACAGTGGACCCTTGTATAACAAACAGCTTGTATAACATAAAATCTGTACAACATAAACATTCTGGAGTAGAGATGGGCACGACTTGAAAAAAAAAAATTTCGAGTTGTCGTTAGTCGGGCCAGTCCCATTTCGGGTCGTTTCCGGTTTTCGCAAAAATTCGCAAATTTTTTTTTTTTTTTTCGTTTTTTCGTTGTCGTTAGTACTGGTTTTTTTTGGGGGGGGGAGCGGGCTCCTGGAGGCACCTCTGTGGGGTGGGTGCCTCCTCTGGCCCGCTATAAAGGGAAAGTGGGCTCCTGGAGGCACCCGTGGGTGCCTCCTGCCACTAGGAAGGGGAAGCAGGCTCCAAGAGACACCCCTCTACATGGGGGTCTCCCTTCCTCACCTGCTGCTGCTGCAAAATGCTATGCAATAGCCATATGGATATTGCATAACATAATGTGCAGACGTGAGACCAGTGTGAGAGTGATAGGGTCATACCCGCCCTTCACAAGGCTCTGGCACCACCATGTCTCACACAGAAGGGAATTGTACTTGCTGCGTGTAGTGCAATGCAAGCAAGTAGATCTGGCTTTAAGGTGGCTTAGTGCAAGAGCTAGGGTTAGGCTAGTGACGGGTAAGGTTACGGTGGGCTAGTGGGTTGCACCTCTGGGTGCCTCTCTGACCCACTAAGAAGACAGTCTGTGACGTATGGGTACGGAGTCAAGGGTTAGGGTTAGGGCTAGGGCAGGTTTTAGGGGGCTTTTTGGCACATCCCAGAAGTCTCCATGGCCAAGTGGCCATGCGACTGGTGGGATGGCTCCAAAAATTTGCATGGTTGTCCACTCCCACATGGCTGGCCACTTGGCCAGCCCATCATTGCGCACTGCGCAGGTGTAAATAAAATAAAATAAAATAAAATCAATGGAGGGCAGAGGAGGAGAGGAGAGACATTTTGTTGCAAGAAAAAACCCACTGCTACTGTGAAAAATCTGGCAGTTTATAAATTTTCGCGTGTTTCTGTTGTGCTTGTGTGTTTTTGGACCACGATTTCAAAAACAATATTGCATTCGCCGCCCCATTTTGGATCCCCCGCCCGCACCGCATGGCATGGCGATGGCGACTCGCGAGTCCGGCTGCCCAGGACGGGGGGGAGGTGGGACCCCCCCTCCAGAAACCACCCCTCCGGTAGGTGCCCTGCGCCCTTAGTCAAGCAGGCATTTTTCCGCCTGCTTTTTTGGCCCGGGAATGGGTGGGGGGAGAGTTTAAAAGTTTTTTCCTCTGCCGTCCGTGCCGCTTGCTTGCGCTTTAATTGCGGCGGCCGGCGGCGAGACTGGGCTTTTTGCTGGCTGCGAGCCTGCGGCGAGTCCCACCAGAGCAGCCGAGGACGGGGGATGAGGGGGGAGGCCGGGGACCTCCAGAAACAACCCCTCTGGTAGGTGCCCTGAGGCACGACAGGCATTTTCCCGCCTGCTTTTTGGCCGGGAACCGGTTTTTTTTAACTTTTAAAAACTTTTTTTCTGTGCCGCGTGTGGCATCGCGCGATCTCGCGATGCAAGTAACGAGCACGACAAATCAGACCAAAATTGTTCGTTCGTCGGTTCGAGCTCGAAGTCTGGGGGAGTAATTCCCGTTACCGTTTCCGTAGAGTAACGGAACCGAGTAACGGAAACGGAAACGGGAATACCGCTAAGTCGTGCCCATCTCTATTCTGGAGATAGGGGAAATTTGCTTAACAAAATTGCCTGTGGGGGGAAACCGTGTAACATAAAAATGGGATTACTCCATTTTCAATGCATTCCTATGGGAATTTGTATAAAGGAAAATTTGCTTAACATAATTTCATTTGGAACAAATTAATTCCTTTATACAAGGTACCACTGTATTTCTTGCTGCTGCAGCGTACTGCCACAGTAGTCAATGCTTCTAATGGTCCATTTGAGTTAGTACTTATTTTAGTTATTTATTTAATGAATTAGTACTCTTAATTTTTATTTAAGTTAAATAGTTGAGCCGTGTGACCAGAGAAACAAATTCAAAAGGAAGTTAGGTGATACCTTTATTGGTCACTGCTAAAACAAAAAAATATGAGCTAAGCTTTCAATAGTTTTGTTTAACACATTTTGTTTAAAAAATGCCTGCCTGCCTTCTAGCCCACAAGACTGACACTAGTGTGTTGCGCTGACCGCAAAGACATTTCCTCTCCTTGGGTTATCTCAGTCCGGGGTCATGAGATGGCAGCAACATAGTGGTTGCTTTGTCTGTCCCACTTCCAGGTTTCGCCCCATCTTCCTGGTTATTGAATGGCCTCCTAAGCAACTGTGAAATAGGTGCTTTTTTGTTGCTGTGCGTTTTCTTTTGGAATTAGACTAATCCCTTTTGGTTGAAATGCACATTCTTCTTGATGCAACCAAGGGGAAATCAAAAGAGGGATTTCCCCCCCCTCACCCCGCAGACTGGGGGAACAGGGAGATTGTGTTTTCTCCTCTCCCCAAGGAACATCTTGATGTTTAGATACCAAGTTGCACTTAACTGGATTGTAGCTGTTACTGAATGCTGCTTTCTCCTCTTGGCAGCATGGGGTAACCTTGGGAATGTTCTGAAGAGCCAGAGCAAGGTTTCGGAAGCTGAGGATGCCTACAGAAATGCCTTGTACTACCGCAGCAACATGGCTGATATGCTTTATAATTTGTAAGTATGCATGACTTTCTGTACGGGCCCATCTGTGAAGTCTGATGTGAATGAAGCCTTTTATTTTTGGTTGGTAGAAACTCTTGCCAAGTCCTCCCCCAAGCCCTTCACTCCCCACCCCCTTAATAATATCTCAAACTCAGAGATGATAGACAGGGTTTCTTCTGTTTGGCACATTTATCAGATCACTGTGCAATTTGACTCTGCTCTGTAGCCAGCAGGAACACTTGATATACCAAGAGATTTGACAGAATCCTTGTTCCTCCAAATGCGCTTTTGCATGCATCTCAGCCCCTTCCTAGCAAAGATTATAAACTCACAAGAACTTCACCATAAACCTGAAAGCAACGGTGCTAATTCTTCTTTAATAAAGTCCTTTTTCTTAGGGTATAGTAGCAGCCTCCTGTTTAAGCCACAGTGTTGCCATCTCTTTATCTCTCCTTTTGGGGGGTGGCAGCAACGTTGCAGCTCGTGGGGAATTTCTGCACCTGAGAATTTATCAGGCGGGAGGCAGAGCAAACTATTTCTAGCTTGCTGACACTGCTTGTGAGCACCGTTCATCACACTGATTATAATGGTATATTGCTAAATGGCTTCGTTGCCATCTACCCCTGGAAAATAATCACCCCTATCATTCTCCCTCGCCCTGTGAGATCTGCTGGAGACCACAGACTGCTCTGCCTTTTGCCTCTTACTTAAGGCAATGAGCAGGAGCACAAACCTGTCTCTGAGGTGCCACTGTCTTGATAGAACTCTTTGTTGAAATATATTTCTCAGCCATCTAATGCCTTTTATAGGCAAGTGAAGACTTTTTTAAAAACAACAGTGTTTGGTGCTTCTGGCTACACAGGGTAAATAATGTGTGAAGTGTCAAGTGCTAAATAATGGTGCTACTATACAAGATGAGAACATTAATGTTATTTATGCCACAGACTTGCACCTCAGCCCTCAAAAGTTCCAGTCTGTTCCCAGAGCTACCAGTTTGTCAGTAAGAACACTTGCTTAATCTGTCTCACAAGCACATCTGCCCCCTCCCCCCAGCACCATCATATTTTTTCTGCTTTGGTGCCTATAAATTCGTATGAAGTGAGAATATAGTACCATTCTAACTCTCTCCATGGCAACCATTAATGTTAACAAAAATTTGTGTGGTTGTAATGGATAATTGACAAATTAATCTTCACAGCAACACCTGTGTTTTCACAAGGAAGCCAATATTCTAATATGTTGTAAAGATCAAATAATAGCTTATGTTACATATGTAATGAAGAAAGGGTTTTGCAAGAGATAAACACAAGAACAAAGGAATTTAACACATCTTTTCCAAACAAACATTTTGAAGCTGTTTTAAATCATGTAGTGTCTGAAGCTGGGCATAATGCAAAGTTAAGAGGAAGCATCTTTATAATAGTTTTGATGCCTTTGTTGTGGAAACAAAGCATTGTTTTTAAGTATTGAGGTGCTTCCAGGCAGATAATAAAAATTATGTGCCATCAAATCAATTCTGACTTACGGCAATCCTTTTCAGGGCTTTCCAGATAGAGAATACTCAGAGGTGGTCTACCATTCCCTTCTTCTGGGGGTGACCTATGACCTTCATAGTCAAGGGTTTGGCTGGGAGGGACCTTTGTGAACTGGGGTGACTGTCAATCAATCCAGCAGGAACCAGTTTTTCCTTCTCCACTTTAGATTTTGAAGAGAGACATATCTCTCTTCTTATGTCTTATTTTCCCACTCTTTCTCAATCAGAGAAGTGTCCAGTCACAGTCTGTGTTCAATTAGATAGTCAGCTTAAATCAGTAATGTCCTTAGTTATGTATTCTGTCTTTTCCTTAAGTGTGAGGAAATTGACCCTTCTTTCTTGTACCCTTGATTATAAGTGTGTTATTGAGACAGGAAGTACAACTTGAGAACAAAACAAAAAGGGAGTGGCCTACTTCAGGTAGACTTGAAGCTAATTCTGCTCAGAAGTTTTCTGAATTTTTATGTACTGTATAGCTAGAGGGTTTTTAGCCATAAATTTCCATAGTCTGCCACAACACTCTGGGACTGTGTAGCTTGCCCAAGGTCACACAGTCTGGCTGTACACACATGTGGCACAGCAGGGAATCAAACTCCCAACCTCTTGCTCTACAATCAGGTACCTAAACCATTATTTATTTATTTATTTATTTATTTATTTATTTATTTATTTATTTATTTACCACACCATCTTCCTATAGGAACTCTAGGCAGTTTACAGGATAAAAACCTCAAGTTAAAAACAATATAAACAAAAAGAGGGGAAATACCCTTGGCAAGATGGGTCCTACCAATACTATTCAAAAGGGTGTGTAGCTATTTTGCCATACACTCCTTATATATTTTCTTTGTTGGTGGGGTGATGTTCATAAGAGAAACTCGCCTCCAGATTGCCATTGCTAGGACTGATATTGCTGGTAGCAATTACATTCCCCATCCCAAGCTTCCAAATATATATATATATATATATATATATATATATATATATATATATATATATATATATATATATATATATATATATATATATATATATATATATATATATATATATATATATATATATATATATATATATATATATATATATATATATATATATATATATATATATGTTTTCGTAGATTTTCACGGGTATAGGTATGCATGTTAGGGTGGATTCGGGTTTCTTCCCGTGTAGAAATCTGGTTGTTTTGGCGACGTTTCGACGAGGTCTCACTCATCATCTTCAGGCTGGTGTTCTGGCTTCTTTCTTCTTGAAGCAAAGTGTGATCTCAGTTGAAGTCCTTCTATAAATACTGCTGGGGGTTTGTGGTTTGCTTGCTCTGTTGCTGATTGTAGGTTCATTTGTTCTTTTGTGATCTGCTGTGTGGCTGAGGCGATCGTTAAGGGCTTAACTGCTGGTGGGTTAGATGGCTGTTTAGAGACATCATGTGTGGGTGAGGTGCTGGATGTGTGTCTATTAGCCTTTTGTTTCTTAACGACCTTGGTGATGGGTGTTCTGGCAGCATCCTGGGCTTTGGTGGAGTGGGGTCCTGTGTCTTGTGAATTCATTTTGGTCTGGCTGCGTGTCTGTGGTCTCCCAATGTTTTTTTGGCGTGTGTAAGTGTGCTCCATGTGGTGGCTGGAGTGGGGAGTAGCGGTAGATGGTGCAGTCGTGGTTTTGTTATTGGATGGTGGTTTCGTTTCATCTGTGGGAAGGGTCTGGGTTTGTGTTTGGTGTGGATGGAAGGTGGTGGCATCTTGTGTCCTTTTGGACCTGGTGTCAGTCTTTGTGACAGAGGCTCGTCTGTTGACCAGGGCTAGTTTCCAGATGTCAGGGAAGCGGGAGGTGTCATCACGTTTATTCATGTTGTTTGGGTGTTTCTCTATTTCAATGGCTTCCATGATTATTCGACTGTTGAAGTGTTCAGTTTTGGAGATGAGTTTGGTTCTTTTAAAATCAATTTCATGACCTGTTGTTTTTATGTGCTGGAAGAGAGAGGAAGATTTTTCTTCTTTTTTGACTGCGTTCTTGTGTTCTGCGATGCGTGCGCTTATTCTCCTGTTTGTCTGTCCGATGTATGTGGCTGGGCAGACTTTGCATGGTATTTCGTAGACTCCTTGGTTTTCTAGCTCAATCTTGTCTTTGGGGTTTCTTAAAATGTTGGCTATTTTTTGTTCGGTGCAAAAGGCTGTCTTGATATTGTGTTTGTGGAGAATTTTGCTTATTTTGTCTGTGGTGCCTTTGATGTAAGGGAGGAGGGCAGTGCCGTTGTTCTCTTCTGTTTCTTGGTTCTTGGGGGGTGTTTCTTTTTGGATTAGTTTGGTGATGGTGTTTTTTTGGAATCCGTTCGCAATTAAAGCATTCGAGAGAGTGTTTATTTCAATTTTTAGGTGGTCTTTGTCAGCGAGGCGTTTGGTTCTGGAGATGAGGGTTTTTGCTACGGAGTTGATCTGTGCAGGGTGGTGGTGTGATTGTGCATTTAAGTAGCGGTTTGTATGTGTTTTTTTTCCGGTAGATGGTATGTCCTAAGGAGCCGTCGGGTTTTTTGTAGATTAGGACGTCCAGGAAGGGAAGTTGGTTGTTGGCTTCTATTTCCATAGTGAATTGTATTTTGGGGTGTAGGCTGTTGAGATGTGTGAGGAAGTTGTTCAGTTTGTCTTTCCCGTGTGGCCAGATAACAAAGGTGTCGTCAACATATCTGAGCCAGAGTTTGGGTTTATGTTCGGACTTCTGTAACGCGTTGGTTTCAAAGTGTTCCATATATAGGTTTGCGATGACCGGTGAGAGGGGTGATCCCATGGGTGCTCCTTCTATCTGTTTGTATCTTTGTCCATTGTGGATGAAGTATGTGTTGGTTAGGCAGTGGTTGGTCAGATCTAGGATGTGCTTGGGGGGGTTGTATTTGTTGTGGATAGCTGTCAAGGCTTCTTGAATGGGCACTTGTGTGAAGAGCGAAACAACGTCGAAGCTCACGAGTAGGTCATTGGGTTGTAGGTCTTGTTTCTTTATAATTTCTATGAAGTGGAACGAGTTTTGTACGTATGAAGAGATGGATTCTGCATAGGGCTGGAGTTGTTTGGCAAGAAATTTGGCGAGGTTTTGTAGGGGTGAGCCTATGGAGCTGACTATGGGTCTGAGAGGTGTTCCTTCTTTGTGAATCTTGGGGAGGCCGTAGAGCTTGGGGCATCTGGAAGATTTCTCTCTGGGGATGATGCTTGGCTTGATTTCTTCACTTAAGGGTGAGGCTTTTATTTTGGCTTTGGTGGTTTTTTCCAGGTAGGTGGTGGGGTCTGTGTTCAAAGGTATGTAAGCAGGGTCTTGTAGTAGGTTGGATAGTTTGGCTTGGTAGTCAGATGTGTTCATCACCACTGTGGCATTGCCTTTGTCTGCTGGGAGAATGATTATGTTGTTGTCTTTCTTCAGGTTGGTGAGGGCTTTTTGTTCTTCTTTGTGTAAATTGCTTCTGGGTGGTTTGCTGGAGCAGAGGATATTGGTGACTTCGAGTCTGATTTTGTTGGCTTCATCTGGGTTGATTTTGGTTAGGCTGGCTTCCACTCCGCATATGATGTTTTCAGTGGGGATGTGTCTGGGGGCGACTGCAAAGTTGAATCCTTTGGACAGGACTTTGGTCTCTGCGATGGTGAGTGTCCTGTCTGATATGTTGTGAACTGTTTGTTTCATGGGCTGCTGTGGGGGGTTGGGCTTCTGGCATTTTTCCAGTTTGTGGAGTTTGTTGGTGTGTATGTCTGTCTTGTGGGAGGTCTCTGTTTCAGCTCTCCAGGCGGCGAGTTGCTTGGATTTGTTCCAGAGTGTTGGGTGGATTTTGTTGCTGAGTTTGAGGTGGAGAGTGAGTAGGTCTCTGTTGGTTTGATCTAGTAGGTATCTTTTCTTGTGTAGTTCGTTTCTGATTAGGGCTAGTTCTGTTCTTTTCAGGATCCTTTCGCTGGATGGGGTTTTTGAGTGGAATTTCAGTTGGAAGCTTGTGGGGATCACATTTTTATCTCGGCAGTTGCGTAGGAATGCAATGTCACATAAGATGGTGGCTCTTCGGACTTCTAGTTTCTCGTAGGTTCTGGTCAGCTGGAAGGTTTCCTCCCCGTAGAGGTCGGATATTTGTTTTCGTAGATTTTCACGGGTATAGGTATGCATGTTAGGGTGGATTCGGGTTTCTTCCCGTGTAGAAATCTGGTTGTTTTGGTGACGTTTCGACGAGGTCTCACTCGTCATCTTCAGGCTGGTGTTCTGGCTTCTTTCTTCTTGAAGCAAAGTGTGATCTCAGTTGAAGTCCTTCTATAAATACTGCTGGGGGTGTGTGGTTTGCTTGCTCTGTTGCTGATTGTAGGTTCGTTTGTTCTTTTGTGATCTGCTGTGTGGCTGAGGCGATCGTTAAGGGCTTAACTGCTGGTGGGTTAGATGGCTGTTTAGAGACATCATGTGTGGGTGAGGTGCTGGATGTGTGTCTATTAGCCTTTTGTTTCTTAACGACCTTGGTGATGGGTGTTCTGGCAGCATCCTGGGCTTTGGTGGAGTGGGGTCCTGTGTCTTGTGAATTCATTTTGGTCTGGCTGCGTGTCTGTGGTCTCCCAATGTTTTTTTGGCGTGTGTAAGTGTGCTCCATGTGGTGGCTGGAGTGGGGAGTAGCGGTAGATGGTGCAGTCGTGGTTTTGTTATTGGATGGTGGTTTCGTTTCATCTGTGGGAAGGGTCTGGGTTTGTGTTTGGTGTGGATGGAAGGTGGTGGCATCTTGTGTCCTTTTGGACCTGGTGTCAGTCTTTGTGACAGAGGCTCGTCTGTTGACCAGGGCTAGTTTCCAGATGTCAGGGAAGCGGGAGGTGTCATCACGTTTATTCATGTTGTTTGGGTGTTTCTCTATTTCAATGGCTTCCATGATTATTCGACTGTTGAAGTGTTCAGTTTTGGAGATGAGTTTGGTTCTTTTAAAATCAATTTCATGACCTGTTGTTTTTATGTGCTGGAAGAGAGAGGAAGATTTTTCTTCTTTTTTTGACTGCGTTCTTGTGTTCTGCGATGCGTGCGCTTATTCTCCTGTTTGTCTGTCCGATGTATGTGGCTGGGCAGACTTTGCATGGTATTTCGTAGACTCCTTGGTTTTCTAGCTCAATCTTGTCTTTGGGGTTTCTTAAAATGTTGGCTATTTTTTGTTCGGTGCAAAAGGCTGTCTTGATATTGTGTTTGTGGAGAATTTTGCTTATTTTGTCTGTGGTGCCTTTGATGTAAGGGAGGAGGGCAGTGCCGTTGTTCTCTTCTGTTTCTTGGTTCTTGGGGGGTGTTTCTTTTTGGATTAGTTTGGTGATGGTGTTTTTTTGGAATCCGTTCGCAATTAAAGCATTCGAGAGAGTGTTTATTTCAATTTTTAGGTGGTCTTTGTCAGCGAGGCGTTTGGGTCTGGAGATGAGGGTTTTTGCTACGGAGTTGATCTGTGCAGGGTGGTGGTGTGATTGTGCATTTAAGTAGCGGTTTGTATGTGTTTTTTTCCGGTAGATGGTATGTCCTAAGGAGCCGTCGGGTTTTTTGTAGATTAGGACGTCCAGGAAGGGAAGTTGGTTGTTGGCTTCTATTTCCATAGTGAATTGTATTTTGGGGTGTAGGCTGTTGAGATGTGTGAGGAAGTTGTTCAGTTTGTCTTTCCCGTGTGGCCAGATAACAAAGGTGTCGTCAACATATCTGAGCCAGAGTTTGGGTTTATGTTCGGACTTCTGTAACGCATTGGTTTCAAAGTGTTCCATATATAGGTTTGCGATGACCGGTGAGAGGGGTGATCCCATGGGTGCTCCTTCTATCTGTTTGTATCTTTGTCCATTGTGGATGAAGTATGTGTTGGTTAGGCAGTGGTTGGTCAGATCTAGTATGTGCTTGGGGGGGTTGTATTTGTTGTGGATAGCTGTCAAGGCTTCTTGAATGGGCACTTGTGTGAAGAGCGAAACAAAGTCACAAAGACTGTCACAAAGACTGACACCAGGTCCAAAAGGACACAAGATGCCACCACCTTCCATCCACACCAAACACAAACCCAGACCCTTCCCACAGATGAAACGAAACCACCATCCAATAACAAAACCACGACTGCACCATCTACCGCTACTCCCCACTCCAGCCACCACATGGAGCACACTTACACACGCCAAAAAAACATTGGGAGACCACAGACACGCAGCCAGACCAAAATGAATTCACAAGACACAGGACCCCACTCCACCAAAGCCCAGGATGCTGCCAGAACACCCATCACCAAGGTCGTTAAGAAACAAAAGGCAAATAGACACACATCCAGCACCTCACCCACACATGATGTCTCTAAACAGCCATCTAACCCACCAGCAGTTAAGCCCTTAACGATCGCCTCAGCCACACAGCAGATCACAAAAGAACAAACGAACCTACAATCAGCAACAGAGCAAGCAAACCACACCCCCCCAGCAGTATTTATAGAAGGACTTCAACTGAGATCACACTTTGCTTCAAGAAGAAAGAAGCCAGAACACCAGCCTGAAGATGACGAGTGAGACCTCGTCGAAATGTCGCCAAAACAACCAGATTTCTACACGGGAAGAAACCCGAATCCACCCTAACATGCATACCTATACCCGTGAAAATCTACGAAAACAAATATCCGACCTCTACGGGGAGGAAACCTTCCAGCTGACCAGAACCTACGAGAAACTAGAAGTCCGAAGAGCCACCATCTTATGTGACATTGCATTCCTACGCAACTGCCGAGATAAAAATGTGATCCCCACAAGCTTCCAACTGAAATTCCACTCAAAAACCCCATCCAGCGAAAGGATCCTGAAAAGAACAGAACTAGCCCTAATCAGAAACGAACTACACAAGAAAAGATACCTACTAGATCAAACCAACAGAGACCTACTCACTCTCCACCTCAAACTCAGCAACAAAATCCACCCAACACTCTGGAACAAATCCAAGCAACTCGCCGCCTGGAGAGCTGAAACAGAGACCTCCCACAAGACAGACATACACACCAACAAACTCCACAAACTGGAAAAATGCCAGAAGCCCAACCCCCCACAGACAAAGGCAATGCCACAGTGGTGATGAACACATCTGACTACCAAGCCAAACTATCCAACCTACTACAAGACCCTACTTACATACCTTTGAACACAGACCCCACCACCTACCTGGAAAAAACCACCAAAGCCAAAATAAAAGCCTCACCCTTAAGTGAAGAAATCAAGCCAAGCATCATCCCCAGAGAGAAATCTTCCAGATGCCCCAAGCTCTACGGCCTCCCCAAGATTCACAAAGAAGGAACACCTCTCAGACCCATAGTCAGCTCCATAGGCTCACCCCTACAAAACCTCGCCAAATTTCTTGCCAAACAACTCCAGCCCTATGCAGAATCCATCTCTTCATATGTACAAAACTCGTTCCACTTCATAGAAATTATAAAGAAACAAGACCTACAACCCAATGACCTACTCGTGAGCTTCGACGTTGTTTCGCTCTTCACACAAGTGCCCATTCAAGAAGCCTTGACAGCTATCCACAACAAACACAACCCCCCAAGCACATCCTAGATCTGACCAACCACTGCCTAACCAACACATACTTCATCCACAATGGACAAAGATACAAACAGATAGAAGGAGCACCCATGGGATCACCCCTCTCACCGGTCATCGCAAACCTATATATGGAACACTTTGAAACCAACGCGTTACAGAAGTCCGAACATAAACCCAAACTCTGGCTCAGATATGTTGACGACACCTTTGTTATCTGGCCACACGGGAAAGACAAACTGAACAACTTCCTCACACATCTCAACAGCCTACACCCCAAAATACAATTCACTATGGAAATAGAAGCCAACAACCAACTTCCCTTCCTGGACGTCCTAATCTACAAAAAACCCGACGGCTCCTTAGGACATACCATCTACCGGAAAAAAACACATACAAACCGCTACTTAAATGCACAATCACACCACCACCCTGCACAGATCAACTCCGTAGCAAAAACCCTCATCTCCAGAACCAAACGCCTCGCTGACAAAGACCACCTAAAAACTGAATTACACACTCTCTCAAATGCTTTAATTGCGAACGGATTCCAAAAAAACACCATCACCAAACTAATCCAAAAAGAAACACCCCCCAAGAACCAAGAAACAGAAGAGAACAACGGCACTGCCCTCCTCCCTTACATCAAAGGCACCACAGACAAAATAAGCAAAATTCTCCACAAACACAATATCAAGACAGCCTTTTGCACCGAACAAAAAATAGCCAACATTTTAAGAAACCCCAAAGACAAGATTGAGCTAGAAAACCAAGGAGTCTACGAAATGCCATGCAAAGTCTGCCCAGCCACATACATCGGACAGACAAACAGGAGAATAAGCGCACGCATCGCAGAACACAAGAACGCAGTCAAAAAAGAAGAAAAATCTTCCTCTCTCTTCCAGCACATAAAAACAACAGGTCATGAAATTGATTTTAAAAGAACCAAACTCATCTCCAAAACTGAACACTTCAACAGTCGAATAATCATGGAAGCCATTGAAATAGAGAAACACCCAAACAACATGAATAAACGTGATGACACCTCCCGCTTGCCTGACATCTGGAAACTAGCCCTGGTCAACAGACGAGCCTCTGTCACAAAGACTGACACCAGGTCCAAAAGGACACAAGATGCCACCACCTTCCATCCACACCAAACACAAACCCAGACCCTTCCCACAGATGAAACGAAACCACCATCCAATAACAAAACCACGACTGCACCATCTACCGCTACTCCCCACTCCAGCCACCACATGGAGCACACTTACACACGCCAAAAAAACATTGGGAGACCACAGACACGCAGCCAGACCAAAATGAATTCACAAGACACAGGACCCCACTCCACCAAAGCCCAGGATGCTGCCAGAACACCCATCACCAAGGTCGTTAAGAAACAAAAGGCTAATAGACACACATCCAGCACCTCACCCACACATGATGTCTCTAAACAGCCATCTAACCCACCAGCAGTTAAGCCCTTAACGATCGCCTCAGCCACACAGCAGATCACAAAAGAACAAACGAACCTACAATCAGCAACAGAGCAAGCAAACCACACCCCCCAGCAGTATTTATAGAAGGACTTCAACTGAGATCACACTTTGCTTCAAGAAGAAAGAAGCCAGAACACCAGCCTGAAGATGACGAGTGAGACCTCGTCGAAACGTCGCCAAAACAACCAGATTTCTACACGGGAAGAAACCTGAATCCACCCTAACATGCATATATATATATATATATATATATATCCAGGCAAAAGGGAACCTGAACACCTGAGAAGGAAAGGATAGCAAGCTTTCCATTAATTTAAAATTATATATTTCCAGTGCTTTTAGAACATCAAATTAATGGAATAAATCAGTTTGAGATGTCAATTTGTTAGATATTTAAATGTCAGCCAGGCAAAGAGAGAGACCAAGATGTAATGCTCTTTTTTATCTTTAATAACCCATTACGTATTAATCTTAGACAGAGAAAATATAGTGAGATGATGATATCCATCATGTATTTAGGGTTGTAGATTAGACAGACTAGCTTTGCACTTCGCTACCTTAATTTCTTGTATTAGACAAAAATAGATGTATGCGTATACCCATTATATATTGAAATAATCAAATATAATCTAAGCTGTTTTATTAAATGAAGAATTAAGTCTTTACGACTGGGAATATTGCCAAGATTAAAGTAGCTAATACATTATTGTAATCTACTATATGTATCTTGTGAACTGGATGAAGACAGAGACAAACAGAGATGAATATGATATTGATGGAAAAACAGTAGAATATTAATGGGAAAATATTTAGCAAGTACGGGAACATGAAAATGTCTTGTTTAAGATGAAAAGAGAATCATGAAACAACTAGGCTGATCTATCGGGAAAAACCTTTGATATATGTAACATGGCAGGAGATAAGCAATGTATCTGTTTTTTACTTTGTTTTAAAAATAAAAATATATAAAAATGAGATCCTGATGAATAGATAAATATATGCACAACCTTTAAACAAATAATGTGTTGTATATTCCATGTTTGGGTCTTTATGTATTCGTATTTATTTATTATTTATTATTTATTTGTTGTGCTTATATCCCGCCCATCTTCCAGAGCGGAACTCTGGGCGGCTAACAAAATTTAAAACTACACTAAAAAAAAACCAAAAAATCAAAGAAAAAAGAAAAAGAGAAAGAGAAAAAAGAATAAAACAGCGAGGATCAATATCCTTCAGAACAGATGAGGCGTACATAGTTTCCTTTAAGTATTTTCCATTTAATATGGAGTGAACATCTCCACTCCACCCCCTTGGGACATCTTGGGAAAGGAATAAGATAGCAAAGGTCAATCCAGATGCATTTCATTTTTTGAGACTCTCTTCTGCATTTGCTCTGTAGGTCATGCACATCACTGTGTTTCCAATAAGGTTTATGAAATAATATTAAACAAGACTTTAATTATTTACCAGAATTCAATATTCACTTGCATCTGCTCTTCATTTTGCATCTATATGAATTTTAAGTAACTAGTGAAACAGCTGTAAAACAGTCTGTATTCAGAAACAGGAGGGGAAAATAAACCTGAATTGCCTCAGTGGATGCCAATATTAAAGCTGCTAATAAAAGCAGAAAATTAGTTCTGAGATCCTCTAATGAAGAGAGTGGAATATTTCAAAAATCCAAGTGGCATGGATTTTACAAATCCAATAATAACTCAAAAGCAATGCATTATACTGACTACTATGAAAACAATATTTAATTGTTTCAATATGGCCATGCAATTCATCTAAAGTTCATAACAATGAGCTTTTCCAAAACTAGAGGATTATAAAATATATTTATTAAAGAATTATTCTGCAAGCATAGCATGGAGCAACTGGAAAATTAATTCAGTCCCTGCGCTTTATTCAGTTTCCAAAATGATGGAAATGTTTCTATGGCTGTAAATAAGTATTCTCATGTGGCACTTTTTAAAGGTGACACAATTGCCTGTTAAACAATATGCTCTAGTTTACTGTTGAACATATATGTCTGCAATCTGCATAATAAGATAATCCCTCATGTCCATCTCTTTCCTGTGGAATGAGGTTTAAATCCTCTCTTCCATATTGGAAGCAAACTATTGATTGCTACTGTCCTGGAGTTCAGTTTGATATTTTCAAAGCATGCTTTGATTACAAGCTGAAATAGCAAGCCAGGATCTCCTTGTAGGATTGTACTCATGAACATTTGCATTTACAATATGAGGTACCCATATCCTCTGTTGGTGAAATTATGGTGTAGAACAGGCTCACAGGCTGCATTGTCCCCATTTCCCACCACCTTAGACCCTTGTGGCCCACATCTGCTCCCTTTTCTCCTTCCTAAATAGGAGAGAATAGGAGTTTATTTGGGCCCTTTGAAAGATAGAAATGTGAAATAGCTTTAAAATGGAAAATCATGCCCCTGTGCAGGTTGCTGTCTTTTAAAAAGAATTTGTATTTATTTATTTATTTTAAGTAGTGGGTTTCTCTGCATCTTATATCATCACATCATTAACGCTATAGTTCAGTGGTTCTCAACCTGTGGGTCCCCAGATGTTCCTGGACTGCAACTCCCAGAAGTCTTCATCAGTAGCTGAGCTGGCCAGATTTCTGGGAGTTGCAATCCAGGAACATCTGGGAACCCACAGGTTGAGAACCACTGCTATAGTTACTGCACCAGAAAAAGTGTTTGTGCTTTTTCCTTGTATGTATCTTTCAATGAAGCTTACCATAGTCTCATTCTAACATCCCAAACTTATTATTAGTTTAGTTACTATTAATAGGTATTTGGTTGCTAGCTATATCATGAATATGGTGGACAAGGCTGGTAGGCAATATTAGTATGGCAGTGCCATAGGTAACAACAACAAGAAGCTCAGAACTGCAAAGCTGGAATGGAACTTTATAGACCAGTGGTGGCAAAGAGTGGTGGTGGTAAACCTTTGGCATTCCAGATGTTTTGGACCACAACTCCCACAGTCCTTTGTCATTGGTCATACTAGCTTGGAATTCTGGGAGTTGTGGTCCAAAAAATCTGGAGTGCCAAAGATTCACCACCACTGTTGTAGATGACCAGATCCAGATCCTGTCAAGGAAGCACGATGGATAAATGTGTGTATGGTGATGTCAGGGGACAAGGTGGCTTTACATTAATCCTAGGATGCTTCCACCCATCTTATGGTCTGGTTATTCAATGTAATATCAACTAGGTTCACACAATTGGATTGTTTCAAACATTTTAAAAGAGGATGCTCCCTCCACTGATGATTAACAGAGTACATACAGATAATAAAAATATGATTGGAGTCCTATGTCTATTCCCTGTTGGCAATTTTAGCAAATTAGTTTTCTAAGAGTGGATAAAGAGGCGTTATCTAACACTGGTCAACATTCTGAACAAATTCCCAGCTGACTATCAAACCAAATGAGCTGCAACATGAGAACATAGGAGTGTAAGTACAATGTTAAGTGTGGTTTGTTAGCAATAAAATTTGTAAGTGAGGAGATTTGGAAGGAGCAATTATGCAAAGTGACGCACACAATTACTGACATGCTTCCCCCCCAATGTTCTCTCTCTATGTATAGAAATATTTAACTTGATTTCTTAAGGCATTGCTTTTTTATTTTCTACTTTAAGTAAGTTCTTAGCGACATTGGTAGGAAACTGGTTTGATTTTCTTTATCTGTATGCTCCCTGTACGTAAGCCAATACATGTTCCTCTTGTTTCTTGAATGTTCATAATTAAGTTCGTACTCTCTGTACAGTTACCGCTTGTCTTCATTTCATTTCTAAATGCAGAGGATTGCTCCTTCAGGAAAACAGCAGGTTTTCAGAAGCACTTCATTACTATAAATTGGCCATCGGAAGCAGGCCGACATTAGCTTGTAAGTCAAACATTATGTTCATTTTGTTTTTAAATGATGCTTTCCCCTTGCATGCTTTGTTATAAATACCTTGATTAGAAGAAACATCTGTGAAATATATTGAATTTGCACTTATTCAAGGAGACCCTATGTGCACAGCATACTGAATACCTGTTCTCATGCCCTGTAAGAACAGACCTCTCCTGATCGTTTAGTCCGGTCAGGCAGCTACTTCAGACAGTTTGCTTGGAATGTCATGAAGCAGCAGCAAAGTTATTGTTACATTTCTACAGTATGGCCAGGGAAGAAAAATATGTGTCTGTACAACAACTGTGCTTCAAGTGGCAAAATAAATTGACTGGGCTTACAGAGTGTTATTACATTACGCCCTCCACTACTTTTATTGTTATTTTTCCAGAATTAACATAAAAACAAAAAATTAAATTGAACGAACAGGAAAAAGCAAAAAGAGAACAAAAATGATAAATACAGTAATGTTAGTACTCAACGTAAACTGCCATTATAAATTTACAATAGAGTTATGAAATATGTATTGTATTAAATCATTCATTATGGGTATAAATCAGGCATGTCCAAACTTTGGCCCTCCTGATGTTTTGGACCACAACTTCCAGAATTTTAAACTTAGATTGCCAGTGTTTAAACAAAATGTTGTGCTTCTGATATACTGTATTTGCATTATTTGCAGTAGTGCCTGTTAAGCTTTTTCAGGACTTTCTGGAGAGCAATGTTGATTGCTACAGAAATTACTTGTCATGCTTGAAGTATTTTTATTTATTTATTTTAGTAGGAAACAGTTGTTATAACCCATGAGACTGCATTTGCAAACCTATTAGAAATAGAATGCAGCAGAAAGTTCATATTAAGAGCTGCCAGATTTAAACTCAAAGTAGCCACTGTGATAGCCCAACATTCAATAAGTAAGGAACAACAGGAAGACATTTGAAGATAATATGCTTGGTCTGAAGTTGAATTTGCCATGGTAAATAGCACAGCTTTTCTGATTTTTAAGTTTATGTACACAATACTTTCATGTTTGCTCTCATGCAGCTGCCTATTTAAACACTGGTATCATCTTAATGAACCAAGGCAAGGCTGAGGAAGCCAAGAAGACATTCTTGAAGTGTTCAGAAATTCCAGATGAAAACTTAAAAGATCCTCATGCTCATAAAAGCTCTGTTACCAGCTGCCTTTATAATCTGGGCAAACTCTATCATGAACAGGGACAGTATGAGGTGAGTGTTCTCCCTTCTGTAGTAGAATCACACACATTTTCTAACAATCCACATATTTAAGTTAGATATTTAGTTATTAATAACTATTGTGTCTAAACATTAAGCGAAATATCTTCTTGAAGCATTTGTAGAAAAGACTTGCTTTTATGTACCATACCATAAAAGAAAAGGAAAGGACACAGCTTGTTTGGAGCAGATTTACTTGACTCAACAGCTGAAATGCTTATTAGGTAACTCTTCTGAATGTTCCATTGATTCTATGGCCTATTCTAATTGTGGCTTACTATACTTAAGAGCAAGATTTCAGCCAGTGAATTGATATAGTCCCTGTGCTTGTCTAAACACTCTTTGAGAGTACACTGGGAAGGTTGGAGAGCAGAGAAAACCAAATGCTGAACAAAATTTCAGCACTAGTCTTCTGTAATTGTTATATGTATTCTTAAGTTCTTTCTTAAACATTCATTCATTTATTCATTTCAACCCCACCCCTGCGAAGCAAAATAGAGAACAATGAGACCATAGCCATGCAGTTAAAGTTCAAATAAAGAATATACCATAAAACCTGAAAATTAGCTTCAGAATTAGCTGCTTGACCTTAGGTGGACAGCATCAAGAGCTACCCCCCCATGCACCACTCATCCCAGCAAGCAAATATCAGGATCATAGTTGCTGAGATTCTGAGTGCAGTGATACCCTTATGTCTCTTGGGAACTCACCAACACTTCCCATTCCGCACTACCCGCCAGTGTGACCTGCGAAAACACAGCACCACTGACAGATCTGCAGTGTCCTATGGGCAAAACAGTGTGGGATAGATAAAGACACATATCACCCTTTTCAAGCCAATCAAATAAGACTTTTGGTGTCCCCACCTATCCATCTTCCACTGAGAAATTAGGGCAAATAATCCCCAGCTCTGGTGAAGAGGACATTGATTAACTAACTCTCAGATTCAGGACTCACGTATCCACCAAAGCCTCTACCTTTATGGAATTCAATTTCAGCTCCCTACCCACCCCTACATCCAGACACTAGTTAAAGTTGTGAATGACCACACCTGACTCACATGTAACTGAGAAATTGAACACATCAGTTTCATACTTTGAGACAAAGATCTCCCTCAGTAGCTTCATGTTGGTGTTTGAAAAGTTCTGAGAACGAAAATTTTCTGAATGATTCCCTACATTTTAATTGCACAAGAAGAGAAACAATGCTGCTCTGTGAAGCTAACTCTCTGAAGGGTAACTACTGTGGTATGCTGCCCCCTCCCCCATCTAAGTTATTGAAAGCTCAATCGGAACCAGTATGATTGAATTCCCCCATTGCTGAGCTGCTAAGGGTCATACATTGGCATGCCAAAGTTCATTCCTTCCCATAATCAGACTGAACCCAGACTGAAATGAATCTAAATAATCTCTTCTAAGACCCTCCACAGCTGTTTTGTCACCACCATCCTCTCATTTACCTTGTTCTAAAAGTACTATATCTCTATATGGACATACGTTAGCATTGAGTAGTGCTAGTTGCATTCCATTTACTGGTAGAAAAATAAAGTCCTCCTCTGTTATTCAGAAGCGGAATGAATGAGTTTTATAGTAGGAAAACTAAGCATGGAAATGGGAATACCATACTTCCTGTTGAGATTAGTGTAGTGAAATCTGTTTCCTTATGATAAGGAGAGAATATAACTTTGAGATAATTCAGGGTAAGGATATAATTATTTCAAAAGTTTTCACATCCTCAAGGCATTGAGATATCCCATTCAAAAAGTAGGCAAAGGGGAGGATGCATGGAAGACTTGTGTTTTGTTTTAAATGTGTGTATTCCGCAAAATATAATATATTAAATAGTTTTAGGTACACAATACAAGCTTTTCTCTGCACAAAAAAACCCAAAGTTCTTCTGAATTTATTGCAAAAAAATATATTCTAAGAAATGCTAAAATTTCAAACATTAGGCAAAATCCTGTTACTTTGTATAGTGAAATGTACCAGAGAAATTCCCATTGAATCAACTGCTTTGTAAGCACCACTGATTCAAATGAGTCTACTCTAACTTCATCTTGCTACGCTAAATGCCTTTTGATTCAATAGGCCTACTCTAGTGCACTTGACTACACAAAAGCAATAGAATTTTGATCAATATCGCCCAGTTGGGAGGAATGTTTAAAAGTTGCCATTCTTGTCTGATTGTGAGCTGCCCAGAGACCTTTGGGTAGTGGGCAGCATACAAGCTAAATAAATAAATAAATAAATAAATAAATAAATAAATAAATAAATAAATAAATGTTTTCATCCATAGCTAACACTAATGGAAAATGAGAAAAGGAATACATGTATTTATATACACTCATGCACACATATGTTCTCTGGCTTGTTTTGTGGGTTTGTGTGCACGTAGTGCAGATTGACAGCACTTAAATGTGAATGTGTGGCTTGATATGTAGAAAAAACAAACAGCAGTTATGAACCATGGCAGTTCAGATAAATATGTAGGTCAAACTGAATTTCTTCTGACACAACTGAAAAACGATGTGGCTGTTCTTCTTTTTTTAATTTGTTTTATTTTTAAATGATATTATCTTATCTTGATATTGTAAAACCAAATATTCCTTTTGAGCCTAAAAGAATTTCCTCAATAAGCTATATCTGGTTTTTGCTTTGAAATTTCCTTTTCAGGGAGCAGTTCCTGGCAGTTCATTTTTTTTTCACACGAGCTATATCCCCCTTTACGTCAGTGTGAACAGCTGCATCCAGTTGTTGTCTCTTGGTCAGAGAGCTGTTTGATCCTTTCTGGTTCCCTTGGTTTATGATGCTCCATTGTTAAAGACATTTTTTACAGTCCACTGTAGGAACTAGAGTGAGAAAGTATGGTGAGAAGTGTCTTTCCTGTTTTGTTACCTGTGAGCTGAAGGATACACAAACCAGCGTAGTTGTTCCCATCTCATATGGTGTGAAGCTCAAATAGCAAACATGACACAAGTGTCTCTTCATGGGTGTGTGGAAGAGGGATTTTAATATCTACATTACTTTTCCAAATACAGTGTGTTAAGTGTAGGTGACTGTGTTTTAAGGTAAACATAATAGAAATTTTCTAAAGCAAAGTAGTTGCACTACTTGGGAAAGTTTTGCAGTATTTGAAAGAACATGTCTTGATGACATATAAAGTACTTGGCAAGGTCAGCAAGAGATAAAACAGATGTCACTTAGAACAATGCCAATGAAAATACGCATTAACCTTTTGCTGAACATTTGCAAATCAGGCCCCTTTTCTGTGTTCAGGTATGTTTTAAGGAAGTCTACATGAATAACCCTCACTGCAGACTTCCATGAATTTTGTGCCATTCACTTGTTTCTAATCTCATGTATAGAACAATACATTATGCATTAGTGATTTGTATATAGATCAGATTGGAAGCTATCAACGCATTATTAGAATGTCATGGTAATGTCAAAATTTTCATTTTTAGTACAATACTAATTTGTATTTTACAACTTTTCAGAGAATTTTAAATATAGGCTAATGATTTCTTCCAAGGTTTTCAAATGTTTCCATCTCCAAGTGAGATGGGGGATTGATATTATTCTGCATTTCACTGAGAAAAAAATGATGCATTGATTTATCTTTATTAATGGTAAGTGTGTGCTTCTTATTGATTAATGAAAGTCCCTCTTTATTTTCTCATGGATTAAATTTGCATGGAAAAATGCTCCTCAGTTTAGAACTGTAGTAATGAAACATTTCTCATATATTTTTTTCTGTAGGATGCCCTCACAGTTTACAAGGAAGCAATACAGAAAATGCCAAGGCAGTTTGCACCACAGAGCTTATATAATATGATGGGTAAGTAGAAATGAACAAAAACAAAGTTATTACATCCATTTGAAATGTCTTTAAATGATTATGCTCTTGTTTAAGATTGACCATATAAAGCATTATTTAGCTTTAATAACATTTTAAAGTATTCTCTCCATACCCTTGAAATGTACAACCCAGGCTCTTACCTTTCTGTAATTATTGTGTATGGAAAAGTAACCATGCAAGCAGACGTCTTCATTTCCCACAGGGTCTGGATATTGGGGATTGATCTTATTACAGTATTTACCTGCAAGTTGATCCTACTGAACACATATGAAAATATTTGCATACAAATGCACTGCAGATGCCATGTTTCACATCCAAAGGCTGAAAACTCTAGCCTAGAAGTTCCCAAACTTTTTTGCCCTGCTTGCCTAATATTGAATTTTCCTAAACTTATTAACTTCAAATGTTTTTTTGACAGCTGGCACAGTGCTATTCACTTTGATAGTGGCTTTTGTAGCATGGATAATCATAAAAACGAAAAACATGTACAATTTTTATTCATACCTTTATTGAAAATACACAAAATGCAAGTAAATATTTGGATTTGGAATGAAACAAATAAGAACCTAGTAAAATTCTTACATAAAATTAATATACAAATAATGCTGTTAATGGGAGGGATGAGCCTGATGCTCTGATAGCAATTGTTTAATATTTGGCTTCAAATTAGTGAGGTTTAGTCTTAAATCACCACATTCAGTGATTTGCATTTGATTTCTTTTTTTCGTTAAGAAGATTTGTATTTTCATAAGGTATGAAGATGGAAAAGCTATCAAAAACTTTCTTGCAGTAGTCCATAATGCAGGATAAGCAGCAGGTATATATTTCTGAAGCCAGAACTGCTGATACCCCATTCTGAACTGTACCTTAAGTTATTTGATAGTACTTATTCCAATCAGTTCTTGTAATGTGATATCCGATTCTTCAATGTCACCATGTGGATTGATAATCCACTGTGGTATATTTCTGTAGTAAAACGTCCTCAAACCTGGTTTTAAAGTGTGTGCAAAGGACACTTAAATGTCGAACGTAGACCAAAATGTTGTTCATCCTGGACATTTGTCAATGAAAAGTTGGGGAAAATTCACACTGTCCAATTATTTGCTTCATTAGATTAATTCTGGCAAGAAAAGTTGCAATGATGGACTTTGTTTTTATTAAGTTCAAACTGTCACCTTGTAACTGCAAGTTAACATCATTAAATTTAGTAAACAAATCTGTTAAATAAGCAGTGTGTGGTTTCCATTTGTTTAATTTTTTTTTCAAAATGGGATCTTTAGCATCCAAAAACTCTAAAACTATCTCAAAAAGTGGGAAAAATAGTGAAACATAAAACTTTTGAGAGCTAGTGTGAAGGAGTAATCGATGAAAGTCCTCATCATGTGTTGATATGTATTTTGTTTACTGCATTTATGACAAATTGAAGAGATTGATGCAATCTGGCACTCAAATTTTTAGCCACTAAATGAATGATGCAGTGAATTTCAAACACTCCAGGTACATTTTGATTTAAATGGCTTATAAAACCACAATAGCGCCCAAATATAGCTGGTGCTCCATCTGCTGATGATGATATTATATTTGATAAAGGGATTGCTTTTTCTGTGAAATAATCTTTCAAAACATTGAATATTGATTCACCTTTAGTGTCTTCTCAAAGTTCTCGCAAAGAACAGTTCTTCATGGATTTGTTGGTACATAAAAATGAACATAGGCTAATAATAGTGCTTTATTAGCAGGTAAAGTTGACTTATCCAGTTGACTAGAGAAATTGTTTGTTTTCAGATAATTACACAAGAAGCTTTCAACATCATGGCTCATTTCATCAATATGTCTTTGAACTGTGTTGTTGCTCAGATGAATTATTTTGAGTATATGCAGGCTTGTGTAGAACAGTTTTTAAAACCTATGGTAAAATCAGCTCTTCCCTGATAGTATGTTTTCCTAATTTTGCTATGAGTTATGAGATATTGTAAGATGTCCTGAAACCATCATAGTCTCTCTTTGATGTTGAAGCAAGCATATTGTCCACTGTGGTTCTCTTCTGAAGTTTCAAAAATAAAGCTATTTAAATATAAGGTAATTCAAAATTGATTCCTGCTCAGACAGCATACAAATACATTAAAACATTTTAAAATCTTTTTGGTAACATTGAAAATATTTTAAGATATTTCTAAAATTGATGAAATGTCTGCAAAAACAGCTTACAGAAATATTTCTTAAAAATATTTTGAAATATTGTGTGCTGTTTGGGTGGAGTAAATCCTTATTTAAATCTTTAGTTAGGTAGATATAGACAGGAAACAGGATAAAGTGTTGATTTTGTAGTGGTACTGTGTAAGCATCAGTGGTTCCATTTCAAAGGGTGTGGACTGAGATGACTGGATCCCTGGTTCAATCCTGTCCATGCCATGTGCCAATGAATATTTTCTATAAAGATTTTATTAAATAATACTGATTGCTAAAACAGTGAAGAGAACCCCATTAGAGAATACACATGTACAGTAGTACCTTGGTTAAAGAGCATAATCCGTTCTGGAAGCATGCTTGAAATCAAAACACTTGCATATCAAAGCAAATTTCCCATAGGACATAATGGAAACTCAGATGATTCGTTAATCAAAATGTTCATAAACCAAGTTACAGTGGTACCTCGGATAATGACTGCTCCGGATAACGAATTTTTCAGATGACTGCAAATTTCTGAGTATAGGACTGCCTCTGATAATGAATTTTCCCTATAGGCTGCCTCGGATAACGAATCACAATTTCTAGGTATAGGTCTGCCTCGGATAACAAATTTTCTCTGTGGGCTGCCTCGGATAACAAATTTTCCCTATGGACTGCCTCAGATAACAAATTTCCAGCATGCATCAGTAAAAAAGAGTTATCCCTGGTGGCATTGCATCTGTACCTTTAAAGTGCACTTTATAAAGAGTTTTGAGAAAAAAACAGGTGTCTGTGCCTTTTTCCTAGGCTCCAGAACGGATTAATTGGTTTCCCATTCATTCCAGTAGATGGGTGTTCTTCTTTTAGAAACACCAAAGAGAGGACATGAAGAAGTCTTACTGGCTTTATTGCCTTTCCTAACTGGATTCCCATCTGTTCTAGCTTTAATGTCCAGTGGTTGGCCATGAGATATCACATTAAGAAAGGCTGATTTTAGTCCATTGATTTGTAATTCAGATTACACAACAATACTTAACACTAACACTTCATCAGTATTCATCTTTTGCATTACCTGTTTTCCAAAGTTTTTGAAGAATGTACCGATTGGCTTTACCTCATTGGTATGGCCATCTGGTTGCTACTTCAGAATCTAGCTCCTAATTTACTGTTGTCACAGAGTAATTATTTTTATCCTGCAGATTTTAAGGGAGAGTGTTTAATTCTATCTTATACTCATAGATACCATGGAATTTCCTATGTTTCATATTCAAAATATGAGTTATATTACTGTGTAATAAATTTTGTCTGTAGCATTGGTGTGATTTATTTGGCCAGATGTGCTTGAAGCAAGCAATGGAAATCATATATTTTAGCACTTTATATAGGGGAAATATTTTATTAGTGTTCTTTCTTTTACTCTGCAAAGCAAATAATTATCATAAACTGAAATTTTTTAAAATGGGTACAGGACTAACTTTTAATTTTGTTCATGTAATGTTGGTTTCAGTTATTTCTTGCCACGTGCCTTCGGGGAGTAAACATAAAGGGTAGAATAAATTAATGTACTTGGCATTGGGACATACCATACAAAGTCTAGAGTCCAAATCGACTACATTAAGTAGGTAATCTATTTTGTTTTAATGCTTCAATTAAATCTTTAGGTCAAGAGATATAATAGTCCCTGTGGGACCTTGAATAGTTCCATGCTAAAATTAGGCTTACTTGGGGATCAGTCTTGGTATACATGTCTTTTGCTATCCTGGAAACGTGATATTACAGAGTTGATTGTGTTGCATTTCTTTTAAAACCACGCAAGCCCACCTGCTAGAATAAGTCATATGTTAGCCAGCTTAGTGTTATTAATGGAAGTTGGAGCACAGGGGCTATATTTTAATACTGAAAAGTAATAGGAAAGAGAGTAAGCTTGATTTACTCAAGTTTCTGATCATTAGTTAGAAATGTATTTTTATTTTAATAAATATACTTCTTGAACAGCTGAATTGCTGATATTCAGGTAAAATTTTGGTCAGCTAGCTAGGTGGTATTTTGTCTGTTTGTTTGTCATTTGCCCTGTAGTTGTATGTGCAATATAAATCGGGGAACTTCTTCAAATTCCTGGAAGGTCATACTTACATATCATAAATATGGGATTTTAAACAGGTCTACTGAAAGGATCTGCTGGCTTGGCTGTGTCCAGGTGGGATAAGCATAAGCACGGAAATTGATCAAGATGCTCACTTGTATTCTAAATTGTATTGGTCTCCTGCCTGTAGCCATGTCCAGATTCTGAAGACTTATCGTTTATAATTTAGAAGACTCTGTGCTGTGGTTTCTGGAATTTAAATGCCATAGATTGTTGTAAGCTGTTGGACAGTAGAAAGAAACCTAAAAAAGGAAGCTCAGAAAAGAAGAGCCAATGCAGACATCACAAAGAGTGACATTATGCCACTCAGGATTTCTGTGCTTTTGTGGGAGACAGGGAAATATGGCCCAAACAACCAGAATTTTGCATAAGGCAAAATTAAAATGGAGACAATCGACAGCATGTATCCCAATAACAGTTTTTAACATTGTGCTTATAATTTAGCTCTATTGAGGGTTGCCTTTATAACAGAATGCTTGTATGGGGTAGTTTGCCACAATATTGTGACATTTCAATAAGCAACTGAAAAGACTGTGTCCACAGTTTACAGCATAGCTCTGCATTACTGACACTAAATGCCAAACACCAACTCATGAACACCTTTACACAAGAAATATCTTCCTTGATTAGTCTAGAACAGTGTTTTTCAACCACTGTTCCGCGGCACAGTAGTGTGCCGCAAGATGTTGCCTGGTGTGCCGTGGGAAAAATTCTCCCAACACCAGCAATGCCCCCCCCGCATCCCGCTCGCGACCAAGGCAGCGGTGCGGCGCCAGCGAGCCGGAGGAAGGCGGGGTGTTCAGAAAGAAGCCGGCTGCCGCAAGGCTTCCTTGGGAGATGTAGTTCCTCCCGCAGGTCTGAGACGCGGTCCTGGGGAGGAGAGCGGACTACCTTTCCAGGTGTGCTTTGCGCGCCGGTGAAGAAAGGCTGGCCGTGGGCGGGGAAGGAGAAGAAATAAGGGAGGAGGAGGAGGAGGAGGAGGAGGAGGAGGAGGAGACTGGAGAGCGAGAGAGTGAGAGGGAGCCGGGAGACCTGCGCAGGCGCATTGCGGCAAGGGGCACTCCAGAAGCCGCTCTTAAAGGTTCTTGGGGTTGGTTCCCCCTCCTCGCTCACCGAACCCCCCTCCCTCCCTCCCTCCCCCACCTCGCGCACTCGCTATTTGCCTCCCGAGGGTGGGTGCGCGCCCCTGCCAAGCCATGTAGGAGTGCGCGTGCACACCCCTCTTTTAAGGGTGGGGAGCGGCCGGCCGTTGACAATGGTCATTTTTTGTGGGGGGGTAAATAAAGGGGAGGACATGGGAGGCTGAGGAGGGGATTCCTAGGACCTAGGGAGGAGACGGGGATGGGGGGTCCCTTCCGGGCCCTGTGGCTGCCTGGCTGGAAGGAGGCGGGGGGGGGGAAGAGAAGGGAGGCTTATACTGGAAGGGGTAAAAGATGGGGGTTGAGGGGTCGTATATGAAGAGCCTCCCCCAGCCCCACCTTCCTGGGTTTGCAAGTTCCTCTGAAAAAAAGTGCCAGAGGAGGGAGGGGGAAGGTGAGAGCAGGCGGACATTTTGATAGGGATGCCTTGGGAGGGCCTGGGCTGGAGGATGGATTTGTTGTTGTTGTTGTTGTTTTGGGGGGGGTGAGAAGTGTGTTTGTGTGTGTGTGATAGGCACAGAGTTAAATTTTTTAACATTTTCTAATGGTGGTGTGCCTCGTGATTTTTTTCATGAAACAAGTGTGCCTTTGCCCAAAAAAGGTTGAAAAACACTGGTCTAGAAGACCAATCCCTTTCATATGTGAATGGCACAGCTTAGAATAAGTGTTGGTAGGTGCAGATCCAGGACTGCAACTTTTTACCTTTCAAATTCTGGTGAACTGGGCCAAATTAAACGTTCCTGCCCTTTTAACCTGTTAGAAGTGTAGCAACATTGGTGGTTCCTAGACTAAATGGATAAGCATGTTCAAAATAAATGTGCTGTTCTCATTCTTATGACATATGCAGTAATAGTGTGTTTTATAGGTTATAAAGGGGGAAAGGTTTGCTCAGAATTGGTAACTTAATAACCTTTAAAATGTAATACTATAACCAAATACATTAAAGTATGCTGCTTATACTATACCACCCCATAGCTCCTAAAGCACTCCCTGGGCAGTTTAATTATGGAGGGTACACATTGTCCCCCTTCTGGCAAGCTGGGTACTCAGTTTACCAACCTCAGAAAGATGGAAGGCTGAGTCGACCCTGAGTCAGCTCCCTGAATCTGTAACAGTGACTGCAATACTACAGTTTAACAATGGTGTCACAGAGCTATGTGCATTGCACTAAAACCAATAAACCTGTGTGTCCAAATTCTGTGCTCTCATTTGGCTAGTGATTGGTTAATGCTCTTTAGGAAACCAGCATGCAGAACTCATGTGTGATAAAATGTTTGTTATTTTCCTTGTTTAAAGTGATTAACTTTGGATTTCATTGTGTGTCTCAGTTTTAGATGTTGAATTTTCTAAATTACATTTTTAAATAATTCAGGTCAAGGTAATTAACTGAACTCATGTTGATTGGACATTTGGGTCCATAAGGAGCCATGTAACCAAAATAAATGAAAACTGACTCTCTCAAACACAAATCAGATCAGGTAGACAGGAATATTCAGAGTAGTCCATTAAATGAAAAGGTGTAGTTGAATTAGTCAGCCCACATTATAGAATGCCCTGACAATAGAGGTGGTCCAGTCCCCCTTCCTTTCTAGCATCTAGAAAACCAACTAAAGTACATATCTTAAGAACAGCATTTCAAGATATCCTCCACCCCCAAGTTAACTTAATTTTGCTTTCCAAGCGCTGTTGTTGCTGGAGGATTTTACATTTCTTTTTCTTTCTTTCTTTAATGATATCTTCTACTAGTGGGGGTTGGAGGTTGGTTGTTTTTATGCCCATGTTTGATTCACATTAACCACCCAAAGTAGAGGCATGCCACTAGATCAACAGAATAAAAAACAAGCAAGCAAGCAAACAAACCAACAAACAAATACTGTACATTGACTGATATTCTCTAAGTGTATTCTGTTTTTCATGAATGATAGGATTATATATCTATTTAGTTCAGACTTGATAATTCATGTATATATGTTAGAATGAAATTATCTATTGCTTTGCATTCAAGGCAAGAACTACCCAAGTATTTCTTGCCCCGAGTGCATGTTTTCCTTTGTAAATTACTAAGGAAACAAAGTATAAGTTTTAGTATTAGAATACTGGGGGGTGGGGATGAAAATTTATGTGAAAGGCAGCCTGCTAGATACATACTGTATTTTTTTTCTGTAAGATGCTCCAAAGTATAATACGATCCCCACTTTTCCAACCAAAAATTATAGAAAAAGGGGGGGAAAGAGCCCCTCCGAGATGAATCATCCCTTCCTTTCTGCACCCACAAGACAAACATTATTGCAGTATCCAGGGGCGCAGAAGTACTTTCACAATCCCCTTTTTTACACACACACACACACACACACACACACACACACACACACACACACACACACACACACACACACACACACACACACACATTTTAAAGTGCCTGTACTTGCCCAGAAGCCTGGTTGATTTCAATGGGATTTTGCCTCCCTGCGGCCTGCTCTCACTTACGTGCTGCCACTCCCTTGCTCAGCGCCCCTTTTGCCCCTCAGCACATGTTAGACTGTGTACGCCTTGAAGCAGCGAATTTTAGGCTTGCATGAGTTTCAGGTAGACTGCTGTCCTTTGCTTGACTTTCATAAAATGAGAAAGATGAGAGAAATTTTAAAATGAAGCTGAAAAAGAGGAATCCTGGAAAGATCCCCCCCCAGTCTTCCTTGCCTTGGACCTGGCAGGCTTAGGCAGAGGGGGATCTTCTTTCTCAGCTTTGTTTTTAAATCTCTCATACAAGCCTAAAAGTCGAGACACTCGCAATCTAACACGTCCTGAGAGGTGAAAGGAATGCTGAGCAAGGGAACCAGAGGAGTGCCTGGGGACGACATCAATTTTTGTGCCCCCTCCTGTCCCCAGCTACGTCTCACCCACCAAGCAAGGGGTGCCAGATCCTGGGTGAACAGCAGGAGAGGGGAAGAAGGGTCCCTCTTTCTCACACCCTCTTTGGGGGTCTCCCTGAAAAGGCTCTCCTATACAAACCGCACAGCATGCAAATAGCGCCAAGCAGGCGGTGTTGTTTTAAAAGCATCACCTCTGTAGCACGCTTCCTCCTCCTCCTTTCCCCTGGCTAAGGCTTGGTGATCATTATCACAGGGAAAGGAGGAGAGTGAAGCAGGTGATGGGATTCCCCCACCCCACCCCAATCAGCACCTGTGTTGCACGGTTCCCTCTCCCCCTATCCCCAGGCTAACAAGAGGTGCTGCTTGTGAAAATAAACATTGCCTGCTTCCCTCTTCTCCTTTTCCCTGATTAAGGATCGCCAAAGGAGGATTGCTGGTGGGATGGTACATGGCTTCCTCCCCCTGCTCCCTCTCCAGGCACCCCCAGGTTGCTGCGTGCCCCGGGGCAAAATGCACTCTTCCGGCCCTCCCTAGTTATGCCAGTGAAGGGAACAGTACATAAGAGAGAGGTGGCCACAGGGAGGGAAAATCCTATTGAAATCAACCAGGCTTCGAGGCAAGTACAGCCATCTTAAAGTGTGTGTGTGTGTGTGTGTGTGTGTGTGTGTGTGTGTGTGTGTGTGTGTGTGTGTGTGTGTGTGTGTGTGTGCGCGCGCGCGCGCGTGCGTGCGTGCGTGCGTGAAACAGGGGACTGTGAAAAGCACTTCTGCACCCCTGGACAGTACAATAATGTTTGGCTTGTAGATGCAGAAAGGAGCTGACACTGAAGCTGAGAAAGAGGTGCTGCACCACTTGCCTTCAATGTATAAGATGACCCTCAATTTTTAGCCTAAAAATTTTAGAAAAAAGAATAGCATCTTGTAAACGGAAAAATATTGTATATTTAATACTGCCATTTCTGATAGCAGATTTCTATGCATTTATTTTGTTCCTTTAGATTTTGGCCTGCTTACTTTGTAGTGTATCACTCTGGAAAACAAGCAGTTGAATGATGCCCTGATGTCCTGGACCTGATATGGGTTCAGGACAAGAGTAGATATGAGGATAAAGTTAACAGGGTCTGTTCATTCTTGTACTCTTTTTTTGTGGCCTGGTATTGGTAGAAAGCAATTGTTTGTTGTTGCCACATGCCTTCAAATCCGAACCGACATATAACAACCCTAACAGGGCTTTCAAGGTAAGGGAGATATTTAAGGAATAATTTAACAACAACCACCACCACTACCCCATCAGTTTCCATGGCTGATTAAAACCAGTGGCAATACTGTTGGCTTGAAGAAGCAGATTCCCACCAAAACTGAAATAATGTTGGTCAAGCAAACGTGGTAGTTTTGGGGAAGCACATTCACTAGCTGCTTGTGATGTCTTTAAAATCAGAAACAGAACATTTGTCTTCACGTTATGTAAATCCATATTTTGTTACAATTTTCTCCCCCCACTAAGAAATATAATAAAATATAAATTGTCCTCTTAAATACTAAAATTACATTCAATTAGTATGCTAAATAAGGTGTCTCATTGTAGCTGCTGTCTGCATATATTAATTATATTAAATGTAACTAATTTTTCACTTCATGTGACAATTTTTGTTGGGTATAATTAAGACTCTGGGGTTCTCTTGAGGAATAAATGAATTTCCTGCTACACTCTCCCTTTTTATGTTATGATTTTACTGCTGTACAGTTTTCATAACATAGGCTCTGGGGTATTTTATTAAAAGTCATTTGATTTCTCTTGGGACAGCAATTGATCTTTCTCTGTTACGTGTATCACTTAAAGATCAAAGCTATCATTAATCTCAATACTTTTGTTGATTCAAAGGAAGTCTCAAGCTCTGTTACATTGACTGTTACTATCTTTGTACTTAGATATGAAATTGTGGATGCTGAAATTACAGGGAGACGTATTTTTCCACATGGAATGGTAACAATCTTTTCTGCATGGTCTTCTTCACATCTAGCTTGAATTTCTTGGTTAGAGCTTTCTTCACAGGAAGCTGCTATATATTAAGTTCTCTTTTCATGGAAGTTATCTGGGGCTGTATCTTTTGAATCCTGCTTCAAAAACTAAAAGCCTAGGTACTGACCATTGGGCAGAGAATGTAAGGAGCTGGATTCAGTATGCAAATTGCATGGACCTGCATCTTCAGAGCTGTAAGAAGCAAGCTGTCCCCAGAATTTATGGGAGTCTCCTACAAACTCCTGGGGGCTGTAATCAACTCATTCTGAACATCCCAGGTATTTCTGCAACAGCTGTAACTGAATGATATACCATTTTCTTTATAAAAACCAACCTTCTGATTTATGAATGTGGGGCATTGTGCTTCTCTCATGATTCAGAATGCCAGGAAATGGGCTGATATTGCTGCACAATATCATTCCCACATTACCAGCAAGAAAAAGAACACAGTACTCAACATATAGAAAGGTAGCCTGAATGTTGATGACATTGTCAGAAGTCAAGATGGTCTGGAGGGGATAGCCTCTTGTGCTCATTACCATTCACAAAGAGACACCAAGTAGGGAAGAATCCCAGAACTTGACTCCTCGATTCATTAGCTTACCATTTCTCACTCAAGCACGAAACAATTGTCAGGGCTGTTTTTCAGCAAGATGTCCTTGAAATCAAAAGGGGGGCTGGGAGTTAACAAGAATTGTCACTGAAAAGTATGGTGAAAATCATCTACTGTATATTATATAAAGATGGACAATTGAGAAGGACAGAAGGAGCTGTCTCATTTTCAATGTGATATTAAAGAGAGTCTTACAGATACCACAGACCACCAGAAATACAAGAAAGGATGTGCTCAATCGAATCAATCTTGAACTGTTTCTAGATAAAAAAAATGAGCAAACTGAGGCTGTCCTACTATGCACATATAATGAGAATACAAAACTGATCAACTCACTATTGCTGGGAGGCAGCAGGAAGTAGAGATGGGCACGAAATGAACAATCTTTTCGTTTTCATTTTTTGTTTCATTACGTAACAAAATGACAAACGAATTTTGCCTCTAAAATGAAACGAAACGAACAGAAACACCAGATTTTTTGTCGTGTGTTTCGTTTCCGTTACTGCAATATGATTAAATGGCTTAAAATCCTAAAAAAATCACAAAAAATTGAAATAAATGGTAATGAAATGGTAACGAAACGAATGAAAATGAAAATGATTTTTTGGCAAAAATTCGCAAAAAATGGAAATGAACCGAAACGGACCCTGCAAACGACAAACGAAATGCCATTTTTTTTATTCGTGCCCATCTCTAGTAGGAAGTGAGGAAGACCCTAATATGAGACTTATTTTCTCAGTATAGGAACAGATGTTTGTTTTCCAGACCAGAGCAGGACTTACAGGAAAAAAAACGATATTTCTAGGTGGCAGTGGGTAGAAGGGAGAATAAATTTCTGTGAGATGCTATTGGTTTGTAGGATCTGAGCACGGCTATCAATAGTTTAACACTGTGGGGGTAAATTTGGTGCTGATCGAAAGCTCAGTTTTTATATATGGTTTGGACTTCCCCATTGTTAGCATTGCCTTTTGGAATGTTGATTTGCTTCGCCACAAAACATCATAACTGCACTCTCATGGAGCTGTAATTAGGAAGAATGCAGCAGAAAATATGAAAGACCTGCACAGAATACAATAGATATTAATTATGTCCTCTCTGCCTGATTTATCCCAATTTCTATCAACAGAATTTAATAAATGAAATGTGCTAAATGGTACAACTCTTTTTTTAACCTTGCAACACAGATGTTGGTGACATTTATGAAGCTTCTTTGCTACCACTGCCACTGTATTGCCTCACAGTGGTCCTCTTCTCATTAGAAACTATTATCAGGATTGATTTTGTTCTGGAAATTGCATTACAGATCCAGTCACTCATACTGCGAATAGATGAATTTAATTCATTAGTATGAATAATTTGTTGAATGTGTTTTATAGCAATATTTTAAAAATTAACTATTATTGTGTTTACAGATTGTTCAGCAATGGCAGAAAAGTCACCTAAAGGAACAATGTAGGAAGTAGAATTTGAATTTTTCCCAAGAAATTATTCCTTCACAGTACACTGTATCTCTGTATCTCTGTCTTAAAAACTCTACATGCTTCAAGTTGCTAATAACCAACTGAAGCAGTGGTTCCCAATTGGGTAACATAGGTGGTTTTGAACTGCAACTCTTGGAAACCCAACCAATGCAGCTCCTTGTTACACAGACCTGAATGCTCCAGACCAGAATATCTTGTTCACCATCCCTTCCAAAAATGCATCTGAAGAAATTTCATTACTTGTTTAATACAAAAAATTGAAGATTAGTAGCTCCAATGTAGGAATAATTTAAGAAAATGGATGAAAATTTATTAAATGTCCTAGGATTAGGTTAAAACCCAAAAGATTAGATGAGGTTCCAAGCCACAGAACATCATATTTCTTATTACTCTTAAATAAGGAACTCCTTTTAAGTATAAAAAGGGTGCAATTAAGTCAACATAATTGGCATAATGCATAAGGCTGTACAACACAAAATGGCACAATATCTTATGAAATGTATATGCCAGAAGGAGAGAAAATTTTGTAACATAGATAGATTATATATATATATATAGATATTGGTTAGCTGAGGCTCTTTTAAATAATTTTAATATTCTTATTTTCCCAGGAAGCTTGTTTTTCTTTTCAGCACAATTGTTGTTCACAATTCATGTTATGTCTTTTTTTTGTGCACAAGGAAGCCATTTCCAGAGAACACATCTTGATGTAATGAGAGTATTATCAGTTGTCTCTAAACTACTTATGGTGACATCTAATTTAGCATGTGATAGAACAGCAAGTTGTGTTGCATCTAGTGGAAGTGTCATTCCATGTGCGTCTTCAGCCAATGATTTTGACTTGCTTAGAGTACTGAGTGTTTTAATATCCCTTCAAGCATATACTGGTATATTTCATCATGACACTAGTGATAGCCATGAAATGGAAAAATAATGTTTTGTTTCATTTCATTTCATGCTCACCCCCATTTTGTTTAGTTTATTACAAAAAAAAATTTAAAATTCTGTACGAAATGAAATTGCTCCCCTGGGTCCTAGAGGCACCATATTTGGTGCCTGGGACTCCTGGACCCATTTTTAAAGGGCTGCTGCTGAGCTGTCAATAGCTGGAACCCTTTAAACCTGCCCCAGTTGGCACCAGGGGGACTCCCTGTTGCTGACTGGGCCAGGTTTAAAGGGCTCCAGCCATTGACAGCTCAGCAGGAGCCCTCAGAAAATGGTCGGGAGGGCAGTTCTGCAGGATCACGCTCCCTACCCAACCATTTTTGAGGGATCCTGATGAACTGTCAATGGCTGGAACCCTTTAAACCTGGCCCAGTCAGTACCAGAGGGTCACCCTGGTAATGACTGGGGCAGGTTTGAAGGGCTCCATCCATTGACAGCTTGGCAGGAGCCTGAAAATGATGGAACAAAATGGTTTGTTTCAATGGGGAAATGACAGTTTCGTTTTGTCTATAACAAAATGCTGCTTTCTCAATTTGTTTTGTTTTGTTTCTTCACATAATGAAACAACGAAACAGCATTTCATTTTTGTTTCCTGCCCATCCCTAGCGGACACCCCTAATTTTGCAGCATGTGTGATGCACTTCTCCATCCTAGCCCATAAAGCTCATCTGCCTTCTCCTATGAACAGTTGTCTGGAAGCTGCTGGGGAGTTCTCTCCTGTTAAACATGCTCCATATATTAGTGCAGTGACTTCCAACCTTGGATTAACCAGATGTTCTTGGGCTATAATTCCCAGAAATTCTGGCCAGTTATGTTGGTGATGATGGAGGTCAGGGAACTGAAGGCTGAGAATACCTAGGTTAAACAATTTTGGGAACCAGTGTATTACTGTAGTGGCTGATTTGAGATATACAGGATGAGATACACAATTCTGAATATTTGGCAGTAGTGTCAGATCTTGGGTCTTGTGCAGCTACTCCCCCCCCCCACACACACACACTCTCACACACAACTTTCTCTTTCCTTTCTTTCCCTTCCTTTACTTTTGAGATGGAGCAAACAGCTTGGTGGTGTATATTAGTTATATGGCATTCTTCTCGGCTTATTTGTGTTGCCAGTGCTTTTTAATATCAAATGATGATGCTTATGATCTAGCCCAGAAGTCTGGAATTATATGTCATCAATATGCTGAGAATGGACACACTTTATGCATGATTAACTGAGCATTCATAATAATTTGTCTGTAGTCTGGGCATATAAAATAAGAAGGTAAAAGTTTACCTTTCCCAAACAGAATCTGAATTAGCTCTTACTATTTCCAGTATGAATTTTTTGGTGTTCTTTATTTCTGTTTAATTGTTGTTCTGAGTTTTCTTGTAAGTTGTGTCAGGCTTTAGATCAATGGGATATAAATGATTTAAATAAATGTGGTAAATAGTTAAATCCTATCAAGTTAACTGAAATAGCTTGATCCCATCAGTGGGATTCATTAATATTTCAGGTTTTCTAACTGGTCTGCCATTCTGCTCTGCAGGAGAAGCCTACATGAGACTCAGCAAATTACCAGAGGCAGAACATTGGTATGTGGAATCATTGCGCTCCAAAACAGACCACATCCCCGCTCATCTCACTTATGGGAAACTTCTGGCTTTAACTGTGAGTTAAATCGTTGTGAGAATGACAGTAGTAACTGGAGATGGGAGAATAGTCTCTCTTTGTCAACATTTTGTTAGAAATGACAGATATGTTCATATTTAATGTTGACCAAAAGTGTGTTGGTGCAGTTTCACTGGTGTAAACCAAATTGGGGCACTGGAAATAATCAATTTAAATAAATGTAAAGATTTCGGTCCTTGTGTTTCAGCTTCTGAGGCTTCCCTAGCGCTCCCCTTTCCCCTGAGGAACCCTTTTTAAAAAGTAAAAAATAATTGCCAGATAACTACTGCCAGGATTAGGACCTGTCACTCATGTGAAACTCAGTCTGCAACTACATGGTGAAATACTGGAGGATTTGCTCTGACTATTAAAATGGTGAATTTGAAGTATTTTTAACTGACCATGTGATGCAATGGCTGATTCAGATTGTTCCAACCCTTATTTGCTCCAAAGTGCCCTCCCTTTGTCACTGAGGAGGAGCAGGTGAGGTTTCTACTTTTGGGGGGCAGAACAATTTGAACAGGTGTGTTTAAGTTATATGTTCGTCTAAAGACAAGTGAATTCAGTAGGTAGTATTTCAGTGGCCTAGTGAGTGGTGATTTATTTATTTATTTATATTTGTACTTGTTCACTGCCTGACTTTCCCTCAGGAACTCTGGGTGGTGTACAACACATTGCAAGAACAATATGCCCAAACACAACCCCCAAATAAACAAGAATAATAATATGAAGACAATAAGCAACAATGGTAATACAACAAGATAAATTCTGGCATGTTCAGGACTCTAAGGACATATGACATATTCTTTCCTCTCCTGCATGTCCTCCTAATATTTATTTTTTTAAAAAAATATTTCATATATGAGATTAGTGCTGGATTACCCTCTCATCTTAGTGTTGTGTCTCATTATTATTATTTCCCACATTTATGCTCGATGAAAAGATCCGCAGAAGTAGGACGAGAGGTAGAAGGAAGGATTGGTGGTCATTGACATTTGATTCAGTGGTGAAAAAAAGTTTTAAAGCTCACACCCCCCAAAAAAAAAAATGGGTGCCAGCACAAGACCCCTGAACTAGTGTCCTGACCATTTTTAGGGGGATTCTGCTGAACTGTCTTTGGCTGGACCCCTTTAAAAATGGTCAAGTCAGCACTGGGTGGATCCCCAGGGGGTGACTGGCTGCCCCACCAAGCGCTGATCAGCTAGTGTGCGGGGCCCTACCAGCTGCCCCCAAGTGCCGATCAGCTGACGCATGGGGCAAGCGCCAATCAGCTGGCACCCAGGGCCCTGCTAGCTGCCCCCTCCAGCTGATTGGCACTAGGGAGGGGGGTGCACACCACTTGTCAAAAAACAAAAACAAAAAACAAAATGGAATGAAATGAGAATTCCCAGTTCGTTTTGTTTCATTTTTTAAAAAAAGTACTTCATTTTTTGTTTAATTAGGAAACAAAATGAAAAATGAAACTAAAAAAATTCATTTTGTGCCCATTTCTATTGAGTAGATTTGTTTTCAAAATTTAATTGCCAGTCCACATGTCCACTACATATACATTCTTTCCCTTGGCTTTTCCAACACCTATTGGAAACATCTACATTTTGCACAGTTTCTCTGATGTTAAATACCACCTATACATCATTTTATAGAAGTTTTCTTTTTATAGCTCCTTGTTATTAACACATAGTTCCATCTCATAAATAGATTTTTTTCTGCTCAAATTCAAATACTTTTTGTCTGTTTTAGATCTTTCTAATAATTGCAAATATGAAAAACATTGACAGACAATACTTTCCTGGTTTAATTCTTCTCTAGACTTCATCTTATATTCTCTCTGGATTCATTTTAGAATATCTTTATAAGTTAACCAGCTATCACTATACAATATTTCTAAACAAAGCCTCCTGTGGCATTTTAGGTGCTTATAGATATTCCAAATTCTTAAAAAAGATTGCAAAATATAATGGTTATTAAAGTCTGCATTTAGTTTGGGTTTATTGTACCAAAGGTACCCATGAAGAATATTTTTTTCCTGAAAACATAAGAACTGGAAACTAAAATGCTAAGGCATATAACTAGTGGCTCTGTTACTCAAATTTCTGGAAAGCAGTCAGGTCGGGATTGAAGTCCTTGTTTTCCTTTTTGTTTATTTTTTACAGAAACTGTATTTAACTATTTGAATATACCTTGTGTTGTGTATTCATGCTATTCTAACCTTACAATCCCTGAGACTAGATCGAATGCACTGCTTAAATCAAGAACAACAAGCATGCTGTCACACCTTCAAGATTAATGCTTTTCACATGGCATATGCTATAAACTGCATTCCACATACACATGTGCTCATGGACTTGTTAGCCTTTAAGAGGCCATGTGACCTTTATTTGTCACCTGCAGTAGGCTAAGGCAGCCATGTTGGTAGAAATTGGTTGTGGTCAATCCCTGTTAAAATCCATGACTCTTTTAATACAGTTGGTCAAGTAATGATGCATCAATTTTAGCCTCAATGCCAGATTCCTTTCTTTTCTTCACCATTTATATTTTCCAAAATAAGTAATCATAACAATTCTTACTATTCTAATGTTCGCAAGGTATAATTAAGCTCCTTTTTCAAAATTTATATAACCAGGTACCACCTTGACTATTTAGAATGCTTAATGAGGTTTTGATTGATTCGGAAAAAAACCAAATAATCATATGAAGTTCAGTTTCTAGAGGGCTCTTCTTGTACATATGGCTCAGTTATTAACAACAAAATTCAATCCAAAGCACATTTCTCTGCATTCAGTGTTATGCTGTGACATTTACCAAGTAATGCTAGCTTCAGGTTCTGAAATGTTATGTTAATTGAATACATAATCTAACTAGCATGTTTGTAGGTCATGAGTTTCAAGCAGTTGTTCTCTCCAAGTCCCTTTGATCCCCTGCATGTCAGAAGGAGCCCTTACAATTGAGCTAGGATCTTTTCTCTAGGTATGATTAGTTTGGGTTTAACTGCTGTGATGTCACAATGGAGCAAAGGGAGCTTTGGCAAAGTACCTGAGTATTAAGGTAGATTTAGAAAAGTTTATATTCCAAGATATAAACACAGATGGCAAATTGGAGAGTTTTACTGTGTATTGCCTTTACTTCAGCTTTGCCTGCATGCCTTTTCGATTATTTTGAATCTAATTTGAATGACATAATCTGCTAAAAATTAGTTCAGTGATTTCAGGGCTATTTAATGGGAGGTCACTATGTTTATCATGTATGATACAGAACTGAAGTCAAAGAGGGTAAGAAATCAATAGTGGATGATGAGAGAGTACTTATGGGATATATGCTTTGAAGATTTTAAGAATCTTGTTTTCTTTAACAGCTTGTTCTACCCTAATTACTATATACCTTAACTCCCATGCACAATATAAAAAGGGGCTAATACAAATAAAGTGATGCCTTGAATTACAAATAACTTGAATTATGAAAAACTTTAATTATGAAGGGAAATGTGCCTACTGCCAAGCTGTCAAAATCACCTGGCTGTTGACATCCTGACAGCCAGGTGATTTTGACAGCTCCACAGCCATGGTGCTTTTTCCTTCATAATTCAATTTTTTCATAATTCTCTGTGCTTTTTCTTTCAGTGTGTCCAGAAAGCAGGGTGGTGGAGATCCAAAGGCGCGGCCCTCTGTTCCTGCCTGATTTTGGAGGTGCAATTAAAGAAAAAGCACTGCTTCCCCCACCGCCCCCATAGATAGCTGGCTGCCCCAACCTAGCAGGGTCATTAGCGGGTGAGTGATAGAGTCACACATCACCCGCTAACCTGTCACCAGCTAACTCCTGCTGGGTTGGGACATCTAGGAGCCAGCAGCCTTGACCTAGCAAGGTTTTTCGAAAGGCCTGCACGCTACACAATGAGAGGGCTGTGGGTGCGGATCTTTTCAGCCAATTAAAGCAAGACTGATCCTGGCTACCCCAACCCAACAGGTTTTGCTGGCTGTCCACCACCACGACACAGCCAACTGGCAGTGGTGTGTGTGTGTGTGTGGGGGGGATCTTACTTCAGGCCAGTTGCCTGAAGACTGATCCTAGGTGCCCCCAACCCAGCAGGGACCTGAGCAGATGATGGGTGAATTCACCCCTGCCCACTCAGCCCCCTGCTGGGTCATGGCAGCCAGCAAAAGTCCTTTCCCAAGGCCTTCACATTATTCAGCACTGGTTATGCTTTCTTGATGTGTGGTGTCCAAAACTGGACACAATAATCAATGTGCAGCATAACCAGTGCTGAATAGAGAGGGACCAGCAACTTATGAGATATGGAAGAGAAATAAGTGCAATTGATACTTTCTCTGTTTTACATCATATTACCTGTGCCCCCATTCCTTATACACCATTGACCCATAGGACTATAGCACTTGATGAGAGCCTGAGCCTAGTGCCACTGCAGGAAATCTGCAGCTAAACCATCACATTTCTGAATTCAGAGAGTTGTGGAATAGGGCCTACCTGCGGTTTTAAAGATGCAAACATGTCCATAGAGAACCTATCAGGTGTGAGAAAATGGTAGACTACATAGAGTTTTGAAGTTGCCAACCAGACATTTGATTTGAATTTTGGAAAGCTATTGAAGTTGTTTCAACCCAGAGAAGTTGTGTTCCGTATACAGTGGTACCTCTGATAACGAATTTAATTCATTCCGAGAGGCAATTTGTTATCTGAAAAAAATTGTTATCCGAAACATAGTTTCCCATTGAAATGAATGGGAAATTGATTAATCCATTCCAGAGGTCCGAAAAAGGCTAAAAAGCTGTCCCCCCCCAGCCTCTTTATAAAGTGCACTTTAAAGGCATCCAGTGCTGGAACACAAACCCCCAGAACTAGCTCCCTACCTTTCCAAGTTTGAAAGGTCCAAATTCATCAGCAAAAAATGTCCACAATGGCTCCAAAACACCATTAAGAAACACTCTAACTCCTCCCACCCCTCCACAAACTGTGGGGAGTGCAGTGCATCCTGGGTACACTCTTTTGCAAGGCATTTTGAAACATTTGTTATCCGAGGCAGCCCATAGAGAACATTTGTTATCTGAGGCAGCCTTATACCTGGAAATTTCCATTTGTTATCCAAAACATTTGTTATCCGAGGCATTTGTTATCCGAGGCATGACTGTAAGTTTCTGCCAGCTAGGGACTGATTTAGTGTTTAGGAACCAAATAGATTTACAAAGGAGTTTCAAAGGACAGCCCTATGTACAATATATTGGAGGGCAATTCACAGTGTACTGTGTACGTACAGCAGTGATAATCATGGCAGAAAACAGGAGTTGAAGAGAAATCAGGTAGGTAAAACAGTGTAGAAAAAGGGTCTGAATTTTGTAGATATCAAAGGACAGGTGTTCCTGATCTCCAGATGCCATCAGCTTTAGCTAGACTGTTCTTGGTGCAAAATGCAATTCTGAATCTTCTTTATATCTTCCTTTGGTATCTTTCTCTGTTTCCATAAGATGGCCCACATGGTTTTGAAATCCTTTTGCCATCATTATTCACAAAGAACAGGGCCAAACAGCCCAAAAAACTCACAACAACTTCATAAAGTTGTTTATCCAGAATGACTGTCAGTCTCTCCTCCATTTAGTTATTCTGTAAATTTGCATCTGTCAACTGTGGTTCCTCTGAAATAGGCCATCTGCCAAAAATTATTTTCAAATTTATATATGCATAGAATTTCCCCTCAATTTACAGTATATTTGTCTGCTTGCCAGAGTCTTGTAATTCTGGTTGCGAAACCAGTGTTTTAACAACATCCAGCAAATATGTAACATTGTGTGTTTATTACTTGATGGCATGAAGAAAAATTGTAATTAACACCTTTCAGGCACATATTTTTAAAATTATTACTGGAAATATGGTGGGCAAACACAGAATTAGGAGCATTTCCTTAAAGTCATGAGTGTTGTGATGAAACAACCAAACTCTGAAGAGTCATTTGTTACTATAGTGTTATTAATTTGCATGTGATCAGTCTTGCAGCTGTAGAAAATTATTCTGAATACATTTAATGTCCTTTAAAAAATGCCAGTAGCAATCCTTTGAACATGGATAAGTGATAATTAAAATAAACACAACAGCCACATAGTGGAAATTATTACTGGTATTCCCCATTCAACCTGTAGTTCAGGAATGCAGCTTTTTCCTCAGGACCACAGCATGATAGGAGAGGGTTAAATCCCCTTTCTATGCCTGCTGTGCTAATTTGAATTATCCCAACCCTGGGGATGCAATTCAATTTAAATCAGCAACAACAAATTTCCATTTTAGGATACTTTTAACCTCACAGTCTAGTCTGACCCCAAAGCATTCCTGACAAGATATAGTTGCAATAATGACAACTATAATAATAAATGTCTATTTAAATGTCTTTTTTTCATAACCTTGTGGGTTTAGCATTGAAACAAAGCCTTGGTTTTTAATGCTTGCTACTGGACAAGTGTGTTGTTTCACTCTCTTGCTTAAGACCGCTGTCTAGACATACAATTTGTAAAGTTTGAATTGGCAGTCCTGGGGTTGTGTGCAGTTCATCATATTAGAAATGCAAAATATTTGTACAACAAACATGCAAGTCTGCAAATACAGTATATGTATATCTTAGACATGTGCTCATTAGGAAGTTTTGGTTGATCAAGTCTTGAAAAGAGTGAAAGGAATACATTGTGTGTGTCCGTGTGTGAATACCACTATTTAGAGCTAGAGAAGAGCTAATGTTAGCAACAACAGGATTAGATCAAATAAATAAATAAATAAATAAATAAATAAATAAATAATCTCTCCATGTTGCCCCTGTGGTGACATATTTTATTAAAAATTGTTGTGGTTGCTGCTGTGTCATCACAATATTGAAGTATTAATAAAAAGGCACAAAGCTGCCTAACCTAGCAGAGGGCTGGGTGACATTTAGGCATGAAAAGCATGAAAAGAGACGGAGAGTCTGCAAGAGATTGTCTTGCTCCATTACTGGAGTTTCTGGTGACCCCGATGTCAACTTAACATCTGAATGTCCTGGCAGCTCTCCTGGCAGCTCTTTGTGTCTCTCAGAAAGATGTGCTATGATAATTTAATGCCAATTCTTTTTATTAGGTGAGCTTTTTATGAACTTGTTATATTTCTTGCCTCTCTTTTTTTTTTTTAATCATCACCCATGGAGAATTCAAAAGCATGCACTAGTTTTGAGCTACATTTGTATCTTTTCAGTGGTTATAATAAAAGACTGAGATCAGTTCTTCAACCTACGTGTAAATGGGGCCAGCATTGAATACCTAGCAAAGGCATTTAAATATTCAGCATTATTTCACTGTTCCGGTGCTAAAATACCAATAGTGACTACTCCTTAGTAGACAATTTGAAGCTGCTGGGCTGTGTATACATGTATTTGAAATTTCTGAAGAACATAAGGTGAAACGTGTGATCTTCTGAATGTTGTTAACTATCAACTTCCATTAGCCTGAGCCAGCACAGCACAAGCCATGCCCCCCAAAACCTCTGGAGGATCAGATCTTTCTTCTTTTGGTACAATACATTGCAATTAGGTGGCACAGTTAAATCTTCCTTGCCCCACATTCCATGTGCAATGGATGAAAATTAAATCTCTCTCACCTTTTCATTTTTAATGGAAATTGGTCGTGTTAAGAAATTAACTTGGTGGAGGAAGTAAACTAATTGGTGGCTTGCATTGTATATAAATTTCTCCAAGGGAGTTATGCATTCCTGCTTGGCAACAGGAACCTCTCCCCCTTGCTGCTCAAAACTGTCCAATAGCTGATTTTTACATGCCGGCTGGCCTACCTGAAAACATAAAGAAACCCTAACAGCTGTCAAGTTATACTGGTGTTAAGTTGGCAGTAAGGACACCAGAAAATCCAGTAACAGAGGGAGACATGTTCCTACAGACTCCTACCCTCTTTTCATGCAGATTTTATAGCTTTTTAATCAAAGAAAATGTCAGCCAGTTTGAATAAAATGTCACATTTTATTGAATCATTAGATTTTCTTTTTTTAATTATTCCCTAGGTTCCATTATTTCAAAAGTACTTTTAATCAGAAAGCTCAGTGGTAGATATCTAGCATTACTTGCTGGATTAGCCTAAGGTCACTAGGATATTGTTCTGGCAGTTCTTCCCAGTTTTCTGGAAGGTGATATTTTCCGTGAGCAGTGCTAGAGGGATTTCTGTTCGGTCAGTGAAAGAGCACTGGGCAAGGAAGGTTGTTTTTATATAATATGTGCTTGCCGCCCACTACCCAAAGGTCTCTGGGCGGCTCAGTATTTGTGGACTAAATCATCAATTTAATCATTAGTAAAATTGTCATCAGCGGACCCACAATCTATATTATATCAATTAAAAAAACAGGCATTTCTACAGTAGGTTACTAGACAGCAAGTAGTGAGGCCTCCCTAGGATTCCAACCCCCCACTCCACTCATCTGCTTCTTCTCTGCTGGTATGGTTGTTCCCCTCACAAACACCGGCTAAGCACAAGTTTCTAGACCATAATTTCTGCAGGTGAATTACCCACCCAAGTCTTTGCTCATTAAATGAACATGCATGTTCTTTAAGGCACCTGGCATTGTGATCCAATATAGTTAGGTAAATAAATAGGGGGGACCTATGATGACAGCTGATATAATTTTTTTAAAAAAATAAAGATGAACATTTTTCCCTTTGAATTTAATCCCCCCCCCCGGAAGGGAGAAGCACTAGGCCCAGGGTCTCCTGAGTGGCAGGAGACACTTGTTCCTGCTGCTTCCTTCTGCGGTGCATTGCTGAGATCTTCGAACAGAAAAGGTGATGAGGCTTTCTGGTGGTGGAGGTGTGAGAGCAGGCCACCATTTTGTAACAAATACAAAATACAAATACAGCATGCTAGAGATGAACATGGTCACCCTAGAAATGCCTCCAGGTTCACTGCACAGTACCTTACATCTGAAAACAAACAAACAAGCAAAAAAGAACTGGGCAAAAATGTGTCCAAATAAACTTTTGCTTGTCATAATGCAGTATACAACATTGTAACCCCCCCCCCAATAGTCTTATGACATTTCTTAGTGAGCCATAATTTGGAGGTGGAATTACGTGTTTTTGGTCATTGGTGGGTTGGCTCCATTCAAAGAGGGATTTGGGATTCTTATTGAAGTCAGGAAAACAAGGTATACATGAAATCCTATCCCAGCTCCTACTAAGCCTACTCCACAGTATATCTGAATTGTCATTGCTTTAAAACAAAGCCAAAGTGAACCAGAATTCACTCAATGCAATGTCACCCTTCATATAATATTAGTCAAAATCACTCCATTTGAAAAGGAGAAATAATAATAATGCACATGCATGTACAGTAGAATTGAATCTACATGCAAGAAGATATACCCTAAACATACATAAACTGTTTGAATTGTAGCATCATTTACCCGCTTGAAATGGGAAAAGAATTCCTTTGTTCTAGACCTTTCAGCCTCTGTAATGGATGAAGTAAAATACTACTGTAACTGAAAGTACTGTCACATATTTACACCTTTATTCCAGTCTTACAGAGAAAAGGCAAATTGACATTATCTATTTAAAAAAAAATACTGCCTGGCAGTAGAAGCAAGTTTGATAGATGCCAAAAGTTAGCGCTGAAATGACCTAATTCTGTCAAATGACTAGATTTTATACTGCCTGACAGTTAATCGCCCAGATTCGCCCGTACCTTGACGGGAGCTCCCTGAAGACTGTGGTACAGACGTTGGTCATGTCGAGGCTGGATTATTGCAACGCTCTCTACATGGGGCTCCCCTTGAACCTTGTTCGGAGATTGCAGCGGGTCCAGAACGCGGCGGCCAGGCTGGTGGTTGGTGCGCGTCGTTTCGACCGCATCACTCCCATCCTGGTCCGCCTCCACTGGTTGCCCGTTGCCTCCCGAATAAGGTTCAAGGTGCTGGTTTTGGCTTACAAAACCCTCAATGGCTTGGCCCCTGTTTATCTGGCAGAGCGGCTTCACCGACAATTAGATCGAGCCCGACCCACCCGTTCATCTCTGGCCCTCTCGTTGCAGAAATCTCCCCGAGGGAGGCCCGCAAGACAAGTACCCGTGGGCGGGCCTTCTCGGTGGCGGTGCCACCTATGTGGAACAACTTGCCCAGGGAGTTGAGACAGGCTCCAACGTTGGCGTCCTTTAGGAAAGGATTGAAGACCCTCCTTTTCAGGGATGCCTTTAATAATGACTAGAGTACCGTTTTTTTTTGTTTTGTTTTGTTTTTTTCTTCTCCTCCTTTCCTTCCCCCCCCCCATATGCCGAAAAGGCAAAAGTAAATCTGCCCTGCCGCTGTTACTGTTCTTTGCCTTTTGGGCTTTTGTGTAAACCGCCCTGAGTTCCCGCTTGGGAAGTAGGAGCGGTATAAAAGTTTTAAAATAAATAAATAAATAAATAAATAGAGGTATGTGTGTGTGCATGTGTGTTTTAGTTACATAATCTGTCTACTTAATGGTACATTTTTGTGAACTCAGGGGAAAGTGATAGAATATAAAGGGTCCTTGGTAGCTATTTACATTCTATTGGATGTAGTCAAACTATAAGCAGGCTAAGTGACTGTCATGCTCCATGAGACTATATTGCTGAGGGGAAAAAGAATGTTTCAGGGCCCTTGCTGAGAAACCAGCTGCCTTGTCATCTACCTGGAAGTAATTTCTGATACTGTTTCTATCCAAAAAGTAATGATAAGAATAACAACTTTATGATCTCATGCTTAAAACTCCTTTCAATTAGGTCTAGATGTACAACTATTTCTCTCTTGATCTCCTATAGGAGACCTCTTGACCTAAAAGCAAAATCTATGTATTTATTCATCCTGTCAGTGGCCAAGAACCAAAACCTGTTACATCTGGTTTCCTGATAATATGTGAAGTGTGCCTATACATAAAGTGAAAGGCCCAAATCCTGTTGCATAGGACTATTTTAATAAACTTTTAATATACTGCATCCTGAGAGAGTTCTCTCCCACACTGCTATTATTAGTTATGCTGGCAGCAAGGACGATATGTAATTTGCTGTAGCAAATTGCCTTTAGTTAATGATTTGCTGCTTAGATTCTTCACTGTATGTCTGTCAAGTGGTTTGACAAATGATCATGAATCCAAGCAGTGACTTCTTACCTGGTGGTAGTTTGCCACTGAGAGTTACGACATTGCCCTTCCACCACTGCACATAATATTCAACTGGATTTTCACCATTTGTTTGTTGTAAATGTTTTCATTGTTGATTACTTCTCAAGAAATTGCTCTTTTTGGCAAGGGTGGAGTGACTCAACAAAGAAGAAAATTTCATTAGTGTTTTCATGGTACTGGATTCTTGCTCTGATCAAGTTGTCAATGAATTGTGTAAGCATCTTCCTTTTAAGGCACAATCATTGCTCCCACAAACAACAGCCTCGCCAACTACCAGCACTTCAATTAAAGTTACATAATTATTAAATAATTTTTCCCAAGGTGCTTTTTTCCATTTGAAGAAGCATGGGCAGCTGGGATTTTTGCAGATTTGATGGAGATGTTAAATAAAAGGGGGCCTGAAGTAACTGTGTTTAAGGCATTTACTTCACATCCTTCTTTGTTCCGTGACTAGTTTTGTACCGTGATAGCGTTGGTCACGATCATGTGATTTTGTCCCTGTTTCAGTGTTCCCATGGTAGTGATAACTTGTCTCGTGACGAGTGTTACCTCATGGTCTTGTACCGTGACAAACACTGAATTTGTCTAGCTTCCTTTTTCCTTTGGGGGGGGGGGGCTTAAAAATTCTTTTTTGATATTTAACTTTTGAAAAGTAAAAACAAAACAAAAAACAACCCAACACAGTTTTCTGAAATGAATGTTTTGTTGCGTGACAGTCATTACTACATAGTGCCTTATCTCAGAACAGAAAGCGGAAACAAAGAGTGACAAGGGAAAACCCTACCCCAGCACAAGGTACAGAATAGCCATGCTTAGCACCCGTTCCGGGGATGTGGTCGAGACAAATTTCAGTAGTTGCATGATGGACATGAAGTAACATTTTTTTGTACCGCTCCTAAGCACAACACTAACAGAAACAAAACATGTGAAGTAACTGCCTAAGTCAACACAAATCAAAAATTCTAAATCAGCTCATGAAATGTCTTGAAATTGAGGAAGGAAAAACAGAAACCATTTTCACTGAGAAAGGCAAGTTTCTGGGATATTGGAAGGCAAATGTCAGCAGGGCATTTTGAGAAGCAGAAGATGGAACTCTTGAAAAATATTTGGCATTGCTTTCAGTTTCATCGAGATAATTCTGTAGGCTGAAGCTTAGCAGGCAAGAAAATAATTGAGTGAAATGCTCCCTTTCTCTAGAAAAAGAAATCTGAGTGTGTAATGAGTCATGAGATAATTAGCTGGCTAAGACTAATAGTGTTTGTTTGTTTCAGGGTAATGTCACAAAAGATGTAAATGTTATGTCAGTCAGCATTAGCACTGTGTTCCCCTCTCAGTCCACAATTTAGGAGACCTGCAGAATGGTAAAAGGAAGCCTGCCAGATGAGGAGGATAGATTTTGATGCCTTGTTCTGGTTTTTAATTTATTGGGTTTATCCTATAATCCCAATTAGTGTTATAGTTCTGCCAGGAAGCATTCATTTTTCTTTCTACTCACCCCTCTCTTCCTTTTTCTGAGCATTATTTAATTGTTTGCTTTATTTCATTCACTGTCTGCTCATTTCATTCAAGTATAAATGAGCCTGAGTAGCTAACCTCAATATAAAATCCCTAATTTATGTAAGGCCAACTATTTGCAATCAAGTCTTTAATGTGGATATTCTCTTCCAGTAGTGGGCTATGTTCCTTTGTGCCGGCTGGTTCAGGATTTCACTTTTTGTGGTTACTTATACTAAATCTATTAATCAGCCCACAAAGCTTGGTTGATTTATAGATCTGTGTCTGGCACGTGACACGGGGGAGGGGGCAGATGTAGGACCATCATATGCAGTACAGTCCTACAAAGTCAAGGCCTGGAAGGATCTTTTTATCCTCTGTGTTTGGAAAAATTATCTGGAGAAGGGACTTGAATAGATTTATTACTTATTCATGAAAAATACTTTTCACTTCTCAGCCCAGGAGGAACAACAATAGAAAGCAACAAATAGTTAAAAAGCATCATTTGTAAACAAATAAAAACAATGTTCTCAGACGGTTTTAAAAAACCCGTTTCAAAAGCCAAAGTTCTTTAGAACCAGATTGAGAATAAAACTGCGTCTGCCTTAAGACTAATTTTTTAAAAACAGAAGTCATGATAATTATACAAGCTTGGCGACCAGCTGGCTGGGCTGGAGCCCTTTTCGTAGGGGTGGGGCCTGCCAGCCTTCCCTTAGGATAGATTTCCACCATTCAGATGGCTGCTACAGAGGAAGCCCCATCTTATCTGCTCACCACCAGAGCTCAGTGTTTTTTAATTGATTTTAATTCCATTTTGGATTAATGTTATAATTCTGCTTTAACTGCTTGTGTCCCATATTGTGTCTGTTTTATTGTTGTTTATTTGAGCTTTGAGTCAGCTCTTCCTTGTCAAGTCCTCAGAGCCAAACTGTATAATAAATACAGAATTTTTTTTGGTTCATTAAGGAGCTCCGTGGCGCAGTGATTAAATGCTTGTACTGCAGATAAAACTGTGCTCACGACTTGGGGTTCAATCCCAGGTAGCAGGCTCATGGTTGACTCAGCCTTCCATCCTTCCCAGGTCGGTAAAATAAGTACCCAGCTTGCTGGGGGGGGGGGTTGCAATGTGTAGCCTGTATACTGTAATTAAAAGCTGTAAACCACCCAGAGACTACTTGAAGTGGTATAGGGCGATATAAAAGCAGACCACTTTGCTTTCTGCAGATTAACAGAGGGGGGAAAGGTTAATCTTCTCCTACAGTTCATGTGCTTAGATGAACTTTTCCCCCTCAATATCTGAAGGCTTTTTCTGATCTTAAGCAACTGTTTTAATTCTGGTTAGCGGCAGTTGTGGGAGCAGTGGGGGCGGCAATGGGGGTGATGGAAGTGGCGGTGATGGCAGCAGGGGTAGGGGCATTGGCGGCGGGGGGTGGCAGGGTTGCCGGGGGACAGGGGCAGTGGCGGTGGGGGTGGCAGGGGTGGCAGCTGTGGCAGGGCGGGGGCAGTTGTGGCAGCAGCAATTGCAGCATCGGGTCCAGTGGTGGCCAGTGGCCATGGAGACAGGCCCAGGCCAGTTTGCTGGGCCATTTGGTGTCTCTGGCAAGCGGGCCCAGCAAGCTGGCCTGGGGCCACCATGCATGCTGCCGGAAAACTCAAACTGGCCCAACAGGCCAGCCTGGACTCGCTGCCACTGCCACTGGAGAGGGCAAGTGAGTGGTGGGGAACTCCCCCCAACACAGGGACCTGGCAGGTGACCCCTGAAGGCACCACAGGTGACTGGTCATCCGCGGTCAAAGTCTTGGGCAGGCCTGGTATATATATTGCAGATTATCTTGCATTTTTATGTTGTACTTGTTAATTTTATAAACCACTCAGAGTGGCCATTGTTGCTAGATGGCATGATATAGAAATATAAGAAATAAATAAATAAAATAGCAGCCTAAGCTTCCTTGGACGTCCTTCATGAAAGCTTATGCTATTATAGGTCTCAACAGTGTTGAAGGTGTAACAAAAGCACTTTGCTGTTTTCACTGCAGTAGACCAACATTTTCCCGTGTTAGAAGTGTGGAAACAATTAACCGAGAAACAACATAAATGACATGGAATGAACTATATGTTCTACCATGAGCAAGTTATTTTTCAGTGAGCTAAAGAACAATGTTCCCAATTGTAGGCCCTTCTTTTGGCTATTCACACATTTGTTTAAGCAAGGGAAAGCAGAATGATGCATTATCCAATAATTCAACTGTGTTTTTTCTTCTTCTTTGTGAAGGGTCGTAAAAGTGAGGCAGAAAAATATTTCTTAAAGGCCATTCAGCTGGATCCCACAAAGGGAAACTGCTACATGCATTATGGTAAGTTATAGTAGGAATTTTACATATTCTAATTAATTAACTTGAAGGAACTGACTTATTTTTTGGCATCTGAAAAGCTTTCATCATTGTTCCACTCGCAGTTTTGCCCACTTGGGTTTTCTGTGCAGCAGCAAGCCATACCTGGGAGATAAGAAGGTGGAGTTGCCATGATTTATCATTATTCAACAGTGCCCTGTTCCACAGTTCTATGTGTTTGACTAAGTGCCTCGGAACTATATCTGAGCATTGGATGCTGGACTGAACAGGGATTCTGTTGTGTACTGGTAACCTTACTGCATAGCATTCTAATCCTCAGCTAGTTGAGTCGGCGTGAGTGGTGGTGATGGAGTCCCTTCTGCTTGTTGTGTGGGGGACTTCAACATCCATGGTAAGGCCAGTTTCTCAGGAACACCATAGAACTTCATGTCCTCCATGACATGCATTGGTCTGTTCCAGGTTATAACTTGCTTCACACATGTAGTACAACCGACTCGGGGCCTGGTTTTCTGTAATGGACAGGATGAAGATGATGTGGATGCAGAGAAGCTCTCTGTAGTCCTGTTGTCATGGAGAGATTGCTATTTGGTGGAGTGTAGGCTGATTGGAACTCATAGTTTCTTCAGGGGTGGGGCCCCATTAAGATAGTCCCCCTCAGGGAAAACCATTCTGATCGGAATCATATGGGAAGTGGCAGCAGCCTTATCTTCTGCCCGATCAGCTTTGGAGTAGGTTTTTTCTTAGGGGCACCCCCTTTGGAGTTTCACAACTCAGGCCCCTTACCCCCAAATGTTTCCAAATTTCCGGGGATTCCCTAAAATTGCTTTCGGAAGGCACCCCTGCTACTTTGGAGTCCCAAAGTAAGTAAATTTTGATTGCATAGTTTTAAAAATAATTTCCAAGTGCATATTTTTAAAAAAAGTATGCACTCAAAAATTACTTACTTTGGGGACTCCAAAGTAGCAAGGGTGCCTTCCGAAAGCAATTTTAGGGAATCCCCTAAAATTTGAAAACATTTGGGGGTAAGGGGGCTGAGTAATGAAGCTCCAAAGGGGGTGCCCCTAAACCTTCTCAGTGGAATCATATGGGAAGTGGAGGCACTGCTATCACTTGCCCAATCAGGACTTGCCTTCCTCCACCCTCTTCAAACCATTGGAGCACCTAATTTTACCCCCCAAAAAACCTGGAAAATGTATTGACTCAAGTATAAGTCAAGGGGCATTTCCCCCCCCCCCCCCCAGCCAAAAATAAGGGCTGAAAACCTCAGCTTATACTCGAGTATATATGGTATTGGTAACTCTGTTCTGTAGCTCAGGAAATAACTGTGTGTGGTGCCCTAAGGTAGGGTGAAGTTAACAAAGCACTTTTCAGAAATCAAAACAACTTACAGAAAAAAAATACTTCATTTTTATTGTAATAGACAGAAAACAACAAATATGTTCTGCAAAATAACACCCCTTTTATTAATAAGCACTGAGAGTTTAAGTTAATTTCCTGTGAATGATACATTTTTCTAATAATTATAAATCACTTAATGATTCTGTTATAATAAAATTGATTATTCACATTTAATTACTGTAATTATGCACTCACTTGATGCAGTTTACAACAATTGTGTAACGCACTATTCTCTGCAGCTGAACCCGCAGAGCTTTTGTTAGTTAATGTTTTTAATTTTTGTTCTTAGTTTAGTTTGGATAATGTAGCATGTAGGTAATAATTCACAATAGGTATCAGTCTCTGATTGTAACTAGGATTGGATCATAGAAGTCCTGGAGTGCTAGAAGTATTTTTGGCATTAAAATTTTCCTTCCTTTAAAGTACCGTACTTCAAATAAATAGTCACTATTGGGAATAATAAAGTAACTTTTCAACAAGTATTGGAGATTTGTTTTGTTATTCCAAGACTTGCCTTGTGTTTTTGTTTTAAAGGTAAAGGTTCCCCCCGCATGCTAGTCATGTCCAACTCTAGGGGCAGCACTCATCTCTGTTTCTAAGCCAAAGAGACAGTGTTGTGCAAGTCCTTGGCCATGTGGCCAGCATGGCTGAACACATTTCTGTGCATGGAGTACTGTTTACCTTCCTGATTTTTAAGGCAATACTTATTTATCTACTTCTATTTGCCTGCTTTCTAACTGCTAGGTTGTCAGGAGCTGGGATTAACAGTGGGAGTTCACTCCGCTGCGTGGCGCCTGGGATTCGAACCACTGAGCTGCTGACTTTGCAGCTGACAATTTCAGCGCTCTAGCCCGCTGCTGCACCATGCCCCTATTGCCTTTTTTTTTTAGAGTCAATTAAAAATTAAGCACTGCACCCAACTGTGCCTGTTCCCCATTCCTAAAAATCTCTTTGCTCAAGCAGGGGCATTCTTGAGAGGAGGTGGTGGAGGTATCTTCACAAATATTCCATGTTTTTTGTAACCAAGCATACATTCTGTTCCAAAACCTGTCCATCACAACAATTTTGAGCTGGCAGGGTGGTGGGAGGTGGGAAGGACAAAGGAGTTGATAAGGAGTGTGGAAAGGTCATCTTCATCTCTTCCACTAGATCAAAGAGCCTTTTAATGAGTAGAGGATCACTGTTGGATCAAACCATAAAGCTGTTTCAATTTTGTCACAAAAACCTCTGTATATTGTAGACATGGTGCTACTTTAGGTTTCATCAACCATAAAAAGGTTCTAGTCTGATTTCATCAAACTACTTATTGGATATTTGTGCCAACATCCCCATGGACTGCAGAACAAGAAATGCCTGGTATTTTGTTGACTAGAACATACAGCAAACACTGTGTGTTTTACCCAAGTTGTTATATACTTGCTTCAGGCTAAAGGGCAGAGGTGGTACAGAGAGGGGAAGAGTGGGAGATTTCTTCTGCCAGCATCTGAGACATAGACTTGTGTCAAAAGACCCTATTGCTCAGAAAATTACTGACTGAAATGAGGAATAAAATGACACCCACCATTCTAAGTACAGAAACCAATGGGACCAGTAGTTGAATTGTACTTTAGCAGTGATGGTGCAATAATATTCTTTACTTTAGTTAGGTCAAGACAAATTGGGCAACCCAAATGGCACACACAGCCATTTGGCACTCATAAACTCATATCTGTCCTCCATGTATTTCAGGCCAATTTCTCCTGGAAGAATCTCGTCTTCTAGAAGCAGCAGATATGGCAAAGAAAGCAGCTGAGCTGGATAACACAGAATTTGATGTTGTATTTAATGCAGCACACATGCTAAGGTCAGTGTTTTTTTTAATTTTTTTGATGTTTCATATGTATGTATGTATGTATGTATGTATGTATGTATTTATTTATTTATTTATTTATTTATTTATTTATTTATTTATTTATTTATTTATTTATTTTACTTTTATACCTCCCATCTAACCCTAGGGCTACTCTGGGTGATTTACAGCATAAAATCTCAACATACCAATAACAACACATTAAATAACAAAAATACAAACAACATAATATAACCAAATATAACCAAATAAATCAAGAACAGTAAACTAAAATAAAAGTAGAAATAACCAAGCGATTGATCAAATAAGAAAAAAAATAGAGATAAGCAGTGAAAAGAAGGATAGCATCTTGCTAGGTGATTAAGAAGTCAGTGAAGGCCATCTGCCATGTTTTCAGTAGTTTTTTGAAGGTTTGAAGTGAGTGTGCCAGGTGAATTTCTGGAGGTGATTCCACAAATGGGAAGCAACCACCGAGAAGGCCCCGCTCCGTGTCACAGTTTTCCAGTCCTCCCTCGAGGTTGGAACTCCCAAAATGTCCTGCCTGGCAAGCATGAATGATCTGGGCAGTATTTCTTGGGAGGAACCGTTCTGTCAGATACTGAGGTCCCAAACTGTTTAGGGTCTTGTATGTTAACATAAAAAACCTTGAAGTCGATGTGGCAGCATATTGGCAACCAGTGCAGAGATGCCAGTATGGGGGTAATATGATGGTGCCTTCATAGCCCCATTAATAATCTGGCAGCTATATGCTGCACTAGCCACAACCTCTGCATTAACCTTAAGGGCAGCCCCATGTAGAAAGCACTACAGTAATCTATTCTTGAGATTACAAATCCATGAACCTACGCGGTTAATGGCTTGACGTCAAGGAGGGCAATCCTCTGCAGTTGGCAATGAGCAGAATGGACCACTGACACCACGTGGGTTTCCAAACTGCAGACCTCTCCAAGTCACAGACCCCAGGGGGGCCCATGTGCAGGATCTCCATTTTCCCCAGGTTCAACATTAGCTATTAGTCCCCCATCCAATCCTAGATGGCCTCCAAACAGCACTCAAGGGACAGAACGTCATCCACTGCAGAAGATGGAAAAGAGATATAGAGCTGGATGTCATCCATATATTGGTGGCATGAAGCTCCATACCTTCTTATGAACCTTCCCACTGGGCTCGTATAAATGTTGAAGAGCATGGGAGTCAAGACGGACCCCTGTGACACCCCACAATTGAGGGACCAAGGAGCGGAGGTCATCTCACCCAGCTGCACTTGCTGGGTTTGGCCCTCCAAGAAGGACTGGAACTATGCCAAAGTGTGACTTCCAATCCCCATCTCATAGAGCCTCCCCAGGAGGATACAGTGATCAATGGTATCAAAGGCTGCTGATAGGACCAACAGGGTCATTTTACCCCTTTTGGCATCCCTCAAAATGTTGTTGTACTATGCAACCAATGTCATTTCTCTGCAATGTCACGGCCTGAAGCCCGACTGAAAAGGGTCAATGGCATTTGTGTCGTCCAGAAGACCCTGAATCTGGTCTGCCACCACCCTTTCCAGGACCTTGCTCATATAGGAAATATTGGTGACATTCTTTTATATATTCTTTTACATACAATGTTGTGCTAATATTTGTTTCCAGAAAGAAGGATGTTATGAAATGCCTGCTTTCCACACAATCTCAGGTGGATTATTTTCATGTAAAGATAATATTCCTCTTTACATGAGGAAGAGATCAGAGGAAGAGATCAGAATTTGCATTTCTCTTTGGAATGATATGTGTCACCTATCTCCTGTTGTTCAAAGAAAGTGCAAAATAGTAGATCAGGGTGTGGTCTGAACATACTGGAAGAGTCTTCAATACAAGCCCTCCTAGACCCAAACATTATTTCATGTTTGTCATAAACCAGAAAAGCAAATACCATTTCATATTTTTATCTTCAGAATTCTGAATTGTCAGTGTGAATTCCACTAAATCTGATTCCTCTCCTTCTATCTCAAAAGACAAGCTAGCCTCAATGAAGCAGCTGAGAAGTACTACAAACGGGCAGCTGACTTGAGACCTAACGTAAGTGCTTTCTTTTGTGATGCAATGTTGACTATACAGGAATGTGTGGTAATCTGAGAAGGTTTTAATATCTACATTATTTGGTCTATGACAGGGGTCTGCAACCTTTAAGACATAAAGAGCCACTTGGACCCATTTCCGACGGGGGGAAAAACTGGGAGCCGCAAAACCATTGCGACATTTAAAACAAATATAACACTGCATATATTGTTTCTTACCTGCTTAGGCTGGCACCGGCTCCATCACTCCTCCCCCTCACATGCAGGCGGCCTGGCTAGTACAGTGCCTGGTGAAGTCAGGCCGCCTGCGTGCGAGGGGGTGGAGTGACAGAGCCGGAGCCAGACTGAGCAGCACTGCGGGAGTGAAGTGGGGTGGCAGTGGCACTGGCACCGGCGCCACTCCCGCGCGAATTAGACTGGGTCACTGGGGCCTGGGCTATGCTGGGGAGGGATTGGTGCGCACTGCGCAGATGCACGCCGCCGCCGCGCCGCCGCGCACTCTCCCCTAGCCGAGCCAGTGCCGCGTGATGTCACGCCGCTCCTCCACTGTGCGCCCGCCCGCCGGCCTGTCAGCATCGCTATTGCCTGTCACCAGGCGGGCAGTGTGGAGCGGAGTGGCAAACCTGTCACAGTCACCTCCCGGAGCCACGGCAAAGGTTCCAAATTGCCTACCCCTGGTCTATGAAAATGGGTTGCACTGTTCATTTTATTAACTGTTGGAGACATTTGAATTTTGACAAAACTGCTCTACCTGCCCAAGTGGTATGTAGAGGTTTACAGAGAATAACCAATTACAAGTCTCCCTAGAGTAGATAACACTTTTTCTTCTCATTAGTGGGTGCTTGCAGCCTCAATAACTCACTTTGATACATTTGTAAAAGAAAGAATAAAAAGGCTTCATTTACTCACATTTCTGAACAGATGAAAAACAGCTTACAGTAGTAGGCCTCAATAGACTCACTACCAACTGCTTTCAGCAGTCACGTGCTGAAAACATTCAGACATAACAGCACAATAACTGCAAACTACTGTACATACTAACTGCCAGCAGTCTAAAAGAGAGGGGGAAAGACAGTGGAGTGGTGTGGCTGGGAATAAACCGTTGGTTACTGCTGGATTGATTGATAGTTACTCCAGCCCTGAAGAATCCTTCACAGCCCAACTTACTGAAGGTAGTATATGATACACCTGCACAACACGTCGACCACGGGTGACAAGTAGCCCACAGGGACATTTGAAGTAGCCCACCAGGTCTTCTGATACACCAGCAGTGGTGGTGTGTTTGGGGGGAAAATGGCACTCCTGGATGTTTGGTCCATCAGCTGGATGGGGTGGCAGGGAGCGGGTACTGGCTACAGCAGCATCTTAACACTGGCATAACCGGAGGAACCTCTCAGCCTCCTTCGAGGTGCTTGCTGTCTACCTCCCTTGTGTGAACCCCCTGGAAGGGGAAGGTGTAGGGAAGAAAGGCGCTGTAGGTGTGAGGAAGGAGCAGTAGCCATCTCAGTAAGGTGGAGGGCTCTTGGGCACAGAAAGGCTTCGAGCCCAGGAGGCTGTTGGGGAAAGATGGGCATTTCTCCCAGAACAGGCAGGAGGACAGTCACCCCACTCCGCCAGGGGCCTTTCACCTGGGGCCCACCCCCTCCCTTCCTTCCCAGCCAGACACCAAAAAAAGCCCCAACACAACCATTGTGGGCCGCGGCCACTGCCGCCACTGAGTTTTGTGTGTGTGTGTGCACGCGCACGCATGCACACACACACATTATGCCTCTCTCCTCCCATCCCGGGTAGCAGAGGCAAAAACTTGACAGGTATGTCCATTACCTGCCGCCACGACGCCCCACCTCCTTGCTCAGCTTCTCTGTAGGGCTCTCTGCCCTCCTAATTCGGAGCACCGGTGAATTAGGTGCACACATGCACACACACGTCTGAAAAGAGACTGCAGAGAGTGAACCGCAGGGATATTCTGTAGCTCAGAGTCGGCCGCGGGGATGTTCTGGAGCTTCAGGTAGGCAGCGGGCTGTTCAAAGTTCAGCAACCCTGGTATATGAGGTTGAAATAGCAACAATATTATTCTGCTGATGAATCCTGTGTTGTCTTTTTTATAAACCTTTGTGTCCTGCGCACAACACACACACACACACATGTGTCCTAACTGCAAAAGGTGCCATTTGGGCTACATAAGCAGTGGCACTCACAACTTGAAGAACAAGGATATCAGGGATGATCCATCTTTCAGATCAATAGAACTCCACAGAATGGAGGATGGTCATATTATGGGTCCAAATCCATTTAGCTCTAAGTACTTCTAGAGATCTCGTAGTGTTTCTGTAGTATCCCCTGGATCTAAACCTTCCAGATAATGTCAGGCAATTTGTCTTGGGAGAGATGTTACTGCAAACTTTACAGGACATTATGCTGGTCTACAATCCTGCTATCTCAGGCAAGTCCTTCTCACCTTCTCGTTAAAGTGGGTTGAAGTGTATGGAGAGACGAAAGTGTCTTTTCTTCCCAACTTACACTAGTGAAAGAAGTGTTTGGAACATGTATAGATTGTTATATTTAGAGATTGTACTTAATGTTACTTTCTTTTTTACATTTAATTCCTAAGATAAACTTAAATGTGTTATGGGAATTAAATGATGGCATTTTAATGTATGTATATTAATAGCCATGATTGGCAGTGATGACTGGATTATGTGCATGACTAGATGCAGGTCACTGTTGTATTTACCAGTATATGGTGCAAGTCTGGCTCATGTCGATCACAACATAACCAGATTCTGAATAATGTCTTGATGATTTACAAATGGATATCCACAGTCATTCGCCAAAATCCTGTTGCATAAGTAAATTCTTGGAAGCAGACCAGAGAATGTTTTTCGATGTCCAGTTTGAATGAACATACACTTATGTTTAGGTTTTGGTAGAGCCAAATGTATTCATTCCAATCCCCACTGAAGCTTTCAAAGCCAAACATTGAGATTCTGCTCATCTGTAGCAGTTCTTAGCTAACAGAATGTGATGGTTAAATAATGTTATGCTTGAAAGGTATTAATTCTGAGACATTATATCAAACGCCTCCCCAAACCAAACTTATTGAGGCACTTCAGGTACTTAGTCCGTGGTATTTCTCAAATCATTCATCTCCTGAGGATTTATCTTATTAGCAGTCCTTGGTTCAAAAACCAAGTTATTAAACCCTTTTAAAGTGCAAATTTGGCTAGTTTATGATATGAAAATCAAATTCAGTTTCTTCCCATAACCTTCAAAAGCACGAGTTGTACTTTAAAATTAAATCCTACCTGTGTTGTGTAAAAAAACAGTCTTCCAGTAAAAATGTAGCACTGACATCCAGTATTTTAATAACTGAAGGAAAGAATTTATACCAAAACAATACACGTTTGCCTCAAGAAAAGACTGAAGATATCCACACATCTGCTCTTTAAAAAAAAGAGGGGCACTTTGAAGTCGGGCCTCTGGAATATCAAATAAAATTTCACCAGCTCATGGGCTTTTTAACCCATAACCCTCATGCATTCCATGACCTCCAAGCCTTGACCTTCATGGTCTTCTATTGGCCCTGTTTATGCACTATAGTTATTTGACAGCTTTAAGCCTTATATATTCAGCACCTTGTCAAATACAGCTGTTTCTACTCCACCACTTCAAAAAGCTTTGATTAAATATTTTAGGGTAGCAAGAAGCCCCTGCGTGCAGATACCCACAGTTAGCATGGAGTTAGAGGCCTGGAAGTGCCTTTAGGCAAAACAAATGTGGCCTTTTCTTCAGAGGAAAAGAGAAAGTATGTGTAGCCTGAAGCTTCCAGTATCTAAATGGCCAGTGTACCTTCAATGTATTATAATGATTGTTCAAAAGTCAAAGCAGTAGTAAAACACTCAAACTACACTGCACTAACAAAATTTTTCTTCCATATATGGAATTGTTTGACAATGAAAATTGATTTGCTTCCCAGCGTTCTGGAAAATATTGCTAGTAAACTGTGCTATTTTAATAACCTTTTAATCAGAAATGCAATCTAGCGCCTCCTAATCATGAACATCATGTGTAGTAGTGGTAAAGAGCAGTAACCCAATGGCACACCATGTGCTTTTAATGTAAAAAATCCTAAGTTCCGTTGCCAGCTGCTGCCCTTTGTAGTGCTGGGAAAAGTCCCTGCTTGAAACCCCACCAGTCAGCAAGAGGACTGGATGGAACACACATTCCTGTGCTGGCTTTGTAAACAATGATGAATTATCTTTTCTGACCAGTCTAAAGAACTGAAAACTATGTTTGTGCTTTAGAGCTGCCATCCTTTACCATGTAAGGAAAAATAAATAGTCCCCATGCAAACATAGGTACAACAGTTTGCAAAGGAACCCCGGGTGGTACATTGGTATTGTAATGGGGAGACCAAATACAAATCTCCACTTACCTATGAAGCTCACTAGATAATCTTGAGCCAGTTATCTGCCAGCTTGGTTTAGCACATAGTTTATTGCAGAGATGGCAAACCTTTTAGAGACCGAGTGTCCAAACTGTGATTCAAAACCCACTATTTTTTCTTTTTCTTTCTTTCTTTCTTTCTTTCTTTCTTTCTTTCTTTCTTTCTTTCTTTCTTTCTTTCTTTCTTTCTTTCTTTCTTTCTTTCTTTCTTTTTAGTCCCAATACAGCGCTTTAACTGGTATACTGGTGGCTGTGAAGGGGCGATGTTGGGGACCCACAGAAAGGGCTCCAAGTGCCACCTTTGGCACCCGTGCCATAGATTCGCCAACACTGGTTTATTGTGAGGATAAAAACAGAAGGGAAACAAAAGAAGAAACCATGTATCCTCTCTTGAAGTTCTTAGATGAAATGCAGGATATAAATGTTGGAGCTTAGGATAAAGAGAAGATAGAACTGGGTCTTTTATTATGGTTCTGGCACTAGATGTCAAACTGACAAGCACAATGTCATGTGTTGCATTTTGAATTTGTGCATTTTATACCCAAAGCTAGGTAAAATTAACTTATTATTGGCCTACGGTCTGCATGAGATGAGTTCACTTTTGTCTGAATGTGACTATTTAGGGATAAGACTACAATTTTGCAAAAGAAATGCTATACTATAAAAGTAATCCACATTTACTCAAGAAATTTCCTTCACTTTTTTACTTTCTTCTGATTAAGTACAAGTTCTGATTGGTTTATTCATATGATACATAATATCTAGTACTTGTTTCATTTATTAGCAATACAGATTCACTTAATTTTCATGATTTTTAATGTGTAAGAGCTACAGCATTTGAGGAATTATACTTTAGGAAACAGTGACCCAGGTCCTCTTACCTAATTATAGTAGTGTAACTCAAATGGCATAGCTTTCTCAATGCATAGACAACTCTTGCATATTAAGTTGTGTGACTCAGCATGCAACTGATGAAGTTTATGGTGATTTCTCAACATGGGACAAGTTGCCTCCCGAAGTTGCACTGCTTACATAAGTACATGTAGAACTTTAGGTTAGGATTTCTCTAATGTTAATGGAGAACAGAATGCCTGTTTTTTTCAATTTCATTTCAGTGAGTTATAGATCTACCACAACTTCACAGGGGGCACAAAACTGCCTATACTATTTTATCTCTGGAGTCACCACTCATGCCTTTTGAATGAACTTCTTGGAGTAATCGAAACAGAGTGCAGTGATATATAGAATTCACAGCAGTGTGTTAACATTTCAAATGTTAAACCATCTGTCTGAACTCAGTTAAAGGGAATTCAGCAAGATTTTTACCATCCAAAATTATTTAAGCTCTTCTATTAATGAATTAATCAGAATGGTTGATCAAGGGCTTTAATTTACACAACCTCCTTGTTTACTAGTGTTTCTTGGAATAAGATTTTTTTTTTAAAAAAAGGGTTTCTAAAATGTGAAAAGTTTTCACTTTCAGAAAAGAGCATATAAACTCTAGTAACAGGAGCCACATGTCACAGTAGTTAAACACGCAGAATCACAGAATCATTGTAAGGTTGGAAGGGACCTTGGAGGTCTTCTAGTCCAAGGCAGGAGACCTCATACCACCCTGGACAGATGGCTGTCGAATCTTTTCTTGAAAACCTCCAGCAATGGGGCACCCACAACATCAGGAGGCAAGCTGTTCCACTCTACTGCAGCCAAAAATTGTGCTCACAATTCAGGGTTCAATCCCAGGTCATTGGCTCAAGCTTCCATCCTTCTGAGGTCAGTAAAATGAATACCCAGGTTGCAGGGGGTGACAGCGGCAACGTGTAGGTTGCATAATTAAATTCAAACCCATTCAGAAAGGGCTTTGTGATGGGACAGACACTTTTCCCCCCCAAACCCGGAAATGAAGAGGCGAGACAACTTCAACTTTTGGGTACAAAGGGCCACAACTTTATTTATAACTCATCAACTTATTAACTGGGTTAGTCAGGACCTGTGAAGGGGACCTGAGCCATAGTGCAAACTTGTAACGAGATGGGATGCAATTCCTCAGTCAACAAGCTCAGTGTTCAGGTAGATTCGCCCAGGTGAGCAGCCGCCTACCTGTTGAGCATCACAATAGGATGGGCGAATCTGACATCCCGGCACAGCCCTCGTGATGTCTCAAGTCACATTCTAACTTTCTTTGGCTGCTGACATAGCCAGTGGTGATGGAAAGAATACGAGGGCTGTATAGCGCCGGAGGGGTGACTTACTAGAGCTTTACCAGAATTCAATTACCAGTTGCACTACCCAAGTTAGTGACCAACGGGAAGGAAGCCCATCCCCGGGGTAAGGAGAACGGGATGGGCGAAAACACATGGCTACTCTCGGCCAATCTGAGTAGCCACCAAAAATTCCCATCCAGCCCCAGATGGCGACCAGCTAAAGTCATTCTCCGACCAAAGGGGGGGAGGGGGGACCGAGAATCTCCTCCACTGACAGGTTTGGAGGGGGGCAGGAGCCTTCTTATAGGCTCCCGTCCCCAGGCGAAGAGACCCGGATGGGCGCGAAGTTTTTGCACCCAATGTCCGGGACTGGGGAGGCAAATGCGCCCTTCCCCCGATGAGCCGGGCTCAGAGCAGCCCTTTGCTTCATATAAGCTGCACATTTTGCTTTTTGCTTTAAATAACATGAACTTCTGTATGTCTATTGATAAGTAAGCCTCAGAAGTAAGCAAGTGGATAGATAGCGCACTAAGATCAAGTGGACAGCTTCTGTGTCTTGGATTGTGTTACCCCTGCTTTACAAATGTATTGAAATTATTGTGCTTAGATAATGCATGTGAAGTGCTTTGGTCAACTACTGTATAGACCCTGAGTTCGTACTGGCTGATGGAAGTTAAAACAATGAAAAGAGCATTGTTGGTCATTCCCTCTCATGTTCTCTGGAAATCATGGTCCAAAACATATTTTGATCCAAAACATGGGAATGAACCAGGCTGGCCATCTCTGCTCTCAGGTCCACTTCTTATTAACAACAGATGTAGAAATAAAGCAGTTTCTAGGTTGTATCATCTTAAATAGGTAGCATCTTACATGCAAAAGCTGAACTGCACTGCTGATTGACCTGTGAAAACCGACATAGAACCCAAATATTGAGGCACGAGGACTAACAATAGTGCAGAATCATTGTCCCACAGGTACCAATAGTGTTCCGATGAAGGCTGGGGCTTAGATGTACAAGATGCTCTAGGAGCAGTGGGCAAAAAGGGGCGAAAGAATGAGAAATGGAACAGAAGATTCTTGTTTTGTTCATGGGATGGAATAAATGGGCACAACATTAATGAACATCTGTGTAGTGTAGGACAAGTGTCCAGGAACTGGGAGTAGAAAATCATTTGACTTCTCCACACCTGCTGAGGTATCTATAGAATGGTAGGGTCATTCTTAGTGTGGACTGATGCATGGTTCACTTGAACTATCTGGAAGATAAAGTGTTATGTCAGTTCCCTGAGTGATACAAGTACCTGAAGTATCCCACTCAATGGAAGAGCATTCACCCATGGAACCTCTCACCTTTTCTTTGGGTGAAAAGAATACATCCTCATTTGGAATGGCCTGGGGCTATATTTTGCATCTTTTAAAATATGGGTTTATTTTGTTCCCCAAATTTTTTGGTGAAGGCTTTTTTGATATATACAAAACAAATTTAGTCACATTTTCACCCAAACCCCTTCCTCTCTGTACATTTGTGATGCACTGATACTGAAAAACTAATCTGTTCTTATTATCCATTCAAATATCCATGCCAGCTTTTCCCATTGACTTTTCCTTACAGAGAGAGACCAAGCCACAAGTCTCTGATTTTATTTCCTGTTTCTGCTATAAATGTCTTCAGTAGAGATGGGCACGACTTGAAAAAAAAATTTTTCGAGTTGTCGTTAGTCGGGCCGGTTCCGTTTCGGGTCGTTTCCGTTTTTCGCGAAAATTCGCAAAAATTAGTCGGTTCGTTTTTTCGTTTTTGTTAGTACTGGTTTTTTTGGGGGGGTAGCGGGCTCCTGGAGGCACCTCTGTGGGGTGGGTGCCTCCTCTGGCCTGCTATAAAGGGAAAGCGGGCTCCTGGAGGCACCCGTGGGTGCCTCCTATCCTCACCCACTAGGAAGGGGAAGCAGGCTCCAAGAGACCCCTCAACATGGGGGTCTCCCCTCCTCACCTGCTGCTGCAAAATGGCATGCATATCCATATGGATATGCATACCAGTTGCAGACAGTGAGACCAGTGAGTGAACCCAGAGCCATAGGGTGATGCCTAAGGCTCTCGCACCGCCATGTCTCACAAAGAAGGGAATCGTACTTGCGTGTAGTGCAATGCAAGTAGATCTGGCTTAGGGTTAAGGTGGGTTAGTGCAAGGGCTAGGGTTAGGCTAGTCACGGGTAAGGTTATGGTGGGCTAGTGGGTTGCACCTCTGGGTGCCTCTCTGACCCACTAAGACAGTCTGTGACGTATGGGTAAGGAGTCAAGGATTAGGGTTAGGGTTAGGGGGCTAGGGCAGGTTTTAGGGGGCTTTTTGGCACATCCCAGAAGTCTCCATGGCCAAGTGGCCATGTGTTTGGTGGGATGGCTCCAAAAATTTGCATGGTCATCCACTCCCACATGGCTGGCCACTCGGCCAGCCCATCATTGCGCAGGGGTAAAAAAAAAATAAAAAAAAAATCAATGGAGGACAGAGGAGGAGAGGAGAGACATTTTGTTGCAAGAAAAAACCCACTGCTACTGTGAAAAATCTGGCAGTTTATAAATTTTCGCGTGTTTCTGTTGTGCTTGTGTGTTTTTGGACCACGATTTCAAAAACAATATTGCGTTTGCCGCCCCATTTTGGATCCCCCGCCCGCACCGCATGGCATGGCGAGTCCGGCTGCCCAGGATGGGGGGGGAGGCGGGACCCCCCCTCCAGAAACCACCCCTCCGGTAGGTGCCCTGCGCCCTTAGTCAAGCAGGCATTTTTCCGCCTGCTTTTTTGGCCCGGGAATGGGTGGGGGGAGAGTTTAAAAGTTTTCCTGTGCCGTCCGTGCCGCTTGCTTGCGCTTTAATTGCGGCGGCCGGCGGCGAGACTGGGCTTTTTGCTGGCTGCGAGCCTGCGGCGAGTCCCACCAGAACAGCCCAGGACGGGGGATGGGGGGGGAGGCCGGGGACCTCCAGAAACAACCCCTCTGGTAGGTGCCCTGAGGCACGGCAGGCATTTTTCCTCCTGCTTTTTGGCCGGGAACCGGGTTTTTTTAACTTTTAAAAACTTTTTTTCTGTGCTGCGTGGCATCGCGCGATCCAAGGAATGAGCACGACAAATCAGACCAAAATTGTTCATTCGTCGGTTCGAGGTCGAAGTCTGGCAGAGTAATTCCCGTTACCGTTTCCGTAGAGTAACGGAACCGAGTTCGGAAACGGAAACGGGAATACCGCTAAGTCGTGCCCATCTCTAGTCTTCAGATGTGAAACAGTTAAGGTTTTACATTGCTGTGCATCAACAATATTTCATAGCAGATCCCAGTGCTTTGGTATTAGGCAGCTGGCCAAATTAAAAAATAATTACTACATTAAACAGAGCAAGGGCACATGAAAAGCAGGCCACTATTGAAAACATAATTGGAAAGCTGCATGCAAATATGGTGAGTCTCCCCATGTGTTCTTATTAGATGGATAAGGAATTAGTCACTGGGTCAAAAGCTGGTGACCAGGAGCTCAGCTTCACCTATGTGCTTATAATTGCATACAAAATGTACGGAGTTCAAATAGCTTCATAAAGTTCCACTGTTATATTTGGAAACTATCCTGTTCAGTAGCTCTTTTGTCTGTTTTGGAGGCCTGGATTCTGGCAAGTGTAGCTGGCGTATCTGTTGAAGACTGTTGAGAGTTTGAATTGTGATTTCCATATATTCGTTGATTGAATGGTTCCTGTGCCAAGAGAGAAAGGACTTTTCAGAATGTAAATTTTATCCCATTTGCTGATTAATAATTTCTTACTCCACGCGTGCGTGTAACTTCCATTATGTGACTGGTAATGTTTCTAATTGATAAAGGGCCTCTGGGAAAAACCACAGCCAGATAAACAAACCAACAAACTTCCATTTAAACAGAAGTACTGTATTGTGTGAGGGAACAAGCCATATTACAAAGCTTTGTGTCCAGGGTATTTTCCTTTAAAGTCATAGGGGTAAGTAACAATGAAATATACATTGGGGAGGAATACACCAGTTATTGTTTAGTGTGAAAACATCATGGCAATTGATAGGAATAGTTCAGTGGACCAATCTGGTATTTGAACTCATTGGTTCTTTGCGAATGAGCCTATTTAACAAACAAATATGGACAGGGTTAGATTATGAGTCTTGGCTCAGCATCTTGCTTTTTGTTTGAGGCACATGCATATTATTAAAACAGTAGAAGCACTATCACAACATAAAATGTGTTTGTATATATAAAGGCAAAATAAGCCGCTATGCAATTACAAATGATTATTCTGCTATCACGCTTAGGACATGTCTAAGTATATTTGTATGCGGTAATTCACTTCCATGTTGTATATGTATACTGCCAAGATATATAAGTGAAATCTCAAATATCACAAATATGAAGAAGCTACCCTTGGCTTGGGTTGCAACTTTGAAATCCCACCTTTAAGTAAAACAACAGCTACTGTCTGATAAATTCAGCAGATGGCTAGGTGTGAAAAATAATAAGAATGTAGCTTTTAGGCATAAAAATGTTTTTTTTTATTCTTCCAAACAAAAACTTAGTGATGTGAATAGGCTTGGAATAATTATATGATTTACAATTGGAGAATTATTTGGACCAGAAAGCCAGAGGAGTTTAATTATAATCGCCTTGTGAGGTCTGTAATACATATGTTAGAATTTTAATTTTATGTTCCGTATTTAAAAAATTATAGCTCATATGAGTGTTGAGCACGTTTTACTGTATTATAGAAATAATATTTTTAAATGTGCAGTTTCATTCACACATGTATTGAAGGAATAATTGTAGAGAGGGTTTTTTTTTAAACCCGTGAAAAAAATTCATAGCCAATGCACCTACTGCTTACCTCAGATATTCTTTAGGGGCTTCCAGGCGACTGTGTGCTGGATCATTACAGTTGTGACCGACTCTTCATGAACCCATGTCCATGAAGTTTTCTTGGCAGGAATACTGCAGTGGTTTGCCAGTTCCTACTCCAGGCATTACAGCACCTGGTATTCCCTGGTGATCTCCCATCCAGATATTAACCAGGGCCAAGGCTGCTTAGCTTCCAAAATCAGCCAACATTAGATGTGCTTAGGGCATCTAGGCAGCTCAGGGCATCTAGGCTACTATGTATTACTTAATAGTTCTGGGTGTCATATTGCCAATATTTAACACAGTATATAAGATGTAAGAACTTTGTACCATTGTAAATGGCAAACACAATGAGATACTACTACTACTACTACTACTACTACTACTACTACTACTACTACTACTATTATTATTATTATTATTATTATTATTATTATTATTATTATTATTATTATTATTATTATTATTATTATTAGTAGTAGTAGTAGTAGTAGTAGTAGTAGTAGTAGTAGTAGTAGTAGTAGTAGTAGTAGTAGATGGGCACAAAACAGAAAAAAATCCATTTCATTTCATTTCTCGTTTGGGGGGTTTGTTTCGTACACAAGATTTTTTTTAAAAAAAATTGTTTTGTTTTCCATTTTTTTGCATTTTGTTTAGTGTAGTGTAACTTTTTTTACTGCCTCAAGCGCTGATCAGCTGGCGTGCAGGGCTTTGGGAAGCAAAACAAATTTTAAAATCCTGCATCTTCCCCCGCCCCATCTGATAGCTCATCAGGAGCCCTCTGAAAATTGTTGGGTGGGAAGCGCAAGAGCCTGGAACTGCTCACCCAGCAATTTTCAGAGGGTTCCTGCTTAACTGTCATCTGCTGGGCCCCCTTTAAAAATGGCCCAAACAGCACCAGCGCTGCTGACCTGACGATTTTCAGAGGGCTCCTGCCAAGCTGTCATCGACTAGACCCCCTTTAAAAATGGCCCAGTTGGCACCAGGGGATTCCCCCAGAGCTGACTGGGCCTTTTTAAAAGGGGACCAGCCAATGACAGCTCAGCAGAAGTCCTCAGAAAATGGTCAGGTGGGCAGTTTCAGGCTCTCACACTGCGGATCAGCTGGCACAGGGGGCTTCAGGTGGGGAAAAAAGGTTTGAAAGCTGCGGTTCCTTCTCTCCCCAATTGGGCATGCCCAATTCAGGGGGAACTGCACACTTTCTAAACTTTTATTTTCCCACCAAAGCTGCACACACCAGCTTGATTTGGGGTGGGGAAAAAGTTTTAAAAGCCCACAGTTTCCTCAACCCCATCGGGTGCATTGGGGGGGTGGGGGAGAGACCCGCCGGCTTTATAAAGCAATTTCCCATAGGAATGCATTGCCTCAATGCATTCCTATGGGGAAAAGAAAAACAAAAGAGAACAAAATGAAAATTTCCATTTTGTTTTGTTCCATTTTTCTTTGAGGGGGCAGTTTGTTTTTCATTTTGTTAGGGAATGAAATGAAAAATGAAAAATGAAAATTATTATTATTATTATTATTATTATTATTATTATTATTATTATTATTATTATTATTATTATTATTATTATTAAGTCAATTTTTATTATTTTAGTCAAAGATATTCTGCTTTTAGAAAGTGTACCAGGTATAGAACTGTGCAAAATATGTTCATATTGTCGGTTTCCTGAGCATCACAATCACACGTCATTTGTTTGTTTTTCTTTGTGTGCTATGTAACTCATTGGAAGGAATTTGTCCAAAAGCTGTGACCATTGTATGCAGCTCATGCCAGGACACTGTTGTGAACTTCAGAGGCTTTTCCTTTTGTGGGGTTTCCTGTTGTTCAATTTTGGAACTCTGTCCACTCTTCCTGTGTTCTAATTACTTGGTGGTTCTCAGCTCCTGCTGTTCAAGCAGCAGCATCGAGCGCCTCAAGGACAAACTCCGTGTCCACATCTAACTCAGAACGTAACACCTGGGGAGGGGTTGTTAAAAAATAAATGCCACCTCCAAAATGATTCAGCTGTGCACAGTTCTCTTTAGCAGTAAAAAAGAAGCTGTTGACATTTTGAGTGCTTTGGAAAATAGCACACTGCAGCATAGCAGTGACACCAGTAATAAAAGTTCAAGTGAAAATTCTTGCCATCACCACAGGAGGATTAAAAGGCCCGACAGCACATTGTAATGTGGTCATCAGCAAGATGAAGCAGGGCCACCATGCATAGTTTTCATACTTTATTGTGATGCAGTCCACAGATAAATCTTATTCATTTTCTCTTTTACTATTACATTGCTCTTTATCAAGCCACTGTACATGTTTTAAATTAGCAAGCTGAAACCTACCAATGCTCCTCGGAGCATTAAATCCCATTCAGCAACAAAGGCCTTACAATTATTTGTTCTTTCAAAAGAAAACAAAAACAAGTACGTTGACTGAACATGCTTGATGTGGAACAACAGCACTTCAGTGAGGCTTGAGATATCAGTAGATTTGACCTCAAAGAAATTACCATTGTGTTTGTGTGCATGTCTGTACAAGCATAGTGAACCATGCTGATTGAATCATCCCACAAAAAGTAAATGTGTTTAAAAATATATGCTTGGACTGACATTTTGTTTATTGGAGAAGAAACACATTGAGAAGGTATAAGAGAAGTACCATGAACTATATATTTCATGGGTTTTGAGTAAGTGAGACCTACGCTCACATACTGTTTATAGACCTTGCCTGTAGCACTTCATTATAATCAAGGCCAGGCTAGTTTTAAAATTTTCTACTAAGGAGATTTACCAGGCCATCAGGTACTGGTTTACATTCATAGCTTCCAAGATGTAATGCGCTTCTATGATGCGAATGCATAAAGGACACAAGATTGTTCTGTTCAAGTAAAAAGGATATCCAGATAGAAACTGTACTAAATAGACAAGTGTGTTCCAGAAAGATAATCTTTACATCTCCATCCCTATCACCAGTTTCCAAAAAGGTAACATTGACAAGCTTGATGTACCTTTTGTCATTGTTCTGGAATATTGTATTCTTCATGAAGAAACAACAGAAGAGTGAGGTCTCAAGTGTCATGACAAACTTGAAGTTGGCTTGTGTATTATGTCTTGCCCCACAGCCAAAAAGCCAGTTAAGACACAATCATGAGTATATGTGGTTTTAACTTTTTATCACTTGCTGGAATATCCAAAACTGAGAACAGCTGAGTGTTGTATGTATACATATAGCTTGTTCTAGTGCAGTGATGGCAAACCTTCAGCACTCCAGATGTTTTGGACCACAACTCCCACAGTCCTTTGTCATTAGTCTAGGCTTGGAATTCTGGGAGTTGTGGTCCAAAACATCTGGAGTGCCGAAGGTTCGCCACCACTGTTCTAGTGCATATTGTTGAGGCTGTTACTGTCTACAAGTACACCGCTGATAGAGGTAGCTGTTTTAAGAAATTGTCATAGGCCAGGGAGAGCAGACAGGCATCCAAGCCAAGGCCTTGCATTTGAACATTTATATCAAAACTTGCTTTTAAAAATTCTACATGGGACAGCTTAACAGCCAGCCAAAATGAGGAATGGAAACATGCAATGCTGAGGGTGGTTTTTTTAAAGAAAGCAAATTGGGTGTCATGGAAGGAGAGGAAACATGTTTTGTGGGAAGAAACAGAGAATGCAAGATGTGGCTGTGTGCAATCTGAAAAGAAAAATAAGTACTAAGGATATTAATATGAGGAGGGAAAGGGTCAACATGTGTGTGGAAATTTAGAACAGATCAGGGGGAAAACAGCCTGGTCCATAAAAGAAGAAAGAATGCAGTTAAAACTGCCTCTGTATGTCAGTGTTACTTGCAGTCTGATTCCCTAAAGGACATCTGTGTCAATACATTACCTTGGGGCTCGAGTACAGCACATTTGCAACAGTAGTGAAATGCCATGGTCAGGCTGGTGCCATAATCATCATTACACCTTCTTTGCTGGTGTAGCACATTTTCAAAATAAGACCATCAGTCTCCAAAGCTAAGCAATTGGTTACATGGGAATTCTCTAATAATGGTATAATTCCCAGAAGGGCCATAAAATACATCCATTAAAAGTTTAATAGAACTGCCAGCTGGATTCTTTTGATGTAAAGCCTTTGTCTCTGAAAGGAAATGGATGAAGGCTATGGTTTTCTTTTCATGTGGGGGTGATGAGAGGGTCATTTTTCCCTACTGTGCAATAATTCCCATATCATTGGGTTGATGACTGGTGACTAGCAGTATAACATGTTGAAAAGTTTCTCTGGCTGCTTTAGATCAAATGTAATCTGTTTGAAGAAGAAGCCTGGATATTGTAGCCAAGGCTTCAGGCATCATGGCATGATGGCACCAGTATAATCAAATAAGTGTCTTGTATTCCTTTGCCATTTGTATTTACAGAATCCAAAAATTGTGTTTGGATTATCAATATAAAAACAGTTGCTTGTGCAATATATTATAGAAGAGATGCCGTTTTCTTTTCTTCAGTCTTTTTGTCTTCAGATATAAAAAGATGTAAGGCATATATCAGTATGAGGTTTGAACAGAGTGGAAAATGAACAGTGCCACTGGTTTCAGAACGAGGTAGATTTCTTTTAATAGTAGGCATGTAATATTGCTTTTAATCTGAAACGTTTGTAGTGGCCTTACCTTACACTTATATCTTCCAGGAGATATGAACTTTTTGGAGCAGTGAGGGCACAGCCCATTATGGAGTGGTAGAATAGGTGAAATTATTCCCAGTTTAGCTAACAGAATTTTGGGACATACAGTACGACCCCTGTATCCACCGATTCATTATTCACTCTTTCAGTTATCCACGGATGGCAGAGGAAAATAATTAAATAATTCAGCAACCACAAAGCAAGCTATTGTCACAAACAACATCTGTAAAGTAAGCTATTGTCAGAAATAGCATCTGTAAAGCAAGCTACTATCACAAACAGCAGCCATAAAACAAACTACTGTCTCAAAACAGCAGTCATAAAAAGCTACTGTCAGGAAACAGGAGTTTGGAGGTGGGTGGGCAGGCGTTCTCTCTTTTCCACGGTTTTCATTATCCACGGGAAGGCCTGGAACCAATCCCCAGCAGATACTGGGGTCCTACTGTACTTGGAATTTTTTGCTTAATGCATCTGATTGGGGATTACTTTCCCATGCACTCTTAATACTTGACCAAGATGAGGTGAGATGGAAACAAAGCACAGCAAACAATTCTTTCTTTCCCTTTCATGGCTTCCTCCAGATGTGGGCTCAGTTGGGGATGATGGGAGTTATATCTGGAGGGTGTTAGGTTGGAGAAGATTGCCAACTGCAAGGGTCCTCCTTTGCAGCCCTGCATGTTTTCCACAGGTGTCACAGCCAGCTTAAGGTCATTCAGAAGTTTATTCCCTGGGCAAAAAACACCTGATAATTCAGTATTCTGATTTCGCCAAACAAAAGAAATAAGTTATGACTCTATTGAGAGTTCTACATTAGTGCAGAAAAATAGATTTTTCACTCTGTCCAATTGGCTATTAATTCTAAGTGTACCCTACTTTTCCTCTGTCTTATTGGGCATTTTGAGATAACTCTTATGCCCTGTATGGAATTACCTCTCTCATTTCTGCACATCATAGTGTCTTCGGCTTTGAAATGTTGCTTTTTTGTTTTGCAAATTATTCATGTAGTGTGCCTCAATATATGAAGGAGAAATGGGGCAGAAAACTGTTTTGGGTGTTCTTGTCGGTTTCAGCATTGCGCTTGAAAAGATGTAACTGATTTATGTGGTATAAAGGGAACAGGTTGCAAATGTCAACATAGGTGGACTGAAAGCAGCATCAAATATAAACTGCAATACCATGTAAACAGATTTACATTCTATTTTGATATGTAGCTGTTTTCATGAGTTGAAATGAAATATGGCATTTTTAAAAAACAAGATTGTTTCAGGAGTCAGCACTCTTGTACTACATCACAATAAAGATATTTTATGAATGCATTTATTAGTTCAGCAAAAGATACATGTTGGCAGTATTGAGAAATAATTCATATATGCTAAATAATAGGGATTTTGGATTCTAAAGAAATCAGACCAGGGAGTAGGGGCATAATTTCAGGTTATGTTACAGAATCAAAATCGAAAACAGGGATCTTGTGACATACATGCCAGTGATACACAAATTTTTAGATTAGTAGATTAGTACTTTTGTTTCATGTTGGTATTTCTTTTATTTTCTATACATTATTGTCCAATAAAAAGAAAACAGAGACAAAGACTGTGTAAAATCTATAATTTTTGAGGGTGTGTATGCATATTTGGCTTGGTATATGTATAATTAGTGCATTACACAGAAATCAAAATTAATCAGGGATCCTACAAAGCTCTGTATAAACTACTTTTAGGGAGTATTAAATAAATCATGTGGTTTGTTTCTTCATGACAGTTATTTAAGTTTATTATCCACGAAAATTTAATTCCTTTGACATTTACAAAAAGTACACAAATTCCAAACTACATCCATAGTTTGACCATAGATACCATGGCACTAAATTTTTACACTGGAAATACTGAAGGTTCTGAAGTGGATATAAAAAGTTTACACACCCCTGTTAAAATGTCAAGTGTCTGACAAATAATTTCTGAACTTTTTCCACCTTTAATGAGACCAATGAACTGTACAACTCAGTTGAACCACAAAATTGTAATCTTTTAGGTGGAAGTAAGAAAACAAAAAAAACTTTTTGTAGTGTGTAACTTTTTATATCCACTGTATATGCGGAGGTCCCACTAGTAGTCTATGGTGATGTAATTGTTACTGACTTAGGTCATTACATTTTCTAAATATTTTAGGGCAACTTGATATCTGAGTGAGTTAGAGTATTTTCCGATGTTTAAAACGATTGTTAGACTAAAAATTGAGGGTCCTCTTATACATGAAAATAAGCCAAAGAGAGAACCATGTGTAATTTTGTCTGTTATTTTGGATTGGAAAAGTATATTGTCTGTAATTTTGGATTGGAAATGTATTTTTTATCTATTTTATTTTAGCGTATTTTTTACCCTGCCTTTCTCCTTAGAAAAGGACCCAAGGTGGTTTACAGTAATGAGGGATATTATACAGTCCACTACAATTAAGACATGTTCACGTATTTGAGAACAAGGAATTGAGGGACATCTTGGGACATCTTACAGCATTAATAGACAACATTGCATTAAAGCTACAAGGCTATAAGTAGTTATAAACACAAAGTCTATGTGAGCCTATAGTTTCACACATGGTAGCCCATCATTCAGGGAAAGCTTGCCTAAAGAAAAAGGTCTTTGCCTGTTTCCGGAAGGACAACAGAGATGAGGCAGTCCTGGCCTCTAGTGGGAGGGAGTTCCAGAGTCTGGGTGCAGCAGTTGAGAAGTAGGGTTCATCTTATACATGGGGGTTTCTTATAGATGGAAAATATGGTAGGTATTTGTCCACAAAGCCAGAGGCTTGGAGTTCAAACACCCATTGTGCATCCCAGAAGAGCCAGCCTGTGTAGCCTGGGCAAACCAGGCTGCACCCCTCCTTGAGGAGAAGAGAATGATAAATCAGTTTTGAGTGCTTTCTTTCTGGAAAACCCTGAAAGGGGTCACTATAAATCAGAATTGATGTAATGGCACATGATGAATATTATTAACGTGTGGGCATACGTTCAAATAAAGATGGATTTATTTTTGATATAAGAACCAAGGGTCAGTAATATTGTAAAGTCCCATTTCTAGGCATACATAAACATTTTGTTGACAGTTTCACCTGCTACATCAATACAGTGGCTTTTTCTTGACAGCAAGGTGTCCGACTCCACCAGCTGTGAAACTGAAGGTGACCCTGAGTTGCCATCTCCTCCTCCTTCTATGTTGGACAAGGACCCCATGATTCCCATGGCAGACCCATCCATTGTGAGCCTTGTATTGCAACAGAATGACTCTTTTGAGATAATTCGAAAGTATTTCAAAGCCTACCCTCTGGCTACAGTGAAAGAGGAGGTGCCTAGCAATCAGTTTGGAGTTGGTTTGGAACCTTCTATGGCGCTGAGGTTGAGCACGAAGCACAAGGCTTCATCAGGTGCCAGGAAAATGAGCAGGACAGTGACGTGCAGGATGAATTTGTGGATACGTCAAAGAGAGGAAGAAGATAGATAGATTTGTCTTGTTGGATGTGGTTGCAGAGGAGGGAGGGGTCCTGGAACTTTCCATTGGCAAAGCAGTATGAAAGATGAAAAAACAACACATGAAGACAATGAACTTAGCAGAAAAAGAGGAAATTCAGGAAGAGATCTATTGGCTTAATGAAGTGATCACATAAAGAGTAGTTGGTTTCCTGTATTTTGATTGTTTAAAGCCATTAAGTGAGTGTCATGGTTTGGGAAATGGATAATGGAACTATGAAGACCAGCCTGAAATATAAACATATGCTAGCTTTTATGCTAAAAGGAAAATATGTAGACCAAGATGTAACTGCCCACAAAACACTAATTCTAGTTATAGAAGGCATTTGAAATTATGTAATTCTTAGAAGAATGGGTAAATAATCTTTGTTAAGCATATATAATGTCAGTTAAAAGTATTTTAAGTAGCTTAGCTTATTGAAGAATTAAAATGTTAGAATATAATATACTGCTAAGTACAGATAGATCATTGCAATTTTTATTTGATTATGTCTATCTGTTGCATTAGATGAAAATAGATATGAGTAAAGAGATAGAATATTGATGGAATAAAAGGAAATTAAATATGAAAGTATGAAACTATGTTATTCTAAGATAAGAAAAGAGCTATGAACTCCAATGGTCTGAAATGTTGGGAAAATAATGACAGATTTGTGTACTCTTGCCATCTTTCAGAGGCTGAAACCCTTCTGCTTAGTGTTAAGTTGCAAATGGAATAGAACCATTAAATCAGTATGGGTTTGGATGGTCAACTCTTATGTACAACAAGTTCCATTGATTTAGTACTGTACTTGTGACTTCCTGTTACATTGAACAAAAGGATTTCAGCCATTTTGTGTGTATAATTAATTTACTATTCTAGATTGTCATTGAGCATAATGTGTTGCCTAAGGTAGTAATTGCTTTGGGGTTTTTATTAGTATGAAAACAGGACCTTAATTATTCCCTTAAGTTATGCATTTATTAGTAATGATCAATTTAAAATAATCAGCCATGCTGTTTTGCTTTTTCAATTGATCTTCCCTCCGCATGTGTTGTCTGTTACTAAATGTACATCTTTATAAGATACCTTATTTTGCCCATCAAAGGGTGTGGGGGAACTCGCTGTATTCACACTACAACTTGCCATGTCTGAAGAACAAGATTATTACGAGCTTCCTTCCTTATCTCTGCGTGTTTGTTCCAATTGCTGAATTGTTTTCCATGAAAATATCCTGCAGAAACACAGGGGATAATTTTGTGATATGGGTGAAGGCTGTCATAAGAAAGGAAATGGAAATTAAACTCTGAATCATGTCTCATTTTTCTTTTCCACCCCCAGTATCCAGCTGCCTTGATGAATCTGGGAGCAATTCTTCATCTCAACGGCAAGCTCTTGGAGGCTGAATCAAACTATCTTCATGCTCTTCAGTTTAAGCCAGATGATGTCATCACACAGTCAAATCTACGCAAACTCTGGAACATTATGGAAAAGCAAGGCTTAAGGACATCCAAAACATGACATGGTCTAGCATGAGCCTTGAAACTTTTTTTGAGATGAGGCAAAATATGAAAAAAAATATGGAATCCAGAACAACTTCAAGGGTGCTCTTATGTTCAGTGCTCTTGTTGAACTGCACTGCAGTTATCCAAGGCTGCAATTGCTGCTAGGAGAACCTACAGGGCTGCTTTGTGATGTGATGTTTTGACAATGAGAGGGAGGTGGAACCTCTCTTAGGAACTTTCTGAAGGACTTGGTAGTTTTTTTGCCACAAACATTAAGGGTGAGATAGATTTGAAACTGGAGCACTTGAAAGAAGCCCTTCTAGCCTATTCACTAGGTCACCCTTGTCATATTTACATTGCTCATTTTCATGCGGTTTCTCATATAAAGCCATGCTGGCCTAAATAATAGGCATCCAGTCAACATGGGAATTTATACAAGGATCAAGACTGGCTTAAGTTATTTTCTGAGGCTGCAATTCATTAAAATGTGTACTAAAACCCAATGTGTTTGCAGTTTGTCTTAATATTGTTTAACTCCTTAGGGCTGCTGCTTATCTGTTCATGCACATAGGAAAAAGATTGGAAAGATGTGACGCCATTTGCCGTCTCTTTGGAGAAATACATATTTTGCGGAAAACATTGTTTGGTAAAATTAACAGGAAACTTGGTGCCTGGCTGTGGCTTAGCTCTTGGAAGTGAAATGAACAAGGACAGTGAACAGCACTTGTAATGTAGTGTCACACACAACAAAGGTGTGCCCGAGCCTGAAGAATTAGGGCAGGCTGTAGATGGTCACCTTATCAGCCTTGTGCATCTTTAAAGCTGAAAGAGTCTAATTCACAACAAAAGGTCTTCATGGATGAGAAATGATGGACACTTCTCTCCCATATTTTGCTTCCTTCACCCAAATGTCTCTCTTGATTTAAAGCTGACCAACTCAACCACTTGCACCAGATTTTAGTTAGCCGCATAAGTGAGGAACATGGGTTGACTGGTAATACATTAAAAATAAAAGATGATGTGTCGGAAAATCTAATATTGACACTGTTCATGAAAGTCAGCACATACCCATATCATGATTGCATTCATCTCTAGTGTGGATCCTTGAAGATACAGTAGAGCATTACATGCACAGTGCAGTTGTATAGCATAGTGAAGCCAACACAGAGCTGTCCCATGTACACTTGTTTCTGAGAAAATGTAATGCTAAAATATTAACAACATTTCTGCCACCAGATCTGCTGCATGTTGCTGAAACTATTTGAAGTGGTGTGCAGTTGTTGCATATGTATTTGAACAGATAGTTATATGTTTCCTCGGCCATTTCCGTGAATGGAAACATTTTGCTACAGGCAGCAAGAAACTAGAAGGATTTAATGCTTTTTAGCCTCTAGTGAACTTAAAGGGGGTTTGACCAAAAGGGAGTGTGTAGCTGACAGTGGTTGCCAATTATTTTTGCATACATTTAACATTTTTACATATACAAAAAAAAAAACTTGATAGAGAAATCTAACTCAGTGTTGCAGCTCCATATCATACTGTCGGTAGAGCAGCAGCATTGTTTAAAAGTTCAACCTATTGGTATAATTGTTACGATCTACACAAAATGTGTTTTTTTTTGTGTGGTCATTCAGGTTATTTACCATTTCCTAATATAGGACTGGCAAGTTGCTCTTGTAAAAATAATGTAGTTTGTTCAGTTACAGCATTCACTTTTAAATGAGAGAGCATAAACACAGACCGGGTTCCAAAGAGCTTCTTAGGGATATTTAAGGGGCTGAATCCTTTTGCTTAATGCTTGTCACAGACTGCTATTAAAACTCGAAACCAGAACACATTTCCATTGCAAGGGGGGAGGGGAGACAGTGTTGCTTTTGGAGAAACATACAGCCAGTCATGTGGTTCTTTGCATCCTGGCCTTATATCATGTAGCGTCCTCTTAACTGAAAAAGAATGCCTTGTATTCAAAAGTGTATTCAAAAACAAAAATAAAGGGGGGGGGGAACCAATTATTTTTTTTAAAAAAACTAAAAGTCATCCTTAGCTAGTGTTTCACAACTATTGCTAGCTTTATAGTTTGCTTCTCACATTGTGCTTTTAAATGTGCAAGATGTGTATTGGTGTGTAGAGATAAATGGGGACACATATATGCTGTGCTTTTTTTAGCCACACCAGCTATCTTAATGTATAGGTGTTGAGAAATCTTGGGACATAATTTCTGATGTAACCACAATTTATATCACAATGCTTAACAATCAAAAATTTGATTTGTTCATTAGATGCACCATTTCCCAGCAACCGCTGGTCATCATTTGTACCATTCATTAATTTCCAACCTCTTATACACTCTTCTTACCTTGTTTTTCACCTTATGTAAGCTTGGTGTATTTTGAATGTCAACCAAGTTATTTAAAAGTATAGAAGGAACTGCAAAGTTAAAATATGATAATTTAAATTCAGTCTTTACCATGCATCAGGTTACAGGATATGATAACTTGAATCTTTTTGATACACAAACCCATTTGAGCTATTTTATTCAACAATATTTTTCCACTCTACAAATATTGAATACTGTTTTAACCTCTGTGGATGAATTAAAGTACAATCATATGCATGTTTACTCAGAGGTTAAGTCCCATAGCATTCAGTGGGGTTGAGCATGTATGAGATTGCAGCCTAAGTGTACAATGGAATTGTGCTGAAACATAATCATTCTAGCTTGTGCTGCAAACCCCTTGTAATATTTCACTGCTTTTTAAGCTTCTACCTTCTTGTGTTTTGTTTTCATCATTTTTTACCTTCATTGCACAACCGTAATTCACACAGTGTTATGGTCGTATTGACTGTCTCATTTCACACAATGGCAAGTGAACATTTTAAAGAAGAATGCTCCGTATTTCTCCATACATTTTCACTGAAAGCATTGGTCTTTATAACTTTCAGTTTGGAGTAAGTTTAAAATGTCTCTGCTCAGGGATTTGTGGTGGATATCGCAGACAGTGCTTAAAAATTTAAAAGCACAAGTTTACTAAATTAAATTTTTATTTTTTTGGAAAAAATGTTATTTGTATAAATTATCAAGTTTTGTAGGCTTTCCTTTTTTGTAGAAATAATTGTTTATGTGCCAGATAAGAAAATCCAATTTGTTTTCTGTAATAAATGATTGATAACAAATATTTTTGCATGTGCTGTCATCTGTTACTCCTGATCAATATTAGATTAACACAAACTAATTCTTTCTTAGGTTCCCAGTATTTTTATTAATGTTTTAGAATGGAAAATACAGTATTTATCTTTATTTTTGTGTGAAATCTAATTTTGACAGTACCTCTTGAAGCAAAATGATTCCTGCCTTCAGTCATACATCTGTATACAAAAAGTCGAGATAATGCATCAACATTTTGTTGAGCAATGCTAGCAATTCTAAAGGGTGTCAATATTGGTTCTACATAACTGCGTCACGATTATATAAATAATTTGGTTGTGTTTGGGGTTGCATCTCTGTCATATATGCCTGGGATTGGTGTCCACTTTTTAATGAGACCATTTCCCACCTTTCTCATATGCCTGAAGGATACCTGGGTCCCCTTCCACAGTCTTTCACATATTTAAGAACATTCAAAGCTGGTCCTGGCACCACCTGAAATACTTGCACTGCTTCGGAGACAACCATGATCCTGGTAAATGGTGTGAGGACTAATCTCTTTTCAACTTAACATTCAAGGTTCCCTAGCCCTGCATTAAAATTTAGATCCAAAGACTAGCACGTAGTTCACTGGTTGTTGTTCACTCCCCTTCTTATCCCTGGTTGCCACTGGCTGTTCTGGCTGTGCCTTTTTGAAGTTAAGTGTCCAGCAATACCTTGAAAACTACATTTATTATAAGGTTGATAATTTGAAGTCTTTATTTTTATTTAATGGAGCATTATTTTCTGTTACTTTTGGAGTCATATCAGAAAATAGTGGAAATAAAAGTTATTCTAAAATGTTTTTTTTTAAATAACATCTGTCTGAACTGGACTAGGACATATTGGTCAAAATCCTGTTGTACAGTTAAATTACAAAAATGTTATAGGAAAATTGCTGCTAACCTTTCTTAACATAGGCATATTTGCCACTAAAAATTACCTTTTGTATAACTGCACAACAGGACATCCACCATTTTGGCTAAACTTGGCATTCAATGCAGTTCCAGATTTTCTAGAACGTCAGGAGCCTTCTTCAGCCTCCGTTCAGTTGTTTCCATTCAAAATTGTTTGGAAGAAGCTGAAGATGGACTTTGCAGCCCCACAACATCCATTCCTGGATTGGATGTATTGACAAAGATTTACAAAGGGGCTGTAATGGCATTTGATGAAAGACTTGTACACAGTGTCAAGTTCTGAGAAGATAATATTACATCCCGATCACATAGTTTTGTAACTGCATTATGACGAGCAAACTCACTTGTGGTTTCTTTGCAAACATGCCTATCAAAATTTCAAGACTACCTGCAACTGAACTAGAGCTTAAGTACTGTATGTATCCCAGATTTCCTTAGCATGGTTTCAAATTAGAATGTGGGCTACTGTCCACATCTGGAAATAGGCATGTTCTTCCTTTTTGCATTTAGCACAATGTGGAAAGCAAGTTTCAAAAAGAATTAGTTGCCATGGTAGTTCCAACCTTGCCCCCCCCCCCGAGTACAAAACACAGTATTTTCCTGTTTGCCTCATGGTCCCCTGGCCATCCATCACAGAGCATAATGCAGCAGAACAAGTCACACCATGTGCCCACACTGGAAACACATGGTACTGCTTCTTCATTTTGCATGGCCAAAAGGAATGAAGCTATCTCTCATTAAGTGACTATTGTAAAGTAACATAATGTTCTGTCATTACAGTTGTGACCGACTCTTTGTGACCCCATGTCCATGGAGTTCTCTTGGCAAGAATACTGGAGTGGTTTGCCAGTTCCTAGTCCAGGCACCTACAGCACCTGGTGTTCCCTAGTGGTCACCCATCCAAGTTCTAACCAGGCCTAACCCTGCTTAGCTTCTGAAATAAAGCGAGATTGGATGTGCTCAGGGCATCTTTGTTGGAAAAAGAAACAAATGACAAGCCATTAATTGTTTGCAAATATTCACCTTCCAGGTCTGGTGCTCAGTACATTTTAGTGACCAGAAAATCCTATTAGTAGTTTTAGTGGGACTTAACTGAATTACTCTCCATCTACCACTTGGTTCCATGGGTCTTCTCCAGTTGGAACAAGCAATAGAACTGAAGTCACTAAAGCTAAATCATCTCAAACACCAAATGATTCCTGACACAGCCAGGGAAAAGACAACTGATTGACCTTAGCAAAACTTTGTTTGGACAAATGATATCTATCCCTTGTAAAAGTGGACAAAATAGAACCAATCCCATTATCGAATCAGCATCTCTCATAAAGTGAATTATCTGAGTGCTGGTTTCCAGAATAAATTGAAAGAGCTCATCAGCATTCTTGAGACTATAATCACTAAAGTCTGCCATTCAAAATATTCATTTGATGACTGGGTGCTACAAGGGAGGCATAATAAGGAGTTCCCTGTGATGTTGTGAATATGCATAGGGTCGGTTTTTTTCCTCAGGCAACTGTCATAATCTATCAAGCATCTCATCACTTTTCATGCCATCCAGAATATTGTAATGTCTGTCTAAAAAGGAACTATCTACAACATGACAGAATACTGCTCAGTATGAGGTCAGACACCCTATAGGCTGTTTCAAACGTTTGATACTGTGTCCTATTGCATGACAATGAGAAAAACATCAAAGGCAAAAAATATAAATGAGCTGGATTTTTAAAAAAGCCAAAAAATATAAATGAGTTGGATATTTTTTAAATTCAGAATATCAACTTATATTAGTTGGGCTGTGCACTTTCCACTTGGCATTTTTTTTCATTCCTCTTAAAGTAGGATCAAGTAATATGTTGGTTTTTTAAGTCTGATTTCCCTGAGAGGGGCTGGACAATGAAACTGAAACACCACTTCTGCACACCTCATCATCCATGTAAAGTGTGTGAGAGTTCCTCTTAATTTCAGCTGTTGCTGTTCCAGGGCTCTGATCCAGCATTCTAGTTTAGAGCAGGAATGATCAACTGGTAGCCCATCAATTAATGCTAAAAGGCAACTCTTCCATTCTCTCTGGCCACCACCTGCATCCCCATCTAACCCATTCATCAAACAACTGTGTTAATGAGGAAGGTTTGCAAAGGGGCTATAATCACATTTCAATGAATGCAATCATAGGGTTTTCCATAGTAAGGGAACATCGATAAACCCTTACGGGTTGAGAAATGGTTGAGATCCAGGAAACAGAGAGTAGGTATCAATGGTCAATTTTCACAATGGAGAGAGGTGAAAAGCAGTCCCAGGGATCTGTCCTGGGACTGGTGCTTTTCAATCTGTTCATCAATGACCTGGAGACAGGGATAAGCAGTGAGGTGGCCAGGCCAAGTTTGCTCCAGAAGGATCTCTCCAAAAGAGGAGAATGGGCTGCAAAATGATAAATGTGTGTCAGTGTAGGAAAATGTAAAGTAATACATATTGGGGCAAAAAAAAATCAAAACTTCATCTATCAACTCATAGGTTCTGACCTATCTGTGATGGATCAGGAAAGAGGTCTTGGTCTGCTGGTGGACAGCTCAATGAAAGTGTCTATCCAGTGTGTGACAGCAGTGAAGAAGGCCAATTACATGCTAGGGATCATCAAAAAGGGGATTGAAAATAAAACAGCCAACATTATAATGCAGTTGTACAAAATGATAGTAAGGCCACACCTGGAGTATTGCATACATTTCTGGTCACTGCATCTCAAAACAGAGATAACAGAACTGGAAAAGGTGCAGAAAAAAAGGTGCCACCCAGAGACTAATATGCTGGACAAAATCCTGCCACCTGCTTATGGTAGAGAATTTCGTGAAGTGAATTGCCTTAAGAAATCTCTATGGAGATTATTTATTATTGCATTCTATGTTAAGTGATTCAGTGTGCAATTGATAATCTCTTAATCTTAGCAATTTGCCTCCAAATGTTATGTCATTGGTGTAGCTATGCAAGAGGATTTTGGATGTTCCCCCCCCCGCCCTGTGCGGGGGCGGGGCATCTTTGCCGTCTGGGTGCGGGCGGGCGCGATAGGCTACGCAGTTTGCGTGGCCTACGCTTGGAGCGCAGAGCGCGATCTGTCATTGCGCTCCCAGCTCCACGCCCGGCCGGATTGTCAATTGCGAGCTCCGGGCTGCTTGGCTTGGCTCGCAGCATCGGGAGTTCGTTTGATCATCTACGTTGTATTTCTCGTTCACCCGATTGCTGCTGCTGCACTGCTGCGTGAATCATATGTTCGGCGGCAGTGCTATCTGGCTTCCGATCGCCCGAGGGTTGCTGCTGCTGTGCTGCCGCGTGAATCATCTGTTCGGCGGCAGCGCTATCAGGCCTCCGATCGCCTGAGGGTTGGGGGGAGGGTTGGGCAGTCGGCGCCGCTCTTGAGAGCGGGTTCGACGGCTTGAGGGTGGGGGGTGGGTAAGCGATCGGGTGGCTTGCTTCAGCCGGGCTATCGGGGTCGGACGCGGGGTGCCGGCGTGGGGGGATATTATTGCTTGCTGCCCCATCACCGCCAGGTTTTTCTCCCTTTGCTGGGACTTTTGCGGGGGCTGGCAGACATCTGCTCCCTTTGGCCTGGGTGGTTTGCCGGGCTGGTGGGTTGTCACTCCTATGGTAGCGTTTGAGGGGAGCGCTTACTGGGCGGTACGGTTGATTGTTTGACAGGAGACTCTTGGCTGGCTCCTGGGTTAGGGCGGCCATTTTAGGTACTAATCGTATTAGTTTGGGCCTTTTATTTGGGCATCAACCAACATCCACCTGTGTTGCCTTGCTGTGGTGGTGCTGTTGGGGGGGTTATTTCATGTTGGGGATTGTCATAGTGGGGGCTGTTTAATTTTATCATCTGGTGGCCTATATTTACACGTGGCTCATAGGCCTCCTGGCCACCATTTTGTTCAGGGCCTGCTTCCCTGTTATTATCCATAGCCATCTGTTGATTTAGGGGGTGTCTTTCTATTTAGTTGCTTGTGGGTTTTGTTTTTATTTGGCGGGGCATCCTTTTCCTTCAGTTATTTCAGCTCAATCGATCTCTTTACCGGTTTAACCTTATTGTCGGTGGTTGACCATGCCTCCTAAAAAGGCTTCGAATAAAGGCAAGGGTAAGGCACCGGCGGCTAAGCGTCCGCCCCCCCCCCCGGACCGGATCCTGAGGCATCCTCTTCTGATGAGGATGAAAGGCCGCAGTTTGCGGCCGCCTGGCAGAAAATGTCACGATTGGAACGGGACCATGCAAAGCAAAAGGGGATGGCATCTTCTTACAGGGGAGGTCCCTACCCCAGGGATGCTAAGGCACAAAGTAGGGCGGGCCTTCGGATGCTAGGTGATCTCATGATGACGCGCCTTTCTGCTCTTGAAGCGGCGCTGGCTGGTCCCTCTGGTCAGTCTGCTTCGGATGTCTCCCACAGGGCGGTGGAGGCATCTCCAATGCAAGCAGTGGTTACCCATGTCGACTCGCCTCACCCCATCCATGATGGCGCTGCTCCCGTTGAATCTGAAGATTGCCATCCGCAGGCCCTGGACTTGTCGCTGCCGGCTACATCTGGTAGAGGTTCTGCACCACCGGCGGTTCATCGACCTGGGATGGGTGAGTTCAGCCTTACCACCGTTAGTATCCCCAGTCAGGTCACTTGGCCTTGGCCGGCCGCGACAGGAGAGTTGCATTCCCGGCCCGAGGCTTCTCTCGCTAGTCGCCTTCCTGTGTCGGGTGCTGGGGGTCGTTCGGAACTGGCGACTCGGGGACTCACTGACACTGCTGCCCAGACCGATATGTTGTCAAATGATACATCGGGCGCAGTTGCGGGAGCGCCTCTTGGTGCAGCCACTTCGGGAACGGCATCGCCTGCGCAGGCTCCGTCTTCCGATAGTTCATCAACCCCTTCTGGGAATCTCGATCTCCCGGAGGGCGATGAATCTTTGCCGTTAGGCGACCACTTGTCAGAGTCTATGGTTGCGAGAATTACTGCGGGCAAGTATGTTGAAATCTTTGATTTGCTTAATCGGGAAATTGACCCTAAGGATTTGGAGCACCTTGATGAGAAAGAGAAGGAGCGGATTCGGAAGCGCAAGCCGGACCGCTCATGGAATAATTGGCTCAACGCGTTTGTCATTTTTGCCGGGATTTATTCCCAGGCTCATCCTGAAAAGGGGACAGCATTGTGGCATTATCTGGACTTGATTATTCGCGCCCGCAGTGATTTTCCTAATATGGCTTGGCTTATTTACGACGAAGGCTTCCGTCGCCGGATAGCCAAGGACCCTAGCTTGCGCTGGGACCGCCCACATAATTATTTGTGGCTCAGGGCAATGAGTGCACGGACTAACGAGCGATTTGACAGTTGTCACCCAGTTTTTTCGTGCAGGCGCTTCGTCCAACACCCGCGCTGCCGCAGGCCAGCCGGTTCAACCCCGGCTGGTCTGTTTTGATTACAACAGCCGGGGATCTTGTGGACGGCGCCAAAGTAAATTTAGGCACATTTGCTCCACTTGTGGAGCGAACCACCCTGCATCTACCTGTCCTCGGGGTAAGCCTGGGGGTGAGGGTGAAAAGGATTCTGGACCGAAGCGCGGCACTTCGGGCGCGAATGTGCCTCCAAAAGGGACCTAGTCCGATCAAGGTTTCGGTCCTGCAGGCGTGGCTTCGCAGCTACCCTGATTTGGATGAGGTGCAGTACTTATTAGACGGCTTTATGCATGGACTTCGCATTCCATTTGTTGGGGAACGACTGCCTTGCATGTCTGGGAATTTAAGATCAATAGTGGGCATGGAACACGTTGTGCGGGATAAGATCGCGACCGAATTGGTTGCTGGTCGCGTAGCTGGCCCATTTTATCATCCACCCACTCCTCGATTTCGGGTATCTCCGCTGGGGGTGGTCCCTAAAAAGACACCTGGTGAATTTCGTCTCATTCACCACTTGTCGTATCCTGCGGGGACCTCGGTGAATGATGGGATACCTCGTGAACTGGCCACTGTCCATTACACATCTTTCGACGCGGCAGTGCGCATGGTTCGCAGCTGTGGCGTCGGAGCCGAGATCGGTAAGTGTGATATCAAATCGGCCTTCAGATTGCTGCCTGTACACCCAGCGGATTGCGAGCTGTTAGGCTTTGCATTCGAGGGTTCGTATTATATGGATAGATGCATGCCTTTCAGTTGCTCAATCTCCTGTTCCGCTTTTGAGCATTTCAGCTCCTTTTTGGAATGGGTGGTCAGGCAGTAATCTCGTAATTCACATGTTGTTCATTATTTGGATGATTTTTTGTTTGCAGGCGCCGCTGGCACGGGCCAGTGCACTGCCCTCATGGCTAAATTTCAAACTATTGCACAGGAATTGGGTTTGCCCCTGGCAGAAGACAAAACAGAGGGACCTGCCACTGTGCTGAATTTTTTGGGGATTGAACTCGACACCGTTAATCAAGCCTGCCGCCTACCGACCCCAAAATTGGTTGAATTACGGTCCAGACTTACTGCTATGATGGTGTGCACGAAGGCCACCCTTCGTGAGTTGCAGCAACTTATCGGGCATCTCAATTTCGCCTGTCGTGTGGTTGCTCCCGGCCGCCCTTTTTTGCTCCGGTTGTGTGACTGTGTTGCCGGACTTCGTAGTCCGCATCACAGGCGCCGTATTTCGGCTGACATCAAGCACAATTTGGCACTGTGGCTTGAATTTTTGTCTAGCTTTAACGGTGTTTACTTTTGGCGCCATGAGGTTTTGGATGGGGCCAAATTTCAGCTTCAGACAGATGCGTCTGGGGCTCATGGGTTTGGTATGTTTTTCCGAGGCCGTTGGTGTTCGGGGGAGTGGCCCCAGGAATGGCAGCACAGTGGGTTGACGCACGACCTCACATTCCTCGAATTATTCCCCATTGTTGGAGCAGTGTATTTGTGGGCGGATGTGTGGGCTAATTCAGCCGTTAGGTTTCAGTGTGATAACTTGGCAGTTGTTCACGTGGTTAATAATTTGACTTCTAAATTGAAGCGTGTTATGCGTTTGGTAAGGGCCCTAACCTTGCGGTGTCTTCGATTTAATATTGTGTTTCGTGCTTGCCATGTCCCGGGAGTACATAATGATTTGGCTGACGCTCTGTCCCGCCAACAGATGGAGCGGTTCAGAGTGTTAGCACCCTCTGCTTGGAAGGAACCAGATCAACTCCCATCAGAGGTATGGAGCCTTGGCGGGTAGAGGCCAATCGGGCCATGAGTTTGGCCTTAGCCCCTAGTACACGACGGGCGTATTCCGCCGCTTGTGCGGAGTATGCTCGTTTTTGTACTTTGGAGGGAATACATCAAATGTGGCCGGCGACTGCAGACCAGTTAGTACAGTTTGTGGTGTACTTGCATTTTCAAGGATTGGCACCACGGACCATACAGGGAAAATTTTCGGCCTTGTATTATTATGCTAAGGCCCAAGGTTTCGCTATTCCTGACTGTCAATTCAGGATTGCGAAAATGATTGAGGGTTGGTCGCGTGAGAGGGGAAAATTTCCCGATACCAGGACACCTATTTCTCCCAATATGTTGTGTCGCCTCGCGGAGACATGGTCACGAGTTTGTGTTAATAGTTTTGAAGTTTCGTTGTTTCATGCTGCTGCCTTAACTGCTTTTTTCGCTGCTCTGCGTATCAGCGAGCTTGTGGCCAGTTCTAAATCTGATACCTCTGAGACGGCCCTATTGTGGATGGATTTGGCCTTGGGGGCGGATCACGTTGTGTTTCGCTTGCGTAAATCAAAAACCGATCAGAGGGGCAGGGGCACCTTGATACACCTTCGTAGGTGTTCTTTGGCACAAATTTGTCCCATAGTTGCCCTGCATCAGTACGCCCAGCAAATTGGCACTTACTGGGGTTACTTATTTCAGCACGAAGATGGGTCGCCTTTGACCCGTTATCAATTTTGGAGATTATCTCTTAAGGCCTTACAGCTTGCTGGTATACAGGGGTGGCATTTCGGTACCCATTCTTTCAGGATTGGGGCCGCATCGACGGCAGCCGCAATTGGCATTGATTCCGCTGGCATTCAGAGAATTGGCTGTTGGAAGTCCAATTCTTTTAAGGCATACGTGTGCCCGTTAATGGACCGGTAATACCAGTCCAGTCTTTCTGTTTTCTCGTTTCAGGTCCAGTTGCGGAGCTTCGCACGTGAGTTGTTTTCTACGGCCATAGTTTTGTGTACTGGGCGGCAAAGTATGCTGCCCAATCCGGATGTGGCCGCGATCTCGGCCTGGGACAGTGGGCAGAGCTGTTTTGGAGGGGACGACGGGGTATGTCCTGGAATGCATTTTTGACGACAGCTCTTTCGGACACCCTTGACCCTCCGCCTGCCATTGTCATCATACATCTCGGTGGCAACGACTTGACCCGCATGTCGGGTAAAACTTTGATTCTTAAGGTCATTGATGACCTGAGATTTTTCAAGCGACATCGCCCTTTTACCCGCATTTTGTGGTCGGCGATTATCCCTCGATTGCAGTGGGGTCCATACCACCATCCCCAGCAGATGCACAAAGCCCGTAAGGGAGTTAATCGGGAAGTCGCCCGGGTGGTCAAGTCTGAAATGGGTAACGTCATTCTGCACCCTACTATTACGGCGCGAGATCTCAGCCTTTATCGTCGGGATGGCGTACATTTGTCGGATAGGGGCCTCGACGTGTTTCTTCATGATATTAAGGAGGGCCTGTGTGCCGAACTTTTCGGCGGGTTGGGGTAAGAGACTGCGGTGCGTCTCTTTGTGGTGGGTAGCGCTTATAAATTGATTATGTCACGGCCCCATGGTTTAATTAATATCTGCAAGGTCCCGGCAGTCCTCAATTAAATTAGAGTAGGGTTTAGATAGGGAACTAATTAACAATAATCACACGATCCCATAGAGGGCTGCCAACGTGTTATTGTCAAAGGGGCCGTGTAAAATCATCCCATCCATAATTGTTTGCGCTACCTCACAGGTCCTCCTTGAGTTAAATCGGTATGCCTACAGTTAATATTTGCCTCCTGTATTCAATAAATCGTGGCCCATGTTAAACCAACCTAAAACTGTGTCGTCTCATTATTCCGGCTTAGACTGGCAATGGTCTCTATTAGAGCAGTACAGTGGTAACTTGTATAAAGGAATTAATTCGTTCCAAATGAAATTATGCTAAGTAAATTTTCCTTTATACAAATTCCCATAGGAATGCATTGGAAATAGAGTGATCCCATTTTTATGTTGTACAGATTCTCCCCATAGGCGATTATGTTAAGCAAATTTCCCCTATCTCCGGAATTTTTTATGTTGTACAAATTTTATGTTATACAAGCTGTTTGTTATACAAGGGTCCACTGTATATTATTTGTATTAATACATGCCTTGTCTGTACCTTGTATTTTTTATAAATACATGCCTTGTTTTTGTTCTTATGTTCTGTGCTGCCTTGCCTTTTTCCACCCAGAAACATTCCTGCAGATGCACTTGTTCTTTTATTTACAAATGAAAAGGGAATAAAAGTGAAAGTCAAAAATGGAGAAAGGAAGTCAGTTACACCATGACAGTATAAAGATGTGTGTGGTTAACAATACCTTCTGTTGGAGCCAAGAATATTTGAGATTAAAAGATTTTGTGGCTGGAGTAAACCTGCACTCCAGTATTAGTATGCCCTGGTTTTTCAAGCAATGGCTGCAGCCAAGTTGGCTTTTTTCTCATCATACAGCTCCTCCTGAGAAAGAGGAAGTGCAACCTCTAAATGGCTTTTGATTCCACAGACAATAGGTGCAGACACGGTGCTGTTTCTTGCACTTCTGTTGTGGCTAGGCAACTGGACCAGAATAATTTCTGGCAATAAGGGGGAAACAAAGTTCCCTAATATCACTTGCTCTCTGAACAAGTTAGAGCTGCTGAATGGTATGAAATCAAATGGGTTATGCATGATCATTTCTGGCATTCCTTTGGTACACCCAATTTATTTCCATTGCATCTTCTCAATGACTGGGTACATTAAGAGACCCCATCATTGTAAGACATCTATTGAGCTTCTAGATAACTTGGGCAGAAGTCACATCAGTATATAAGCAGTACTTAGCATTATTGATTCATGCTTGCAAAAGGAAATGGGGTGAAAAATAATGTGAGGCAGCATTCTGCTGTCCCAATGAATAGCCTCCTAAGGAAATGATTGCAGGATTCTCACAGCATAGAATCGGGGCTGTCCATTCTTTTAAAGGAAGAGTAGGCATCTCCATAGATTGCTGGATGGCAACATATGGATTATCCCCCATTAAATTATCTTGGCTAATAGAGAAGGCTTTTGCAGTGCAGTCATGTATAAAGAGGCACCTATTTCCCACCCTGTTTCAACTCTTAATAATGAAAGGTGCATACTGGCTTCCAATTAAAATGATTTCAGTGCTTCCAGATGACATAAAATAGCCGATAAACCTTCCCAGAATGTCAAGACACCACTTACAGAACCTGATAATCAAGGCAAGGTCAAATAACTTGCTATGTCAAAGCTTTGCCACATCCAATTGGAACAAAAAGTTGGAACTGGAGACAGAAGGTTGGTAAAATAGGACAGAAACCTCCGAGCCTTTCACTGCCTATAAAGGCACTTGGATAAAAATGCTCTCCGTGCCCTGTGTCTCAGCATGGATTAGAAGGAAAATGGAGCTGGACAGGAGATCTGCTTTTACATGTGCAGGGAATGCAAAATTGCAAAATCAAATGAATCTAGACGCTTTTTGTGTGTTCTGAACTGCCATGGGCATTTATTCCCTCCCCCACACACCCCGAGCAGCAATGCATGTTTTGGAATACTGCAGAAGGCACAAGAAGGATAAATGAGTAAATGAGGCCCCCTCATTTCATTTTGTTAAAAAAAATCATACATTTTTTTTGAAAAAAAATGTATGAAACACAATGAAAGGCAACACAGGGGGAGAAACAGAATGAAACAAATTGCAATTATTCAATTTCGCACCCATCCCTATATGTGAATTCCAGTGAGCACCACAGTCCCCCATGAGCAAGCTGGAGAAAGGGAAGTGGAAATTACTCCTCCCCCCCCAATCTGGAAGTAGCATTGTATCAGATTGGGACATATTCATATATGTTGTTGCCCATTCAAATGTATGGCACAATGTAGCATTTTTCTTATTGCCGAAAACACACTTTATTTTAGTATTTCTGCTAAATGTAACCTACAAGTTGTTTTTCTCACTTTTATGCGGGAGACCATTTTTTACATTCACCAGAGGTGTTGGCTGATTAGCATCACCACCTGGCTATTTTTGTTTTACATGACATGTTTGCTAATTACACGATGCCCCAGTGACCTTGTGTGCTGTTATTGCTTAATATGCTTACTCCATTGTTTCCTTAGTCATTTTTGCCTGTGTGTCCTGATTCTAGTTTAAAAAATGCTTTAGAAATAGAATTTAATAGGTTTGACATCTTCAGAACTGTATACAAAACTAAACTTTTGCTTGGAAATTGGTACATTTGTGGACTCTCAGTGCATTCTGTGGAAAATAAAAGGAAGTGTTTGGTAACCTGTATTCACTTCTATAAGGACACTTTAATCAATAGATCATTGAGTCTATTAGTGCTTCTATTTTTTAAAATGTGCACAAAATAAATATACCCCTTCCCTTTTAAATGTGCAATATGCAGTTAGAGGTAGGAAAAGGACATGTCCATAGCCATGGTCTTCTCCTGCAGTACTCTTGCTCATGCCCTCCCCAAATTCTATCATCCTGCAAGGATCTAGGTCAGTGGTGGTGAACCTTTGAAACTCCAGGTGTTTTGGACTACAACTCCCACAATCCTTTGTCATTGGCAGTCTAGGCTCAGAATTCTGGGAGTCGTGGTCCAAAAGATCTGGAGTGCCGAAGGTTGGCCATCATTGATCTAGGTGTTTACAGTCTAGGCTCTGTACTTATATTGGGAAATATATGTTTTGTTTCATGTGAAGGGTTGTAGAAGCTCTTCAAGCCTTCAAGATGTAGGAAACACCACTGGCACCTTCTCTCCCTTGTAGTTCCACCCAGTCCTTCTGCAGTTGTAGAATGCTTGAACAGGACTTCTGTCTCCAGTCTTGCTACGCTTGCCTTATCCAGGTGCTGCCCCGTATATACTTACCAGGGAGTAAGACACCTACACACACACACATCCAACACTAGTGCAGCTCATTACTAAGTAGATCCTCATTTAGCTGGACTGTTCTGTGAATCTTACCTATGCAATCTTACATCTGGATATCTTGAATAGAGATGGGCACGACTTGAAAAAAATTTTTTTCGAGTTGTCGTTAGTCGGGCCGGTCCTGTTTCGGGTCGTTTCCGGTTTTCGCGAAAATTCACAAAAATTAGTCAGTTCGTTTTTTTGTTTTTTCATTGTCGTTAGTACTGGTTTTGGGGGGGTAGCGGGCTCCTGGAGGCACCTCTGTAAGGTGGGTGCCTCCTCTGGCCCACTATAAAGGGAAAGTGGGCTCCTGGAGGCACCCGTGGGTGCCTCCTATCCTCACCCACTAGGAAGGGGAAGCAGGCTCCAAGAGACGCCTCTACATGGGGGTCTCCCCTCCTCACCTGCTGCTGCTGCAAAATGCTATGCAATAGCCATATGGATATTGCATAACATAATGTGCAGAGAGTGACTGTGAAGACTAGTGGATGGCACTGAACCCAGAGCCATAGTGAGATGCCTAACTAAGGCTCTCGCACCACCATGTCTCACACAGAAGGGAATTGTACTTCCTGCGTGTAGTGCAATGCAAGCAAGTAGATCTGGCTTTAAGGTGGCTTAGTGCAAGGGCTAGGGTTAGGCTAGTGACGGGTAAGGTTACAGTGGGCTAGTGGGTTGCACTTCTGGGTGCCTCTCTGACCCACTAAGAAGATAGTCTGTGACGTATGGGTACGGAGTCAAGGGTTAGGGCTAGGGCTAGGGCAGGTTTTAGGGGGCTTTTTGGCACATCCCAGAAGTCTCCATGGCCAAGTGGCCATGCGACTGGTGGGATGGCTCCAAAAATTTGCATGGTCGTCCACTCCCACATGGCTGGCCACTCGGCCAGCCCATCATTGCGCAGGTGTAAAAAAAAAATCAATGGAGGACAGAGGAGGAGAGGAGAGACATTTTGTTGCAAGAAAAAACCCACTGCTACTGTGAAAAATCTGGCAGTTTATAAATTTTCACGTGTTTCTGTTGTGCTTGTGTGTTTTTGGACCACGATTTCAAAAACAATATTGCGTTCGCCGCCCCATTTTGGATCCCCCGCCCGCACCGCATGGCATGGCGAAATGGCGACTCGAGTCCGGCTGCCCAGGATGGGGGGGGAGGCGGGACCCCCCCTCCAGAAACCACCCCTCCGGTAGGTGCCCTGCACCCTTAGTCAAGCAGGCATTTTTCCGCCTGCTTTTTTGGCCCGGGAATGGGTGGGGGGAGAGTTTAAAAGTTTTTTCCTGTGCCGTCCGTGCCGCTTGCTTGCGCTTTAATTGCGGCGGCCGGCGGCGAGACTGGGCTTTTTGCTGGCTGCGAGCCTGTGGCGAGTCCCACCAGATCAGCCCAGGACGGGGGATGGGGGGGATGCCGGGGACCTCCAGAAACAACCCCTCTGGTAGGTGCCCTGAGGCATGGCAGGCATTTTTCCACCTGCTTTTTGGCCGGGAACCAGTTTTTTTTAACTTTTAAAAACTTTTTTCTGTGCCGCGTGTGGCATCGCGCAATTGCGCGATGCAAGGAACAAGCACGACAAATCAGACCAAAATTGTTCGTTCGTCGGTTCGAGCTCGAAGTCTGGGGGAGTGATTCCCGTTACCGTTTCCGTAGAGTAACGGAACCGAGTAACGGAAACGGAAACGGGAATACTGCTAAGTCGTGCCCATCTCTAATCTTGAATATTATGTGTATATTTTAAGGTACCATTTGGAAGAAATGGGAATAGCAATAATGTGTATTATAATCTTGGGGAAAACAAGCTCTTTTAAAAAACTTTATTATAATGAAAAATTGGAAATGCAATGCAGTTTCTATTATTTTGGTATGTTTGTGATTGAAGTGGCATTATAAAATTTCCTGAAGAATATAAGGAAATTAATACAATGTAATCTATTGTTTCTTGCCTTAATGCAAAACTGTTCTTTTCTTTCTGGTTTACATCCTTCTGGTTTACATCCTCCTTAGGAAGGCAGCACTCCAGAAAATACTAAACCCTTCAACTCCCACAAATACAGGAATTCCCTTTGTGCTGTGGTTGTATGTTCTCTATTAAGTGATGGAAAGCACATGGTACCAGGAAGACTAAGCTATCATTGATCTGGAATTTGCAACAAAAGTCACTGAGACCCAGAGAAAATACATACACCATCTTTGTCTTCCCTTTATTTGAGACATCTTCCAATATACTTCTGGCTTGTAATTAAAGCACTTGTTCTTTCAGCATGAGAAGGAAATCCAAGAAAAGAATGTGATCAGTATCATTCCTTAAAAAGAAGAGCATGGAAGATACAGCAGATGAATTGTATGAACACATTGGAAGGTCTATGCTAATTTAACTCCCCTGTAAGAAAATGTCTCTATTTTAATCCAATTGGGATATGCAGTTCTCCTCTTATATGGACTATCTTCAGACATATTAGCACATGGTAACTGAAAAAATAACCTAAATTGCATCCTTTCCTTGCATTGCTTACTCAAACGTTATCCATCCTTGTTTGGATATGTTACAGGAGCTGGTTCAAATCTTTTGTACTACTGAGGTGCCGGAAAAGTGAAACACCTTGCCCTCAGTGTCCAGCTTCCTATTCACACAATATACAGAAAATCACAATGCAGTGGCTACTGGTGAGGTCCAGTAACATGCTCTAAGTTGTGTGTCCTGTATCTAAAAGACCTCATACCCCTTTGTGAGTCTGTCAATGAATTTATCATCAGGGGAGGCCTGTAGTAGTCTGATCCATGGGAGGAAGTCCAGAGTCCGCATTCCAAGAGAGTGAAAGCACTCCTGATGTGGCACTCTGTGGAATCCACATGTTTGCAGACCTCGCTGTCTCCCCAAACCAGCTTGGATAAATTCCATTCACCGGGATTCAGCCTAGGAATCTGACCCAGCCTGGTTTACCTATTATTTGCCTTTAATTTACCAGCTTGTTTATTCCTGACTTGGTGCTGCCTGCTCATCTCCACTTATTTACTGTTGGTTACTGGGATAATTCCTGTTTGCTTTCCTGTTTGCTTTTCATTTCCCTTTATCTATTTTCATCTTCCCTTCATCTATTGTCTCCTTTTCATTAACTCACCTTTCTCATTAACTCACCTTCCTCTGTCTCATTAACTCACCTCCATCTGTAAACAGCTAGGACATGGGTTATGGTAATCAATAACTGGGCAAGGCATGCTCTGTTCACGAGGCAGTCACAAGAAGAGATGGGCATGAAATGGAAAAAAATGTGTTCCGTTATTCGTTATTTGTTTCGTTACATAATGAAACGAATAACAAAAATTGAAATTGCAATGAACCGAACAGAACCATGAAAATTAGGTTTGTTACATTTTGTTTTTCGTTACTGGTGACGTGCAATGAAATGAGCTGTTTTTAAATGTTAAAAAATGTCCAGAATATCCATAAAAACCCAACAATATTTATTCTGCCTGATACCTACTGGGGGGGTGTCCTTAAAACGAGCATTTATGCATTTTCTCAGATCGCTGTATATTTTTCCTTTAAGGGGAGTTAGGGGACATCGACCCAAAATGGCTCCCAGATGCCTAATATTGATTTCTTGGGTATTAAAACACCCCGGACATCCGTAAAAACGCAGCGATAATTATTTGAAATTATTACCTACCAGGGGGTTGCAGTCCTTAAAATGTTTTGTTTTTGTCTTTCTCCCATCGCGATGTATTTTTTCTTTTCCCTTTAAGGATGGCACAAAATCCAGCCACAAGATGGATGCAAGCCATGTGATGGGATCATGTAAATTCTTGGACAACTTCAACCAATAGCATGCCCAGGTTGCAGACTGGGTAGGTGTGGCTGCCACAGAGGGCTTAAAAAGCTTTGGCAGCCCCCGTCCTCCTTGCAGTCTGTGGTGGGAGTTAGGATGGGATTGCTGTCTCTGCGACTCGTTACTTTAGGCCAGCCAGGCAGGTGTGTGTCTCTGTGTTCCTGCTGACTGCAGCCTGGCTCTTAGGGGAGAGAAAGAAGAGATTTCTCTTGCAGCCTCCCTGTGTACGTGTGTACCTCTCGGTGAGTACCGTTCCCTGCCCTGCAGTGCAGTCACTCTGCGGCTGCCTTACACCCTGGGCAACACCCGCCGCTGTCTTTGCAGCCTCCCTGTGTACCTAGTCTATACTGTGCCTCTGCCAGCATCATTTTTTTAGTGTTTTCCCTCTGGTCTTGGGCGTTGGGGGACGGCCACGCACGGAAATGCTTTAAATCATGCAAAAAGTGGGTTAAAAATGAAAAACAAAAAAAAAAGAACGAAACAAAAAAAATCAAAAAATACATGAAAAATAAAAATGAAACAAAATGGACCTGCAACGAAAAACAAAAAACCGAAACATCATTCTTTCTATTCATGCCCATCTCTAGTCACATGGCAACCCTAGCCAACCAGCATATGTAATGTATGTAATGTTTCCCTTTTAACCAATTACTGATTCTGTGCATACTGTGGAATGTAAATGATATGTAATAAAACCCGAGTGTCAAGGGGCGATCATCATCATCATTGCTCCACTGGTCAGACAACTGGACTTGAGTCTATGTTCCTTCATACGGATCCCCCACAGGGGCCTTCATGTAAGTCCCACTATCCTCACAAGTTTACTTGGTGGGGACCAGGGGGAGTGCCTTCTCTGTTGCTGCTCCCAGACTCTGGAACTCTATCCCACAGGAAGCTAGGGTGGCTCCATCTTTGCTGTCTTTGTGCAAACAGGGAAAGACCTTTCTCATCAGGCAGGCTTTCCTTCAGTTCCTAGCAACCCAAGAGGTGGCTTTTTAAAACACATTGATGTGCTGTCTTCCCTTGTTTTTAAATCTGTTTTTAGTATTGATTTTATTTATGATATTTAATAGAACACTTGGTTAATTCTTCTTAAATACTTGCATATTGATGGTTTATAGCTTAAATATTGTATTTTGATTGCTATTAGCTTGGGTCCTCCTAAGGAGAAGGGCGGGGTAAAACGTTTAAAGCAAATAATTAATAAATATGACCAGTCATGCAATCAGATTTCACCAAATACCTGTGTCGGCTTTTGTCAACTCTGCTGCAAGTAAAACATTGCCTCTAACTACTTAGCAGCCAAGCCTTGTGTTGCTTAGCACAGTAAGGTGATCCAGAATAGGCCTGTTGAATCAATGAGAAATTGAGGTTTCAGCTCCTCTGTCAGCTCCTCTGTCAGGCTTACTGATTCAAGCAAGTGTACTCTAGAGCATGTTACTATGCTGAGCAACAAGATTTTCAGCAATTGTCTCTATATTACTTTGATCCCAAGCACAGGGAAAAAGGAGGACTATGACTAAAGGGGTACTGTAAGGCCACCCTTACTTAGCTGTTGCCTGCTTAAGCATTTTTGGCCTGAAGTTTATTAATTCTGGCAGAGCAACACATATGCAAATTACTAGGCCCGCATTGTGTTAGGACAAAACTCTGCTCTAACTCTCTGAAAATGCCCACTGATGACAAGTAAAAATATTGCTTAGACTAAAATTACAAAATATGTTTATCTCAACGAGATTTCTTTCAAAAAACACAGTTCAGACTATTTCCATAAACCATTGTGATTGCTCAATATTAATGGAAGGGTATTACGTGCTTTCACTATGAAATACACAAAACACCCTTTATTGTACAACTGATGAATAGGAACTGCGAACAATGTAATCATTCAAAGTGCATTATTTAATTAGGACTATTTTATGTGTCCAGGTTGTGATTAGCATACACTACAGCTCTGTCTTCAATTGGCTATATTCAGTTAATGATTATTCTTTCTCATGCAATGTTGCCTGAGGCCAAACAATGCTTAACCTTTAGCTGCATCACTAACATTATCGCCTGTTGTGTTAGCAGAGACAATAATCGTTAGTTTTGATTCATAGAGGATTGCCTTCTCTGGCCTTGATGACAAGGGCAAGTCATTAACATCATGCATATTCCACTTAAAGCTTTTGGATTCTTAGTGAGTTGTTCTTGTCAGTAACTTATGACATTCTAAGGGGGTTGATCTGTTTCATGTTTGCTGCTAACAGGTTACTGACTTTTGCTTGAATACTTGCCTAAGGCCTATAATTTATCAATGGACTAAAATTGGCCTTGCCATTAATATTGGGTTTTTTTTCACTACCACTATCATTATTATTATTAATCAGATCTCATGTGTCAGTTTGTAAACTGATGGTTGGTGTTTTAAAATAAAACTAATTTTTTTCCCTCTGTGCCTTTGGAACTGTGTTATTTCTGCATCCTATATACTAAATTAGAGATGGGCATGATACTTGGTATGGAGGCTCATCCCAGTTCATACGTGTGGCACCATAGATATCATGTATTCCCTTCCTCCACCTCCCAGTCTGGAATCTCCATGCACCAGACCAGGCATACACCTCTCCTCCTCCTCCTCCTCCTTGTCATCTGTTCATTCAGTCCCCAGCAGGACCACAGACTTCCCTGCCTCACCTACTTGGGTGTTCACCACTCAAAAATGGAGGCAGGACAGGAAAGCTCATGTTCCTTCTGGGGATGGTTGAATGGCTGAATAAGAGGGGGAGAAGAGTGTGCTCTGGGTGATGACTGGGTCAGAGACTGGGAAGGTGGAATAAGAGAACACGTGGCATCTGTGCTGCAGTATGTTTGTGTTGGCATGAACCTCTGAACTGAGATTCGTGCCCATCTCTATACTGAATATTCAGATTTGGCTGTCGTTTTTCTTTTGGCAACACAAGAATCAGGAGGCTATTGATATTCATCACCATTTCAATCCAGGAGAAAACATAATCAATAATAATGTCTGACAGCTTTCTGATTGGGAACGGGGCTCTTAAAAAGTACTTACAGAAGCATATGGTGTTGTCGAAGTGTGAACTGATGGTGAATAACCATGAAAGAAGATAACAGATAATTAGAAATGTCAGCAGAGTAATGGAAAGTCAGAGTTTATGCTAGAGAAAATTGAGAAGTGGGTCAGAGGTGAAAAGAATTTCATCAATTCATGAATTTTAACTGCAACAAGATGTGGTGATGGGCACTAGGTTAAATGGTTTTCAAAGAATACGTGCTAGATAGAGATGGGCACGAACAGGAAAAATTACGTTTCGAGTTGTAGTGTGTCGGAGCCGGCCCGTTTCGGCTCGTTTCCGTTTTTCGCGAAATTTTCCAAAAATTTGTCGTTTCGTTTTTCGGATTTTTGTCTGTCGTTAGTACTGGTTTGGGGGGGAGCGGGCTCCTGGAGGCACCTCTCTGGGGTGGGTGCCTCCTCTGGCCCGCTACAAAATTCCATGCATAGCCAATTGGATATGCATACCATTAAGTTGCAGTTGCAGCAGGCAGAGGCACCTCTCTTTCGGGTGCCTCTGTGACTCACTGCCTGCACTTGGGCTGGGGAAAGAAGTGACAGAGGACCCCTACGGGCGCCCGCTGTGACTCACTAAGAAGGGAAGTGTACTTGCTGTAGTGCAATGCGAGTACACAGATCTGGCTTGGGGTTAGGGGTTAGCGCAAGGGCTAGGCTTAGGGTTACTGGTAAGGTTAGGGTGAGTTATTGGGGTGCACCTCTCGGTGCCTCACTCACCCACTAAGAAGGACAGTGTACTGGCGTATGGGTTAGGGTTAGAGTTAGGGTTAGGGTTCGGGCTAGTGTTAGTGGCTTTTTATGCCCGACTGGCACATCCCAGAAGTCTCGGTCAAAACCTGGCCAAGTGGCCATGCAATTGGTGGAATGGCTCCAAAAATTTGCATGGTCCACTCCCATGGCCAGCCCATCATTGCACAGGTGTAAAAAAATAAAATAGCTATTTTCGCATGTTTCTGTGGTGCTTTGGTGTGTTTTTGGACCACACAATTTCAAAATAAATATTGCGGTCGCCCCATTTTGGATCCCCCGCCCGCACTGCATGGCATGGCGAGTTGGCGAGACGACGAGGATGCGCAGCCCAGGAGAGGAGGGGGGAGGCCGGGGACCACCCCCCAGAAACCACCCCTCTGGTAGGTGCCCTCACTGAGGCAGGCATATTTTCGCCTGCTTTTTTGGCCAGGAATCGGGTTTTTTTATTTTTAAAATTTTTTTCTCTGCTGCGCCGCTTGGCGAGTCGGCGTGGTGACTCGACGAGGATGCGCACTTTGCACAGCTCAGGAGAGGGTGGGAGGCCGGAGACCCCCCCCCAGAAACCACCCCTCTGGTAGGTGCCCTCACTGAGCCAGGCATATTTTCGCCTGCTTTTTTGGCCAGGAATCGGGTTTTTTTTTTTAATTTTAAAACTTTTTTTCTCTGCCGCGCCGCTTGGCGAGTTGCGACTCGACGAGGATGCGCACTTTGCGCAGCCCAGGAGAGGAGAGGGGGGGAGGCCAGGGACCCCCCCCCCAGAAACCACCCCTCTGGTAGGTGCCCTCAGGCAGGCATATTTTCGCCTCATTTTTGGCCGGGAATCGGGGTTTTTTTAATTTTTAAAACTTTTTTCCTGTGCCGCTTGGCATCGCGCGATTGCTGCGATGCCGCCAGGAACGACCACGACAAATCAGACCCAATTTTTCTTTAGTCAGTTCGAGTTCGAGTTCTGGCGGAGTAATTGTCGTTACCGTTTCCGTTACGTAACGGAAACGAGAAACGGAAACGGAAACGAGAATTTCGCCAAGTCGTGCCCATGTCTAGTGCTAGACCTTTAGCCCCTGCCAGGACAGAATGAAAAGAGCTAAGATCATGCATTGGTACAATTGGTAGAAAAGTTTTGCCTAGAATTCCTATTATCTGGATTGATTCCTATTATCTGGATAATAATAGAAATCTTATGGATTGCACTTTCAAGCCTTGTGATTTGCACATAGGGGAATGTCTTCTCCAACATTTTGGGATAAGGCGCACTCTGGATTCATGACATATCCTAGGAACTAGGTAAGTGGCTGGCTGTTTTCAACCCTGCAATATAAAGTCCTCTATTCTGCAAAGACATCAGGCAAAATATAGTTTAAGATACAGTGAGGTTTTGTGTAGGATATCAAGCCAGACAATGGTGCAAACTTTCCATAGCTGGGTAAAAATGCTGCAAAATAACTAGAAGCAGAATGCAGATCCTTTAGCCCAAAGTAATCCATATTATTTAAACACCAGCTGTAAGGATTGCAAAGCCAACATATTGTGTTATTCTCATTAGACAGAATTAGAATAAACAACCGATTATAGCAAAACCAACTTCAAATATATTCAAAAATACAATTCTATTTAAAAAAAGACCATAGATTAAAGACATGGATGTTTGTTTCTCTTTGCAATCTCTTTGGTTAAAAATATTCAACCGACTGCTGTGCCACACATAAATTCAGCAGTACCATATGCTATGCCCATCTGTTACCTTGTGGCATTGGGTTGTATACAACAGCATACTAATTCTACAGGTTTTATAGCCAGAGCGTTGACATAGCAATAGAACACAATGATTTCCTTCCTCAATGACATACTCTTTATGTCAGGTTGTAGCAGTTGAGAAAGAATGCAAGCATAGGACATTTACTGCCTTTTTTCTTTTAAAAAAAGATAGATATTAGGACAAATGTTTAGTTCAGTCCCACTGGAGTCAGTTTCCATTCGACTCCTTTCTCTAAAGAATTGTCTCCATTGGCAACCATTTTACTTTAGTTCATCTGGATAAAATCTGCTTTAATAGCCTGGTGAGAACCAATGGCTACTTGATGCCTCCACTCACAGAACTGTCTTGGTCACAGCACTCGTGGAGCTGTGACCTTGACATGTCAATGTGGTTGCTTTTCCTCACTCTTCCTTCTCTCTCTCTCTCTCTCTCTTTTGAAAAAAAAAGTATCTTTAATCACTGCTACTTTAAACTGAGAAGGATAAAGAACCAACAGAGTCTTCTGCCACCTACCTTAAAGGCTAACTATTTAAATCTGCACAACTTTCATGGACTGCAGTCTACTTCAGCAGAATGTTGCAAATGTGTAAATGTGTTAAATGCAGGAGGTAAATGCTTAATGAAATATGGAGCAGTGATTCCCTCATAGCAAGGCAAGCTATTAGAGTTCAAACACTATTAGGAACATTTGTGCAATACTAAATACAGTACACATTAGAGCAGCGATGGCAAACCTTTTAGAGACCGAATGCTCAAACTGTGATTCAAAACCCACTTTTTTTTTTTTTTTTTGCAATTTAACCTGAATACAGGTGGCTGTGACGGGGTGATGTCGGATGCCAAAAAAAAGGGCTCCGAGTGCCACCTTTGGCACCCGTGCCATAGGTTTGCCAACACTGCATTAGAGTATGAGAAAGAAAACAAGCAATGAACTGTTTTTTAAAATGCAATTCATGTTTTATAATATATATATATTTTTAAAATTTCTGTTAGTTTTAGACAACCCAAAATGTGAACACATATATTATTCGAAGCCATAGAAAAACCATCTGTTTTGTTAGATTCAGTGACTTTAACTGGATATTAGGGATGGGCAGAAAACAGAAAAAATGTGTTTCGTTTTGTTTCATTTTGGTCCCCTATGATTCATTTGGTTAGAAATGAATTTTTTTAAAATATTTGTATGAAATAAAGCAGTACCAAACTGATTTGTTACTCCATAAAATAGGTGCTTAAAGGGGAGAGCTTGAGGAAGCTCCGCTGTAATTTCCACGCTGCTAGCTGCCTGGGAACACTATTTTCAAGCTCATAACATTGCAACTAGAAATGTTTTTTTCTGGGGGCATCCCATTTGAAGTTGAGTACCTCTGTTCCCTGAACCCCAAATCCCTCCAAATTTGGACAGCTTAAAGGTGAGAGTCCAAGGACGGTTCACACCAAATTTGGCACCTCTAGAACCCAGGTGAGTCATTTTACAGCGAAATGAATCATTTCAAATAAAAAATCATCATTTTGTTCCATTACTAACAAAATGCTGCTTTCCTGTTTTGTTTCATTTTGTTTCATTTCATTAGCTAACAAAACAACAAAACAGCATTTCTTTTTTCTTTTGGTGCCCATCCCTACTGGATATCATAGTCAGATCCAAAATATCCACCCAAATCTTAATAAACCTTTGGCCAAAATTTCTTTTGTGTAAATTTATAACATGTTACCTGGATGATATCACCATCAAGGGCTGAATATATTTAATTTAAACTAATTGAAAACTGCTTATCTTAAATGGATGGGTGCCTACAGGAAATATTCCAGATAATTAGTCTTCTTTGGTTTAGGTGTTACAAGTCTAAGTGATCAAATACCCTATCCTCTCAAAGATTATTTACAAATATATTACAAAGAACAACATTATTTCTAGCATATTACTTTTTGGAATAGTAACATTACCACCATTGGAAGTGTATATTTTAAAAATAATACCTATAAAAGTGGAAGTACCTTGCCAGTAATTAGTAACGTAATGAGCTATGATTTCAGTAATGACCCACTTTCATTTTGGACATTCAAACTAATGTTTCCAACTACAGGATATATTATTATTATCAAACAAAGGGCATGACCTTGTAATGGTTAACTTTTGCTGACCAGATCAGGCACGCTTTCCCTATTTTACCTTTTTGCTTTTATAATCCAGCCACATGCTTTTCAGCACTTTCTCAAACTGTACTGAAGCAGGAGTGAACCTGCGTACCTGATAATGCAGTCACACGATCAAGCGTAGGGACTTTTAGATCAAGCTTAACACGAGCAACTATGTAGACCTATTTTCTTAAATGGCAAAATGGTGCTCTTTTGCTGAATATACTCGAAGCAACAGAAGAGTTCTTTCACCAAACCTGAGCTTTGAAAATGCACTCCTCGAGCCAGTGTATGTAATGGTTAGCAGGCAATGTGTTGTTTTTTATTCTACAAGGTCACCTTATCAAATAACGACAGATTCTGTAGAAAGGAATTTTGTTAAGACCAAATCCCATTTGCTGGGGGTATAATTTCCTTTCTGAAGATAATTTCTTGTAGGGTTATGTTACAGTTTCCAACTGAGAATTAATTTGTGTTTGTTTGTCGAGTATGTGATTATAATTATTTTAGTGCTATACTCCATCAGTATTTGGAAGCCCAACAGGAAGGTGTTCAAGCCTGATAAGAAGGTGATCTCAGTTCTTCTGTTCAGCAAACACATCCAGCTTTTGCAAAAAGCATTATGTCTAGTAATTTTCAGCATAACCTCTTTTCTGACACATGCTAGCTATACTTCATAGTCTACTGAGCAATGATGTTTGAAAATTGATTAAAAACCCCAATTATTGTAACAGAACTATAATCATGATTGATAGGACAAAAGAAGGTGTCACGAAAGACATGTGTCAAGAAACGTTTTACAGTCCAAGGTAAAAATATTGCAAAACTTTTTCTTTTAAATTACTACATTGGACTTTTTTAAAATAAAGAGGAGATGACACAAATTATTATGCAAAGATTATGAATAGTGAACAAAGATTAAGGATCAATTTAGAGAGTTTATGGAGAGTAGCTCCCAGAATTCCCCTGCCCCACTAACTCTCCTTATATTAGAGTGCTCACTGGGGTCAGCCCACGACATACAACTTATACAATGCCTGTTGCTTTTTTAAAATCCTAGTTTATGGGTGTTAGAAGGATAAAAATGTATCCATTTAGTTAAAGAAGTCACACCCACAAAAAGGTTCTGCCATTATAATCCTCAAATTTTGGTTGTTTGTTAAAAAAACACCTTCCATGGATCTGACATCCATCACTTTGATTGTACCAAATTCCATAATAATCCGGAACAAGTTATCAGAGGCAGAGCAAGGTATGGAGTGCTGAAAGAGCTACATTTGCCTCCTTAAAACTCCAACTGCTAAATAACAAAATTACTTAATGCATGTTCAGGCAATGGAGTGTGCTATCCCACAGAGTTGGGAAAGGAGAGGCCCAACCCATAGCTAATAGCAAGAGGCAGGAGAAATGTCAAAGTCAGGTTTTTTTCTGTTTAAAAAAATAATTCATATGGAATAAAGTGTTTTAGTCTAAATTAACTAATATGGGCTCAATTTTGGGAACTCCAACAGTGACTGATGCAGGATCAGGAATGTTGCTGTCTGTTTTCAGAACTCTTCTTCACTTCAAATGTGCCTGGCTTGTCTATTTCGACATATATGCAAACGTATCCCTCCATCATTGTGTCATCCAAACAAAGTCAAACCTTTGTATTCTGCTTGTGGATTTTACCCTACTTAAAGAACTGAGGAGCACATACCAAAATGTAGAGCCAGAAGCTACAGTGGCATAAAATGCCCCCAGCCTCTTTGAAACATGAAGTGGCTTAATTATTTTTCAGCTTTCTTTCCCTGTATATCAGACTATATTTCCATATTTATCCGTGTTGAAAAGATTAATTAGCCCATTTCTTTGTCAGGGGTGACTTTGTTGGCTGCATCCTAACAGTATCTCATCTAAGATGCTTTCATGATAAATGACTTTAACTAAGTTGAAGAAATAGATGATTTCGATTTTCTCTGCAAATTAAGCTTTTCAGCAGACACTATAGGACTGCATTCAATACTCTCCAAATTTGGGGGGGATTACAGGGAAGAGCTTGAGGAAGGTCCATTGTAACATCCATGATGCTAGATGCCTGGGATCACTATTTTCGAGTACATAAATTTCCAATTACAAATGATTTTTTTCCTGGGAGGACTCACTTTGGAGTTGAATAACTTGGCCCCCTTGAATTAGAGATGATTGCTGAAATTTAGGCACTCTTTGGAAGAATTGGTAAATATATTATGGATGATCTATAGAATACATATGGTTAGTCAAATCTATCCTAAATTGCTTTGTACTGTATTGAAAAGCTATATAGCAAGATTGAATAGATTGTTGAGATTAAATAGGCTATGTTATTTGTATTAAAATAGATGTAAGTAAAGATTGATAGAATAGGAAGATAGTAGTATGTAAGGATTGAGATATTAAGGAAACTAAGTATGAAAGTATGCTCATCTAAGCTGGGAAAGGAGATATGAATTGTATTGGGCTCAAATGTTGGGAAAAACTGTGATTAAATCTGTAACACAAGAGACAAGTGATATATTTGTTTTATGTAATTTGGTGTAGAAAATAAATAAAAATGTATTTAAAAAATAACTCGGCCCCCTGAACCCCAAACCTCTCCAAATTTGGAGGGGTTGAAAGGAAGAGTCCAATTAAGTTACCCACCAAATTCAGAGTGGTTTGGGGTTCAGGGGGACAATACTACTGTATGAAGAAGTAATGTGCAAAGCTGGTATGTCTTACTGTTGAGTTGTTTTTATACAAGCAGGTGGTATATAAATGCCAAATAAAGCAAAGTAAAGTAGTAGGATGACCAGCTTTGTGCATGACCTCTTTGAGGTGATCAGCCATGGCTGTGACTGTGACAAATGTTTGTGTGTCCTGCATATGTAAGTCTACATTTCAAGCAGTATGGATACATTGTCATCCTTTAGAGCAGGCATGTCCAAACTTTGGCCCTCCAGATGTTTTGGACCGCAACTCCCAGAATTCTAAGCTTAGATTGCAAATGGCAAAGGACTGTGGAATTTGTGGTCCAAAACATCTGGAGGGCCGAAGTTTGTGCATGCCTGCTTTAGAGAGTGTTTGATAGGTTTATTCAACAGTTTTATTACTATCAAATTGTAAAATGAGACATGCAGCATCTTTCTATTAATGTTGGTTTCCAAGCATAATGTAAAGGGACCTACATATATGGCTTTTTATTGTAGGAAGTTAATTGTTTATAAAAACACAAGCAGGTTATTTGTAAAAAAAAGAAAAGAAATATAAGGTGAAACAAACAATACTGTAGATATTCACATTCTTACTGCTGTAACAGGACAGAGAGCCAACAGGCATCCTGATACTTATACTGGAAGTTTCCTTTGAGCTGGCATAACACCAGCATAGCTGGCTAGAGCCAATCCTACCTGGAAAATGGAGGTCTCAACATTTGTTTCTTTCTCTAAACATTTTAAAATGTATGCTGCATACATTTTTGTGGTTTCTGTCAGGTCAACTCAAAGGATTCATATTTTGCCAAAAAACAAAAACAAAAAACAAAAAACCCTCCTGAACTTCCCATCACTGCCAAAAAGACAAAATTTCTCTCTGTGTGGTCTTCTCTGCCATAGCACTGAAGTGACTGGAAAAGTTGCAAACAGTGGACATTTTAATAGGTTATCCTTTAAAGACACTTAGCTAAGCCAAATATCTCTTGCAAATATATAACCTCTGTTTTTACCATTATTATTGGCAATAGTAATAACTACAATAGTAACATTATTACTGTTATTTATTTTACAGATATATAAGCTTAGCGATCCATTTATCTATGGACCATCAAACTTTATTTCCTTAGGGCAGAACTACTTGTGAGGTTGAGGCACCTATGAGGTGGGATGAAGGAGTACCACTTTGCTCTCTGTAGACTTGTAAAAGGCTCTTACCTGGATAACTCATTGACTTATGAATCTAGCCATGGAACCAGAAGTTGGGAATTTGATACACACCAATAAATAAATATTCTTTTATTTAAATGAATAATATTTCTATCAGTGGGTTTTATACTCAGACACGTTTTCTGCGGCAGTACTGTACTAAGAGTTTATTTATTTAAGGTGGCCTCCAACAATTAAAAAAAAACAGTATTTAACTTAGTGATACTGAGCGTACAATTTAAAAAACCCCATGAATACAGTATGAAAAAGCATAGCCAGCATCAAAACACATTCAATGCAGTAAGGTACAGTATCCATTTTAAATTGGTCACTCTGACAACCATTTACCAAGGAAAAGTGTGCCTGAGAAGAAAGACTTTTGCCTGATTCTGGAACGGCAGCAAAGATGGGAAGGCCCTTTCCTGTATCCCCAGCAGATGCACCTGTGAAGGTGATGGGGCCAAGAGAAAGTTCTTGCCTGGTGATTTTAATAATCAAGCAGACTCCTGAAGGGAGATGAAGTCCTTGAGATAGCTTGGGACTGAAGCCCAGGTTGCTTTGGTAACACTGGTGCCACCATCATCACACACATGTACACTCTCATACCCTATCTAGAGAAGGTCTTATTACTTGGGTAGTGACATTTTGGTGGATGACGGTATCAGGAAAGTCATTTATGTCTAATTTCAGTTCATTCCACTGACACTAATCAGGTTTATATGACTTAGGTGTAAATGCAAAGCATAAGCATCATTTGTAGGCTGTTAAAATCCACACAGTCAAAGATGGTGTGCTCACCATGAGACAGTAATAAGATTTGTCAAAAATATATTTGGCATGGCCTATTTCCTGATGGAAAGGTCATATTATCTAACAAAGCTACGTGAAGAACTTGAAAATCATATTTTCTGACAGTTATGTTTAATGTGGAAAACAAATAACTGCCCTTGTTACCTGCTACCCTTTGAACAGAAACTGACAGGGATTAAGCCTAGGAATTTTTGTATCAGAGCTGAGAAAATTGCATTTAAGAATATATTGATATTGTGCAGTTGACTATATCTGAGCCCTTGTAGGGTAATACTCTTGGACCCTGAGTTGTCACACTCATTCTTCATTAAAGGAAAACTCAAAGTTCTGCAGGTTCTCTGACACTGAGCTGTGACCTCTTTGCTTGCATGAGAGGTAGGGTCCTAGCATTCAAAACAAACTTGTAGTATCTAACGTAATATTCTTAACTGGGAGTTGATATACAGGGATAAGCAGTAATTTGTGCCTTGAATTCTCCTAATCACCAGCCAGCATGCCTGATGGTAAAAGAATATGGGAGTTCAATTCTAAAACATTTGGAAGACCACTACACCTCACCTATCAAATAGTCAGATCTCAATCTACCCTATCAGGTTATGGTATCCATACAATACTTTTTATCATAATTTTCTGTATTATTTCAGGATAACCATCCTGGAGCCTTTTTAAATAATCTCATCTACGGAGAAGTCCTCATTTGAATTAGTAATCAGGTCTGGGAATATGTCTTAACTTCCAATACAAATAGCTCTTATCATTTACTATGGGATCGCATTCCAAGCTGTGCCCTTCCCGGTTGCAGTCCATCTTTCATCTGAGTGCAGGCAGGTTTCCCTTGTATCAGATTGGCAGGAATACATTCCATCTCTTGAGTTCATTCTTCTGCATTCTAAAGTACCGTTCTGCCACTGATAAGCAGTTGCCAGATTGTTCAAATCACTTAATTGTAAACATACCATTGCAACTGTATGTGCACATATGGGGCTGGAGGAGAGAGAAAAGAATGTCGAACATTTCCCTGTTCTAGTCAGTGTCACATTTTTGGTGCATGCTCATAATCAGAAAAGTTAAGTTGGGGTGGCTAGGTACAATTAAAGGGGTCAGGAGAGTTGCAGTAAATGAAAGATAGGCAAAGCATGATCCTTGTAAATGTGTTATTAAATAAATAAAATGGCATGAGTTAATTGTTTTTGAAAGGCTTGGTTGAACAGTAAAGATTACATAATCTGTAGTAAACAATTAGCACCAACCAGAATCCAAAGAGCCTGTGGGTCTTTAGAATCTAAGCCTCTATTCAGTCACGAACCAAGTATGTGTAGCTCACATGTGACAAGGGTGGACCATAATCTGTAATTCATCCAACATTGCTTCTCCTTGTTTCTTGGGCAGGCTTATTTGCAGTAGGTCACACATATAGCTGCTTTCTGGATTTAAAACAAGGGAAGAAAAGTAGGAGAAAACAAAGGATTGGAGAGGTATATTTCCTAATACAGTGTGCTTGAACAAGGCCAGGTTCTCCCCATAAGCTAGCTAAGTGAACCTTTCCCTCACTGGAATTACTATACAGGTAAAATCAGGTTACAATCAGAGATGGGCACAAAGCAAGCCATGAACAAAAAACCCTCACAAACTGGGCAGTTTGTAGTTTATTGTGGATGGTTCCTTTTCATGAAGTGTTTTCTTCCCCAGAACAATTGCTTCATGGTCCCCAGAACTTCCGCTGCTCTCTTTGGGACTTCCCCTCCCCTCCACTACTGCTGCTCTGCTAGGACAATAGGCCCCATTACTACCTGTGAGGCATAGGTTTTTGTAGGAAGTGTGATTTTGCTGCCCATTGGACCTCATATAGGGAACCATCAAAGAACTATACTTCCCACACTATCCTATGCCTTCCAGGAAGTACTGGAGCATGAAGTAGGCCCCAGACAGGCAACTATCCTACTCAGTATGGCAGTATAGCATTGGCAATGGGGAGGAAGAGGCCTGGACCAAGTAAGTAGGTGCTGGCGCCCATGCTATGGGAAACCCATGGTGGAGGTCATTCTGCGTAACTGAGTTGCACAGAAAGTCCATGCTTTCTTTAGAGATGATCCCAAACCTAATGAACCACAAAGTGGTTCATTTTTAAAGGCACAGTTTTGTTTGTGGACACTGATGAACTACGGACCATCATGAACTGGCATTGTGTTGGTTCCTGCCCATCTCTCAGTGCAATATGTTTAACAAATGGTAGGTTTTAAAACTTGGAATGGTCAGTCTTACAAACCCTCTTCAGTAGTTCACTAAGTGTGGGGTCCACAGGTGATGAGGGGAGCACACTAGTTCCACTCTCTCCATCCTTGCTTTTAGCCTCTAGTTCAATTCTGTAGAGGAAGAGACTGTTGTATCCATATTGCCTTCCCATATATACCAGAAGCTCATTTTTCAGGTTCTTTGTCATGTGGAAATACTATACAGATACAGTAGCCTCTGCAGACTGCTGCTTTTACTTACTTTTTCTGAGGAAAAGCTCAGTGGTTTTGGAATATGTACTACACACTACTTCCCTTTTCTCCCTCTCCAGCCTGGGTGATGCAAAGGGGAGTCACAGGAAACTTTCTTGCAAATTTGCTGTCTCTAGATGCCTTGGAGGCTATTTTATAGGTTTGTAAATAAAAAAATACAAATAAATTCAATTGATCAGAAACAAATCATTCTTTGCAAGTTATTTATCTTGATGAATCATGAATCAAAATGAATAACCATCTTCTTATTCATCCCCATCTCTAGATCTAATTAATTTTTTTCTTCCAGAAATTCTTGAACATGCACAGCAAAGAAAACCAGACTGTTACTTTATTGTGCTGGAAAATAGTTCATAGAGAAATCAGGGTTCTTTCTGGTTATGCACAGGCAGATTTTTAAAAAGCAGAGAAGAATGAGGGCCACATAATTCCATACTTCAAGAGGAGCCTTGTATTAGTCCAGGCATGTCCACACTTCGGCCCTCCAGATGTTTTGGACCACAACTCCCACAGTCCTTTGCCATTGGAAGTACAGGCTTAGAATTCTGGGAGTTGTGGTCCGAAACATCAGGAGGGCTGAAGTTTGGACATGCCTGTATTAGTCAGTTCTAAAGCTTCCTAGATGCCCTGAGCACATCCGATCTTGCCTGATTTCGGAAGCTAAGCAGGGTCAGCCCTGGTTAGTACTTGGATGGGCGACCACCAGGGAATACAAGGTGCTGTAGGTGCCTGGAGCAGGAAATGACAAACCACTCCAGTATTCCTGCCAAGAAAACTCCATGGACATGGGGTCACGGTGAGTCGTTCACGACTGTAATGACACAACACACACACAAAGAGGAGAAGCCCAAAAGACTATCAGTTTAGTGAATGAAGAGGATATTTTGATTTGTGATCCAATGGTCAAAACAAACAGGAATCCAGGGGACTGGTGAAGGAGATTCCTTTGAACACAACCTTCCTTGACATAAATTTCAGGAAAGCAAATAGACACAGGAGAAAGACAGGGAGCAGATGAAAAGGTAATAGGGAAAATACCTTTTAAATAAAACATCTACCGAAACCAGTACAGAGGAGCCAGCCTTTCATGGTGCAATTCATCACTAATAGAAGAGAAAGGATATATCAAGGACAGTGAATGTCATCCTATCTCTCCTTCCAGATGCTCTGGTGAAAGAATTGTTGTCAGTTATGCCAAACACGCAACTTTCTCTGGTTTTCTGCTAGTATGCAATGTCGTGAATATCTTAAGCCATCCACCAGGCTCGCTGCTGCCGTAGCTGTCTTGAATAACAGCAGGCTACCTTGCATTCAAATAATCTTCATTGGTGGTTATGAATATGATTGCCTCTATAGCAGTCCCTATTCATATTCCATTGCAGTAAATTGACGTGATGTAATTGTAATGAAGCCATTGTGTTTCTCTCTAATTTGAGATAATGGATAGAGGGACCCATTCACATCTATAATGGAAGCAGAGACAATAATGATGAAAGCACGCAGAAGCACAGGGACAGGAAGGAGCAGGCCTGGTGATTTATTTTTCAGATACAGACTTGTTTGCTCAAATGTATCCATCGCAAAAAAAAAACATAGTTATGAAATAACTGCAGTCACTGTCCACCACAGATGGCTGTGTAGGGCTGGGCAGTGCTCATCTTTTAATGTGACATGTGCCAGCCTGTGCCAGCAGTGTCTCTCTGCATTCACTACCAGGGCAATCCCTAAGAATACATCTCTAAGAATATATAGACACAACTCTGAGGTCAGAAATGGCTACATATAGCAACTTGTGTTAATATTTTTCCCTTCTCAGGGTACTGTTGCTTATAAAGGGGGGGGGGGTTCAAAGGGAAGCAATGCAATACATTCCAGTCTGCATGTCAAAGATGAAACACAAAGTTGGGGTTTTAAGATAAGCACACACACATGTTTGGAGTTCTTCCTCTGCATGATCTACTCTCCCAGAAAAAAACAAGCCAAAAACATATATCAGTGTATTCTCAAAGGCTTTCATGGCTGGGATCTGATAGTTGTTGTGAGTTTTTTTGGCTCTTTGGCCATGTTCTGGAAGTATTTCTTCCTGATCACAAGAACTATCAAAAACATATACTTTGCATCTTCAGGTTGCCAAGATTTAATGTTATCAATACTGTACCTTGAATGTTGTGGACAACGAGTGTCAGTGGGCTGTTGCTACTTTATTGGCTCAGAAGGATGTTAGAATCGCACTTGGTCTCATCCCAGTTGTCCCCACCATTGCTTCCGTACTCACCACTGTATACACTATGCATAAATCCTTGGCCCGGTTTTGTGCCCATTGTGTCTGAAGAAGTGAATTTGATGCTCACAGTGAAAGGAATGTGTTCGTCTCAAAAGTGGTTTGCTTTTGGTTTTGTTGGTTCTGTTGGAGAATCACCACAGGTGGTCATCAGGCGAAATCACACTAAAAAGTAGTTTAAGTAAAGAAAGAGAGGGTAACTTGTTGCCCTTCAGCCTTTGTTGGACTGCAATTTCCATCTACCCTAGATAGTGTAGATAATGGTTGTGGTTGATGGGATATATGGAGGAACACACATCATAGAAGAAGATATCAGATGTATATTTCCCTTTGCTTTTCATCTGAAGTGCAGCATTCTTCTGTCTTTCAGCCTTCATGTCTGAAAACATGTAGGGAAATGTAATTTTATACGTACAGTATTAAAGTAATTAAAGTACAGTAAATTTTATATGTACAGTATTAAAAACATTCTTAAATTACAGTTTCCTTGCATTTTAGTGTTTTTTGATTTTAACTATATCAATGTAGCTTTTTCATTTTGCTTTCTTTTAAATGTCAAATGTAATGGTTTCTACAAATATTTAAGTGGTCTTCCTAACATGTCATTGCTTATATAGGATATCAGTGAAACATTTTGCAGATATTTGTTTTCTTATTCTCTCTGCCCTGATGTGGAGAAAGTTTACAAGGCTGCAGAAGGCCAACCTTCTGCAGGGGAAATGAGTTAATAACTAGGGTGGATTCAGAAAGTGAAAGCAGTACAGCCTTAACTTTTCCTGTCTCCTGGTTGTTTGGTCCTTTGAAAGACAGATATCAGTGGAGGGCCAGAAAATGAGTGAACAGAAAGTGAAGCAAAAGCTGAGGTTTGTGTCACTGGCATGCACATCTGACATTCAATTGTCAGCTGGTGGATTTTCACCTTATGAATCTGATACAAGCCCAGCTTTTATGCCTGTCTGAGAGCCTAAGACGAAGTGACAGTAAAAACTTGATGCAGTCATTGATACGACATTCTGTCAGGATCATGGAGACTAACCTGAGAGATCAAACTGAAACAGACAAGTGTTTGAGAGACAAAATTCCCCATCAGTTGCTATTCTGCTGATATTGCTAACATGTTAGGGCAGGAATACAACAAATTATGATACAGGTTAACCTGCTGTAAGAAAGAACAGACAAAGCTTGAGTCTGAAAACCATGGCTATTTGGCTTTAACTTTAAATATGAGGTTAGTCCCAGGACTGGCTATTCCAAAAGCACTGCTCCATCAATTTCTCTGAAATTACAGATTGTTTTCTAGGTATACATTACAACAAAATTATAATGACTTCTATATTTTCATTATAAATATATTCATTTGCATTAAACTTCAGAAAATAGAAGACACATGGCGTTTGAGACAGTTATTAAACACAATGCCTTATTTATGAATTTACTGTATATACTCAAATATAAGCCTAGTTTTTCAGCCCTAATTTTGGGCTGAAAAAAGGGGCCCTCGGCTTATATTCGGGTCAATACTTTTAGCCACTGAGGCAAATTATCTGTGGCTAAAAGTCATTTTAAACATTGCATGCCGCTTCTCATGACACCCCTCTGCATCACAGGGGAGCGGCACACGATGTTTAAAATGACTTTTAGCCACTGATCCAAGCACTTGCCTCAGTGTCTAAAAGTCATTTTAAACATCATACACCACTCCCCCAGCTCACAAAGGAGTTGCTGCCAGGCCCTGCTGCATTTCCCACCCTAGACTTATACTTGAGTCAATACGTTTCCCCAGTTTTGGGGGGTTAAATTAGGGGCTTCGACATATACTCGAGTCAACTTATACTCGAGTATATACGGTATTTGATTCACAATCATATCTTTATCTCAATGTTTTATCCCAAGGTCTGGTCACCTAGTCAGAATGTCCAATATGGTAATCAATAGTGTATTCCTAATTAAATTATAATATTAGTGCCTAACTGTGATTATATCTGCTCACAATAATATGGATTAGCTTATGGCAATTTAGTGTATACAGTGGTACCTCGTATAACGGAGGGTTTGTATAGCGAAAAATCCGTACAACGGAAAAAAAATCCTCCCCCCTCCTCCCCCGCCCACCACCTGCGGCCGCCCGGGAAGAGGAGGGGGGCGGATTCCCCCCCGGATTTTTCGCTAAACAAACCCTCCCGTCGTTCTGCCGGCCTTGCCGGCCCGGGCCGCCCCTCCCAAGGTGGGAGGGAGCCAAGCGCGGAGGACGAGGGCAAGCCTTGCCCGGAGAAGCCGCCCCGCCTGTCCCAAAGGCCGGCTGCACGTTCTCGCGCCGCTGCTGAGGCCGCTGTGGCTCCTGCGGGGGAGCCCTTATCAGGGCCCCGATCCTCAGCCACCAGGACGAAGCCGGGAGCCCTCCCCCGGCAAGGAGAAAGAGGCTCCGATGGGTGGGGGGGGGCTCCGGCTGGAGCGGACAAACCGCGCGTCCACAGCAGCCGAGGATCTCGCCCTCTTTTTCCCTTGCCGGCCTTTCCTGGGGATTGCTCGGCGGCGGTGGTGGTGGCGGCGGCGGCAGCCGCCGCCGCAGCAGCAGCAGCAACAGCGTCGGGTGCAGGTGAGGGGGGGGAATTCCCGGCGCGGTCCCGCCGAAGCCCCCCACCCCAGGCCAAGCGGCGCACCCCACTCTCTCCCCCCACCCCGTGGCGGCGGCGGCGGTGGCAGCAGCAGCAGCAGCAACAGCGTCGGGCGCAGGGGTGGGGGGAATTCCCGGCGTGGTCCCGCCGAAGCCCACCACCCCAGGCCAAGCGGCGCACCCCTCTCCCTCCCCCCACCCTGCGGCCACCACCCGCCCGCCCCCCCTCGCCCCAAAAAACCTAGCGCCATTGGAATGCATTGGAACGGATTAAATCCAGTTTCAATGCATTCCAATGGGAAATTTGGGTTTGTACAACGGAAAACTTGTATAACGTAATTTGATTTGGAACCAATTAATTACGTTATACAAGGTACCACTGTAATTGCTTCCTTTTTCTGGTAAAAATCATATACTTTGATGTATTTGTTGTCCTCTGTGTCTTCCTTTTTGATGATGGAACAATGGCTGCTCTAGACTGAAATGACCTATTGAAATATGAAAGAAATGAACAACTACCCTGATCCCCATTTCTATTATGTTTTGTCTGTTATTGTGCTTTTAAAAAAAAATGAAATGGCATTAGAAAGAATAGAAACCTCATAAAGTTCAAAATAACATCACTGGACTGAGTAGCGGACCAAATCTACAGTGTAGAAACTGGTATAACAAGTATGTAGTATCACTGGGTGTTCTGAGCCCCGTGGCACACTGGTTAAATACCTGTACTGCAGGTAAAACTGTGTTCACACCCTGGGGTTCAATCCCAGGTAGCAGGCTCATGGTTGACTCAGCCTTCCATCCTTCCGAGGTCGGTAAAATGAGTACCCAGCTTCCTGGGGGGTGGGCAATGTGTAGCCTGTATACTGTAATTAAAACTGTAAACTGCCCAGAGATTACTTGAAGTGGTATGGGGTGGTGTATAAGCAGACCACTTTGCTTTCTGCAGATTAACAGAGGGGGGAAGGGTGAATCTTCTCCTACATTTCACGTGCTTAGATGAACTTTCCCCCCTCAATATCTGAAGAAGGCTTTTTCTGATCCTCAGCAGCTGTTTTAATCCTGGTTAGCCCGCAGGAGCAAGGGATTCCCATGATCTGCCAGGTAACAGAAACATGGAATTAAAACTAAAGACAACCCAGGAAGACTTTACAAAAAGAGCTAAGTTAGGTAATTGAACACGTGCCTAATAGGGTATATGCTTGTGGGCTTTTTTCTAAATCAGGATGTGTCACGTATACATTGTACATTGTACTTGTACATTGACAAAATGTATAATTATGTTGTTCAGGTCATCCACTACTGAGTTTTTTCTCTCTCTCTTTGCGTGTGTCTGTACATGTACATGTATCCATGGTAGACATGGACACAACCAGAAAAAATGACGTTTCAAGTTTCCATTTGTCGGAACGGGTCCGTTTCGGGTCATTTCCGTTTGTTGTGAAATTTTTCAAAAATTTGTTGTTTCATTTGTTGTTTGTCATTTGTCGTTTCTACCGCGATTTAGCACGATTTGACTTCCCAGAGCATAGGGGCGTCCTGCAATCAGGGCCAGCGCTAGGTATTTTTGTGACCTAGGCAGGGGGCGGGGTGTGGGGGGGCGGGGGGCGGGGGAGGTGCGGGCGGGCGGTGGTGGCGGTGGGGCCATGGGCCGGCGGCAGCCGCGGGCTGGCGAGTGGGCGGGCGGCGGTGCGGGCCGCAGGTGGGTGGCGGTGTGGGTGGACGGGCGAGTGGGCAGTTAGGATATCACTTAGGATAGAGGTTCTGTTCTTGGCTTGAACCCCAAATGTGTGTGTGTGCAAGCAAACTGAAGGTGGGAAAATAGAAAATAAATGGTACTAGTATATAATATATTTTTAAAATAAATCCACACCTCCCACTCCCAGTTGAACCTCCCCCTTTATCCAATATCAGGAAAAAATCCTCACAAACTGCCAGAGAAGAAATAAAGAATAAACTGCTATTCCCTTCAGCAGACAAAGCTGCAGGGAATCAAATAAATTATTTTCTAAATTCAATTCCCTCCCTGCCTGCCTAACTTAAATCCTAAAGCCTCCAGCCTCCCTCCTCAATCTTGATCGGATCACACCAGCACCAGCAGCCAGCCCTCCTCCCTCAACCACATCCATACACCCGACTGCGATTTCTGGAAGGTGCCACGGCTTTTTATGCCCCCCGAGACATCCAGAAGTGTCAGTCAAAAACCTGGCGATGCCATTGGTGGAATGGTTCAAAGATTTGCATGGTCCCATCCCATGCCCAGCCCAAATGGGCAGGTCTAAAAAAATAAAAAATAAAATAAAATAAAATAAAATCAATACAATGTTTTATTGCTATAAAAAACCCACTGCTGCTACTATTAAAATTCAGGCATTTAAAATAAATAAATTTCACATGCTTCTGTGGTGATTTGGTGTGTTTTTTTACCACGATTTCAAAAGAAAAATTGCGGTCACCATTTTGGATCCCCCCACCGCATGGCATGGCGAGACAACGAGGATGACCCCCCCAGCCTGGTGCAAGCAGTCCAGGACAGGAGAAGAGGGAGGAAAAGGCTGGGGACCCCCCAGAAACCACCCCTCTGGTAGGTGGCAAAGCCTCAGGCAGGCATATTTTCGCCTGCTTTTTTGGCCAGGAGTTGTTTTTTTTTTTTTAAAAAAAAACTTTTAAAAACTTTTTCTGTGCTTCGCATTGCGCGATCGCCGCAATGCCACAAACGGAAACGAAAAACCCGACCAAATTTTTCTTTTTTCGGTTCGAGTTTGAGTTCTGATGGCTTAATTATCGTTACCGTTTCCGTTACGTAACAGAAACGATAACCGAAAATGGAAACAACAATTTCGCCGAGTCGCGCCCATGTCTAATCCATGGAAACAGCAGGTATGTGAGAAAAACCAGATCATGGAAATAATGCAATGCATTTAACAACAAAACCTATTGTCACAATACTATTTTGGAGAAAATAGGGCCTAGCAATGTATTTTAAAAATACAGTAAGTAGCACTGCAATTCTTTTAGTTAGTGAACAATGCTTCTTTGTTATTTCTAAAACACACTTCATATGTCATTTCAAGGGATTTAGGGCCACATATTTTTCGATTTCTAAGTATATAGTTTTGTAAAAATGATAAAAAGCACCACAAAAAAGAGCAATTTTTTTAGTCACTCTTTAAGTAGTGGGCAATGAATGGCAACTAGCACATTACTTTAGTAAGTTATGTGTGATGCCTGACACATTCCACAAAATTATGTTCCAAATCTTGGACAAATAGAAAGAGTCTTTCACTTTTGGAGTTGTTCCTTTCAAGATGGTATCCATGTTCAAAATGTTACCTCCTGAAATGTCTTCTGCAATAGTCCCCTGGTTTCACATGTGCTTCAAAGCAAACCAGTTGATGAAAATGTACTCTGGGAGATAGAACAATGAATATCAGATGTGTCTAACTTGAATAGACAATTTGTCCTCACACTTCCTGACATTAGAGAACAAAACAAAACAAAAATCCCAAAACCCTACAGATATTCTCCAGAGCCTCTCAAAAGCAAACTTCCATATTATTGTTGGCAGGAGGATATGAAGTCTCAGCACATGAAGGGTGAACTAAGAAGGGGCTTACCATTCATCACCCACTCATTCTGACAGAGTCCTTGGCACTGTGAAGAAAAGAAGGCACTTTCTGGACTTCAAGGACTGGGAGCTTCCAGGCTAAATTTCACATAGACAGCTGCATTCTTCAAATACCTATGCATCTAGCATCACATTAATAGAATGGCTTATATTTTAATAATAATATTGTAGAGGAACTCCTGCCTGCCTCTCTCCTGCTGCTGATGCCTACCACTGTGAAATGATCTGAATTGCAGAGCATCTACATGGGGTAAAGAATAAACAACTACTACTTTCTTAATGCCAAACTAGTCAAGAGGAATATACTGCAAGCACAAAAATAAGTGTCAGTGCTGTCTCTTGAGATGCACCCAATTCCATAGTGGGGGACACATTTTTGCCAATCATTTGCCTAGCTGGAGGTAAGCAAAGAAGGGCAAATCTACAGTAAAAGACACTGTTTCCTGAGTGTGGGAGCCTCCAGTAAACAAACCGGAGATCTTGTCTGGGATTCTTCTAAGAACCAAAGTGGGAACGTCACCTTACCATTCTGAGGGTATATTTGGATTGAGTTTTCACTTATTGGAAGTTTTTTCTTCAGTGTCCCTTGAGCTTTGTTCTGTCTCTGTCTTTCTACTGTATGTCTACTTAAGGTGGGATCACACAGGGAAAGTGTTCAAGTTAGACCACTTGCGCAGTGGTCTATTGCAATCTATTTCCCAGTGATCACACAGAGTGCACTGGGAAGAGCACTCCAGCCTGAATCCGATCCATGCCCGTAGTAGATATCTGTAGGGACAGCTGTAGGGTTTCTATATTTTGGGGCCCAGCTGGAGCAAATCCATGGCAGTCTAAACGGTGAAAGAGAGACTTAAATTAACTCTTTCAGTGCAATAAGGCATATATATTTGCAGCTGCTAATCACACTCTTAGTCTTTTGATGTTGGCACTTCTGTATTCTTCCCTGTCTCTGTTGCTGTACTTTTCCAATCCAGCCCAGAATAATGGGACGATACATAAAATTTTGGATTAAAACTGGGCCACAACTTTATTTGATTATATTTAATCTAAAAACTTTAACTTACTTACAAGGTGGGCAGAGTGTAGTGCAAGCAGGTCTGGGCCTGGAGTCTACATGACTTCTAGCCCATTCCTGATTTCAGAAAGTTCCTACTCCAGAAGAGGCCTGCCCACATTCAACAAACTCTACCAAACTTCAGGGTCTGAATTACCCAAAGGTATTATTACTCTCCTCTGGTTTCTTTCTCAATTCCTAGACAAGGGCTGCCTGTCACCGGTTGAATTTCTTACTGTTGGGCAGTCTGAAAGCTCAAACGTCTTGCACTACCCACTCAAATTGTGGCTGGAAAATGAAAATATTAATAACCCCCAATGAGAATGGGATGGGCGAAAACACACCAGCTCCCTGAGTCCAATTTGGGAACCAGCCAAAAATAGGCTGCCTGTTCCTTGCCTGATCAGCCCCATAGCCAGTGGGGTTTCCCACTGGTTCTCCAAATGGGTGGAAAACAAGCACCTACCCCAAAGCAAGCTCAGTATGGAGCCTCCATTTGTTCTAGCCTTTTCACTTCTCACAACTTAGCAAACTGCTACCTGGGTTGTTTCCTTCTCAACCCCAAAAGATCATTCCCACTACTCTTCCTATGCATGTTCATGTTATTACAAACTTAAACTTTACTGGGTTCAGTAGGTCTGTGGTACTTGAGTAGTGCTACCCTTCTTTATGATTCAGTCTGTTTCAAAGCCAATATTTTACATTGGCAATGAATAGAGGAATTTCATAGCGTGAATGAACCGTTTAATATACTTTTACACTTTTACTGCAAAAAACAAAGTTTTCAACAATGTTGGATGCCATAATCCTCTTAGAACTGCAGAGATAGAAGGGGCAGATGCATCACTGAGCTCAGCTACTGTCAAGGAAGTCCGGTGGGGAACTGAACTCCCAATGAGTTATCCAGCAACTCAGACATTGCTGTTATTAGAGAAATGAACCTATTGAGGAGGGAGAAATTTGAGGAAATTATATCAAGGGCTTACACAACAGGAGTGACTTACCTGGCACCAGAAACATGTTCCAATCAACTCTGTTCAGTTGATTTCTGATAGCTGGATAGATTCTGCTGTAAAAGTGCATCAAATTCCCCTGGAATCTTAATTTACACCAATATACCTTTGGGAAAAGTTGTCTAATGCCATCCACGAAGAATTGTAACACATTTCTGGTTAAATTCTTCTTTTGTTCCTTCCACACATTCTATGATTTCTTCAAATGCAACAAAATTTGAGCAAGATTTTGAGTTCCCATCAATACAATGCAAGACAATGCATAACTGCAATGATAACATAATGTCTGCTACATATAGTAATTTATAATATATCTTTTGATTTAACTGAAGGGCTTTGAAGCATATTTTCCCAGTAATTTACATAGAGCTGATTTTGCAGAGAGTTCACTCAACTTCTCAATTTCCTAATTAATAAAATGCTGACCCCTTGACAGATTTTGTTAGAAGGGGAGAATTCCTCGAAAAGACATGCAAAAGATATTTAAGTATAAACAAAAATTCTTAATCAACACATTTGATTGACTCGGATCTGCAATTTTTGTGTGCCAACTGAATGACTATTCATTTCATAAGCACCAGCAATAACATTATCTAATAGTCACATGAATGCAATCATTTTCAAAACCAATGACAATTCTAAGGGTGAAATTCAACTTAAATATTGGATTTGTAACCAAACTGCCAGATATTTATGTTATATTTATCATTCTTTTTTAAAAATAGCATCACAGATGAGAGCAAAAAGCCAAGGAGACTTTAGGTGACCTAAATACCAAGATTTACTGGCATTAGGGATAGCTGAAAAAGTGTCAACAGCCAGATTTAATTAGGGTGTTATAAGGAGGCAATCAGGAAAAAAGATTAACTGTTCTATCTGAAGATTATCTAAAACTCATTTACAAAGTATATTAAGCAAAGACAGTGATTTAATTAAACCTAATCCAGAATTACCTTTCTTAATTGTTTACATATGCCTTCTGTTTAGTTGAGAGAGAGAGAGAGAGAGAGAGAGAGAGAGAGAGAGAGAGAGAGAGAGAGAGAGAGAGAGAGAGAGAATTTCTATGTGCCAGAATTTGCTTTTGTTGCAATAAAACCAATATGTGTTGTGAATAAAAACACAGTATATTAATGTTAGAATTTCTTATTGACTGTACTGTTACTGACCCAGATGCAGCTGGGTACAACTTGCATAAATGCCTCAGCATCATCTTAAACAGATTTAGGAAAAAATAATCAGACACCAAAATTCTGCATAATCTTTTATCTTAATCTGGATCCTTGGTATGATGAAGCACAATGGTGTTAGCATTAATCTTGAGGAATCTTGTGGCAGTTCAATTAATCTTTTTATCTCATTGCTGATGACAGTAAGATTCAGGCTTAGTGCCTGCATTCCTGTTTTGTTTTGTTTTCCTTCCTTTAAAGACTTTATCTGTCCTAGACTAGAATACTAGACTTATTGGCCCTTAAAACTGCATCTTTTATATCATCTATATACCTAAAACAGGATGGGATTCTAAGACTGAAAACTACACATATTCATCACAAGATATTTGGTGGGGGCTGCATCTGCTCCATCATTTATAGGGCAATTCTTAAAAAAATTAAAATTGAAAAGGAGGTATGGGCCCAATATTTGATAAAATTGCCTCTGTTGACACTCATGGAATATTTTGAGCAAGGTTTAATGGGATGGGTTGAAAAGAGTTCAAATTGGGGGATGCATTTTTATTTGGGCTGTGTATTTTGAGTATTAGTTTTATTAATTTATTTATTTTATTAATTTATTGTATTTTTATCCCACCTACCTTGATGACTAACAACATTCAAATATACCATGCAAACAAAAGAAAAAAAATCTCAGAATAATACACTGAGAAGAATACAAAATACAAAAATACTGTACAGATAATTAATATACAAGTCTGGAAAAAAGGCGCCTGAGGGGGGATATGACTGAGACGTACAAAATAATGCAGGGCATGAGTAAAGTGGATAGAGGAAAGCTCTCCTCCCTCTCACAAAACACCAGAAGTAGGGGACATACACTCAAATTGAGGGCTGGGAGAGTAAGAACAGACAAAAGAAAATATTTTTTCACCTAGTGCGTTGTTAGTCTGTGGAACTCCCGACCACAGGATGTGGTGATGGCATCTGGCCTGGATGCCTTCAAAAGGGGATTGGACAGATTTCTGGAGGAAAAGTCCATCACAGGTTACAAACCATGATGGAGATGTGTAATCTCCAGGCTTAAACCCGGGGTACTTCAAGGGCCAGATGCAGGGGAGTGGTATCAGGAGACAGATATCAAGGCTCATGCGCTCCCAAATGCATCTGGTGGGGCCACTGTGAGATACAGGAAGCTGGATTAGATGGGCCTTTGGCCTGATCCAGCATGGCTCTTCTTATGTTCTTATGTTCTTATGTAAGTAATATAAATTTACATTAAAATTGAATTATATCATTATAGTAAAATTAAGTTTTCAGGATGTCTGTTATTGGGTAAACAGCTGTGGCTTGCAATGATATAGGTTCCTGAATAGCCCGTTGAAAGAACCAAGTCTATAAAAGGCCAATATGATGTCAGAAGAAATATCATTCCAAAGTGTTGGTGCTATTGCTAAGAAGGTGCGACTAGATTTTCCCTTCCACATCTCTCTTTTGGTGCTAAAGCCCTTAATCAACTGGTGTGAGATGAAGTGTGTGGATCTTGGCAGAAGGAGGCATTCTGTTGGATAATGAAGTCCCAAATGTTCTAGTGCTTTGTACGTTAGAGTCATAACCTTCACGTTCGTGCAGAAATGGAAAGGCAATCAATGCAAGGTGGCCAGAATGGGCAAAATATGGTCATGTCTTCTCAACCCTGCTAGTAATGTGGCTGCCATGTTCTGTACCTACTGTAGCTTCTGTGTCATCCTCATAGGTAGCCCCATGTAGGGACCATTGCAGACTACTAGTGTGTGAACCAGGGTGCTGAGGCTCCTGGTGTCAAGGTAGGGATGCATCCAGGTTATTTGCCTAAGATGTAATATACACCGAAGAGACCACAGACATCACATGGGATTACATGGATAGCTATGGGTCCAGGAGGACACCCAAGTGATGAACTTCATCCTTCATGGTGACAGTGCCCCCGCCCCAATGAGAGGGATGTTCCCAATCCATAGATAACCAGAGGAAGGATCTCCATCTTGTCTGGATACAGCCTCCATCTATTTCCCCTCATCCATCCCAAAATAGAATCTAGATAGTGCTCATGGGATGGAATGGCATCATCTGCAGAAGGATGGAAGAAGGGATAGACCTGTGTGTCATCCACGTATTGATGGCACGAAGCTCCAGATCCTCAGATTACCTCCCCCAGGAGATTCATATATATGCTAAATAGCATTGGTGAGATGATCGACCCCTGTGGGATGCCACAATTAAGAGTCCAAAGGGTTGGTGTCATACTATCCTGCTGAGCTCAGTGGGGAGAATCCTCTAGGAAGGATCAGAGCCAATGCAATGTCAGGCCACTGATCTCTCACCCAGAGAGCCTTTCCAGTAGGATGCCATGGCTGACAGTATCAAGGGCCACTGAGAGGTCAAGGAAAACCAGCATGGAGATATTGCCCTTGTTGGTTTTCCATAAAAGGTCATCTTGCACAGCAACCAACACTGTCTCTGTGCTGTGACACAGCCAGAAGCCAGACTAGAATGGGCGAAGAGCACTGGTCTCCTACAAAAGTGCCTGAAGCTGATCCATTACCACTTTCTCCACTAGCTTTTGCAGTGCTTATCTTCTGCTGGAGCCTGTCTCCAAATGACCTCTACCCTCCTCCTATTTTGCTTCTTTGTCCATAGATGTTGATTAAACCAAATGTCTGGACGGGTTCTTCTGTGAAGGGAGTGTTTGCATATGATCATGTCAGCAGCTCTAGAAGTGGTTGTATGCCAACTATCTACCAGAGCCTCAGTAGGATTGCCAACCAGGTCAGTTGGAATCCCTCCCATGGCCTCTTGAAATCCAATAGACTCCAATAGCCTACAAGGGTGGACCACCTTAATGGGACCTAGCTCCCCAGAGGGGCTGAGTGTCACTGACATGTGATCTGACATGTGATGTTAATCATGTAGTGATCTACCCATGACAGAGGGGCTGTCATAAGGTCAATCACTCTTGCATCACTAGAATCTCACAATTCAGTGGAGAACACCAGGTCTACGGTATGGCTGACCCTATGTGTAGTCCCAATAACTTGTTAAGACATGTCCAATGAAGTCATGGTCTCCAAGAACTCAAGAGTGGGACGAAAAATCTCCACCTTGTCATGGATAATGAAGTCCCTCAGAACAATAAGTATGAGGGATCTCATCAGTGCAGTGGATATGAAAGCCATCACCTTTATTCAAATGCATAAGGCCAGGTGAAAAGCAGTTACAGTTGACTGCATTTAAACACCCACACATGCAGTGGACCGTTTGTATGTGTATGACTTTAAGCATATGCCTAGGATGGTGCACTATGGCCTGAGTAACCCCAAATAGAAGATACATCTTTTAAATAAGGCAGCAGTCCCAAGAAACACCTGCTTAGGTAATGCTTTCCATGTGATCTCATTTTGTTTATGCTGACTTCCATGAGTCATCCAATTTAATGTTAACAGTTCATGACTGGACAATGTGCAGGTGTCTATTCACCCCAGTTTCAATGAAAGGCACTTCCAATAAGTGTGCTAGCTCTCAGTTCTTCTGGTGATGGAACATCTGTGCAGCACTGCAGTCTGCAGGGTTTTTTTTACATTCACTACCACATTTTATATATTATATTTATCTTTCCCCCCCTTTAAATTGCAAAGCATTAAACTATGAGAGATTGAAAAGCTTTATATTTACAAGGTTGTCCCGCTCCATCTGTCAATTAATACTGGCTGATTGGCCTCCCTTTTTTTAATAAAGGAAGATTTTTTTAACATGTGTTGTTGCTTAAATAAATACCCCTACAGTGGGAATTAATGATTTATGTCCACTTTGACACATTTATTTGTACAATGTGGAAAATAACATCTGTGTGTAGCTTGTAAGTCCACTGGGGATTCTACATGTATACTTTAATGCTTCATATTTATTTCAATTTTCTTCTGTTTTCTTTTACCTGAAAGCAATAAGACAATACAGTATTTTGAAATGCACAAGATAGGAAGAGAAAGGATCAAAGTGAATTATAAAGACACAATTTGGGGTTAGCCTAAGAGCATACAGATCAATGAGGGAGTTGAAAAGGAAACAAACCTGTCCTTGAGGTAAAGCACACAGCTGAAATTAAAATCCTACACTCCATGGTATACTCCTAAAAGCTTTAAAAGAAAATGCAGAAGAAAAGATATGAAACCCTCAAACCTACCATAGCATATAAAAATGATTTCCCTCCAGGACCAGAAAACTTGTAAGAAACAGTACAGAAATTACTGAAGCATTAAAATGCTTTGCGTTGAAACTAGAAACAGACAGAATGGAAGAGAATCAGTTATATATTATTTACTATATTAGACCAAGTGAGGTGCCTGCCCAGGGAAGGTAGTTTTGGGTGCTATAAAAGGACAGGAAGTGGTTAATTATTTAACATTTTCATCATCAATGTTGTTTCCAGGAGCAGGTGCTTTACAGCCTACTTGTTGTTTTTCCTCCTCTACAGGGGGGGGGGGGGGGGGGGGCTTCAAGAGAAATTCAAACAACTTTCTGTCAGATATACTTGGATTTGGATCCCTGCTTTGAGCAGAGAGTTTGACTTTATAGGCCCCTTCCAATTACTTTGTCCTACTATTTTAAAAATCTGTGAGATGTTGAGGCTTGAACTCTGCTATCATGAAGTATAGAGGCAGGCAGTGGATCTGCTCCAGGTTTTAGACTAAACTGAGTTGTCTCAGGTACTGTGAAAGCAGGACAGAAAAGAAAGCTGACAGGGGGAAACCCCTGATTCATTTGAAATGTAGTAAGCTTTGTGGATACTTTAGATGTTAGAAAGACAAACACATGGGCCCTGGATCAAATTAAGTATGAACTATCTCTGGAAGTGGTGTGGTGGCTCAGTGGACTAAGGCTCTGAAAACTAGTATTGACTGCAAAGTTGGCAGCTCAGCAGTACGAATCCCGGGTGCCACGCAGCAGAGCGAGCTCTCACTGATAACCTCAGCTCCTGCCAACCTAGCAGTTCGAAAGCATGTAAATACAAGTAGATAAATAGGTACCACTGTAAAAAGCAGGAAGGTAAAACAGTGTTTCCTTGCAGCCATGCCATTCATGTGGCCATGGACTTGCGCAACACTGGCTCTTCAGCTTGAATATGGAGATGAGCACTGCCCCTAGAGTCGGACACGAATAGCACACATGTGTGGGGGGAACCTTTACCTATGTTGAGGCTGATACTGTCCTACTTTGAGCACATCATGAGAAGGCAGGATTCTATAGACAAGACAATAATGCTGCAGAAGTGGAAGGCAGCAGGGGGAAAAAAGAAGACAAAGCACAAGATGGATTTACTTCCTAAAGAAAACCACAGGCTTCCATAAGTTGGAAGTGTCAAGACAGCATATAGCAAAAGCAAACCTAAGGTGCTGAATGTATTTCAGGATATGATTAAGCATCTCCACCAGGAAGGCCATTGCTAATGACCCAACTTAATGGATGTTGGGAAAGGTTGTGACTTTCGCACAGCCCTGGCCATTTTAATCCAACTAGCCAGACCAGAGTGAAGTGAAACCAATGTGGGGTATAAATTAAAGGTCTCCTACCAACCTTCCTCAGACTGAAGAAGCTACTTGGATAAGTAGCAAAAACATTTCAGTCTAACAAGAAAAGAAGTCTGCTTGCCATGACCAAATTTCTGGAGAGCTTCACTTGAATGACTGAGAATCTTCACATACAGTACCTTAGATAGTTCTGTCAAAGTTTGAAGTAAAAATTACTGTGGGTTCTTCACTCAAGTCACCAGCCTCCACTACATTCTGTAGAATTCTGCCTACAAAATGTGTGTCTTGGTACTGAACTACGAAACTCTTAACAAATAAACAAAAAATAAAAATAAAAATAAAAATCATAAAGTAATAAAGTAGTAAAGTAATAAAGTAATAAAGTAATAAAAATAAAAAACTGAATGCCTCTTATTGACACTGGAGATTGAGGTGGAAAGTGGAGCAAAATAAGTTTCATGACAAATGACTCCATATTATCAGAGGGCACAGGAATGCCATCCTTTAGGCATCCCGTCCCTTTCTCTGTCCTGGAGCTTTAGCGATACTGCAATCACTGTCTTTCGTATTCTGCAAGCCTCCAACTTGTCCATCGGGCATGCCCATCTGTTTGCTGCCAAAGTGCTGAGTAAATAACTACAAAACTAGATTCATGACAAGAAAGAAAATCAGGAAGTGTTTGATAGGCACTGTTCAGCCTCTCTGTGATGAGAAATGAGTGACTGCTACAGGCAACTCCGTGGAAACACATCATGGTCTGGAAGGTTTACCAATTAGAAACAGGAGTTTGATTTAATGGAAAGCAAGTGATACTAAAATGTCTACAGCAACAATAAAAAAAGCTTCCCCTGAGACCTGATATGTTTGCCCAAGGTGAAAATCCAGTGCTTTCTGAAAAGCAGGAGAGGGGAGAGGGAAAGCATCTGCTTTGCCATTTTTTAATGAAAGCTTTTTAAGCAGCACATTTTTATAGTGCATTTGGTTGTTGATTCGTTCTTGCCTGATTCATTGATCTTAACAAAGCTGCTATTGCATGGAATACCAATCAAAATCTGCTCTAATGCAGATCAGGGGTATTGCTTCACGTTTATCACAAATGCAATTTGGGCTAATACTACTAATAAGGATTACAAACAGAAATAATGAACACGGTCCTTTGTTCACATTAGAAGCTGTCATCAATAATTTGTTTTTATGTGTCTGAGAGATGTGACCAGCATAATTCCCTGATCCTTTTCTGAATTAGCCAGACCTTATAAGGAGATCATTTGCAAATTTAATCAGCAGAGTCCTTTTTTACCCAGGATGCTAATTATAGTGTAAAGTACGTCTTGATGCTTCATATTGGTTACTTTAGTTTATAATGTTGCCTAGGCAAAGGTAACTAACCAGGCAGTGTTTTAGTCTCCTTCCATTGCTTTTTGTAGCCCTTATTCTGCAGGCTGAGTGTGTGTGTCTGGGTCATCCTAGACTTTTACCTAGGAAAATGTCACCCTTACAAAATTCTATAAGGACCAGCATAAAAGTGCTGTGAGTTGTTTTCCAGCTGTCTATTGTGCACATCTTGATGTGTAAGCCATCTTGAGTTGCACAGTCAATTGTGTCTGGATTAAGGATGGGCAGCTCAGAAAACATGAATAGTGGTTCCTCAATGCATGCAGAAAACTGCACCTGAATTTTGGCCACTCTTTCTGAGGAAATAACTGCCAGCCACATCTCCTTCACTTTCTATACTCATTAGAAAAGCTTGAGGATGTCATTCAGACTGTGAAAAGATTTGACTTGCACTTCACATACAAATGCCTGGATCAAAATGTAGTTATCTCTGGATATTGGTCTTCTCTTAATCTTGTGCTGTGGCCCTGAGATGACAAATAACCAAACCAAACCAGTAGATGAAAGCCAGAATGCATAAATTATATGACATTTTTAAGAATGAATTGTTTTGAGAAAAATGTTTCAAAGTGATTATTTTTAAACAATACATTTAAAATTTATATCCAAATACAAATTTAATTTGCATGTGTTTTTTAAACTCATACAGGGCAATAACGGGATGGAAGAAATTAATGACTGAACAAACATACAACTTAAATGAGCTAGAAATGGAATGATCTGGCTGTCCCTTGTTAATGCTGTTTCTGGACTTTAAATATAACAAAACCATAAGCTTTTCTCAGTTTCTCCCAATTCAGTCATTGTCAGCATATATTCAGAAATAGTTCATGAGCCAATATCTGTACAAATAATCTGGGCATGTGATGTTATGCTGACCCTCACTTATCCAAGCCTGTCCTTCCTTTATCTTGATTTTTAAAAGATAGAAACAGATATAATCATCAGTGAAATGGTCTTATTGTTCAATTTCTTTCTGTAGTTGGAGTATCTGGAACAAGCTAGAGCAACCCTCTTCAGGGGTTAAGTCTTCTGTATGTATTCCACATTCAAGTAGTGTGGAGTCCCACCCCCTTCTATCGTATTGAAGAGGGAACAGGTTTGTTTTCCATGCCGCCAGAGACTAGGACTCGGGGGAATGGTTTCAAACTACAGGAAAAGAGATTCCATTTGAACATTAGGAAGAACTTCATGGCAGTTGGAGCTGTTCGGCAGTGGAATATGCTGCCACAAAGGGTGGTGGGGTACAAAAAATATAGTTCAAATCCACTTAGATTTAGTTACTGATAAAGTTGAACACTCAGTTTTCCTTATAGACACTCTTTTAAAAATCCTATCTTTTCTCTCTCTATCATCTCTCAGTTAGCGTAGGTCCCTATCTATACCTATCTGACTAAATCAGTGCTGAGCAGAGCCTTAAATCCCCTCAGGCTCCTCCCCCAGACTCTCATTGGCCTAGAAGCCACCAATCAATACAGATACTTCTCATTACAACAGGTAAACACCACACAAATGTTCCCTTCATGGAGGTTCTTCATGCAATTAAGCATCCCTGACATTCTCATTTCCTGGTTCATGTGAGAAGCATCTATGGACCAAACAAAAATGCCACATTTGTGTGAGGAAAGTGATGATGAAGGACAAAGGGCTACTACATTATTTTCCTCATGTGTGGAACATATGTTTAGGACTGGATAGAGCTATTCTTTGTTGCACCTTGATTACAGAATTCATCTTCTACAGAATCAGGATCCATGGAACCTAAATAATCTACAAATTATGTGGCAGCAGTAAGATTCTGTGGCAAAACAAGTGACATTTCTGAAGTGCTGCCCACTTGATCCAGGAAGTATATAGGGTAGGGGCAGCTTTCTATTATGTTTTCTACTGTCACTTGTTTTTATTTATATCCTGAGGACAGGAAATGACAGGGAATGGCCTATGCTAGTTTCAGGACTGGTATAAGTAAGAGTAGCTTTTCAAGTCATAGTAGGGTAGTTAGGATCCTGCACCTTCTCTGCTGTCCCAGCCATGCACCATTTTCTTCTCTTCACCATGAGAGTACATTTAGCCTTTCTCTCCAAGTGTATGTGTGCCATAATTGCTGTCCCATTGCCACATGTGAAGGTCTAGTTGTCATCAAATTGGCATGGTTTGATCCCCCTTTATGGAATTGTGCTTACTTTGCATCCCATAGAACAGTGATGGGGAACCTATGGCACAGGTGCCAACGGTGGCACTCAGAGCCCTTTCTGTGGGCACCCGACATCACCCCTTCATAGCCACCTGTATACAGGTTAAATTACTGTATTGGCACTTTGCAAAAAAAAATAGTGGGTTTTGAATTGCAGTTTGGGCACTCGGTCTCTAAAAGGTTCGCCATCACTGCCATAGAACCTCAATTGATCCTTAGTTGCCTGCAAAATTGCATTATTATCTGGTTTTATTAATATAGACCTTTAGAGCTGCTTGATGGGGCCCACAATGCTGCTTTATAGGTGGTTTTCCGGTTGACTTAAATGAGAGGACAGAAGGGGAAGGGATTTGTGGTACTTGCAAATATATATAGTTCCCATGTTAATGTCACATGCCTAAATATGACAGAAGATGCTAAACATTGCACTTGGCAGATTAATACTACAAACTGTTATTTTGTGTGCCATTGTTACAGCACAACAGCAAAATGTGCAGACTATTTGATATGGAATGCACAGCCTTTCAGACAGGGCAATGATATGGGGAAGATGAAACATTTATCAGCTTTTGAGCAAACTAGACAAGACAAAATGTATTTCTCTTTTTGTCTATTGCACCTGCTATTTTTAAAATCGGTGTTCTCCCATGAGAATATTTATTGATTTCTTCTGAGAGCTGATGCTCAAAACTACATTGCAAATAAAATGCCAGAGAGGGAATGTATTACCTCAATAATCTCATTTAACCCTTTCCCCATAATGTAAGCTATATGATAACAAAACCTACGTAAGAATGCCCAAATTTGTCCATATCTGTGTCTCTCTGTTGTTCAGTTTTCTTAAGACTTCTTAAGACTTTTGTGCATCAGTTTGAGCTTCTTTAAAAGAACAACTCACAGGAATGTTCATATGTGGTCCTGTGAATATTTATTCTAACATAGATATTCATGTATGCATATTTGTTCAATGTATATGTTTTTTTCAAGCAGTTTTCCTTCATATATATTTCATATGTTTCTCTGTTTTAATACGTATACTGCTGTAAGCTGTTTTCCATAACATATTTTTGTAAACATTCTTTGTCCCCCCATTCCCCGAAATAAAGAGGTGACACACCAACAATTTGGGTTTTAAAACTGGGCCACAACTTTGTTAATAACTTAATCATAACTTTATTTTAACTGTAGCAGTAACTATTTAATTCTGATGGGCCTCCCGTAGTGCAAGTTAGATTTTACTACTATTTACAATTATTTTGGGTCTGATTTTATGATGTCATGTGCTAGCCTATGGGAGTGCCCTTTGTACAACATGGCACTCCCCGTTTGGTATATTTGGACCTGTAGCTCACAGCAGCCGTGCCTGTCCTGCCATTTGGCCATACTCTATTTCATTGCCTGGTGAGGCCCTTGTTGTTCAGCCTAATTCTTGCACGGCCACCCGGTTCCTTGCAAGGGAACCTTGCACATGACGTCCCGGGTTATGATTTTCTTGCACTACCTGCCACGGCGAAGGGGCTGCTAGGCATGCTCCTCACCTGCCAAACAACAGGCCAGCTCGGCCTGGAGGCCCATCCGCAGGTCTGTAAAGAAAATTTTAATGCCCTCGTCCGAAAGGTGGACACCATCAGATCTGTACGACTCCGGGCAAGCAAATTTGATGTCTGGGTGTGAGATAACCATTCCCAAACCCTGCTGCATGGCCTTGCAGACAGCCCGGTTCAAGCGTTTTCTGGCCCTTTCGACCCCAGACGGGTCACGGGCCCCAAGCCACACCCGCCGTGGCAACATCTCTGACCAGACCAATCTGGTAAAAGGGGATTGGGCCTTAAAGGCCTCCAGATCACGACAGATCTGTAAGCTTAGGCTCTTCCCCTTAGCCCTGGTCAGATCATTACCACCCAGATGGACGAGCGGAATGGCAATCGGCGCCTCTTGGGCACAACGGGACGCAACCGTAGAGAAGCTGTCCCAGCTCATACCACGAGATCCTTTCCACTCTATGCAGATCCGTTCACTGAGTCCAAGGTGTAGGCCAAAGGCAGAACGCCGGGCATATTTCGCAGCCCAAAAAACAAGCTGTGGCCACAAATAACCACTCAGAATCTGTCTCGTGCAAAGGAACCTGTAAAACATAACAGTTAGCAAACCACGCTGGTAGCCTAACAATCAGGATTCGGACAAACATACATCTTGAAACGATCTGAGAACCAGCAGCCGAGTGCTCTTATATCTGTGACCTCGTATCCCATGGCCGCCGCAGTGGAGGCTGCCCCAATGCAGAATGAATGAGTGCCAAATTGTCGGCTGGGTAATGCAGCCGCCTCCAAGGCGCAGCACGTGACCGTCCAGAATTGATAATGGGTCAACGGAGCGATATCTGCGTGAGCAAATAGGGGGCCAATCTGGGTACTACGTCAAGCTAAATAGGACTGGAGTGAGATCAGGGGGCAGAGTTGTGGCTGTGCGCAGCGCCCAAGTATCATCCGGGTACCCCGGCCCCACTGATCCATCTTGGACTTACGCAAATGCAATACCACCCCGTCCTCATTCATGGACACATCTTAGATGTGTCCAGCTTAGATGCCGCCAGTAACTCACTAATCCTAAAAGCTCCAAAGAAAGCTACTGAAACTGTCGCCCAACTCTTCAAACTCGTCCCTACAAATGTTGTGCCAAATATCATGCAACTTTAGTAGAATCCCGGGTGTGATGGGCCTGCGCGTATCACTGGTGCGACCCCTCTCTTTGGACCATCCCTCTAACATCTTTTGCAGAACAAAATCATTGTTGGGGTGAGGGAACCTTTGAGCCTTTGCATAATAGGCCAATGCCGACAGCTTACCTTGGATTGAATGTGGGGCCAACCCATTACGATACAGCTGAACCGCGTATTGGATCAGGTGATTGGCATGGGCTGGCCATGGCTGTAGGTTCAGTTGTGCACAGAAATGCTGGTATTCCCTGCAAGCTGCCGCGTAAGTACGCCTAGTTCTCGGCGCTAGCGCCAAGCCCACTGCTCTAATGGCCTCGGCTCTCCAAGATTCCAAACCTCCTGTGGCAAAACCTCCTGCTCCGCCCTCGCTCCCGGGGCCAACAGTCGAAAACGCTCCATCTGTTGATGGGACAATGCGTCAGCGATCTCGTTGTTGACCCCAGTGACGTGACGCGCATGGAAGACTATATTATAACGGAGGCAGCACAAGGTAAGCGCCCTGACCAACCGCATAACCCTGATTGATTTAGATGACAGGGTGTTGACAATGGAGACCACCACCTGGTTGTCACACCAGAAGATGACCACTGAATTAGCCCATAAAGGCGTCCAGAGCCATAGGGCTCCCACAATTGGGAGGAGTTCTAAGAAAGTAAGGTCCCTAGTTATGCCCCAGGGGATTCAGTGGCTCGGCCATGTGCTGCTTGCCCAACGGCCCTGGAAAAACATGCCAAAACCATGTGATCCAGACGCATCTGTGTGGACTTGAAGTTCTGAACCTAAAAGGAGATCACTCCTCCAGAACGACATGCCGTTAAAATCTTGAAGAAAAATCTGCCAAACCATCAAATCCTCCCTCACGTCCCTGGACACCTTGCGTCTAGTAAGGCCAGTCATGGCTTGACAGAACTGTTGCAAAAAGGCGCCCCCCGGGGCCACCACTTTGCAAGCAAAGTTCAAGTGGCCCACGAGTACCTGCAGTTCCCTCAGTGTGACTTTTCACCATGCAAGGACATCCTGTAATCTTGTGTGCAAATCCAGTATTTTATCCAGCGGGAGGCGACTAGCCTGCGCCCGCGTGTCTAACTCAATGCCAAGGAATGTTAAGATTGGCGCTGGGCCCCCAGTCTTTTCTTCCGCTAGGGGGATACCAAAGTCACTCACCAATGCTCGAAACTGGTCCATTAAGAACCTGCACTGGTGTGACCCAGCCGGGCCACAAAAAAGGAAGTCATCTAAATAGTGCACCACCGCCGTGGAGTGTGTCCTAGTCTTGAGTGCCCATTCAAGAAATGTGCTGAAACATTCAAATGCCACACACGATATTGAGCATCCGAAGGGCATGGCCCTATCCATGTAATAAAAGCCCTCAAAGGCAAAGCCCAAGAGCTCAATGTCTTCTGGGTGAATGGGCAACAATCGGAAAGCAGACTTTATGTCACATTTTCCCAACAGTGCTCCCGTGCCTTCACGCCGGACCATGCGGACTGCCACATCAAAAGAGGTGTACTTCATGGTGCAGAGCTCCTGTGGGATCATGTCATTCACTGACTCCCCATCGGGGTAAGATAAATGATGGATGAGGCGGTACTCCCCCGGAGCCTTCTTGGGTACAATCCCTAGCGGTGATACCCTGAATCAGATAGGGGGTCAGAGAACGGCCCCAGGACCCTGCCTTCTTGCATCTCCTTTTGAATCTTAGCACGGACAATATCCTCCATGCCCCTTATTGAGTTTAAATTATTAGCTTGATAGGGAGTGCGGGGACCCTGTGCCGGGATCCAAAATCCAAATTTAAAGCTGTCCCTTAAGTAGGCTGCAGCTGTTGTGTCTGGGTAGCCGTGGAGCCACTCCAGCATGGCAGATAGTTTTATGGGACTATGTGCTTTTTGGAAGCTGACCCCCTCTGGGGTGGGTTGCTTCTTGATGGACTGGTCCCGTCCTCCCTGTCCCCCTTGGCGAGCCTTTGGACAAGCGTAGGAGGCATGGGGGCCATTGCAGTTGCCACACAGGTGCTTGAATTTACATGGTCTGCGGGTGCAGAATCCTTTGGCATTATACTCCCAGCACACCAGTCGTGGCTGAACGTGCCCCGCGGGCAGGGCTGATCTGGCCAATTCGGAATATCAAGTGCCCGCTATCACTCCGGTCACCAGTTACTGGGTGCTGTGGCACTATAAGGCGCCTCCACAAGGGGTCCAACGGTACATCTCAGTGGAGGTGTGGCCACAAGGCCACCCTCATCCTGAATCCCTCATCATAAAGCATCCACCCGGTTCCCAGAAACTCTGAGTAAGCCCTGTAAATCAGGTCCAAGTATTGAACAAGGTCAAAGGTGCACTCGGGGCGGGCCTTGACAATAGTGGCCATATAAATAAGGAAGGCCGGAAGCCAATTAGCCCAGCAGTGGTCCGGATGCTTTTTCCAAATCCGTTCCTTATCTTGGGCCTCCATATGTTTCAATTTCTTTTCATCTACTTCCCAATTCATAAGGTCAAATATGTCCACATATTCACCTCTGAGAATCTTCTCAACCGTCGCCGGTAAGTGGTGGTCACCCAGGGGAATGGACTGGTCTGAGTCAGGGTAGAACTGTGGTGGGATCTCCTTGTCCCCCCCCCATGGCCGGTCCAGACAGGACTGGTGCAGCCGGTGGGGGGGATCCACGGTGCCGTGAGGTGTTTTAGTAGTGTCAGCACACGATGCCTGTTGTGGTGGACTTACCGTACTCAGGACAGCCCGGAGCGTTGACACAGCCGTAGGGGGCTGCAGACAGGTGCTAGTGACCGGGAAGGGCCATGATGGCTGCCTATCCATGAATGTACCTGGCCACAGCCAACTCCCTGGTGGGTTAGCCATCCTGCGCAACGTTTGTGACTCACCAAGATGCTGAGCCAGTCCCGGTGCCTCAGCTGAGCGGGTCGGCGTGGATAGGTCCAGGGCCAGCGCTTCTGACATTGCTGGCTCTGCAGCTTGGGGTGCTGCCACGGGTTCAACAGGTGCAGCCACATCCACCCCGTGGCTGTCCTGGGCCGCCACATTGTGCTCCTGCTGCAACACTGTAGCTGACTGTGCCTGGCTGGACGTGCCGGCGCGTTCACCTTTAAGGACAACAATTTGAGACATCAGTACCTCCACTGTGCGGTGTAATTCGGCGATCTGCTGGGTCTTGGATTCTCGTACTGACCCCCCACCTCAAAAAACCACTCCATACCCCGCTGCAGGACCCTGCTCTGCTCCGTGGCACTGAGCTTATCAAATATCAGCCTGAAATCGGGTGAGTCATCATCATCCGATGATGATAATATAGGTGCAGGCTTGGCAGCAGCACGGCGTTTTACTGGCTGCTTTCCCTTCGTACTTGGTGGGTGTTTGGGGGCCATGGGGACCGGTCCTGCAACACCCTGCATAAATAGTTATGTATTTATTGTAATATTATTATAATTAGAATTATTATTATTAAGATTTTAATATTTACTTTATGATTAAAATATTGATGTTCCACAACAGATGCTACTGCACCTCTCCACCAAACACTCTTTATTTTATTATTTTATTTTTTATTTTTATTTTTAAACAATTGGGTGCAGCGGCCTGGCTGGCCAGGAGGTGGCGCTGGTGCACCAGACCTGGTGCTCAGCTGAGCAAGGTGTGCGGCCCGACCTGCGCTCCGCACCAGCCCCAGTAGCCACGCAGGAGCACAGCCACAGGGCTGGTGGTCAGGCTTGGGTTCCCCTGCGGCCCGATGAGGTAAGGCTGGGACGGGGGGTAGGCTGCCTCCACCAGCTCCCCGGATCGGAGTAGGGAGGCCGGCCTAGCGGGGCTCACTGCAGCAGCGGCGGTCCGAGTCCAGAGCGAGCTGGGGAGGAGGTGGGGGGGCGGATATGACTTCGGGTCCCCTCGCGCGATCCCCCCCCAGCGTTTGCAAGCTGGGGGGGATCGCGTGAGAGGTTAGCCAGCCCGCATCCTCGTTCTCCCCTGGTGTTTTTTTTTTTTTCTTTTTTTTTTTTTACTAATTTAAAAGGCTGACGGGTGCCGCGCTTGCCCGGGCTCCCGATGAACAGCTGATGAGCAGGGAGGGGGGCGCACTGGCCTCTAAGCTCCCGGCCGGTGTGCATATGAGTGGGGAGGGGGGGAGTAAAACAAAAGGAGTGTGCAGCCATGCGCACCAGTGGCTCCGCACGGTTGGGACCCGCAGTTAAGCTGCACTAGGTCCTAACCGCCAATCACCCAGGGGCCCGGCTGAAGGCACGGGCCCAGGCGCTCCTTCCACCACGCCAGTGCAACGAGTCCTCTCCCGGTGCCGGTAGGAGTGAAGAGAGGCCGGGAAGACCGCGTGGTGCCCTTATAAGGGCATCTCGCAATGGCTGTCACAAGACTTCCCTCGCGCCTCTCTTCGGTCTGACTACGAAGGCTGGTAGGGACAAAGCCTCCCCACTCGGACTTTGGCCTTGTGGGGTGGCCATTGTTCAAGGAACCATATCACAGAAATCAAACGTGTAAATACAAAACAAAAACTTTCTTTGCAGGGTGATTTAAGAAATTGATATTACATCGTCCGATGCCAGTTGTGCAAGCAGGTCCTCAGTGTTCACTACAACCCACTTCTGAATTTGGTAGTTCTTTACAGAAATCCAGTCTGAGCAATTTTCCACTCATCCTCACACTTGATAGTTATCCATCTCTCCTACTTTTGCAAATGTCCACAATGAAAGTTGACAGGAAGAGTGTTCTTCTATACACACTATATCTTCACCAGAGCTAGGGAACATGTACCCCTTTGGCTGTTGGATTTCAACATCTATCAGCATGAGCAGGCAAACCTGAATATATGTAAGCACGGAACCCAACAACAGTGGGAGAGCTATATATTTTCCATCCTGACTGTAGGACTGTGCAAATAATGGCTTTAAGGGGAACTAAAGAAAAACATTTCTTGATAGATATAATTGTTACTCCTTTGGTATATATATTAGACACAACAGGTATCTATATGGGTTAAATGTATTGTTCTGAAAGCATGCCAAAAAAGTTGGTGGTTGTAGGGGTTGTCTGATGTTTTGGAATGCCAAGTCCATTCCAACTTGTGGTAACCCAATGAATGAATGATCTCTAAAACATTCTGTACTCAACTGCCCAGCTCAAGCTCTTGCAGACTCAACCCCATGGCTTGCTTTAGGGAGTCAGTCCATTTCCTGTTTGATCTTCCTCTTTTCCTAATACTTTTCACTTTTCTTAGCATTATTGTCTTTTCCAGGGAATCCTGTCTTCTCATGATTTGCCCAAAGTAGGACAGCCTCCTGAGAAAGTTCAAGCTTGACTTGATCTAGGACCCACTTGTTTGTCTTTCTGGCACTCTAGGGTGTCCACAAAGCTCTCATCCGGCACCACATTTCAACTTTATTTCTATCAGCTTTCTTAAGTTTCCAGCCACCAGTACATGGTGTTCAGAAATAACAGAGTGTGGATTACCTTCATCTTGGTGTCCAGTGGCACATTTTGGAAAAGATGCTCCACATGAAAAAGTGGTAAGTGATGAGCCAGCATATTTATGAAGGAAAATCTTAATAGAACTTTTGGAGAGGATTCTCAACTGCAGCCTGGTTCTCACTAGATCACCAACCATCGTGGTAATTGATGTTATTTCATAAATCTCATAAGACTGGCACACACACGCACACACACCCTGAAATAAAGAAACGAGACAAGAATTGTGGAGTTCAAACTGGGCCACAATTTATTTATTAGCTGTATTAAGTAAACTGTAAAGGACAAAAACTCAAGTGGGGACTTCAAAATAGTGCTAGTGGCATGAATTACAAGGTCTAATTAAATTTAGATGGGTCCGCCAGCTGAGATCAGGATTGTCAGTGACCAGATCAGAGATTAACGTGATCTGATTTAGCGCCCTTGCCTCTGTGGAACACCTTTGCCCTCCCCCACGTGAAACAATACAAGATGGGGCTGTGGATGAGAACTGAAAGCCTGGGGTGGGGTGAGCCTATAAAAGGGCCTGCCCACCTAGGCCAAAGCCCCTCCCCTGTGGCGCACCCCCCCTCCCACCCACCGCATTTTATAGTACCAGCATGAGTCTAACTGGTCGCAGATTGGACCGGATAGGAATTTTTGACCTGCTCCATAACTGGCCTTTAGGAGAGGGGTTTTTTCGCCTATCCCATGCTGGTGGTCAGGGGTGATAAACAGGTTCCACAGCAGATGGTGAGCATGGTCACACTGGTGGTAGCGCTGAGGGCTTAGAGCTGGTGAGTCAAATTCTAAGATTCCCTCTGGGCCCCTCCGACTTCCACACGCTGCAGATCCAGGGGGCGTGACTCACCCTTAGGCTCTTTAGTTAAAGGGATCCCGGGAGACCCCAGGGTACCGACTCTAACCTGCATGGCAGCAGGACCCTCCAAAAGTTACAAGTTGAAATGAAGTGTTTAAGTATGTTATGGTTAATAAAGTGTGGCCCTTGGTTTTAACCCATTAATTTATCTTGTGTGTTCTTTCGCTTTGTGTGTGTGTGTGTGGGGGGGGCAATGGCTCCTAACCACTCTCAGCCTGTGCAGTGTCTCACAGAATGGCATAAGGTAAAAGAGGTAAGGAAACTTTCACCAGAGATTTATATAGGCTTCTAGCCTGATGGACCACATAGTCCACAATTTGCATGTTGTATCTGGAGCAGGGAGGCAAAGGAGCCCCTCCCAGCGCTGAAAGGCTGTTCGGAGGAGCCATTATCATTCCTCCTTATCCACAAACTGGGCATGCCACCTTCAGACCCCTTCTTCCTCTTCAGCATGCATGCATGCATGTGTTCATGTACACACATGTTGGCCACTCACATCAATGGTTCACTTTTAGTGTAACCTAGAAGGCTCAATAGGATGAAAAATTGAATTAAATGATCCATGCCAGATTGTGATCTTTATAATAATTGAACAATCATTTTTAAATTTAGCATTATTAAAGTCAGCACTAATTGTTATAAACCTTCCAATTTCCAGAGGAAATCAGATTTAATTCACTCATTGCTCTTTGCTTAACGTATTTAAGAAGTAGATTAATGGATACGGCATTTATCCTGATTGTTATGCTGTTTAATGAGCTCCACTTTTGAACACTCCATTTGGAAACCGGATTCTTTAAGAGTAATCAATTGACAGGATTTTCACCTGCTGATTCCTTCTGCCACTGATATCACAGAAATACCAAAGGAAGTGCAATCACACCAACTCTCCACCTGCAGAGAGGTTTGTGACTTCATCTTAGAGTTCACTGCTGATGCTAATGGTCTGTCTTAAATTAAAGCTGGATTGTTTTGAAGCAATCCAGGAAGCCTTCGCTGGACCAGTTTCAAAGCTTACAAAGTGACTGAAATTACTCAGCCAGGATATTAATATCTGAAGGCAAGCAGACTTTGCTAACCCAACAAAGGCATAATTGGTGTCATGAAAACAAGGCAGTGAAACAGCAGTCACTGGCTAAAATCATTTTTTTTTGTAGAAAAGGTTAACATCTATTCAGATGTGCTTACATGAGGCTGACCAGTGTAAAAACCCCAAACATTCCATTTTGTAGAAATAAAGTTAATTAATCTTTGCAATATTATTAACTTAAAAGTGGATGAAAATATGTTTAATGAACTTCAAAGGGCAACACTGACTTTGAGGAAAGGCAACAAAGAGAAGCCTGGCTTTTAAAGTGGAATATTATTAATTCAAGAAATAAAATAGCAGGTTTTCTCTTTCCGCAGTCTGTCCAAATATGTACATGGACTAAAGACTGAAGCAGGTGTATGGAATGAACATGGAAGACTTCAGAAGTGACTATGGAAGCTTCGGAGATGAAGAGGATAATGTGTCCAATGGTGGAAATTATTGCAAATCTATTATTTTGTTTTAGAATTCAGTGCTTGTATATAGTTAACCAGATTATAGGTAATTATGTGCCACCAGATTTATTTCAATTTAGGACAATGCTTTCCCATATATTCAAGGTACAGATTTTTCAGACATAGTATGAATCCCAACAACATTCGAGCTCTTCAAAATGTTCACCCTGCTCCCATAAGGGCTAAATGTGGAAGAGTAGGCAGGCTTACAATCAAAACCAGACACCAAACAGGGGAAAATCCCAGAATGGGACATGGTGTTTCCTCATTAGCAACTTCTCATCCAAACACAAAACAGTTATTAGAGTTGTTTTACAAAATGTTCTGTAGTTCTCTTGCTTGGAAAATACAGAGGATCGTCAAGTGTCTTGATGAAACCTATGCTGGAAGGAGGGAATTGACAGGGATTTATATGTCTGGATGGTCAGTCACACTAATGAGTGAACTGGCCCTTCAAGTTATTGCATATGAGTATGGAGAGAGGTGACTTAACTTCACATTTTGGATTTTACAAGTTCATAGGATGGAGGTATTACCACTTTCTTCCCATCTCAATTAAGCAATTTATTTGCTTAAGCATAGTAGCAGCTGAACTTGATCTTTGCTTGCTCTTGTTTTTGAGTACAGATGCTGCCAGTGTTTCAAACACAAGGCGTTGATTTATAATTCTGGTATTAAGGAGGTGATTGAGAGAATAATTGACAATATTTACTGCCCCATTCATCTTGATGTGGATCAGCAATTCAGCAAATATAGAAAGGTCAGAGGTTTGGAACTTTATTTAATATTAAGTTTTCTTCAAAACAAAAACAAAACAAAAAAACAAAAAACCTCAAGTCAGATGCCTCGATTTAAGCCATTCACTTCTCTCCCAAAAGTTACATATCTCCCAGTATTATTTTACAAAGAAAGACCAAACTGCACACTCCCTAAGAGTGATTTAAGTTTAACTGATGGAGAGCTCAGTGGTTTAGGTCTCTGGCTGTGGATGTAAAGGTTGGGAGTTCAAATCCCCCATTGGCCCTCCTTGACAGGGGCTGGACTCATTGATCCCTAGGGTTCCTTCCAGCTCTTGAATTCCATGATGATGATGATGATGATGAGGATGATGAACTAAAATTTTGAAACAAGTATTATCCATATCTTTCTTTAACCTTCTCTCAAATTGTGGATGTTTTTTTCCTTCATTCTTGAACATAAAAAAAAAATCTTCTGTGAAGTAACATGTCCGAGAGTTCTTCTCCAATACAGGTGGCTACATCTGCTGTGCACCAGGCTGCGTGACACAGAAGCATCCCACGTTCCTGGAAAATCATTGGAGATTCACCATCCCATACCTTCCTGCTACACAGAAATGTACTCAAGTTAATCTGAAAAACACATTTCTTAATGACATTTTGGTTACTCTGTAGCTGCCAGAAACAGATATCTAGACAGAGAACATGTTGAAAAACAGCCCTGACAAATGCTTTGCATTTGGGTGACACGTGGTTAACTGATAGGAAAAAAGGATTCAAATTTTGGGATTTTCTCCTCCCTGTTCTCTTGTTGTGAATGATGTTGAGTACAATAAAGTATCCTGAAGACTGTTTTGACTGATGGCATGAGTGTCATCAACATTCAGGCTGCCTTTTGCTACTGTAAATTGGCATTCTTTTTCCTGCTAACACTGTGGGCATGATATTGTGCAACAATATTAGGCCAATCCCTGGCATTTTGAATCATGGATAAAGAAGCACAAATCACTACATTCACAACCCAGGAATTTTTTGTTTTTTTGTTAAAGAATTGAATATTATCTACATTTGGGGATAATAATAATACTCTCCTTTGGGGAGGAAGGCAGCATAAAAATAAAGTTGTTATTATTATTATTATTATTATTATTATTATTATTATTATTATTATTATTATTATTATTATTATTATTATTAGGTTTTATTTTTGTGAAACTGGGCAACCTCTATTTCATAATCCATATTATATTGCAAAATCACCACTCCTGGAGGCTTCCAAACTGGAGTGCAATATGTTTTTGCTGAATTTTTTTTCTGAAAGAAGGGGTGTCAAGGAGCTAGAAAAGGGGCTTCGGGGGCTAACTATATGTCCCTGATCTAGTACATTCAGTTCCCTCTTTTTTTCAAGTTACGGCATCTCAAAAACTGACTTGTGTTTGGTACACTTAAATACAACAGTGAGCATGAGATTTTTTTCATTATTGAAAACACAAATATCTGTCTGGGAGTTGAGTCATGGCTACTGGACTTCTTTTTTGAGAGATAGAAACGTTTCGCTGTTCATCCAAACAGCTTCATCGGTCTGAATACAGCTAGTGCAAGAGACCTTCTTATAGTCAGCTTGACCTCTTGTCCCCTTGTCTGATTGGCTCATAAGATGAACAAAGCCTGAATAGGCTCGTTAGGGAGACATTAGTGTCCATGGCCTTAAGGTAAACAATGGCCTAAGGTGCTGAAACCCATCAAGAATGGGTCGTTAGCTGTCAAGAATGGGTCGTTAGCTGTGACCTGGTGGTGAAGGCTCCTTGATTTGCCTGGGTACTGTGGAAAGTACAGCCTGGTAAGTAGCAGCTAGACTTTGCCGGAGCCCCCCACCTCTGTTGAGGGAGGGATTTTCAATGCTGACATGAATGGCTTCCCTTACTCCTCTCTCAAACCACCTCTCTTCTTTGTCTAATATGTGTACATCCTCATCTTTGAAAGAGTGGCCTTTTTCCTTCAAATGGAGGTGTACTGCTGATTCTGGTCCTGAGCTGTTACCTCTCCTATGTTGGGCCATTCTTCTGTTTAATGGCTGTTTAGTTTCTCCAATGTAGAGGTCTGAACACTCTTCACTGCATTGGACTGCATATACTATATTGCTCCTTTTATGGTTTGGTATCGGATCCTTTGGGTGGACAAGTCTCTGCCTTAGTGTGTTCATGGGTTTGAAATAAACAGGGATGTGGTGTTTGCCAAAAATCCTTTTAAGCTTCTCCGACACTCCCGCCATGTAGGGAATGACCAGGTTTTTCCGTCGGGTCTGGGTCTCAGACTGATCCCTTGTTCTTCTGGGATGGCCCACTGCTTTGTTGAAGGCCCACCTTGGATATCCACAGGCCTTAAGTGCTGTCTTCAGGTGCCTGTCTTCCTTCTTCTTGGCTTCTGAGGAGGTGGGGATGCTCTCTGCTCTGTGGCTTAGGGTCCTGATGACTCCTAGTTTGTGTTGTAATGGATGGTGGGAGTCAAACAGTAAGTATTGATCTGTGTGGGTGGGTTTCCTGTAAACTTCTACTCCTAGGCCACGGTCAGGTCTGATGATGACTGCACAATCCAGGAAAGCCAGCCTGTTGTCTTGGGTGTCTTCCCTAGTGAACTTAATATTAGGATCCACTGCGTTGATGTGGTCTGTAAAGGCCTGTACTTCCTGCGTCTTTATTTTAACCCAGGTATCATCTACATACCTGAACCAATGGGATGGTGTTGTCCCTGGGAAGGTGTTGAGTGCCTTCTTCTCCACTTCTTCCATGTATAGGTTTGCTACAATTGGTGACACTGGGGAACCCATGGCACAGCCATGCTTCTGTCTGTAGAAGTCCCCTCTGTACATGAAATATGTGGTGTTCAGACACAGGTCCAGGAGCAGGCCTATCTGGTCTGGGTTGAGGCGGCTTCTGGAGGTGAGGGTGCTGTCTTCTCTTAATCTTCTCTTTACCATTATTAGCGCATCAGTGGTAGGTATGCTGGTAAAGAGTGATGTAACATCAAAGGATACCATGGTTTCCTCTGTATCCAGTTTGAGCTCCCTGACTTTAGAAACAAACTCTTCTGAGTTGTGTACGTGGTGGTCCGTGTGTCCAACCAGTGGGGCTAGGATAGTTGCCAGGTATTTTGCGATGTTATAAGTCACTGAGTTTATACTGCTGACAATAGGTCTGAGGGGGATTCCTTGCTTGTGGATCTGTTTGGATGAACAGCGAAACGTTTCTATCTCTCAAAAAAGAAGTCCAGTAGCCATGACTCAACTCCCAGATAAACGCACCTGGATGACTGAGAATCTTCACAGACGTATTGCTATGCAATTTGGGGCAGATGCCCTGAAGTTCTTGCGAGAATATGAAAGAACAACAAGAAAAGTAGCAGACTACAAGAACCACTTACGTTTTAACTTGAGATGCAGACAACAAAGTCTCACCCCAACAAGCCTCCGCCTACAATCAACAGTAAGAAGCCATCGGGCTAACAATATCCTCCAGAGAGCTCAAGAACAACTTCTCAATGAGAGGATCAGACAAGTCCACTTTACCTTAGACACACTGCAACACAAAAAAGACCACATTCACCAAGAACTACTCTCCACCCTATCCAAACCAGCAGTGGATGCAGTCATAGAATTTGTCCAGAAAGCACAACTGGCTCAGCATTGCAAAGGCAAAGAGAGGCAAATGAAGAAGTTCGATCTTCTCCTCTGCCGGAAAGAGGCAGTTAAAGAGCTTGGCAGGAGGAAGAAGGATGAAGGGACCATGACAGGAGATGTAAAGGACAAATGGGTGAAGAACCTCTCAAACAGGGAACTCACCCAGACAGAGAGAGAGGTCCTATCCAAAGGCCTAAATTTTGCCATCACACCCAAACAGGTTCCTGTTGTGGATTTCATCACAGCGACAGAATCAGCCATCCACAGCAACAATCTGCCAGCAGCAGAAGCAGAACTACTCAGGATAAAAGTCTCTGCTGCATTATCCAGTGCTCAACCACCACCATCCAACCTCACCAGCCAAGAGAGAAGTGCTGTGACATCCCTCAGCAGGGATGAGAGCATAACAATTCTGCCTGCGGACAAAGGAAGGTGCACTGTCGTCCTCAATACGGTGGACTACACGAGAAGGTTATCACACTTTTAGATGATCAGCATACATATGAAAAACTAAGAAGAGACCCCACCAGCAATTACAAGAAGAAAGTAATAGAATGCTTAAAACGCTTGGAGCAGGAAAACGCAATTGACAGGGTGACCTACCACCGGTTATATCCCGGAGAGACAGTCCCCTGCTTTTATGGACTTCCCAAGATCCACAAGCAAGGAATCCCCTCAGACCTATTGTCAGCAGTATAAACTCAGTGACTTATAAGATCGCAAAATACCTGGCAACTATCCTAGCCCCACTGGTTGGACACACGGACCACCACGTACACAACTCAGAAGAGTTTGTTTCTAAAGTCAGGGAGCTCAAACTGGATACAGAGGAAACCATGGTATCCTTTGATGTTACATCACTCTTTACCAGCATACCTACCACTGATGCGCTAATAATGGTAAAGAGAAGATTAAGAGAAGACAGCACCCTCACCTCCAGAAGCCGCCTCAACCCAGACCAGATAGGCCTGCTCCTGGACCTGTGTCTGAACACCACATATTTCATGTACAGAGGGGACTTCTACAGACAGAAGCATGGCTGTGCCATGGGTTCCCCAGTGTCACCAAATGTAGCAAACCTATACATGGAAGAAGTGGAGAAGAAGGCACTCAACACCTTCCCAGGGACAACACCATCCCATTGGTTCAGGTATGTAGATGATACCTGGGTTAAAATAAAGACGCAGGAAGTACAGGCCTTTACAGACCACATCAACGCAGTGGATCCTAATATTAAGTTCACTAGGGAAGACACCCAAGACAACAGGCTGGCTTTCCTGGATTGTGCAGTCATTATCAGACCTGACCGTGGCCTAGGAGTAGAAGTTTACAGGAAACCCACCCACACAGATCAATACTTACTGTTTGACTCCCACCATCCATTACAACACAAACTAGGAGTCATCAGGACCCTAAGCCACAGAGCAGAGAGCATCCCCACCTCCTCAGAAGCCAAGAAGAAGGAAGACAGGCACCTGAAGACAGCACTTAAGGCCTGTGGATATCCAAGGTGGGCCTTCAACAAAGCAGTGGGCCATCCCAGAAGAACAAGGGATCAGTCTGAGACCCAGACCCGACGGAAGAACCTGGTCATTCCCTACATGGCGGGAGTGTCAGAGAAGCTTAAAAGGATTTTTGGCAAATACCACATCCCTGTTTATTTCAAACCCATGAACACACTAAGGCAGAGACTTGTCCACCCAAAGGATCCGATACCAAACCATAAAAGGAGCAATATAGTATATGCAGTCCAATGCAGTGAAGAGTGTTCAGACCTCTACATTGGAGAAACTAAACAGCCATTAAACAGAAGAATGGCCCAACATAGGAGAGGTAACAGCTCAGGACCAGAATCAGCAGTACACCTCCATTTGAAGGAAAAAGGCCACTCTTTCAAAGATGAGGATGTACACATATTAGACAAAGAAGAGAGGTGGTTTGAGAGAGGAGTAAGGGAAGCCATTCATGTCAGCATTGAAAATCCCTCCCTCAACAGAGGTGGGGGGCTCCGGCATAGTCTAGCTGCTACTTACCAGGCTGTACTTTCCACAGTACCCAGGCAAATCAAGGAGCCTTCACCACCAGGTCACAGCTAACGACCCATTCTTGACAGCTAACGACCCATTCTTGATGGGTTTCAGCACCTTAGGCCATTGTTTACCTTAAGGCCATGGACACTAATGTCTCCCTAACGAGCCTATTCAGGCTTTGTTCATCTTATGAGCCAATCAGACAAGGGGACAAGAGGTCAAGCTGACTATAAGAAGGTCTCTTGCACTAGCTGTATTCAGACCGATGAAGCTGTTTGGATGAACAGCGAAACGTTTCTATCTCTCAAAAAAGAAGTCCAGTAGCCATGACTCAACTCCCAGATAAACGCACCTGGATGACTGAGAATCTTCACAGACACAAATATCTGATATGCAAAACTTGGAAAAGCTGTTTTTTCAGATCCAAACTCCCACTACAATGATGCTTGCTGGGAGATCTTGAATACACATATACACTATGTGTGTACACATAAGCACAAAAGTAATGTTTCAAAACCATGCAAGTGTTCATGATACTTCTTATTGAGGTTTCTATACCTCCCCTATACCTCCTCCTATTTGGTTCTTCCTTGCTTTACAGGACCTGGGGGAGCTGAGTGTATATTCTAGATCTGCCCCCTTCACTCCCAAAGTTCTTATCTTGTGAGACAATTTTTTTAAAATGTACAGTTAACTATGTTTGTCTGAAAATTTTTCCACACCAATGAAAACCCTGATAAGGCAGGCCCTCTGATTATGTGGATTCTCTGTGGAATACAATTATCGTTCCTTGCCAGATGTTCTCCAGAGGCAAAGGGAAGTTAGAGGTGGAAGATGCAGGGTGCAGTGTACATTTCTGGCTTGTATAGACCATAATATAACAGAATATCCTTGGTTATGAAGCTACAATCATCTTCCCATTTACCATACCAAATCCTGTGTTTTACTGAGTTTAGGTGAAAATGGGGGGGGGGGGGAGAGATCCAAGAGGCATACCAGGGCTCCTCAACCATTTGGGAGCCTCAGCGAAATCATATATCTTTTGAAGCCACGTGGAAGTTTTGCCATCTGTAGATTTCATCTCTTTCTTCTGATGAGAAAAACACACACATAGCGTATAGCAGTTTGTAGGGGCTGTAATCTCAGCTGGATTTTTGTTAATTTAAGGCAACCCCCCAAGAAGACATATCAACTCAGATTGATAAAATATGCTAAAACATCTGTCACAAGCAGATGATAGCATTCCTTCAATTTTGTTTCTATTATCTTTTCTATTAGCAGGCAGTAAAACTGACGGACTGGATTTTTTCATTAAACAACGAATGAACATATGAGGCTATAGATTGTCTTTACAAAAGTGTTTAGTGCTGATAAATGAGCACTTGCCAGTCTCCACCAGAGTGGTAATACAACAAAATGTAGTTGCCCTTCTTATTTTCTTAGCTGGCTTGATGTTTTACCATCAATATGCAGAGAAAGAATGGTGTATGACACGGGCCAAAAACGTGTTTGGATGAACAGCGAAACGTTTCTATCTCTCAAAAAAGAAGTCCAGTAGCCATGACTCAACTCCCAGATAAACGCACCTGGATGACTGAGAATCTTCACAGACACAAATATCTGATATGCAAAACTTGGAAAAGCTGTTTTTTCAGATCCAAACTCCCACTACAATGATGCTTGCTGGGAGATCTTGAATACACATATACACTACGTGTGTACACATAAGCACAAAAGTAATGTTTCAAAACCATGCAAGTGTTCATGATACTTCTTATTGAGGTTTCTATACCTCCCCTATACCTCCTCCTATTTGGTTCTTCCTTGCTTTACAGGACCTGGGGGAGCTGAGTGTATATTCTAGATCTGCCCCCTTCACTCCCAAAGTTCTTATCTTGTGAGATTTTTTTTTTTAAATGTACAGTTAACTATGTTTGTCTGAAAATTTTTTCCACACCAATGAAAACCCTGATAAGGCAGGCCCTCTGATTATGTGGATTCTCTGTGGAAGACAACTATCGTTCCTTGCCAGATGTTCTCCAGAGGCAAAGGGAAGTTAGAGGTGGAAGATGCAGGGTGCAGTGTACATTTCTGGCTTGTATAGACCATAATATAACAGAATATCCTTGGTTATGAAGCTACAATCATCTTCCCATTTACCATACCAAATCCTGTGTTTTACTGAGTTTAGGTGAAAATGGGGGGGGGGGGAGACATCCAAGAGGCATACCAGGGCTCCTCAACCATTTGGGAGCCTCAGCGAAATCATATATCTTTTGAAGCCACGTGGAAGTTTTGCCATCTGTAGATTTCATCTCTTTCTTCTGATGAGAAAAACACACACATAGCGTATAGCAGTTTGTAGGGGCTGTAATCTCAGCTGGATTTTTGTTAATTTAAGGCAACCCCCCAAGAAGACATATCAACTCAGATTGATAAAATATGCTAAAACATCTGTCACAAGCAGATGATAGCATTCCTTCAATTTTGTTTCTATTATCTTTTCTATTAGCAGGCAGTAAAACTGACGGACTGGATTTTTTCATTAAACAACGAATGAACATATGAGGCTATAGATTGTCTTTACAAAAGTGTTTAGTGCTGATAAATGAGCACTTGCCAGTCTCCACCAGAGTGGTAATACAACAAAATGTAGTTGCCCTTCTTATTTTCTTAGCTGGCTTGATGTTTTACCATCAATATGCAGAGAAAGAATGGTGTATGACACGGGCCAAAAACGTGCTGAGAGATTTAGACCATCTTGGGAGCATGTGGTGAAACCACAAGAGAGCAGGAAATGGCAGGGTTTGAAATTAGAAGGATAAGAGTTTTATACAGATAATTAAAACAATATGAATCAATAATTAAATAAAAAAACTACAAAAATATTCAACTCTGGAACAAAATTATTAAGTGGTATTAGGAGAAAGTGGAGTTTATAACCGTGTATGACATCCTGTTGCTTAAGTGTATCATATAAGACTGGTTATGTCATCTGTAGGGGCAATTTTTCTGGAATTAAACTTTTCCAAATTATTTATGAAAGCTCTCAAGTTGCCCAGGAAATCCCTCTCATCATTGGGAGTCTATGAAACCTTTGGGACAGGAGGAGGAAGTCTTTACTTACTGAAAGCCATTTCCTCTACCTGCCAATGTTTTTGGTAATTGAAACTTCCTCCTGACCTTCTGCAGTTGCCACAGCTTCCTCAAAGTGAAAGGGATTAACTAGGGGCCTAGGGATGGGAACTTCAGGAAAAAAACACCATAGCAATATTTAATAAAAAAAAATCATTGCTGCATCAAACTTATGTGGTGAAAGTTACAACAACAGGATTTCAGCCAGTGATTGTTTAATTCTTAATTCTTAAGGTGCAGCTTCTTAAGGATTCCAACGTTGCTTCTTAAGGAATTGTTTCTCAAGAATTTGATGACAATGGCACACCTGGTCATTTCAAGGTTTCATGACCGCTTTTACTTTTTCATATATACAAGCATAAACATGACAGAGCTGGAATTAAAACAACAACAACCCTGTACTATGGAATTGCAGGGGAGGTATACAAAACTGAGGCAGAATAATGTGTCTTTGGCATTGGATGCCTGCATCTGGAGTTACAGGAATTCCATCTACCTCCCTTTGTGCAAATCATGTTTCCTGGACTTCAACAGTGGGACTAGGCTGTCCTGCAAACAACTGGAAAGGGCTTATGCCTCTATTCCAATTTGGCATGAAGGAAACAATATACAGGAGGACGATGCCTATGTTGTCTACTGCTCCGGTGCTGTCTTGCTTCCCTTACACACCCTCATGTGCTATTGACTGGGACAAATCCACTCCTTCCCTTAAGAAATCAAGGCTCCCACACAGATGTTTTTAATTCCACCCAGATGGTTGTCCTCCCCCCCCCCTCAGAGCAGTTGCTTATATCTGGGTAATCTAGGGAAGAAAAGGAACTGCCAGGGGACTAGCAAAGATCCAATTTTTGTATCTCATGGCATGGATGTTACTTTTCAGTTGAAAAATCACAATTAGAAATGGATTTTGGAAACTGCTGACACTAATCAGAGAATCATGACAAACCAAAGAATTCATCTACCTGAAAAGTGGGCTAATTCATTCCTTTGAAGAGACTCTCAGCAATAAATAGTGTCCTCTCTGTGCTGTAAAAGCTTTGCTGTTTTTCCATCAAAATCTGCCATAGTATAAAGTACTTAGCTCAGAGATGGTGTGTAGCAGCTTTCAATTTAGAATACCTCAAAGGGGATGACTTGAAAAGGCCATCCCATCTGCTTTGAATGATGAAAAAAGCTACCTTTGACTTTAAGGGATATGGTGTATCAGCTGGAAAGCCACAGCCCTGTCTGAAAAGCATTAAAGCAAAATATACTGTATAGAGATTGTATATAGATGAGGACTATGGGGCCCTTCATCTGTAGATGGACCCCTCAACATTGGCTGTGCTTCCTTAGCAATATGGCAGCTGCAGACCAATAACAGCTGCAGGGCCACACATTAATCCCCAACCCTTACCTACCCTTGCTTTGGATTTAGATTGAGATGTCAATTAGAAAAATAATGTTTGACTTAAAACTGGAAATATAATCAGAACAGCCAAAAATATTCTTCTTGAATGCTGTAATTCATTCAAATAGCAAATATGTTGATATTATGACACATACTGCAACAATGCTGTTTTAAAAGCATGTATTACTTCCTCCAAGTGTTATACAAAGGGCAGAAGTTTTGTTAATCAAATTTTCTGAAGACGAAAGCAGAGCTCCTTTAGGATTTATGGATTTATGGACAAGAATGGTGTATGCTCCATGAATTGGAACATCTAGCTGCAGAATCAGGGATTGAGAATTTCATTCTCCACTATGCCTCCTGGAAGAGCCAGCCTGTGTAGCCTAGAGCAAACTGTAGTTAATCAAGAGTCCCCAATCTGGGAAAAGTGAACCATGTCTAAGTACTGTATACCGAGAAAACCCTAAGAAGGCTTCTTATAAGTCAGGAATGACTTGACAGCTCCAGTCTCTCTTGCCAACCCCCATCTCTATGTAGGTATATACATGTGTGAGTATGTTCCCTAAACTAACTAGTTCTAGTCTATTTCTATCTCTAACTGTGTGCAACACAGTCATTCTTAGTGTTTAGGTATAATGAATTATTTGATAATTCATTTCACAAATTTCAAATCTATGTTATACTCTAGCGCTGAACCAGAAAGAGAAAAGAAGACAGCCATGTTGGCTTTTCAAATTTCAACTCTGCCAAATTGAAGGTTAGCACTGGTAGGCAAGAACATGAATTATTTTTGTATTAAGTATTTTCTCTGATCTTGCTTTGACATAAAGATGATTTGCACCTGTGCAATTTATGCAAATATAACTGATAGCTTAATCAAGTAAAATCTAATGACTAATCCATTAAAACCACTGAAATCAGTTTCATTCTTACTACACATATACAGCAAGAACCCCATAGGTATTTTGTCTTTGTTTTCAGCAGTGTTGCATCCATGTAGATACTTGGGTGGTGAGTCCCAATGCAGACCTAGAAAAAAATATGTGAAGCATTTAAAATCAAATATCTAACTTTATTGAGAAAGGTACCTTTAAGATAGAAAAGTGGGCGGACGGGTGGCGGCGGCAGTGGGTGGGCGGTGGCGGTGGGCAGGCGGGCAGCGGGAGCGGGTGGGCGGCGGCGGTGGGGGCATGGGCAGGTGGCGCCCCCTTTCCATTTTGGCAACCCCTCTCCATTTTGGCACCCCCTCTCCATTTTGGCACCCTAGGCAACTGGCTAGTTTGCCTTAATGGACGCGCCGGCCCTGCCTGCCAGTTAGACTTAACAATATTGGGCTAGATGGGCCACAATATATTATATATTATTGTAAGGCAGCTTTCTCTATTCCTGTATTAAAAACTAGTTTTGTCTTTGGTGTAGTTCAAGGCTAAGGAAAAACAAAAATTAGTATGATGTTATAATTTAAGTTCACGTGACATTTATTGTGCTGCATAACATGGCATTACTGCAGCATACCAAGTGAATTCAATGATAGTAAGCAAATCCTTGTATGTTTGTGTAAAGGTGTGGCCAACATATGAAATAGCAAGAGTAGGATGCAGTAAGATGGAGCAGAGCTTCAAAGAGTTTCTTTTCTGAACCACCATACCCAGAATCTCCATCGCATATGGGCACTGGGCATGTTGATTAAGACATTCTGGTAACTATAGTCCAAAATAGCATTGCCAAGTTGTGGGGCTTGTGCATTCTTGCCATACTTATAAAAACAAGGACCCTTTGTAGTAAGACAAATTGTTGTGGAAAACAATAGTCATGAATTAGAATGTCAGCTCAGCAATGTCAGTCGTCGAATGACTCAGGAGCACTGCCTGTGGTTGGGGGGGGGGATAACATTGCAAATAAAGATGGGCACGAAATGAATTTCTAATTCATTTTGTTATTCATTATTCATTTCATTCCCTAAAACCACTCTGGAAGAGAAATGAAACGAAACAACACAGAAATTTCTGTTTCATTCTGTTCCATTCCGTTTCTCCATAGGAATGCCCATGCAATACATTCCCATGGGGAAAACCCCACAGTTCCCCCATACTGCGATCATCTGTAGCGCGGGCTGGGGGCCATGCTACAGCTGATCAGGGCTTTTGAAAAAAGGCCTGATCAGCTGTAGTGCGGGGGCCCTGCTGGGCGCTTGCAGAAATAAAAAAAAAAAAAAATATTTTTTTTTTTAAAAAAAGCACCGAACATGGGGCCCTTGCTAGAGCTGGTCGGGGCTTTTTTAAAAAAGCCCTGATCAGCTCTAGCAAGGCCCCCTTGCTTGGTGTGTGCAGAAATAAAAAAAAACAACAAAAATAAAAATAATTTTTAAAAGGGCTGAGCACAGGCCCTGGCTAGAGCTGGTCAGAGCTTTTTTTTTTTAAAGCCCTAATCAGCTGTAGTGCGGGCCACCTGCTGGGTGCTTGCAGAAATACAATATAAATCTAAATATAAATAAAATTTAAAACAGTGCTGAGCACGGGGCCCTCACTAGAACTGGTCGGGTCTTTTTTATAAAAAGGCCTGATCCGCTGTAGTGTGGGGCCCTTTCTGGGTGCTTGCAGAAATAAAAAATAAAAATAAAAATAAAAATAAATTAAAAAGCACTGAGCATGGGGCCCTCAATAGAGGTGGTTGGGGCTTTTTTTTTAAAGCCCTGATTAGCTGTAGTGCGGTCTCCCTGCTGGGCGCTTGCAGAAATAAATATAAATATAAATATAAATATAAATATAAATATAAATACCGTAATCGAGAGGATAATCGAGACACGGAGGAGATCGCCAATTACGAACTGAAAGTTTGTAAATGCATAAAATACCTAGGGATACTTTTAGATAAAGACTTCAGCAAAACGAAAGAACGAAATTACACAAAAAAAAGGAAGAGATTAGAAATAAATTACAAAATTATTCCAAATTAAACTTATCATGGTTTGGTAGAATAGCAATGGTAAAAATGAAAATACTTCCTAAAATTAATTTTCTTTTTAGAATGTTACCTATTCAATACACAGAAACTGAAATTAAAGTCTACCAAGATCTTATAAATAAATTCTGCAATGGTGGAAAAAAAGCAAGAATAAATAAAAGCTTATGGTACAGATCTCAAAAAGAGGGAGGTATAGGCATACCTAATCTTAGAATTTATTACATAGCTAATCATCTTAGTTCCCTGGGGGAAATACTATTTAAACCTCAAAAACTAATATGGTGGGAACTTCAATCAGAGGAGCTAAATGAAGATATAAATAAATATGTGTTTAGTTTCCCCCAAAAAAGGAAAAGTTACCCAATTAAAAACCCTCTTCTAAGTTCCCTATTGCTCACTTGGAAAAAGTATGGAAAGAAATTGATACAGGAAGGTTCCCTGCTTGGCGCGGTGATCGATCAGATAAATTTCCCCACGAACATGAAAAAATTGGGAGACTTATTTAAATTAAGGAAATTGGCAAGATTAAAAGATTGGATTAAAAAGATGACATCAAAACAAGAAATTAAACGCATTCTGCAAACTCAGGAATTGTCCTGGTTGAATTACGCTCAGTTAGAAAGCTGGACGAAAGAATGGACTAGGAGAAATATACAACTTAGAGGATTTACAAAATTTGAGCAATTTCTGACAACATACGAATCAGAGAAAGGAAATACAGGGAAAGGAGCAGTTGGTAAATTATATAAAATAATTCAAGATTCATTCGAGAATAGGGAACAGGGCACAATAAGAGAGTTATGGAAACAAGACATAGAGAAATAAATAAATAATGATGAATGGAAAAGAATTTGGAATTTGAGGATTTTACGGTCATTATCAGTCAGAATAAAAGAAAACTACTTCAAACTAGTTTTAAGATGGTATATGACTCCAGTCAGAATGAATAGAATGAATCCAAAATATTCTAAGCTCTGCTGGAAATGCGAAAAAAAGATAGGTACTTATTTTCACTTGTGGTGGGAATGTGAAATAGTTCAAAAGTTTTGGCAAGGAATTATTGAGGAGATGAGAGAAACACTACAAACTGATATTAAATGTGTACCTGAAATTGCTTTGTTATCATTACCATCTATTAATGAATATGATGTGAAAACTAAAGAATTAATAGCAAATCTTATGACAGGAGCTAGACTGATTATTGCTAGGAACTGGAAACTGAAATCAGACCTTAAAATTGCTGAATGGTATAAGGAAGTGTGGGACATAGCACTAAATGATAAACTATCTTGTAATATAAAAGTTTTGCGAGGTGAAATAAAAAAAGATATCTTCTATGAGGTTTGGGGGAAATTTATAGATCATGTTCTATTAAAAAGGAAAGGGATACAACCAACTTATAACCCAACACAGTTCTGGCGTAAAGGACCTTAAGAAGCCTATTGGAAAAAAAAGAAAAAAAAAAGATGAAGAAGAAAGAGAAGATGCAAGAATACTGGACGGTTTCTTGGGGGTGGGGGGCACTTTGTATTGTTTATGATTGTCTATTCCTTTTTTTATATAATTGTTTTTCATTGTTATTTTGTCTTTCTTTATGTTCAATAAATAAAAATTATTAAAAAAATATAAATAATATAAATATAAATATAAATATAAATATAAATATAAATATAAATATAAATACCGTATATACTCGAGTATAAGTCGACCCAAGTATAAGTCGAGGCCCCTAATTTAACCCCCCAAAACTGGAGAAACATATTGACTCGAGTATAAGGCTAGGGTGGGAAATGCAGCAGGGCCTGGCGGCTTTTCCTTTGTGAGCTGGGGGAGTGGTGTGTGAGGTTTAAAATAACTTTTAGCCACTGATGCAAGTGCTTGGGTCAGTGGCTAAAAGTCATTTTAAACATCGTGTGCCGCTCCCCTGTGATGCAGAGGGGGGTCATGAGAAGCGGCATGCAATGTTTAAAATGACTTTTAGCCACAGATAACTTGCCTCAGTGGCTAAAAATATTGACCCGAATATAAGCCGAGGGCCCCCCCTTTTCAGCCCAAAATTAGGGCTGAAAAACTAGGCTTATATTTGAGTATATACAGCATATATTTTTTAAAAAGCACCAAGTACGGGGCCATGCTAGAGCTTGTTGGGGCTTTGTTAAAAAAGCCCTGATCAGCTGTAGTGTGGGTCCCCTGCCGGGCACTTGCAGATATAAATAAATAAATAAATAAATAAATAAATAAATAAATAAAAAAAAGCACAGATGAGGCTGGGAAGTTAAAAAAAAATAAAAAAAATTAAACGAAATAAATTACGAAATTTTTTTTTAAAAATAATCATTTTGTAATAAACAAAATGAACTGGGGCGGGAGAGAAATGAAAAACGAAATGAAACACCATTTTGGTGTTTCATGCCCATCTCTAATTGCAAATGACAGTATACCCTGATAAATCTCAACAACTGAAGTTCATACTTCATATCTTAATGGCAGGATTGAAAATAACAATGCAGTGTCTGGCACAGTGAAAAAACAGTGCCAGGATCTTAATCAAACCGTTTGTGTCTATGAAGAAGAGGGAAGAGAAAAGACATTGAAATCAAGGTTTGGTTAAAGCCAAGCCCTTAGAATGAATATCAATAAACAATGTATTTTCAAGGAATCTGATGAATTGTGAGGCTGCCACGATTTTGGGTGCTGACATTTCGAGCTATGTTTCTCTGTAGATATTCCATTCCTCAGGCATTGTCCTGTCTTTTTTTCATCTGATGCACAGGAAGTGGGTTCTAAAAAAATCATTGGTTTTGGTGTGATTCATTCTAAATTCTATTCACATGGAAGTTAAAAACAATGGATCGGTTCATTATAAAAGCCTATTTAGTTTTCTCCAACTGGCAAGGAATTCTTTATTTAAAAATGAAGATGTTCCTTTGACATGAGGAGGCAGTTTCTCTGTTAAGAATGGTTGAGAACCCTCTTTTTCTGTAAGTACAGATTAGAATAGTTTTTTTTTTTTTTTAAAGGAAGCGTTTTCTGTGGTTTGGTTACTATAACCTCTTAATGGTCTTAATATTGAAATCAGGGAGCGTAAGAGTCTAGAATTAGCCATTTACATTCTGAGTGGTTGTTACAACAGTTGCTGGATTTAAATTATTTATGCAAAGACTCAAACACTATTATTCTGTTCAGCAGCGGAATAATTCCATGTGAAACTGGGGAATGGCTTCTTGCCCTGCAAAAATCTTTCTTTTCAAATAGCTGTATTAAAAAAAAACCTTACTCACACACACACACAATGCAGACAACACATTACAGTGGAGTTACACTTACTTTTAATAGATTATCTGCTTTGTGTGATGGTGGAGGATTCTGCCACCCAAATAAGTTGTCCCTTCAGTGAACACTTCTTGTCATCTATATTGTGGGTATTTCAAGGGGATAAAAGGGGCTTTAAGGCACTGTGCTTTCCTGGTAATGGAAATCTGTTTCTAAACAGAAGCAAAGAGAAGACGACTGAGAAGTCCCTGTTTGTACTGAATCCAGCTTTTTGCAGTAGAAATAAAACCTCAAACCACAATAAAAGAAGGAATGGGTTTCAGTCTAATAGAGTAAAAAGTAAACTCAGGGGGTGTATTTACAAATGCAATGTGATTCTGAGGAGGGAAATGAAGCATCATAAGAAAAGTTTTCTTCTTAAATTTAAGAAAAAGAATGCTGGTGTTAGTTATAATAATGAGGATAATGACGACTGGTACAACTGGAACTCATTCTGGCCCACTCATGAGAAAATATAAAATTACATTTTAGGTTATATTTTCTGTGATGAGTTGTTACATTGCAATTGGTTCATTGGTATTGCAGCTTGCAAGATAAATTTCCTATTGGAGTCAGCAGCAGCTGTACAAGGATTATTTGGGTGGGGAGACTGAAGAAGGAAAACTGCTAATCTCCTTCCACCACATCTTGTTGTCATTCTGGCTCAGGTCCCCCTGTGGCTTCCATTTACCTATTTTCTAAGTGATTTCATAACTGCTTCTTGTGTAAATAATATTATGTCTATCCCTTAGCCCAAAGGGGATGCATCTTTTGGAATACATTTTACTTAATTGCTTCTTCTGGCCAATTGCCTCCAATGTGTTACTGTAATACACAACAACCTTATGTATCGAAACATAAGGAATAAATGGAACACGTTTGAAAAAGAAAATTGGTGCTTTTTCATTTGAGGGGCCAGCATTTTTTTTAAACTTCAAATTGTACAGGATAATATTATTTATAAAGTTAAATACAAAAATAAAAAAGAGAGAATATTAAAAGGAAAAACACATATTATTATACTTGGTCCAGTTTCAGGTTTTCTTTGGGTCCTCATTCAGTCATACTGTTCTATAAAATTACTTTCTAAAACTGTTTGATGATGCTTTTGTAATCTACATGCCAGTTCCAAGAGAGTCATCAAATCTATCAATCTATTAGTTCCCACAACAGTCTTTATGTGAGATTCGTGTTTTTCTCTTTCTGGACATTTTGCCTGGCATTTAGATAACCCATCTTCCATTGTGATTTGCTCTCCTCCATTTGTGTAGTTGAGATGTATAAAGATTTGTTTTACTCAGTGGGTGCTTGGACTTCTTGTGCTGGCTTCTAGCATGCTGTTGTCCATTCCAATCAACTGGGTACAGCTGTGCATTGTAAGCTACCCAATAGACATGGGAACGACTTGGCGAAATTCTCGTTTCCATTTCCATTCCTCGTTTCCATTACGCAACGGAAACGGTAACGACAATTAAGCCGTCAGAACTTGAACTCGAACCGATAAAAGAAAAATTGGGTCTGATTTGTCGTTGTCGTTCATGGCATCGCGGCGATCGCGCAATGCCAAGCGGCACAGAAAAAAAGTTAAAACAAAAACAAAACCTGATTCCCGGCCAAAAAAGCAGGCGAAAATATGCCTGCCTCAGTGAGGGCACCTACTAGAGGGGTGGTTTCTTGGGGGGGGGGTCCCAGCCTCCCCCCCTCTCCTGTCCTGGGCTGCTCTGGTGGGGGGCATCCTCGTCGTCTCGCCATGCCATGCGGTGCGGGGCGATCCAAAATGGCGACCGCAATATTTTTTTTGAAATTGTGGTCCAAAAACCCACCAAAGCACCACACAGAAACATGCGAAAATTAGGTATTTTAACTGCCTGAATTTTTACAGTAGCAGCAGTGGGTTTTTCTTGCAATAAACGTCTGTCTCCAATCCCATTGATTTTATTTTATTTTTATTTTTATTTTTATTTTTTTACACCTGCACAATGATGGGCTGGCCATGGGATGGGACCATGCAAATTTTTGGAGCCATTCCACCAATCGCATGGCCACTTGGCCAGGTTTTGACTGAGACTTCTGGGATTTGCCAGTCTGGCATAAAAAGCCCACTATAACCCTAGCCCTAACCCTAACCCTAACCCTAATCCATACGCCAGTACACTGTCCTTCTTAGTGGGTCAGAGGCACCAAGAGGTGCAGCCCACTAACTCACCCTAACCTTACCCGTAATAACCCTAAGCCTAGCCCTTGCCCTAACCCCAACCCTAAGCCAGATATGTACTCGCATTGCACTTCATGCAAGTACACTTCCCTTCTTAGTGAGCCAGAGGGCACCCAGCAGAGGCATTCTTCTCTCACCTCGCTCACCAGTCCAAAGTTCCAAAAAACTCTGTACACCAGTATGCTGTCCTTCTTAGTGAGCTAGAGGCACCCAAAAGAGAGGTGCCTCTTCCAGTGCCACTTGGTACGCAATGGCTACATGGTCATGTACCCTTCCTTTTCCCTTTGTAGGGGGCCAGAGGAGGCATCCACCCCAGAGAGGTGCCTCCAGGAGCCTGCTAAATGCCTTCCCTTCGTAGCGGGCCAGAGGAGGCACCCACCCCAGAGAGGTGCCTACAGGAGCCCGCTACCCTACCCCCCTAAACCAGTACTAACGACAGACGACAAACGAAATGACAAATTTTTGAAAAATTTCGTGACAAACGGAAACGAGCCGAAACGGGCCGGCTCCAACACATGACAACTCGAAACGTCATTTTTCCTGGTCGTGCCCATCTCTACTACCCAATAAACATTGGATCCCTCCTGCATCGTTCCCTCACCAGTCCCCTTTCAGGCAATTCCAAACTTCGTCCCTCCTGATGTTTTGGACCACAACTCCCAGAATTCTAAGCTTAGACTGCCAGTGGCAAAGGACTGTGGGAGCTGTGGTCCAAAACATCTAGAGGGTCAAAGTCTGGACATGCCTGCCTTAGATGGTTTTAAGCTTCAGAGTCAGCTACTCTTTCCCAACTTTTATCTCCAGTGAGCAGTATGTCTGTGAAGATTCTCAGTCATCCAGGTGAGTTTATCTGGAAGTTGAGTCATGGCTACTGGACTTCTTTTTTGAGAGATAGAACGTTTCACTGTTCATCCAAAAAGCTTCATCGGTCTTGATGAAGCTGTTTGGATGAACAGCGATACATTTCTATCTCTCAAAAAAGAAGTCCATTAGCCATGACTCAACTTCCAGATCTCCAGTGGGCAGTTCCACAAACTGCATACTTGTGGGTGTGGCACCACTCAGAGATGTAGGGTGATAGCCTTTATGAATGACAGTACAAGGGTCCTCCTTCTCTGGGACCACTGTACTCCAACAATGAGGCTGCCCAATTCCACCAGCTGTGTTGGGCTGGAATGAGATGCCTCTCTGAACTTGTGTGTTTACATGGCTTTTAGCTCAAGTGGGTATTGTTCCAACTACAGCAGTGTGGTAGATTTAGAAAGGAGGATTTTACCATACACTTTCTGCCATTCCTCTGCACCTCTATTTCTTTAGCGCTTGGCAAATTTATACAAGTCCTCAGTTCTGTAGTGCTTGACAAATTCATGAGGACAGTTTAATTATCTATATTAGTTCATGGGGAAAATAAAACACTAACATACAGAAACTGGTGAGTTTTTTAAATGTGTGGAATGTGATAGGTCTTTAAGGCGACTTGGTCTTAGCTTTATAATTAACTACTGAAAAATCACCAAACATTCATTCTTTTTTGGTATCAGGGTATGGCACAATTTAAAATTATGGCCATATGTGAAATATAGGAAAAATTAAAAACAAATTAAAATTCTAAGATAATTGGACTATTTGTACAAAAGATCTATCATATTTATAGTGCAACACTTCTGGATGTAAAGGGTTAGCCAGTTGTACTCACAATGCTTTGCTCCTCTTCAGGGAGACACCTTTTGTGTCTCCCATCTTGACCGTAATGGACTACTATTTACAAAACTCTTTAGACTCAACTTTAGAATCAATCCAATTGACTTCAATGAGATTTATTTGTGTGGCCAGTATCCAATCACTACCATGATTAAAGGTTATTTGGAAAGTATTTTGAGAAGAGAGCTGCCTTATCTGCTGTTTCTGCTAATTATTCTACTATATATATTCATGTTCAACTGAAAGAGCCATCCATGATTTTAAAACTGTTGTTGACAGTGTTAGTGGGAGGCGGGTACTGCCAAGAGAAGCTTTGGCGGATTTCTATGTTTGGGATTATAGATTGGTTGGGTTATGAAAATAAAGAGGATTGAACGTGATTAACCTTTTTTCAGGTTAATGCCTTTATACAGCTTTCAATTTATATTCTAAACATGATTCAACTCATATGACCTTAGAATGTTTTGCTTACTTTCCTTTACTAACCTGCAGTTCTATTATGGAAACAGAAACTTTCGTTCATGAACAACTAAGTATGTTTTGGAACTAGTGATACGGATAATATCATCCTGCAAGACTCAGATAAATATATTACCTACGGATCTCTATTTACTCTGGCAGCTTATTCTGCTTGAAACATGTCCACTGATATTAGATATAGCCTAACTCCCACTGTACTGTTGTACTAGGAGTGTATTTCAAGATGTGTTAGATATGTTTGTTTGCCTTCTGTGATTTGTGTCCTCTTAGAATGTTCAACAGTACATGCAATACATTTTGCCACCAGCAGTTATCTTGATAGATGTATCCTCAAAGGCTTTCATTGCCAGGATCTGTTAGCTGTTGTGAGTTTTTTGGGCTGCTTGGACGTGTTCTGGATGTTTTTCTTCCTGACATTTTGCCAGACTCTGTGGCCAGCATCTTCAAAGGGCAAGGAGCTCAGGGAACTAGGGGTTCTCTATACCCCAGAGCACAGAGAGAACGCCTAGTTCCCTGAGCTCCTTGCCTTCTGAAGATGCCGGCCATAGAGTCTGGCAAAACTTCAGGAAGAAAAACTTCCAGAACACAGCCAAGTAGCCTGAAAAACCATAAGAGTTATCTTGATAGAGATCTTCAGTTTCACAAAAATACCACTGTTATTTTTATGCTAGTAAAACTGATTCAGTTAGTGCTGTCACAAATAAACTATGGATAGTGTTTATTTCTGCATCACCTTTCAAATACATCAACCGAGTAGGGATAGAATCAAGCTAGAAAACAGCAATTTGGCACCCATGCCATAGATTCACCAACACTGGTATAGGGCATTTAACTAAGACCTCCTCCTCCTCTTCCTTCTATAGTAATTACGATAGAATTGTCATAATTACTGGAGACATATACTTTTTATACAGCTTCATACTCACCACCACATTAACTCTTCTGCCGTTAAGCTACATTAGGGAAGCCATATTAGAACTAAGCTTTGAGTTTTGTTTGTGGCAAAGAGAAGCTGTACAAATTGAGCAATTACTTGATAATATCAGCAGAGCCAGGGCTTGCAACCCAGCCCAAAGAAAATACACATCACGAAAGATAAAGCACACATTATATTTTATCATTGAGCCCTTTGATAGTTCCACCATGGAAAAAGGTTTTTCATTTTCATTTTCTTATTTTCCTTTTTTTCCTTTTTCTTCTTTCAAAAGCACTTAATATACTGTTAAAAATGTTTGGACAATGTGCTGCCAGAAAAATGGAAGGCGATCTTGCAACCTAGCCCAAAGAAAATACATATCATGAAAGATAAAGCACATCTTATTTATGTGCAGAACTGATTAGGATGCTTTGAACACCCTTCTCCCTTTCTGTTTTTTATTGGACTACTGGTGACAGAATATGTTTCCCTGGTCAGATAGCAGGAAGAACTCTAACTTTTCCTCCCTTCTTTGCTTTCCAAAGAATAACTTGTTCTAAATTGCTCCACTTGAAGGATCATGAAGGATCAATTGCTTTTACTTGGGGAAAAATAGCACTGTGCTGTATTTCCATCAGCTCCAAGTGTCTCACCTAGTGCTGCTATTTGAGGGGAGAAGAAAACATTTGTGAAAATGTGTGCCTTCCTCTCCTTTCCAGCATTGTTGCTTCTGTTGAAAGCCAAGGGGGCCATATTCTTCTCCAGTCTAAGGAGTTGGATGGATCTTCCTCTTGTTATTTCAACAGATAAGTCTCTTGCATTAGAATGCATTGCTCCAATGGAAGGAAAGGCACTGCAGAAGAACATCATTTAGATGCACACTGGAAAGTGCATTGCACTGCTGATCTCATTCCTATGTAACTGCCTGCTTTCAGTGATGGATGTAAATCCTAGTGTAAAGGTGGCTCAGGTTGGTAGCAATGGGCAAATCACTTATTCTCCCCCCCCCTTGCAAACAGCTTTGCAACCTTTTTCAAAGCATTGTGAAGAATCTCACAACCTTTAGCAACCATAATTTCTAGGGGCTAGAAATATACAAAATACCATCCCTGCTTTTGGACAGCACTTGCAAGCATATGGGTCTAAGATAATTACAACATCCTTTCACATTGGCAAGAACTTTAGAATATGATGCTTCCAGGCAAAAGGAGATGGCAGGCCCACTTTCAAATTTCCAGTTTTCTGTAAAACTCACAGGCTGGCTGTAGGTCACACACTAATACTACTCAGCCATAGGTGATGGTGACTATAAAATCAAAGACACATAACCATTCTTTGGTGGAAAGACAGAGTATCCATTGCACAAGTCAAATGATCATAATAGTAATTGATTTTATTACAATTTTATATACTATTTGTTTAATTTTAAATATTTATATATTTCTTGTGTTTAGCTTTTAAGTACTGTTCTATAATACAAGCCACCTTGGGTCCTTGCAAAGAGAAAGGTGGAATAGATAGAAACAAGCAAGCAAACAAACAAACAAATCACATCAATTGATGTGACCTACCTACCTACCTACTACCTACCTACCTATATATATATATATATGTTTTCGTAGATTTTCACGGGTATAGGTATGCATGTTAGGGTGGATTCGGGTTTCTTCCCGTGTAGAAATCTGGTTGTTTTGGCGACGTTTCGACGAGGTCTCACTCGTCATCTTCAGGCTGGTGTTCTGGCTTCTTTCTTCTTGAAGCAAAGCGTGATCTCAGTTGAAGTCCTTCAATAAATACTGCTGGGGGTGTGTGGTTTGCTTGACAAACTGAACAACTTCCTCACACATCTCAACAGCCTACACCCCAAAATACAATTCACTATGGAAATAGAAGCCAACAACCAACTTCCCTTCCTGGACGTCCTAATCTACAAAAAACCCGACGGCTCCTTAGGACATACCATCTACCGGAAAAAAACACATACAAACCGCTACTTAAATGCACAATCACACCACCACCCTGCACAGATCAACTCCGTAGCAAAAACCCTCATCTCCAGAACCAAACGCCTCGCTGGTGGCTGGACCACCTAAAAACTGAATTACACACTCTCTCGAATGCTTTAATTGCGAACGGATTCCAAAAAAACACCATCACCAAACTAATCCAAAAAGTGGTGGCCCCCCAAGAACCAAGAAACAGAAGAGAACAACGGCACTGCCCTCCTCCCTTACATCAAAGGCACCACAGACAAAAAAGCAAAATTCTCCACAAACACAATATCAAGACAGCCTTTTGCACCGAAACAAAAATAGCCAACATTTTAAGAAACCCCAAAGACAAGATCGAACTAGAAAACCAAGGAGTCTACGAAATACCATGCAAAAGTCTGCCCAGCCACATACATCGGACAGACAAACAGGAGAATAAGCGCACGCATCGCAGAACACAAGAACGCAGTCAAAAAAGAAGAAAAACTCTTCCTCTCTCTTCCAGCACATAAAAACAAACAGGTCATGAAATTGATTTTAAAAGAACCAAACTCATCTCCAAAACTGAACACTTCAACAGTCGAATAATCATGGAAGCCATTGAAATAGAGAAACACCCAAACAACATGAATAAACGTGATGACTCTTCCGCTTGCCTGACATCTGGAAACTAGCCCTGGTCAACAACAGACGTGCCTCTGTCACAAAGACTGACACCGGTCCAAAAGAACACAAGATGCCACCACCTTTCCATCCACACCAAACACAAACCCAGACCCTTCCCACAGATGAAACGAAACCACCATCCAATAACAAAACCACGACTGCACCATCTACCGCTACTCCCCACTCCAGCCACCACATGGAGCACACTTACACACGCCAAAAAAACATTGGGAGACCACAGACACGCAGCCAGACCAAAATGAATTCACAAGATTTTGGGGACCCCACTCCACCAAAGCCCAGGATGCTGCCAGAACACCCATCACCAAGGTCGTTAAGAAACAAAAGGCTAATAGACACACATCCAGCACCTCACCCACACATGATGTCTCAAAAACAGCCATCTATAACCCACCAGCAGTTAAGCCCTTAACGATCGCCTCAGCCACACAGCAGATCACAAAAGAACAAAGGAACCTACAATCAACAACAGAGCAAGCAAACCACACCCCCCCCAGCAGTATTTATTGAAGGACTTCAACTGAGATCACGCTTTGCTTCAAGAAGAAAGAAGCCAGAAGCTCACCAGCCTGAAGATGACGAGTGAGACTTTATAATTGCATGTGGAACGAGTTTTGTACGTATGAAGGATTGGGTTTCTTCCCGTGTAGAAATCTGGTTGTTTTGGCGACGGTTTTTCGACGAGGTCTCACTCGTCATCTTCAGGCTGGTGTTCTGGCTTCTTTCTTCTTGAAGCAAAGCGTGATCTCAGTTGAAGTCCTTCTATAAATACTGCTTGGGGGGCGACGTTTGAGGTCTTGCTCGTCATGCTCAGGTTGCTGATTGTAGGTTCGTTTGTTCTTTTGTGATCTGCTGTGTGGCTGAGGCGATCGTTAAGGGCCTATATATATATATAGGTAGGTAGGTTCCAGGGTTTTCCAGGTAGATTACGAGAAGTGGGTAATCATTCCCTTTTTCCTGGGGCATCATGGGACTGAGCAGCTTGCCCAGGGCCACACAGTCTGGCTTTCACAGAAGGCACAGCAGGGAACCACAATTACAACATCTGGCTCCAAAACCAGTTATCTAACTTTCTGAGCTATCCATCCAAATTTTAGTCAATCAAGGACCATGTGATAAATAGATTTAAGGTGGATCTGGAGATATGGATTTTAATCACTGAATAGCAAACATGGATTCCAGATCCAATGGCAGTGAATACAATGAACAAGGTGCTTTAGAAAGAAATGCTAGTGGCCTAGCAAGATTGAATGAGTTGAAATATATGAGTATAGAACAGCGGAAGACATCAGCAAATCAGTACTGGGAAAGAGAGGATGGATACAAGATAATCAACAGTATAGTATTTGCACATACAGGAAAGGTTCTGGGGTCAGTGTACCACTTACACAGGCTGAATCTTTCAGGAACAAGCTCCAGATTCTCAGACTTTTTATTATTGTAAGGACATAAGTAAAACCAGCATGTACCTTTTTTGTAATTTTTATTGGCTGATTGTCTGTTTGGAGTATGCTACTGAGATGTGCCATCAAGCTATTTGTGACATGCAACACTTCTAGAAATTAATGGCCATCAAAAGGTCCTAGCAGCCTTGCTCAGAGTTTGCAAACTAAAAGCCATGGCTTCCCAGATTGGAATATGTCCCAATCATAAATGAATATTGAAATTCAGATAAGCTTAAGGGTTTGGGCAATATGAAATATGATCTGAAACACTTCCATATTGCAACCCCTTCTGTGCTTGAAGGCAGGTGTGCTGAATGTGTTGAGGGAAAGGAAACTGTTCTGTACTTGACAAATGTGAATGTAGAGATGTTCTCCAGGTGCCATTCCAAAGGAAACATGCATGTTTAAGCAAATTTTGCTTATCTCTTCTTTGCTACAACTTCCCTTGTTTTTCTCATCCTTTTGGTATGGAAACAGCAATCTTGTATGTATATGTGTGTATATATATTGCACATCATTAGAATGGTGGGAGATAATGGGTTGATGCAGAACACTAGATGCTCCAACTTTCTAAATGATGGAAATAGCAGAAAAGCTTGAATGAATTGAGATCAGGGCACAAGCGACTTAAAGGACAACATGAGGAAAAATCTCACATCCTGTCTGCAGAGATGAAACAGAGAGTTGTTTTGGAATAGAATACTTTTCATTTTAGCCCCTTTCCAAAACTCCTCTTCCAACCAAATGAAGGTGGGTCTGGAAGAAACTAATATATTATGTATATATCAACATATAAAATATTAACTCTATGTTAACAAGATCTATTTAGGGTTGTCTGCTCAAGATGTTTCATAGTCAAACATGACATTTGGAATCTAAATTGATGGGTTAAGGAGTAAAGATGTTCAAATGAAAATTATTTGTCTTGCTTCTAATATTCATTAACAAGGCTTCATCATATTTACTCACAATAATAGGCTCCTTCAAAGATATATATCTGTGTTGGTGGGAGAAATTGACCCAAAAAGCTAGGAGGCAATTTCAGGATGCACCTCAAAAGAAGTGTGCATAAAAAGGGACAGGCAGCAATGAGGACTTGAGTTGCAGGACTCCCTTCAAGTCAGATAGATCACACCAGTGATTTGCCTCGGACTTAAGTTGCCCCCCGCCCCAATAACTTTGGTTCAACTCAGAACTCAGAACCCACACACCTCCTTTTTGAGTGGTGGTGGTGGTGTTAGAGCTTGTTTTAAATAGGGACTCACGCCCAAAGACTTTCCATCACTCCTGCGGACTGGAATCTCTGTGTTAGACTTTATCACTGCTAGCTGCCTGAAGCAGGCTACATTACTACCACCATAGTAGCAAAAGTAATACGTTTAACCTGTATTTTATAAGACTGAATGCACAGCAATGCTTTAAACAACCACTCAGCCTTCAGTTTAACATCTCTTCTGTTTTTCATGCATCACTGTGAAATATTTACAGCACTTCATCACACCTGGAGAGAGGTCCCATTATCACATAGCATCATGTCAGAATTCTGACATTGTAAATTCTGATATACAATTTCCACCTTTTATGAAACCTTCAGATAGAAGACTTAAGGTTAATATTTGCTGTCATTACAAGAAAGTCTGTGACACAACTCTATGGGTCAATTTGTCCCAAATCCCTCACTCTTAGAAAAGACTTCTTCTACATAGATGCTTATAAAGCAAGTATCAATATATTGGAAACTTCTACAGGTGACGTTTTGGCCACAGTAGGTGAAATAGTAAACTCTGCTGCTAGGAGTAGATGTTGGATGGTGGGAAGGGCTAGGTTGATGCCAGCCATAGGTACTGCTTGTGGAAGACCCTAGGGTGACAGGGATAGTCGTGGACAACACTGTAGGGGAACAGATTTTGGTTCAGACATAACTGCTTGGACTACATGGCTTGCCATTTCACCTGGGAGAGTCCCTCCCTCAGACTGTCTCTACCTTTAATGGGTGGTCAGAAGAGGATATCTTTGCCCATTGAAATGCAGATGGTTCAATTAAATTGGTTGCAATGGGAGTGGAAAAGATGTTGGAAGTAGCGTGTATGCCATTTGCAACTCCTTCCCTACAGTTTCAAACATAGGGAGATGAATTACTTAACAAGATTTTGCTGGACAAACCAAAGCCATTCTATATGATTAATTTTTATTGTGTTTTTGCAGGAGAATCAAGCCTGTGCACACAATTAACATCCAGCATGTTTGTGTCTTAATATTACTTCTATAAGGCCTTAAATCTTCTTCCAGATGTATAGTAAATGTATTACCTTCTGGAAAAGGATTACAGCTCAGAATGGCCATATGCCAGTTTACCAGATGCTGACAGGATGAAATAAACAAGAAAATGGTTCAGAAAACATGAAGGCAGACATACATGGCATGACTGAGATAATGTGATCTTATGGATAGAAAGGAAGGAATAATTCACCATGTGCTAGTGGAAATCCAGATGTTCAATGTACATAGTCAGAATGAAGCAAAACAAGCAGTTCTGTCCAAGGCAGTGGAAACATGAACAACAGAATGATATCACCGGATATCATTTCACAGGCTCACCTATGTAAAGGCTGTCAAATTAGTCTCAATTTATTATGTGTCATCAGCCTTATAAGCATTTCCCTCTTATACTGTGTGGTTTCTGAGTCAACATTACATGCTCATGCTCACACAGACTGTACAGAAGCTATAAATTGCTTCAAAGCTTAATCCAGTTTTGAGAAATTTCTTATTTCTCTTCAGTTCCTAATAAATCCCCTACTGCCAGAAAGCACTCCTTTCAGTTACTTTTGGAGTTCTATACAAGAGCTTAGGCAATGGGAAAAGCAAGAGTTCAAGAGGGGAAGTAAATAATCTCACATTAGAAATTGTTTAGGGTGGCTCGCGCTCCAAATTTCAATAATGCTGTGGATTCCACCCACCTGACTTGACCTGCTTACCATATAAGTAGATTCCTCTTAGTAGGCTCAGACTTGCAAATCAACAGACATTGCCCAAAATAATCAAAATTTCCTAAAGTGATCCACTAAACCCTGTCTTCTTATTACTGTTTTAGGATGTGTTACTGACTATGAAAGGATGAGACTATCCATTTTATTTCCCATAATGATCTAAACATAGCTCTGTGCTGATTCTGCCTCAGTTTGGGAATAAAGTCATTGTAGATTTTCACATACCTTTGCATGTGCAGTTCCTTACATAGGAAAATGTGTAAACATGTTTAATGCATATATTCTCCCCTTCTACATTTTCCCCATGCAATTTTAACCGATAATTTTGCATCCTGTTTTCTGTAACATACATATTTATTGTAATTTGTACATTTTTATGTTTTTTTGGCAATTTTTGGAGAATTTAACCCCCCCCCCCAAAGTAAAGGTTAATATTGTACCAGTTACAACATAAAATCATCCACAGATAATGTGGCCATTTGGCCTGGGGTTGACAAAAGTTGCAGGTTAAGATACTTGGAAGACATCACCAGATAGGAAGAATAGAAAACATTCAGTATGGAGCAGCAAATGCTCTTGCTGTTGGTATGTGCCCTCAAGTCATTTCCAACTTATGGTGAACTTAGGCCGCTATCTCACCTGGGGGAAGATCTGGATACAATGAAAGTCCAGCTTTTCTTCTTTCTTGGTCACATGACTGAAGATGTGGGATCTCCATTCCCAGGCACATTAAAAAAAAAAGCTGTTCAGCTGCACGGCCAGCAGGAAAAAATGAAAAATGATTTTAAAAAAAGCTCTGATAGCTTAAAGGCCAGCTGATCAGCAGTGGGGGAGGAGAAAGTTAAAAATTAAAATAAAATAAGCTAGGGGGAAAGGGCTAGGGGGGGAAAGGATGGAAAACTCGCTAAAGGGGGCATAACCAGTTTTTTTCTTTTAAAGCCCGGTGGCCGTGGGGACAATATTTTTGGAAACACTTTATCTTGAAATTTAATCAGCATTTTAAAGGACGTGTGATAGAGCCCCTAGTGTTCTCCAAAAGTCCATGTCATTAACAGCCTTGCTCAGGTCTTGCAAAGCCAAAGCACCAGTTTCCTTTACTGAGCCAGTTCATCTCATATGTTTTCTTCTTCTTTTCTTGCTGCCTTTAATTTTCTCCAGCATTGTCTGACCCAACATCAATTAAGTATATTAAATAACGTTGTAGCAACTGTCTAATCATTGCCTTAAAAAATAAAACAAGGATGGTATCCCTTTGCCTAGTGAAAGAATCCCAGCATGCAGAAAACAAATCCAGTCTTTCATATGACGATGCTAAAATATGTATCTGTCAAAATCCTGTGGCACAACTACACATTCACACCTGAAGCTTGTGCTCATGGTAAATGCATGTGAGCCCCACTAACTACCTCCACAGGGTCAGTGGGTAAACACTCATTCATGCCCATATTCCTCAACTCCACATGGACCAGCTCAAGCTCAAGAAGATTTATTTAAAGAGATATAAATAGGGAATAACAATTGTGGGAATCTGTGCCACTCCTGTAACTTGTCCCTGCTATTCCTAGGCCCAAGTCAGTTTCACTTAGACCCCTGAGTCTTTCAGTGTTGGCCTCTATGGGGATTCAATAGAGGGTGCCCAGAGGAGGAACAGCTTGTAAGCCTAGGCCAGGGTCTGTAATGTCAGCTGGTCTGGCAGCAGCAGCTGGACGTGCTTCTGGTGTTCTCACTACTTCATTCACCTCCAGTGTCACCTCTGCCAGGATAGGTCCCTGCTCAGGCTGGTGATGCTTTGACAAAAAGGCTACTGAAGCCCACTCCAGGAGGTATTCTCTTTGTGCTAGACATAGTCCCAGAGCCCCTCCAGCTCTGGGACCTACTCCCCCTTCACAAACTGTAGGTTTCTTCCACTCCTCCTGTGCTTTGCCTGAAGCTTCTTCCTTCGCTGTATCTGACAAATCACCACTTGCTACTTGCACGCATTCCCCGTCCTTTTGATTGCTCCCATGCCTCTCCCAAGGCATTATTTTAACTATTAGCTGTAGGAAGTCTCCTTCATCATTGCCTCTCTCCAGTTATTGTTCCTTGATGTCTGTCTCCTCCTCCTTAGGGTCATGTGTTCCCCTCACTCACCTGACAAAAGTGGCTAAGGTGGGGAGGCTGACAGTTCACCAGGTATGCTAACAGAGACCACCTCACAATGGTGGAAGTTCAGTCTCTGAAGCACTCCCTCTGGCACATTGAGCAACTGGTCATGTTGGGGACATTACAACCAATTGTGCAATCACTTAGCACAATCCCTTTTTGCCATGATATTTAAGCCAGCATAACTTTACTTCACATTATGCTGGCATGAACAGGGCTTTGCTTATACTAAGAGTTTATGATGAAGTAGATGATGAGTCTATCGTAAAAAAAAAAACATTAAAATGTTTTTTACAGCTTCAACCAAGGCAACAAACATCTTGTCTCCTTGCTTGAATGACTAGAATGAAAAGCTGAAAGCAATTCTTGATTTTCTGGCTGCTGCTTCTGCAAAGCATTCCCTGCAACAAAGCATACAACAAGAACAGACAAGACCACAAGAGTGACCTTCAGATTTACTTGACACATTTTAATCGCCTTGAAATTGTTATAATGCATCTCCTTTTAAAAGCCTAATCTGGTCAATGAATGCAGAACACTCTGAGCAAAATGGGACGCTATTGACCAGCTCTGTGGTCAACACTAATATCACCACTTTTCTAATCAGATTGCTGCTGCTGAAGACCCCATCAAATTGCCCTAACAGGGTCAAGAGGTTTCAGAATCCATTTTAGAAATGCATTATGAGGATATTAGCTTCCTTTTCAAAACCTACCTTGATTCCATTTGCCACTCATATGGGAAATATACTGTCACTGTGAACAAGATTCACTGGCCTGTTTCAGATAAAACAGAAAGCCCAGTGAGCACAATCAGCCTTAATAAACTGTATGTCATATAAATAAGTTGTCCCAAATAGTAAAGATAAGGGGAGCCCTTCTAAAATAAAATGTAATGATATAGGTGACTTGTGCATTTCATAAAATTAGCATATAGGAATATCACATCTTCACAGCTCAATAGGCAAAAACCCTGTTGATGCATTTCCATCAGCATAAAGTGGGCGAGAGTTCTGGAAATAATTAGTTTAAATTAATTTAAAGCTTCCTGTCCCTTCCTTCTAGGTTCTGAGCCTTTTCAGGGCTCACTCTTGATCTAGGAAAGCTCTAGGAAACTGCTGAGAGGGAGGCTTTTTATTGTCAAAATTTGCTCCTAGATTGCCAGCAGTGTCCCAGCAGTGTCAGAAGGGTTTGACAGTTAAAGGGGCTTCCCCAATCCCAAGGCTCCCAAAGGCTTCCCCAGGATGAAAAGGGGCATCTCAAGAGGCCATGGCAACTGAAATAGGGGAATCAAAAGGTTTAAAATAAAGATGGAGATGAATAACACATGAATCTCCATAATCAACGAACATTTGCTGATTGCTAAATATTCATCCTTTTATTATATTATCAGCCAGGGACATGTGCCGATGGCCCCAGGTCAGCCAAGAGGGTGGTGAAAGAAAAATGTTTTTTAATAATGTTGTTGTTGGTGGTGGCGGTGCTGTGTCAGCAGTGGAATATAAGCTAGGGATGATGGATAATGGGAATGGGTGGCAGAGCAGACTGTGGGGTTTGAACCCAGTGAACTGATGAACTGATTTATCAGTTTGTCAGTTCAGGGTTGGAGAATTTGTGGTTTAGCAACCTTGAGAAACCACAAACCAAGGCAAATTACCATTTCTAGTTTAATTTAATTTCAACTAACTGTTTCAGTACCTTGATCCAGTTTATGCTGGTGGAATTACACCAACAGCATGTTGCCCATTAGTTTCATTTTCTGTAAGATATAAAGATAGAGTAAATGATTAAATGAATGTCTTTCTGACATATATTTGTTTGAAATAAATGAGCCTTTTAAAGTGAACGGTCAGAAAGTGTTCTGCTTATATACCGCCCCATACCACCTCAAGTAGTCTCTGTGTGATTTACAGTTTAATTACACTATACAGACTAACACACTGCCCCCCCAGCAAGCTGGGTACTCATTTTACCGACCTCAGAAGGATGGAAGGCTGAGTCAACTAGGAGCCTGCTTCCTAGGATTGAACCCCAGGTTGTGAGCACAGTTTTACCTGCAGTACAGGTATTTAACCACTGCACTACAAGGCTCCTAAGTAACAATGTAGCATACAACAACAGAGGATATAAACTTGTACACAATATGTAATATATATTGTGCAGCAGTGTATCATCCAGCACTGAATAGTTTGGCAAAGCAGTGATTTGAACTGAACAAAGAAAACACTTATTGGGTTTGTAATAACTTCTCTTTACACAATTCTTATTTTGTATTGAAAAGTGTGAAGGTACCCACACAAGAGGTCAATAAATGGTTTGATTAGAAAATCTGCTCTTTCCTGAAGGCTAGTCAGACTAATCTGGGGAGATTTCAGTGGTATGGAACAATTGTATCAATGGCAGGACAGGGACCTTAAATGGCCCTTGCCCTTAAAAAATTAGTGTGAAAAATCCCATGCACATCTCCCTTGTATATACCTCTCAGGTGAATAATTTATTGCAGGGTTCCAAAGAAAAATGCAGAGATTGGTGAAGTAACTTTTTAAAAATACAATTCCAAGCATCTTTTTGGCAGAACAGCCATTGTCCATGCTGATTGGAGAATTCTAGGAACTATAATAATAAGCTTGGCAAATGCTGGGATAACAGTGCCAATGAGTAGATTGGAATAGAAGCTACTGTAACCCTCATATGAAGCTTTAAAATGTACTCCTGAAAGACACACATATTTGTTGCCTCACTTATAACATTTCTGGCACCAGATTGAGCTGTATCTTTTCATCTAGGCTTTTCATAAGAACATAAGAACATAAGAAGAGCCATGCTGGATCAGGCCAAAGGCCCATCTAGTCCAGCTTCCTGTATCTCACAGCGGCCCCACCAGATGCGTTTGGGAGCGCATGAGACTAGATATCTGTCTCCTGATACCACTCCCCTGCATCTAGCCCTTGAAGTACCCTGGTTTAAAGCCTAGAGATTACACATCTCCATCATGGTTTGTAACCCGTGATGGACTTTTCCTCTAGGAATCTGTCCAATCCCCTTTTGAAGGCATCCAGGCCAGATGCCATCACCACATCCTGTGGCAGGGAGTTCCATAGACTTACAACACGCTGGGTGAAAAAATATTTTCTTTTGTCAGTTCTTACTCTCCCAGCACTCAATTTGAGTGTATGTCCCCTAGTTCTGGTATTTTGAGAGAGGGAGAAGAGCTTCCCTCTATCCACTTTACTCATACCCTGCATTATTTTGTATGTCTCAATCATATCCCCCCTCAAGCGCCTTTCCAGACTAAAGAGGCCCAATTGTTTTAGCCTTTCTTCATAAGGGAGGTGCCCCAGCCCAGTAATCATTTTAGTCGCTCTCTTCTGCACCTTTTCCAGTTCCACTATGTCTTTCTTGAGATGCGGTGACCAGAAATGTACACAATACTCCAGGTGGGGCCTTACTATTGTTTTATATAACGGCATTATAATGTTGGCTGTTTTATTTTCAATCCCCTTTTTGATAATCCCTAGCATGGAATTGGCCTTCTTCACTGCTGCCACACATTGGGGAGACACCTTCATGGAGCTGTCCACCAACACACCAAGATCTCTTTCCTGATCCGTCACGGATAACTCAGAGCCCATGAGTTGATAGATGAAGTTTGGATTTTTTGCCCCAATATGCATTACTTTACATTTTGTTACATTAAAACGCATTTGCCATTTCTTTTTTTTTTTTAATAAATTTTTATTGGATTTTAAAGGGGGGGACAAAGGGAAGGAGTAAGGATAAGGGGAAAAAGAAAAAAAAGGGGGGGAATACAGTTTTTAAGACTTACATTGAGTATATCAAGCAAAATAGAAATAGTAATTAGACATATTGCTAAAATTGCCAGATGTTATCACAATACTAATAAATTTGTTACTTCTTGCCATCTTTCCCGAAAAATCTCGTCGTAGTCTCCCTTTAGATAACCAGAGAGCTTATCAATTTCGATGCATTCTCTTATCTTTCCATGAAGATCCTTCTCTGTTGGCGTGATTGGTTGTTTCCAGAGTTTCGCGTACAGTATTCTTGCAGCAACAATTACATGATGAAGTACATATCTCTGATCATAGGAAATATTTATATCTACTATATTTAACAGAAATAGTTCTGGTCTAAACTCTATTTTAATTTTCAAAGATCTTTCTAAGAAAAGTTTTACCATGTTCCAATACGTCTTAGCTTCTTTACAAGTCCACCACATATGATAAAAGGTTCCACAATCATAATTACATTTCCAACATTTAGGTGAACAATTGTACATCTTGGATAAACGATGAGGCGCGAAATGCCATCTATAAAACATCTTATAACAATTTTCCTTGAACGAAATAGATTTAAAGATTTTAACTGTGTTCCACAGAGAGTCCCATTTATTTAAATGAATAGTATAGCCTAAGTTTTCTGCCCATCTTATCATACAGTTTTTAACCAGTGTATCAGTGATTTTTTCATTTAACAATATGCTATAGAATTTACTAAGAAGCTTGGAGTCACCAGAAGAAAGTATTTTATCAAATGGGGTATCAGTAGTCATAAAACCACCCTCTTTGGAAAGCTCTTTGAAGTGTGAATGTATTTGTTGATATTTCCACCAATCCAGATTATAACCCTCTGATACTAATTTCCCTAGTGGTTTCAATGAGAAGTCATCATTCAGAAGGTGTCTGTAAGTTATAACACTTGAGATTCCACTTGCCTGGGAGCTGTAAATTGCTCCCAGTGGGGATAGCCACATAGGTGCTTTGAAATAAAATTGTTTTTTGATCATTAACCATATTTTAACTAAGGCATTCCTTATCCAGTGCTTTTTAAAGAGGGTAGGTAAATTTCCCCTATGCCACAAATAGTGATGCCAGCCCTTATCAAGACCATAACTCTCAAGCTGCGATATTCTTTTATTTGTCATCAAGATCCAATCCTTAATCCAAGTCAAGGCGGCAGCCTTGTAATATAGTACCAAATTAGGAAGGGCAAAACCACCAAATTTGGTTCTATCCTGCAAATAAATATTTTTAATCCTTGCTTTTTTCTTTTGCCATATAAATATACGTATACTTTTTTCCAGATCTGAAATAATCTTAAAGTTTGGCAATATAGGCAGAGATTGAAACAAAAAAAGCAGTTTAGGTAAGACATTCATTTTAACTGCAGCGATTCTGCCCATTAAGGATAGCTGAAGTCTTGACCAAGTTTCGAGATCAGCTTTGATTGTTTTTATAACATTGACATAATTGTCTTTGAATAAAGAGTTACATCGGTTAGATATAGTAATACCCAAGTATTTTACCCTATTTGAATGTTGAAAACCAGATTGATTTACCAGTTTTTGAATCATGAATGGAGTCATATTTTTAGTTAGAACCATTGTTTTTTCTCTATTCACCTTTAATCCAGAGATTTTAGAATATGCCTCCAGAGTCTTTAGAAGTTCTCCGGAGGATGTCTGAGGGTTCTCCATGATAACCATCAGGTCATCTGCAAAGGCTTGTACCTTGTAAACTTCTCCCTTGTTTTGTAGGCCTTGAATATCAGGGTTTTCCCTTATAACATGAAGAAGAACTTCCAGAGTAGTTATAAACAAAAGAGGGGAAAGGGGACATCCTTGCCTAGTACCTTTGTGTATATTTACTTTGTCTGTGAGGTGACCATTGACTACAATCCTGGTATTTTGAGTAGAATAGATTTGTTCAATAGCTCGCAACATTCTATGGCCACACTGAAGGTAATCTAATTGAGTTTTAAGTAAAGACCAGGATACATTGTCGAAGGCTTTCTCAGCATCGATGAATGCAAAAGCTACTTGCTTCTCAGTGTGAGATTCGTAATATTCCAACACATTGAGAAAAGTTCTAATATTGGATTGGAGATTCCTTTTCGGAAGGAAACCAGTCTGGTCGCGTGGTATCAGAGAAGGTAAAATCATCCGCCATCTATTAGCCAGAATGGTTGCAAAAATTTTGTAATCCACATTTAGGAGGGCAATTTGCCTGTAATTCTGTATCAAATCTTTGGATTTCCCTTCTTTGGGAATCAGTGTCGTATGTGATGATTTCCAGGAATCTGGTATATCTTCGCCTTCAAATATAGATGTAAAAAGATTTTTCATATTTCCAGAGATTGTCTCCGAAAATTTTTTATAAAATATGGCTGGTATTTGGTCAGGTCCAGGCGCTCTATTCAATTTTTGATGATTAATAGCTTCTGTTATTTCCATCATTGTGATAGGAGCATTCGTCTGGGCTCTCTGTTCTTCAGTAAGTTTTGGAAAGTTGGCTTGTTCAAGATATTGGAAGATAGCATCTTTGTCAATCATCTCCGGCTTGAATAATCTTTGGTAATATTCCTCTATGATTTTTTGGATTAGTAGTTGCTCTGTCTGATTTTCCCCAGTTTTGTCTTTGAGTGAAAATATGAATTTTTGTGATTGTACCTTTTTTAACCTATACGCTAACCATCTACCTGGTTTGTTTACATTTTCCACAAAATTCAGTTTGGCCAGCTTAATTTTGTGAGCTATGTCTGCAGTCAGGATCAGGTTGAGTTCATGCCTACAAGAGGCCAAGTCTTTGTTCAGCTTGTCATTACGGGGGTCTTGTGTTAAGTCCATTTCAAGTTTTTTCATCATATTAAGAATTGATTCATATTTCTTTTTCCTCTCTTTATTCCGTTTTGCCATATGTTGGATAACAAATCCTCTGAAGTATGGTTTAAAGGCATCCCATACCGTTTTGAGTGGTGTACCCTTATTTAGATTAGTTTCAAAATACAAGTTCAGATCTCTAGCAGCCTCTGAAATGAATTCTTTATCGGTCCAAAGTGTAGAGTTAATTTTCCAGTGCCTGGGCATACCTGAAGATTTCAATGTCCATAAAATAGCATTGTGGTCAGATAACATTCGGGGTAAGGTTTCTATATCCCTTGTATTTAGTAGAAGATCAGATGTGGCCCAACACATATCTATACGGGAGAAGGAAGCATGTTGTCTTGAGTAAAAGGTGTAACCATCTTTTAGTGGATTTTTCCTTCTCCAGATGTCATGAAGCTCTAAAATATCGGACATGTCCAAGAACGATTTGGGCAGAGTGGAAGATGAAGTTTTGAATTTTTTCCCTTTTGGTGTTTTCCTGTCTACTGAGGGAATATGTACAGCATTAAAATCTCCCAATATTATAAGCTGATGATTCCCATATTGCAACAGTTTCTGAGCCAGTTGTTCAAAAAGGATTTGTCTTCCGTGTTTATCGTTGGGGGCGTATATACCAGCGATAGTTGTTTCTTTAGATTGAATTTTCACTTGGACAAGAATCCATCTGCCTAATTCATCCTTTTCCAGAAGGGTTGGGGAAAGCTCTGGTTTAATATACAGTGCCACCCCATTTTGCTTCTTTTCTTTGTTTGATGTGGAAAATAGCTTTCCCAATTTATTTTGTATTAAATAATGTTCATGTTTTCTCAATATGTGGGTTTCCTGTAAACAGATGATTGAACATTGTTGTTTTTGGAGGAAATTGAAAGTTTTCCGACGTTTCTGCGGGGTGTTCAAACCATTGATATTCCATGTTAGAATTTTTTTGAGCCATCTTACTACTTCCAGCGATATTTCTTCTTCCCTGATTTTGGCCTGAGATAATGCTTCGGCCTGGCGCCTCCCACTGCGCCACAAGAATCTTGGTCATGCTTTGAAATCTCTTGTTTCGAAGTCTGATTGTCACGGTTATCTTCTTTGGTAGTGGTTTGAGTTCCGGTCGTGTCCTCACCTTCAGTAGAGGATAATAAAAAAGAAGAGGGGGAGTAACCCAACTTCCTTGCATTTTTTTCAACGAAGGCTCTAGCTTTCTGATGGGATTCAATTTTCTGTAGTTTACCTTCCCATTGGAAGGACAGGCCTTGGGGGTAGAGCCACTTATATCTTATGTCATGCTTGAGCAGAAGTTTGGTAAGAAATGTATATTCTTTCCGCAGTTGGCGAACCTCCCAAGGGACATCTTTTAGTATTGTCACTTTGGATTTATTGATTTCCACCTCCTTATCCTGAGTAGCATTAAGGATGCAATCACGAGTGTATCTTCTAACCAATTTGACTATTACCTCAGGAGGGAGTTTGTTTCTTCTGGTATAAGCCGTTGGTTGACGGTAGATCAAGTCTACCTCGCGAAGAAAGTCTTCAACAGGTGCCTCTAGTAAGGTGGCCAGGCTGTTTCCAACTGTGGTGTAGAGATTTTCATCTTTGTCCACAATAAGGTTTTGAATTCTTAGAATTTTGGAAGAGGCTTCAATTTCCTGTGTAAATACCAGTCTACTTGTTGATTCCATTGTGGCTTCAATTTCTCCAAGACGAAAGTCAGTGACAGTCATGTTCTCTTCTAATGCTTGTAAACGACCACCAAAAGTTTCTAGTTTTGCGTCCACATTCGAGAAACCCTCTTTCATTTCTGCTCTTAAGTTGGAAAACCCAATGCTTTGGTCTGAAATCATTTTAACTTGAGTGAGGTTCAATTGATTAAGCACCTCTAGGATTTGATTAAAATGGCTTAATTGACTTGATTGCTGGGTCATGGTTGCTCTTCTCAGAAGTGTTACAAAGTCTTTAAGGAGTTAATCTTATTCTAGTTGGTTTGCTGCTTTCAAGAAATATAAGTGGAGTCGCAGACATGGAGAAATCCAGTAGATGGCGTGCTATACCCACTTTTGCCAACAGAGTCCGAAGAATATAGTAAATGGTGAAAACGGAAGCTTTAGGGTTAACTCTGCCGTTAGATGAATATGAAAGTGAAAGCAGTAGTTGCAGTCCTCCGAAAGGCAGATGATAACAGATAAAACAGAAAGATGATTGAATAGAGGCAAATTCTTTAGGTAAGTTGCTTGATTAATATATTTGAAGGGGCTTTTGGGTAGAAAAAAGCCACTCACGCTTCTGGAGGATAGAGGCAGCTCAAACTCCGTCAGGACCTCCCAAGGTCTCAGCCGCACAGGAATAGCACCAGGGGTTTCAAACCTCTCCCGAAGGAGAAGGAACCACGCCTGGGTGCCCCGGATCGGTTCTGGAATAGATTCTGCTCCCAGCGGGTCGTCTTGAATGGAAATAACCCTCTTGGAACCTGGGGTACATTGACGTTAGCTGGGACTGCTTCAGCTAGCGTCTCTGCTGAACGCGGCCATCTTCTTCCATTTGCCATTTCTCAGCCCACTCCCCCAGTTTGGAGAGATCCTTCTGGAGCTCTTCACAATCTTCTCTGGTTTTTACCACATGGAAAAGTTTTGTGTCATCTGCAAACTTGGCCACCTCACTGTTTATCCCTTTCTCCAGGTCATTTATGAACAGATTGAAAAGCACCGGTCCCAGGACCGAGCCCTGGGGCACACCGCTTTTCACTTCTCTCCATTGTGAAAATTTCCCATTGACACCTACTCTTTGTTTCCGGGATCTCAACCAGTTCTCAATCCATAAGAGGACCTGCCCTCTTATCCCCTGACTATGCAATTTTCTCAGCAGCCTTTGGTGAGGGACTGTGTCAAAAGCCTTTTGAAAATCCAGATAGACTATATCCACCGGTTCACCCAAATCCACGTGCCTGTTGACCTTTTCAAAAAATTCTAAAAGGTTTGTAAGACAAGATTTACCCTTACAGAAGCCATGCTGATTTTCTCTCAGCAAGGTTTGTTCTTTTATGTGTTTTAAGATTTTCTCTTGGATGAGGCCTTCCACCATCTTCCCTGGGACAGATGTAAGGCTAACCGGCCTGTAGTTTCCTGGGTCCCCCCTCCTTCCTTTTTTAAAAATTGGTGTGACATCTGCTATCCTCCAGTCCTCCGGCACTGTGGCCATTTTAAGAGACAAGTTGCATATAACCGTTAAGAGATCTGCAATTTCATTTCTCAGTTCCCTAATAACCCTTGGGTGGATGCCATCTGGGCCCGGTGACTTGTTAATCCTCAATTTATCAATTAGTCCTAAAACCTCCTCTCTTTTAACCTGTATTTGATTTAATTCTTTAGTCAAGAGGGGCGGCTCAGGCAGCGGAATCCGCTCAAGGTCCTCTGTCGTGAAGACAGACGCAAAGAATTCGTTCAATTTCTCTGCAATGTCCAAGTCCTCCTTAACCTCCCCTTTTCCTCCCTCACCATCCAGAGGCCCAATTGGTTCTCTGGCAGGTTTTCTACTTCTAACATATTTAAAGAAGCTTTTATTATTACCCTTTATATTGCTAGCCATGCGTTCCTCAAAGTCTTTCTTTGCCTCCCTTATCATCTTTTTACATTTCTTTTGCCAGAGTTTGTGTTCCTTTTTATTTTCCTCATTTGGGGAGGATTTCCATTTACAGAAGGACCTCTCCTTGTGCTTTAGAGCCTCTCTAACTCCACTCGTTAACCATGCCGGTGTCCTCTTGGACTTAAATGAGCTCTTCTTTCTTTGTGGTATGCACTTGTGCTGGGCCTCTATTATTGTTGTTTTAAACAGGCTCCATGCACACTGAAGAGATTGGATTCTTCTAACCCTCCCCTTCAGTTTCTCTCTAACTAGTTTTCTCATCTGAGGGAAGTTTGCCCTTCGAAAATCAAGGGTTTTTATGTCTGATTTGGTTGACACTCTTCCTCCGACATGCATGGCAAAGGTAATTGCAGCATGGTCACTGTTCCCCAGAGGCTCAGTGACATTCACATCCCTGACGAGGTCCTGAGTATCACACAATATTAGATCTAGAGTTGCCTGTTCTCGGGTGGGCTCCATGACAAGTTGCTCTAAGGCACAGTCATTCAGGAAGTCGAGAAACCCAGTTTCTCTTTCTTGCCCAGAGCTCGCATTGGCCCAGTCAATGTGGGGATAATTAAAGTCCCCCATGATTACTATCCTATCCCTCTTAGCCACCTCCATGATTTCTCTCCTCATTTCAAGGTCCCCCTCAAGTTTTTGATCTGGTGGACGATAGAATACTCCAACTATCACATCACTCTTTGGACCTGGTAGTTTAACCCACAGTGATTCTATGGCGGAGTCAGACCCTCTGTCAATCTCCATTCTGCTGGATTTTATGCCTTCTTTGACATAGATGGCCACTCCTCCTCCAACCCGCCCCTCTCTATCCCTTCTATAGAGTTTATAGCCTGGGATTGCTGTGTCCCACTGGTTCTCCACATTCCACCAGGTTTCTGTTATGGCTATTATATCAATGTTATCCCTAGCTGCCAGATGTTCAAGTTCTCCCATCTTTGCTCGGAGGCTTCGAGCATTGGCGTAGAAGCACTTGTACAGTGGGTCCCGCAAACAGCTGCTGCCTTGTTCTTCTCCCCCCACAGCTTTTATTTTCAGTAGACGAACTGTCACATTCCGCTATTCTGCCAGTGTTAATACTTGCTATGTCATCTCTATGTGATTCTCTACCCTCTCCAACCTCATTCCCCGAGGATGAGGTGTTCCGAACCGGATGCAC